>BSBK01005180.1:450000-1650000 GCA_027943335.1 Chamaecyparis obtusa
GGAAGATCTTAAAGACATTAACCCCTATATTTAAGCACACAACACATATGATTGAACAAGTTATACCTTGTACTGAGAAGTTTACCAGAGAAACTCTTCTTGGAAGATTAGAAGCAACAGAGATAAGCTTGAGACAGACATGAGATCTACCTAGAATGGAGACAACATTAAATGTACTTAGTGTTCTCCCTACTTTGTCAAGAAGTATTAGTGTCAATGGAGATTATACTAGTTGCAGAAGATCTAAGACCAAAGAAGACATAAAGATTGAGGAAGGAATTGCCTTGCTTGTGAAAAGAGAACCATAAGGTAAGAAAATCTTTAAATGTTGGACTTGTCAAGAATATGGTTATTTTGCATCTAAATTCCCTAAGAGAGTAAAGAAGTATAAGAAGAAATTTAAACCTAGAAGATCTAAATAATGTTACTATGCTAATGATGAAGAACTTGAGGCTAGTGTTGAGAAATTTTTAAGTGAAAGTGACGATGAGAGTGATGATATAGGATTTGTAGCAACAAAAAAAGAAATTTTTGAAACTGAAGTTAGAGAAGAAAAAGCTTTAGTTTCCCAAGTAGAAAAGAAAATTGATTGGATCATTGATAGTGGTTATTCACATCATATGACTAGAGATATGAAGAAATTTATAAAGTGTAACAACTATGATGGAGGAGTTGTTAGAGTTGGAAACAATGCACCTTGTTTGATAAAAGGAATAGGATCTATTACTCTTGATGGAAAGACTAACACTGATGATGTTTATTTTGTAGATGGATTGAAAAATGATCTTTTGAGTGTTGGACAGTTAGTTGATAAGGGATATCAAGTTTGGTTTATTGAGAAAACTTGTGTAATCAAGGATAAGGGATGGTAATTTGGTTGGAACTAGATCAAGAACCAGAGGTAATGTATTTTAGTTGAATCCTGTTGAGATGACATGTTTGATTACTAAAATTGATGACATTTGGTTGTGACAGAAGGTTTTGTCATATAAACTTTGATAACATTGTAAAAGTTAGTACTACATTTGCAGTAAGAGATTTGCCTAAGATTATGAAACCTACTAACATGATTTCCAAAAAAGTGTTATGGCTAAGCAAAAGAGAAGTTCATTTCCTAGTAAGAAGTTCACTACAATAGAGAAGTTGGAAATTGTTCAAACAGATTTGAGTGGTCCTACAAGAACTAGAGGATTCTATGGTGAAAGGTACTTTATTATTCTTGTTGATGACTTTACAAGAATGATGTGGATTGTATTTCTTAAAGAAAAATCTGAAGCATTTGATAAATTTAAATTGATGAAGAAAAAGTTAAAAATGAATCTGGAATGAAGATTAAATGCTTAAGGTCTACTAGAGGTGGAGAATTTACTTCAAAGGAATTTAATACTTTTTGTGAAGTGAATGGTATTAAGAGACAACTTTCAGCCCCTAGAACACCTAAACAAAATGGTACTGTAGAAAGGAGGAACAAATTAGTAACTAAAGCAACAAGATCTATGTATTTGAAAATGACTTGGCAAAGGCATTCTGGAGAGAAGCAGTGAATACAACAATGTATACAATGAACATAGTACAAATCAGAGCAAACACAAACAAGACACCTTATGAATTTTGGTTTGGACATGCACCATCAGTTAAGTATTTCAGAATCTTTGGAAGTAATTATTATATTAAGAGAGATGATGATATTGAAAATTTTGATCCTAGAAGTGATGAAGGTATATTTCTTGGTTATTTATTGAAAAACAAAGCTTATAGATGTTTCAATAAAAGAATTAAGACTATTGTTGAGAGCACAAATGTTAAAATTGATGAGAAGTTCAAAATTTAGGAAAGAATGCTTGATTATGGATCTGATGAAGAAGTTCATCCTAGAATTAATCAGGAAAATGTTGAACAATTTTATGAAACTAACAGTGATTTGCAGAATGAAAGTTACATTGAGGAGATAAGAGAATAACCTAGAGTAGAACATGGAGTTGAAACAAGAATGGAGAAAGTGACACCTAATAGGAATCTTACAAGAAATCACCCTATTGATTAGATTATTGGGAGCATAAAAAAAGTTCTGACAAGGAATAAGGTACAAGAAGAACTATGTTTGATTTCTCAAATTGAACCTAAATCTACCGATGAAGCTTGTAAAGATGAAAATTGGATTAAAGTAATGAAAGAAGAACTAGATAAAATTGAAAGGAAAAAAGACTTGGGAGTTGGTCCCTAGACCTAAAGACAAAAATGTTATAGGAACTAAATGGGTATTCAAGAACAAAATGAATGAACAAGGAGAAGTTGTAAGGAACAAAGCAAGATTGGTATGTAAAGGATACTCACAACAAGAAGGAATTGATTATGAAGAGACTTTTTCACATGTTGCAAGAAATGAAGTGGTAAGAATGTTTTTGGCTTATGCAACTTATAAGAAATTCAAAGTATATCAGATGGATGTGAAGTCAACATTTCTAAATGGAGAATTAGAAGAAGAAGTCTACATTTAGTAGCTTGAAGGTTTTCCCTTGACTTATGAAGGATATATGGTATTGTTAGAGATAGTTAGAGTCACCATTATTGAAGTGTCTAAGACCCTTTCTAGTTCATTTATTTGAAGCTCATTTAGCGTGTTCCCTTGAGAGTCTTTCCTTGCAGTAATCCTTCAAGTGTCCATGCCCTTCAAGTTTTCAAGAAATAACCTCCAAGTTTGTCAAGATCAAATTTGGCCTTCCTTGGATGAATCTTTTCCAAGAATTATGTTTCACATGAACCACTTCAAACCACTTTGAACTCTGGTTCAAAGTAGTTCGAAGTAGTTCAATGAATGATTTTTCTTCTAATGACCGTTTTTGACAGGTGGGGCCCTGGCCTACATCACCTTTTGGCGGTGAACCACTTCGAACCACTTCGAACTCCAGTTCAAAGTAGTTCGAAGAGGTTCAAAGATAGATGGTGGGTAGAGTCATAAGTAAAAGGATAGTTGATGGGACACATGACATAAGCTGACAACAAAATGATGGTTAAGTTTTTAAGAGGGGCAGTTTAGATTTGATGGGATCCACGAAGCAAGCCTCGAATAAGTTTCGAGTTGTGATTAATGAAATCGTTAGCACGAGTGGGAGATATCATTTGGGGGATGGTTAATAATGATATTAAAGATGGTGGATTTAAAGGACATCCTATTGCTAAGTCATTACTACTCACATCATTTGAAATTAACGTCCCCATCTAATGCTCATTAAAGTTGACTTTTCAGGGCATTAATCTTTCAAAATATAAACATCTCCCTAAGTTTTCCTTTCCTATTATTTTTCTATAGAGCCTCAGCTGTGGGAGAAGAATTTTTTCCAAGTCTGTGTAAAATAGGTATCTCCTAAAGCTTTTTATCATTTCTTGTTGGTATTTAATATATTGATTCGAGAGGGGGGGGGGCATTTTTATTTTTATTCCTGAGGGAAAGATGAGGTCCAGTATGCATTTCTTTGGGAATGTCAAGAATATGCAATGTCGAGCCCCTATTGTCTCAAACACAGACCTGTTAGGGATATCAGTAGAAAAAATGGCAATTGACCTCACAAATCATGTAGCGGAAGATCACAGTCTAGAGTTTCCTGTCGAGTGGATTATTAGAAGCTGTGGCTTTTTCATTGTCAGCTCTATGCCCGGAGTTGGTTCAATAATGTATTAACAGATATGATGTTAAATCCAAGTGCATTATGAATGCAGAAGGCCAAACCCTTGTGCCAGTCAATAGAGAGACTATTATGGCTATTTTTAAAATCCTAGAGGAATCTCTCATTAGTTTTACTCCCACCCAATCTCCAGCTCAGTATAGAGAAAACATAGATAAAAATCAGAGTCATGTGGCTAGGAAGTGGACTCAAACCAATTACAAAGGTGGGTCTCGGTTACCTAAAGTTCTCACTAAAGATCACATGAAACCACTTACTCATGATGTGATAGTGTTGCTTCACCAGATTAAAGGTTCAAAACAAGTTCTTCTCTATGAGGAGTGGATGTTTCATTTTATAGAGATAGTCTTGGAAGGGGGGGCAACATATAGATTGGGCAGAGATTATTGCTAGTTCCCTAAGGGACCAACTTAAACAAGCTCAGGCCATTAAGAAGGATTTCTTTATCTCTTCCTATTTGATATACTATTTGGCATGCACACAAGATTTATCTACCATTCAACATGTTCCTTGGAATGAAGATCTTTTAATCTATGAGTACTGTCCATTATTAAGAAAAGATAAGATTTTGGAAAATTACAGGAAGGTTCATGATGTTTTCCTGGGTAGATTATGTCAACAATTGGCAAGAGTCCCAAACCAAAGAGTTTCATTAGAGGCACAGAAACTGATTCAATCCTACGGAAGTCTATACATTTAGTTCTCGCATTTCACCTACATCTGAGTCGGAGGCTTTGATGATGAACCTCTCAGGCTCCCAAGGTTTTCTTTTGACTGTTTTATTTTGGCAGAAGTTTGTAGGTAATTGTTCCTAGTTATTAAAAATACCTTGCCAGAAGAAAGGTGGCCTTCTATGTTCCCAGTTAAAATTGGCAACTTGGCCTGTAACAATATGATGGACGCTTCAGTGATAAGAAGCAACCTGTTGAGTTTTCATTTGTAATTTTATGAGTTAAGAAGGGGTTTTGACAATAAGGGCTTCGCTAGAAAAGTTCTAAGCCTAAGTAATTATCCTTCAACCAGTTCCCACCTTGAGGACCTATGGGAAGATCTTAGTGATGAAAAGGTAATCTGGAAATGAGATCACTCTAGACTTGTAATTCCATAGATCAAACTATTGCAATTAAATTTTGATATTAAGGGTGTAGAAGAGGATAGTTCCAAAGCCACAGGTTTAGAGGCTAGCAATGTAGAAGAAAGTTCCCCAGACATAGATCAGAATAGGAAAGAAGAAGATGATATAAAGTTGAGGGCTTGAACCATTTTCGGGGTCACAGAAAATTGGTTGATAGAAAAGAAAAAGAAAGGAGCTAAGAACCCCCCTCTTGAAAAGCATAGTGCAAAATCAACCTTAAAAAATGTGAAATATGCCCCATCTAATGTATCTCCTATGGTTCCAAATGTAAGTAAAGTTACGTCCCCTAAGAAAAAGGTGGTTTCCAGCGAACATCCTACCGCACCCAGATCAAGGCCTAGAACAAGATCAGAAAGGCATTGTCAGATGGCATCCTTAGGACATGACTACCTAGATATTGAGATTAATGATGATGACATTTCCTTTCTCATGGATCAACAAGAGAAGGTTTAAGAAATCCTTACCAGTAGCATAGATGTACCTCAGGCTGAGAATACTCTTGTAAAAACTCTCGACAATCGGATAGTCACTGGTTCAGTTCCTCCCCAGCTAATTAAATCAGTGAATAAGAGAAAGAGTTACAAGCCCATTTCACTTCCTATGAAGGAGATCATCACCAAATATGATACTTGGACCCCCAAAGAAAAAATAATGAAGAGTGATGCAAGGCTATCTACCGATCCATCTATTGGAAAGGTGACTGCAGAAATAGCCACCTTCAGGCCTAAGAGGGAATTCAGGAACCAGAAGCTGGAGATTTTGAGATCACTAAAATGGAGCTTGGTGTTCTAAACAGGGATTCAAGAGATCATCTATTTAAATTTTTAGCTAACCATATACTCAGGCAGTTGCAAAAAGATGGAAGGGAGAAACATGATTTAAAACAGCTAGTATCTACCATGGCTGAGTTTCTTTCCTCACTCGCTGATGATGGAGTACTGCCACTGGCCCAATCTTCACAAGATTTTGAACTGAATTTAGTTGAAAGCCAAAGGCTAGTGAAACAGATGCAATAGGGGAGGGTTCTAATGGAGGTCATGAAATCTTGGATAAATAATATTATCACTGAAGGGAGTGCTTTCATTTATGAGTTTATATCTACTTGCTTAGATGGAGAAGGATTACTCGGTGAGATTCAAACCTTGGTTCCAAGCTGGGAAATGGAGGAAGAAAAATGTGCAACAATTGTCATACAGGTTCAAGAAATAGAGGCCTATGGTGTGACGCAATTCCTAGCAGAAAATCTGATGAAACTAGTAGATCCCTGCATGTTATTCATCTTGAAACAGAACTTTGGATGGAAAAATACAATGTTTAAAGCTGCGATCTCTCAAGCCAAAGCAATAAAGAAAGAGGTGTTAGATATGCATGTGGATGCCCTTAAAGACATCAAGATAGTGAATCCCTAGAGTATTTTGCAAATTGAAGAAGGTAACAAGGATGCGGATGCCATGGTCAAAGTCTTTACAGACACCATGAATGCTCTCAAAGAAAATGAAGCATCGATAGTTTAGGATTTCACCAAAATTACAAACATGGAATCTATGTTGCTGCTGAACAAAGGTCAGTTACCTAAGTAGGTGGAGAGGATCAGGGAGTTAAGATGGGAAAAGAATGTGACTCGGGCAAAGCCGACAAGTCTGAAGAATCTGCACTTCCAGCCATCCCAGGAATTGGTGAACGTGTTCTGATCCTAGAAGCTCATATAGATCACCACATCAGAAGGCCCTGGAGGGAGTTAGTAGTTTTTGGAACAACATTTACCTTTCTTTATGTTTTAAAAGACACATGTTATGAAACACTATTTTTAGTTGTGTAACTGGTTTTAAATAGTTTTTCTGGTGTCTGAGAGGCTGGGTTTTTCTGGAGGCTCTCTTGGACCTAAAACTATTAATGCTGGAGCATTGAACAGTGAAAGGGTTAGAAAATACAGATAGAAAAATAAATAGTTTCTTTTTGAAGTAGATAGTTAGCATAGTCTTTTTAAGTTCTGGAACAGTTTGTGACTTATTTTTTATTAGACTTTGATCCAATCATATATGAATATATATATGCATGGTATGGTTTAGATCTTTGAATCAAAATCTGGAATGTATTGATTACTTTGAAAATTGGTACATTTAAATCTGTGCATGTATTATTTTTTTTCAGTCACTTTTAGTTTTTTTTTCTAGTTTTTCCTTCTTGAGTTATTTTGTAGGTTATTTATTTCAGAATTTATTAGTAGACCTCAGTATTCTTCATAGTTAAATTTAATCACATGTTGATTATGTAAATCACCTCAATACCCAAGAGTATTCGAGTGGTCCTTCTACACTTTCCGGTCAAAGGTGTATGAATTTACTTTTTGTTAATAATTCATTGAATATCCTACAAGGAAGTTGTACCTTAAAAATTCAGAGGGAAGCAATTTCTTATGCTTACCCAATTGTTGATGAATCATTTGTCTTCAGAAGCGTAGAGTCTTTATTTATTTTCATTTAAAAAGAGGAAGACAAATCTATTCGCCAACACCTATGTAAACTAAACAAAGCTTTATATGGACTGAAACACACACCTAGAACATGGTATGCAATATTAGATAAATATTTGATAAAATTACAATTTACTAAAGGTACAACAGACATTAATTTATATCAAAAAGAGATTGAGAATGGTTTTTTGATTGTAGTTATCTTTATTGATGATATTATCTTTGGTGGAGAAGATGAAGCTACTGATAAATTTGCAGATGAAATGAAGACTGAATTTGAAATGAGCATGATTGGTGAGATGAAATATTTTTTTGGATTATAGATAGCACAAAACAGTGATTGTATTTTCTTATGTCAAGCAAAGTATTTGAAATACTTGTTACAGAGATTTGGAATGGAGAATTGTAAGCCGGTTGGCACACCTATGGTAACTGGACATAATTTATCTAGTACAGATGAAAATCCTCCAATTGAACAAAAGAAGTACAGATCTATGATTGGAGGATTGCAGTATCTAACTCATACAAGACCAGATATATCACATGTAGTTGAAATTATTGCAATATTTCAAGTTGATCCTAAAGAGTCACATTATGTAGCATTAAAAAGAATACCGAGATATTTGAAAGGCATAATTGACTATGAGTATGGTATGAAAAATATGATGATTTTACCCTATGTGCATATATAGATATAGATTAGGGAGGTAGTATTGATAACAAAAAGAGTACAAGTGGTGGAGCATTTTTCCTTGGAGGAAGATTGATTTCCTGGTTAAGTAAGAAACATAATTGTATTTCACAGAGCACAATAACAACAGAATATGTAGCAGCATCAAACAATTGCAATCAGATAATATGGATGAAACAAATGCTAAAGGATATTGGGATTAAATTTGATGAGCTTGTTATTATACAATGTGATAACACTAGTATAGTAAGTATGTCGAAGAACCTTGTATTGCATTCTAAGACAAAGCATATAGAAATCAACTATCATGTTATAAGAGAGAAAGTTGTAGAGAAAGAAGTTAGACTTGAGTATATAAGTACAAAAGAGTAGATTGTAGATATATTTACAAAGCCCTTACCTAGGATACATTTGAGTATTTGCAAGGTATGCTTGGGTTTATGCCCCAACCTACTTTTAAGAAGTGATGTAGATTGTTACATCAGTCCAGTGGTATATGAGCTCTATCTTTTCTAGACTGTATGCTGGTACTTCCTCTATGGGCGTGTATGTGTGTTTTTGAGCTGAGTCATAAAGGCTCTTGTGAATGTATTTTTCTGAAAAGTGTCTTTTGACATTGAGATTGACATAGTGATGCTTTATCTGTCATTGATGTCAATGAGGGAGAAGGATACATGGAAAATCATCTATTGAAAAGAACAAAAAAAGAGAAAAGAGGGAGAAGGATACATGAAAACATTTGTTGGAGGAGATGAAGCAATATAAAATGGAAAAACCTATAAGATTTGATTGATGAAGAGGATTTGAAAATATTTCAGAGCAGTAGTGTTGCAGTTTGGTATTTATGAAACTTGGATGATTTTTCATCTATGTTGCCATTAATGCCAATGGGGGAGATTGTTAGGATTGAATGCTGAATATATCCTATGGGGGAGTATTTAGAGTCATTCTGTAGCATTCATGACTATGATTGTCATTGATGTCAACATAATGATCTACTAGAGAATAGTAGAGAAACATGAAATATTTGAATTAGTGCATGTGGAGTATTGCAGATCAAGCTATGTAGAGTTAAGGATTTATTCTATAACATGTCTTGAGATCGAGGTTAAGAGCACATATAGAAATTTTATTATTGATGATAGTTATGTATAATTTAGTGGAAGCAGTATTCAGACAGTGTTCCTCAGAAGTGGCTTGCGGTAACTAGATGATATCTCCTAATCAGGATAGAATATGGGCATGTGAAGTTATATAGTTGTTGAAGAAATTTTGGTGGTGACCTGGATGAGACAACATGGTCAAAGGTTGCACATGTGAAGAATTATTTTGTTTTGAAGCTGACAGTTTTATGTAATTATAGATAATTATGTAATGTGTATTTTTTATTTGGTTAAGCCTCATTGGCCGACTCATTTGTAATTATTTGAGTGTGGTATAAAGGAAGAATTTTTTTCCTTAATTGATATGATGATGATAAAAAAGATATGTAATATTTTGAATTGCGAAATTGAGCAATATATGTTGTAAGAGGATATGCAAATTGTTGAGATCTAGTGAAGCAATTGGTGCGGTTTGGCACAGATAGAAGAGAAAAGATAAGTTGCTGAGATCTGTATTTATTGGTATTATTCTATTTAGATAATACAGAGATTAGTTGGGCAGTGTGTTTAGTGATCTTTCCCTTGAAGCTTTTTGGACAGTGGGTCCTTCTATCTTCCATAACTCTTAACCGGGTTAGAATCTTTTAACAGGGATTCAAAGTCTCCTAATAGGGACTCATATGTACTAAATGTATTTCATAAGGCTCCTAACATAGTCCATCCTCTCACAAGGAATGATCATATTAGTGCATATTTTTTGGGCATCATTCCCACCGAGGTTTACTCTCTGATCAAGAGGCTCCCTAGTTAACATATCTTGTGTTTTATCTTTCTATGGTTGTTGCTTATATTGATTATATGGTTGAAATCTGCTAATGATGATTAAAGCTATTACTATCAGATAACTGATTCACCCCCCCCCCCCCTCTTAGTTATCTTGGTGGAATTTTACAGGAACTTTGGTGTAAGGAACAATGGATCAACATATGATCAATAGTTTCCTCACTAGATCTACAAAGAACACATTGGTTTGGTAGCATATACCCACTAGAGGGGGTATCTTGACCTTAAGAGGGAATTAGAGACCCTTTTTATTTTTTTTAGTTCCTTTTTAGGGACTTTACAGTTAACAATAACATGGCTTGGTTTTGAGCATATTTGACAGAAGTTTGTGTATTTTCATTTACTAGCACTTGTGTCCAATTTCCCAATTTGGATT
This sequence comes from Chamaecyparis obtusa, assembly GCA_027943335.1. Classification (NCBI taxonomy): domain Eukaryota; kingdom Viridiplantae; phylum Streptophyta; class Pinopsida; order Cupressales; family Cupressaceae; genus Chamaecyparis; species Chamaecyparis obtusa. The sequence goes on from BSBK01005180.1 coordinate 460,305, forward strand.
AGAGGGTAATAAATTGGGAAAGGTTTTATTAAAAGAAAAATTAACACAAAGACAAAAGACTAACTTAGATTAAGTCTTCATCACCTCATCAATAAGACATAGTTACCAAAGGTGCTGCCAATCTAGTGGAAGATGTATTCATCCTAGAATTCAAGTGGGAGTCTTAAAATTATAATCAAGACTAGGGTTGTTGGACTAAGATCAACTAGAGGATTAAAGATCTGATTATATCTACAAAGGGAAAGAAGGTTTTTTCTATACACCCACAACCTTGATAAAATAATCGTTACATCTTCCACTGTAATAATCTTTAAAAAAAATAGGACATTATGAATTTCATTAGTTGTAACACTCAATTTTGAGTTTCCATCTCTATAAAATCCACTTTTTGACCATATCAATAGTTGGCCAAAAAGAGAAGAATTGACCAACTAAGGTTTTATTTATTGAAGTAATAATATGATCAACAATGGCATCAGGAACCATGATAGTTATTCCTTCCTTTGTTTGTGTGGACTCAATGGAAGCATCTTGGACCATCTCTTTATGCCAATCACCCATGAGGGATTGTTTCCATCCCTCCACCAAAAAATCATTACATTATTTCTCTTGATCCACATCGTCTAGACCTATCTTAGGGAGTTTAGATACATCCTCATAACCTACCTTATGGGTCTCCAGTTCCATTATTGAAGAACTAATACTGGAGCATGTGTTTATTGGTCTAGTGGGGCCCTTGGTAGAAATTTCCAATAATTTCACCTCTATTATTGGAGGCACCCTAGTCAGGGGAATCTTTCACCTATCTCTATAAATGACCATGAATCCCAAAGATTCAAATATCAATAGAGTGGAAAGTTTGAATAGATTTTTTTTGAATAATATATTAATATTTTGGCATGATTCTAGTATTGTTGAACCATTGTGAATAATTTGTTAACAATTTGGAAAGATTCTATAGGATTTAAACTTTACATGGTTATTTATTAAGTAAACAAAAAAGATAGAGTGAAGTCACCTTAAGATAAGCTGAAACAAGATTAGATACGTTCATGAAACATATACAACGGGGTCATATATCATTTTCAATTATAAAATTTTTCAAACAAAAATTTCTAATTGTTCAAAACTTGCATTAGTTTATTCAAAATAGTACAAACAAGAAACTTTTTCTTTATCCTAAAAAGGGTGACATCTCATATGGCTAAATTGAACAATTCATGTGACTAGAAAATAAAGAAAGTCTTTATAAAAATGTATAATAAATTTTAGTCAACTTAGTCAAGAGGCCCTTCGGACTTCAAGGAATGAACTTTAGATTCTTTAAATTATCTAAAGAACGTATTCATGTTGAGACCATAAAATTACACTAATTTAAATGTATTTAAAGAAAAGAAATGATATTCTACATGAGAACCCATGCAGGTATGCATGCATGGGTTAGGCTTCCTATGTATGCACACTTGCATAAAAGTGTAATACTTCATTCATAAATATAGAAATTTTAATTAAAAAAATTAAATTATGAACTAATATTAGTATATTTTCATGTGAGGTTAAGGTAAATGAACTTTTCTAGATTAGAGGATAAAATTTACCTTAGAGACTACATATTACCTCAGCCATTGATATAATGCAATAGAAATTCCATAAAAACTAGATTCTACCAAGTCTATAGAACCAATTTTTTTAAATTATAACAAGTAGGGTGGTGAATAATGACTGCATGTAAGACATGGTCATATATATAAAGCCTTTCCCAAGACAATGCATTTCCTAGTAAGCACTTGTTAGTTCACACCCAATTTACACCTCTTAGTTAAAAAGGTCATACTAGAGAGGATTTACCTTAATGTTTGACCAACTAGACTTGTGTAGGGTTGAAATAATAGAGATTAGATGACAATAGATCCTTCATATGTTACATCTTTGTTACATCATATGATCCATAAAACTACAAAAAGTTCTTAATCTTTCCTTTAATACTATAATATGCTCATTAATATAAGATAGTGATAGAAATATAATTCATATATCACTTTCAAATTCTTGTCAAGTTTCTTTTACTTGCTACAAATATTAGATGATGTTTAGTTTGTTGGCATTGATCAACTAACAGGGAAATACAACAAACAATGATACCTATCTGATCAAATATTTGTTAGAATAACTGATAGGGGGGTGAATTAGTTATCCAGTGTCCCAATTCAAAATGTATAAACCAAAACAATTCTACTACTTCTACACGTCGGTAAACATAAAATACTTCTACTGTCTGTGTATTTACCGATTTGCAGTCAAAACTTTATAGTAATTACCGATCAAATCTAACATGTAATATGCAAAGTATGATAACAAACAAATATCACAATCAACACATAACACAAGAGATTTAACGTGGAAACCCTGTGAAGGGAAAAACCACCTGGGACCGGCAACCCAAAATTGTTCACTCTTCTGAAGTGAGGTCAGTGAAGACCCAACCCTGTTAAAGGTTTACAAACACACTGTTAGGTGTGACCTTGTTAGAGGATTTAAGACCAGAAGTTATCGTCCAACCAGTAGTCACTCTGGGGTTGACAGGATAATAATGTTCACTCTATGAATGAAACATCAAAAGACTTTCATAGTCCACTCGGTTAAGAGATTTAACTGTGTACAATGGTTAAATGTGTAACAATAGATGATCTTCCTAAATACAACTTCAATTTGTAGTTTACAGATCAATGTTCAGCTCATTAAATACTTTTGACCAATATAACACTTCAAATTCAATACTGTATCAACTTACTATCTATCGGTAATAACTCTTTGTAGCTCGGTAACTATTCTACAACTCGGTTCTTATTAACCAGTATGAACAGAAAAAATTCTCCACATGATTATTCTATAATTTCTTCTTCTTTCGGCATGTTTTCATAATAAAACCAATGTCTCTTATATAGACGAGTAAATCATTTTCTTTTCCTCCATCAAATTTTGCCGCTTAATCATATTCATAGATTTTGCCGCTTTGAGCTCCCTCGACCGATGTGTCAGTAACACGTTTCAATCTGCTCCATTAGATCCTTTTTGATTTATGTTAGCCATTGATGTTTATAACAAACATTATCTGTTACCTCGATTTCATGCACTTTACAGCTCATCACTTTATCGGCTAAACTGATCATTTAATTCCTTTCTATTTTGCTCGGTTAACAAAGAAATGCAAACACAGGCTTGGTTAATACTGTGCTCAGTATACACTACATTTGTCAGTGTATACTAAAATGCATTATTTACCGACAACACTGCTTTGTGTCTTTCAGCTCTATTCTTCATCATAGATAAATGCAACATAATAAAGTCAATTCGATCAAGTCATAGACTCATCAACAAGTTACTTAGTATATTCCTTATCCTCATCTATCATATACATCTTCCTTATGTAGATATTTATGTTCTTCATCTCTTTCACCTTCCTTTAGATGTGTCGGTATAGTAACTTAAAAGATAAGTACTGTCAAGCTAGTTGACATCAATGACAACATAATACTGATTTAATCATCTTGCATTATCTAATCATCAACTCCTCAGTAATCTTGAATTACAGATTCTTCATTCTGATTCTAAATTAGTTGTAGTTCATCAATCTCTCCCTTTGGCATTGATGGCAACTCAAGTAATATGAAATGTACCATACACATACCAAACATGTCTTCTACAACTTTGTGATCAAATGCTGTGTAGTGTAAGCTCTCCCTAGCTTAATATGTTTAATCACTACGTTACTCAAACAACATTATAAAATATAGCTTTGTCATTCTATAGATATAACCTTTCCAGTTCTCAAGTTCCTTTCAGATTAACTCTCCCTTAGATAGTTCTCATCGGTGTATGTCTCCTTTCCTTTTCATCATATTATTTATCTCTCCCTTTGACAACAATGCCAAAGAAACAAATAAATAATCAGCTCTTGTAGTAGCTAAGTAACTCTCTGTTGTCCATTACTTCCTCTGTATCTGAGTATACTAATATCCCAATATGTTTCAGTTCTTCAAACTTAATCACAACCTTGAACAAAATTCAAAGTGTGAACTATGCTGCATCAACATGGATGATCTTCTGATAAGATTAGGCTGATGCAACATCTACATCACATTAGTGACCGATAGACAGGGGACGGACCCCAAGTCTAGTCGTCAAATATTCAAATGTGTCCTTCGGTAGAGGCTTTGTAAAAATATCTGCAAGATGTTCTTTAGATGTAACAAATTCTAACTTTACTTGCTTCTCTTGCACTTGTTCTCTTAAGGAGTGATACTTAATTGATATATTCTTTGTCTTTGAGTGCATCACATGATTCTTTGAAATATTAATTGCACTTGTGTTGTCACAGTATATGATCACCAGGTCAATGATTATCTCATTCATTCCTTCCAACACTTGCTTGATATATGTAATGTTTGAGAAATTAGTAGTAGAAACAACATACTCTACTTCAGCTGTAGACTGAGAAATACAAGCCTTCTTTTTACTTGTCCAGGTTACAAGTCTTTCAGCAAAGAAAAATGCTCCTCCGACAGTACTTTTTTTGTCATCCACATTTCCAGCCCAATTAGCATCAGTGTAAACTTTCAACTCAAACTTACCTTCCTTAGGATACCATAATCCATAATCCTCTATCTTTTTCTGATATCTTAAGATTCTTTTAGTAGCAATCATGTGTGATTCTCTAGGATTAGCAGAATATCTAGCAACAATTCCCACAACATGTGCTATATCTGGTCTACTGTGAACTACATACATGAGCTTACCAATCATAGATCGGTAAAGTGTCTAGTTTACCTCTGTAGTTTCATCTTCCTTTGTCAATTTACTTCCAGTAGCCATCGGTGTTCCCACAGGTTTAACATCTTCGATGCCAAATGTCTTCAAGACTTCCTTTATGTACTTGGATTGTGTGATGAATATCCCATCACTCTGTTGTATCACTTGTAATCTGAGAAAGAATTTAATCTCTCCGAACATAGACATTTCAAACTCATTCCTCATGTCATCAGCAAAAGATTTACATACATGATCTTGACCTCCAAAAATAATATCATCAACAAAATTTTTAGCAATAATAATAGTGTCATCAGTATCACCTTTCATGTATAAATTGTTGTTCTCACTAGTTCTTAGAAATACAATACTTAACAAGTAAGTATGCAGTCTTTCATACCATGATCTCAGTGCTTGCTTCAAACCATATAAAGCTTTGTGTAATCTACATACCATATTTCTGTTGTCTGGATTAACAAATCCTTCAGGTTGTTCTATGTAGACCTCTTCTTCAAGTATACCATTCAGAAATGCTAATTTCACATCCATTTGATAAACCTTAAATTTCTTGTGTGTAAAATATGCAAGTAACATTCTAACTCCTTCCAATCTAGCAACAGGTGCAAATTTTTCACCATAGTCAATGCCTTCTTCTTGTGCATATCCCTTGCATACCAATCTCGCTTTATTTCTTGTCACTTCACCATTTTCATTCATTTTGTTTCTGAATATCCATTTAGTACCGATAACATTCTTATCTTTAGGTCGGGGTACTAAGGACCAAGTTTTGTTTTTCTCTATTTTTTCTATTTCTTCCTTCATTGTATTAACCCATTCTTCATTTTCCAATGCAACTTTCACATTCTTTGGTTCAAATTCACAAACTAAGCATGTACCTTGTCTTGTTTTGCTTCTTGTCTGCATTCCAGCTTGTTTGTTTCCAATAATTTGTGTCTCAGGATGATTTCTTCTGAAAAAACTAGCTAGTACTCAGTTTCTTCTTTCTTGTTCATCCTGTTCAGGTTCATTTTCTTGCTCGGTAGCATCATCTTGTTCATCGGTTTCCCTTTCCTGTTCCTCGGGGTTATTTTCCTACTGACCGGTTATCACAGGTTGCGACTTTCATAGATAGTTAGGAAGTTCAATGTAAGTGAATCTACCATAGTCTTCCGATTCCTTTCTTTCTTCTATGTAACTATCATCAAACTCATCAACACAAACATTAGTGCTTTCAATCATCTTATTTGTAACCTTATTTAGACATTTGTATGCTTTACTCTTCGTAGAATATCCTAAGAATATTCCTTCATCTCCTTTAGAATCAAATTTCCCATTTCTCTCATCTTTCAAAATAAAGCATTTGCTTCCAAAAATTTTGAAATAACTTACAGTAGGTTTGTGTCCAAACCATAGCTCATAAGGTGTCCGATTGGTGTCCTTCTTCAGTTGTACTCGGTTAAGCACATATACAGCTATGCTGACAGCTTCCTCCAATATGTCTGAGCAATAGTCTTCTGTATCATTAGTGTTCTTGCACAATCAATAATTGACTTGTTCCTTCTTTTAGCAATCCCATTCCGCCGAGGTGTCCTCAGTGTAGAGACCTATCTTTTAATACCATTCTCATTACAGAAATTAGTAAATTCATCAGAGATAAATTCACCTCCTCTATCAGATCTTAAGCATTTGATTTCTTTTCCAGTCTCTTTTTCTACCTTAGCCTTATACCATTTAAAGAACTTAAAAGCTTCAGATTTCTCTTTCAGAAACATAACAGTCATCAGTCTAGTGTAGTCATCAACAAAAAAAATAAAGTATCTATCACCATAATAGCTCTGAGTTCTCATAGGACCACATAGGTCAGTATGAATCAATTCAAGTATCTTCTTTGTTGAGTAGTCTTTGCTTTTAAAACTGGACTTAGTCATCTTACCTTTCTGACATTCATGACACATAGCATGATCCAGTTTTGACAAGTTAGGCAATCCTCTAACTCTCTTCTTCTTACTAATCTTGACCATGTTATCAAAATTCACATGACATAACCTCTTATGCCACAACCATGCATCTTCATCTTTCATTAATAAACAAGAAGATTGATCAATATCAAGATAAAATAGATTACCACTAGATTGTGTACCAATTCCAACAAGTCTTCCTCCATCATCATAAATTCTTACCTTTTTGCTCTCAAAAGCAAGTCAGTGGCTTGAGTTGTTCAACTATGCCACACTTATCAAATTGTAGTTCAGTCCATCTACCCAATATGCATTCTCACATTTTATTATGTCATTAATCATCAGTGAACCTTTACCTCTCACCATAAAAGGTGCATCATTTCCCATCCTTACAGATCCACCATCATATTCATCATTTAGATCAAATTTCTCTATATCACTAGTCATATGATGTGTGCAGCCACTGTCTATGATCCATTTATCATTTTTGCTTTATAGATCAGTGCTGTCTCTTCATATTTTTCTTCTTCTTCTGAATCATCCTTCATAGCAACAAATAATACTTCTACATCATCATCAGTGTCAGATTCAGATTCAAATTCTTTGGTTATGTAACATACCTTTTTCCCTTTGTCATAGCTATCTTGGTTATCTTTATTGTTGTGTCGGTAGCCTCTGTTAACTCTTCTCCCATAGATTCCTTCAGATCGATCTTTGGATCTATCATCATCTTTCTTGTTCGGACATCTAGCAGCAATGTGGCCAAATTATTTACAATTGAAACATGCTAGAGGTAACTTGCCTCTATACCTTCCTTTACCTTTGGGTAATCTTCTGGCCATAAGAGCTTCACGCTCATCAAGTTCATCATCGGTATTACTATCATTATCATTATTCTTATCATTCTTGCTACTAGACTTACCAATCTTCAAGGAGGACATGAAAGTAGATTCAACAAAAGGTACAACACTGTTGTCAAAGTTATTCAATTCAAAGGATGTAAGCTTATCGATTAGAGTGTCAAGGGTGAGGTTGGATGTAGCCCTCGTTTCATGAATTTCAAAGATCTTGATCACATAAATTGGCAGTAAAGTTTTGAGAATCTTGCTTATCACTGTTTCATCATCAATATCTCTGTCAGATGCTCTAATAAATCTACTACCTCTTTTAGTCTATTTGTGTATTGCACAATGTTCTCACCCTCTTTCATCTTCATATCATCAAATTGACCTCTTAGGCTTTCTACTCTGGCTCTCTTGAAATTAGCATCTCCACTGTATATTAGAGTCAGCTTGTCCCACATCTTCTTAGCAGTATCACAATCCTTGATGTCATTAAATTCAGTGTCGGTACTGGCAGCAGCAAGTTCCATCATAGTAATATTGTGTTCATGCCTATCCTTAAGTTGATCAAGAGTTAGGGGACCTGGTGTCGGTTCAATGTAGCCATTCTCCATCAGTTCTAGTGCATAATTCCCAATTCCAGATATGTGCAACTTCATCCAGCTTTGCCATACTGTGAAGTTATCTTTGTTCATCTTTGGCACTTCCTTCTTATACATCTTGAGACCTTTTTGCTGAAGTCCTTAAAACTCTGTTCTAAGCAACTGAAGCTCTGATACCAATTGTTAGAATAACTAAGAGGGGGGTGAATCATTTATCCAGTGTCCCAATTCAAAATGTATAAACCAAAACAATTCTACTACTTCTGCACGTCTGTAAACATAAAATACTTCTACTATTTGTGTATTTACCGATTTGCAGTCAAAACTTTATAGTAATTACCGATCAAATCTAACATGTAATATGCAAAGTATGATAACAAACAAATATCACAATCAACACATAACACAAGAGATTTAATGTGGAAACCCTGTGAAGGGAAACACCACCTGGGACCGACAACCCAAAATTGTTCACTCTTCTGAAGTGAGGTCGGTGAAGACCCAACCCTGTTAAAGGTTTACAAACACACTATTAGGTGTGACCTTGTTAGAGGATTTAAGACCAGAAGTTATCGTCCAACCAGCAGTCACTCTGGGGTTGACATGATAACAATATTCACTCTATGAATGAAACATCACAAGACTTTCATAGTCCACTCGGTTAAGAGATTTAACTGTGTACAATGGTTAAATGTGTAACAATAGATGATCTGCCTAAATACAACTTCAATTTGTAGTTTACAAATCAATGTTCAGCTCATTAAATACTTTTGACCAATATAACACTTCAGATTCAATATTGTATCAACTTATTGTCCATTAGTAATAACTCTTTGTAGCTCGGTAACTATTCTGTAGCTCGGTTCTTATTAACCAGTATGATCAGAAAAACTTCTCTACGTGATTATTCAGTAGTTTCTTCTTCTTTCAGCATGTTTTCATAATGAAACCAATGTCTCTTATATAGATGAGTAAATTGTTTTCTTTTCCTCCATCAGATTTTGCCACTTTGAGCTCCCTCAGATGATGTGTCAATAACACATTTCAATCTACTCCATTAGATCCTTTTTGATTTATGTTAGTCATCGATCTTTATAAAAAACATTATCTATTACCTTGATTTCATGCACTTTATAGCTCATCACTTTATCAGCTAAACTGATCATTTAATTCCTTTCTATTTTTCTCGATTAACAAAGAAATGTGTCAGTGAACATAGGATTGGTTAATACTGTGCTCGGTATACGCTACACTTTGGCGGTGTATACTGAAATGCTTTATTTACCAACAACACTACTTTGTGTCTTTTAGCTCTATTCTTCATCATAGATAAATGCAACATAATAAAGTCAATTCCATCAAGTCATAGACTCATCAACAAGTTCCTCAGTGTATTCCTTATCCTCATCTGTCATATACATCTTCCTTATGTAGATATTTCTATTCTTCATCTCTTTCACCTTCCTTTAGATGTGTCGGTATAGTAACTTACAAGATAAGTACTGTCAAGCTAGTTGACATCAATGACAACATAATACTGATTTAATCATCTTGCATTATCTAATCATCAACTCCTCAGTAATCTTGAATTAGAGATTCTTCATTCTGATTCTAAATCAGTTGTAGTTCATCAATGTTGTCATTGATGTTCACACACACTAAACAATCTATCGACACAATTTCTAATCAATGATAATGCAAAATGTAATCTGAACAACCTAAAAAATGACTAAATGACACAACTGGTAAGTAGGAAGAACAACAATATAATGGAAAACTGATTAATGAATATGAAGATTAAAATATTATGAGGAGTGGTTTCATAGGATGATGTATTACAACATGTTAGAGATGAATTATATGACCAAATGTTAAAATGTTAATGTATTATTTGGATTTGAATGATTAATCAATATTCTGTAATAAACATTGCAACTTTATTTCTTTGATTGCTAAATAGAAAATCAATGCAAATTTTGAGGTGAGGTTTGTTATGAAATTTATTTGAGTTATCAAGTATTCTACTGGTTTAACTATATGAATTATTTTATCTAAGGTTAACAATGATATGGAACATTATACAAGGAGTTGAACCTAAAGTGTAAAATGACTTAAAAGAAGTTTGCATTCCAAGATCAAAATGTATTATAGTCTCAAGATTGGTGAATTGAGTGAGAGGAGAGCTAAACACTTAAGAGGAAAAATCAATGGTGTTTTTTAAGTGGAAAAAATAGTAAGGAATAATATACAAGATTATTTTTGAGAAGGATACAAGAGGTTAGACAGTTTTGTGAAGAAAAACTAATTGCAAGATCAATCAGCGATTGATACAAAAGATTGTGATAAGATTGGAAGGAGAGGTTTGAGTCACAGATACTATGGAAGTGTAAGAAGCTACATGACTTAAAGGATCTTGTAGGAAATAAGTGATACTACAGATCATTTACTTGTTGTTCTCTCACAATTGTAGCAAGTTAAATCCTTTCACTAGGTAGACTCTTATAGGTCTTAGTTGTTAAATCCTTTTACAAGGTGAATCTCTAGATTGAGGTTTCAATCCTCACATGAGGTAGAATTTCAAAGGTCTTTATTTTACATCTCATAGTGTACTAGGCATCTATCACAAAATGAATGACTCTCAAAAAGATTTTTCGTAAGCCTTTCATAGGGCACCTTCCACACTATAGTAGAGAAGATTGTGGGTTTCATCCCCACCATGGTTTTTCCCTCTTAGAAGGGTTTCCAAGAAAATAATTGAAGAATTGAAAGAAAGATTAAGGAAATCCCTTGCTATAAGAAAGCAGTTAATTGAAAGGTTAAGAGACACACAGGACTATTGTGACCAAATGTCAGAAGGAAGAATGTATGATGAAGCACAAGAAGCCCTAGATGAAGTCATGAAGGAAAATGAAAAATTGGAAAAGGAGCTGTCAAATGTGAAGAAGGAATTTGATGGTCGACAATCAATAACTATGTGTGAATATCTTGAACAAAAGAGAGCTGTAGAAGATGCAAGCACTTGAAGAGGAAATGAAAGTAAATAAAGAAGAATGGTATCATATCAATAGAGAGAATGCTATAATGCATGAATATTTGCATGATGCACACGAAGAAAATGAACAAGTTATCATTGAGAATGAAACCTTGAGAGAAGTGAATGCAAAACTCAGATATGAAAATGAAATGATGAAGAATGAATTGAAGAAAGCATAAGAAAAACTTAAGAAATAAACAAAGGAACATTAACATCTTAAGACATGACATGATAGTACCTTGAAGATCCTTGAACAACTTAATCATCAAAGGAGACCTAATGACACATCTAGATTGAGATATATTGGAGGGAGTACACATGAAACAAGAGAGCCATTAAAGACCAAGGAGAAACAAGAAGAATCCAAGTCACCTGTTAGTAGTCAAGGAAGAAAAAAATCAAAACCTACATGCTACAACTTTGGAAAGCTATGAAATACATCAAATGTTTGCAATACCAACCAGTAAGTCCTAAAACTCAATCTTTTAAGCAATACTATTATAACTATAATCAACTTGGACATAGAGAAAGTGAACGTATTCCTAATGCTAAGTATGAAGCAATATTTGAGGTATATTGCTAAAATTTCAATAATTATGGACACAAAGAAACAAAGTGTAGGTCAACATTGAACAATTCTAGATCACCTAAGCCATCGATGAACACTTATGGTAGAGAAGAACAATTTGGTGAAATTTGTGAAAACTATGGAATTCATGGACATATAGCAAAAGATTGTAGAAGAATGAACTTGAGAAATTATTATGGACCATGGAGATCAACTGGTATGATCTATTATGCATGTAATATAGTGGGTCATCTAGCAAGAGATTGCAAAAATAGTCCAGTGAACCGGTCACCACAAAATGAAGGAAAGAAAATTGTAATTTTTGAAGGAGTAAGAAGTAATATTAAGAAAATTTGGATTAATAAATAAGGATGACTAAGTTCATATGAATTGGGATGTCAACCATTGAGTGTTGAGAATTCATCATCTAACTAGGTCAAGAAATTCACTTAAGGGGAACAATACAAACGTCCTATCCACTGGTCCCCTAAAAATTAGCAGTAAGTAATCCAAATTAGCATACTATGATGTGAGGTGATGTCATTGTATCTATCCTTGAAGTGAACCAAATGGTAGAATTATGCATTTAATGAACATACGGTGAGATGTTTAACCATTTGAACATGTAACAGTAACTGGAATGAATGATAAAACCCTAGTAGAATTATAAATACATGAGAAGAGATCATTTTCACACTTTTCTTTCATGATAACTACTTATGAGCTATTTTGAAATGAGATTGAGTGACCGTCTACTTGAATTTTGTGAGTAACAATTGAATTTGGAGAGTGAGAGTGCTAAACCCTACGCAAATAGAGAAAGATTTGAAGCGAAGAATTTAATTGATTGAAGTTGAGTTTGTTTTTTTGATTGTTGAGGAGAGTTGAAGATGTGACAAAATATTGATACTCCTATTCTAATTACACATGTTGAAGAACCATGACCACAACTCAATTTGCATCCTATGAAGGCTGCCAAGGTTGACAAAGTTGGAGCATTATCATCGATTCCATATGGAGCCCTGTTGGTTGAGGAAATCTATTCTTTTACTTAGGACAAGATGGATGAACTTGGAGAAGAAGATATCAAAATAGGATATGTAAAGTTGTGTGAAAATGGAAGTTTGAAGAACAAATATGCACATATGATGAACAATGGTATTCTAAATGCACTTCATTTACCTAATTTCTTTCACAATGATTTGAAGAGATATGTATTGAGAATGTTTCATGATCAATTCTTATGGTTGGATGAGAACCGCAAGTTTATTGGTGAAGTAATTATAAGAGTTACAGGTTTTTGTGCCTCCAGTGAAATGCCTACCCAGAGGAATTTTTTTGGAAAATTAGTTTCAAAATTGACAAAATCTCGAAGAGACAAGAGAGGTATTAATATGATGGATATCCTTGATGATGCTATGAGATTTCAGTGATGGTTTTTGGTTATAGGGTTTATTAGTCAAGAAGATACAACAACATTCCTCATGGATTGGCACATGTTGCATATAAATCGGTAAGTGAGAATGCACGATACAAACTATGTGAAGTTCTAGCTAGTCAGATGGTTGTTAATAAGAAAAAAGTACAAATTATAAGAATAAATCATTCAAGTATAGGTCATTTATTGTATGTATCTTCTTTTATTTTCAAGAGTATTTCCCTAGGAAAGGTCATGTTGAATGGAAGGAAGATAGGCATGTGTTAACACAGATCTCTGATTATATTAAGGAATTGAGAGACCAATTAGATACTCACATGTGGGGATACTTTAAAAGTTTCCAAACTATAATGCACAAGAGGTGGACGATACCACCTAGTATGGATCAAAAGTATAAGTATGAAATATGTTTCTTAGTAGATACAAGCACATGTATACTTCAACCTGTTGTGCCCAGAACATTCTGGATACCTACATTGGGTTAAAATATATGAAGATGAGATTGAAAAAAATGCAGAGGTATTGCTAAGTAAACCTATAGATAAAACAAAGAAAAGGTTTGGATCATTTGAAGAAGTTATCTCTAGAATTCAGTTTGAACTTAAGAAGCTAGTAATAGAAAGAAAAACAAGGAAAATGATAACAAGGTTAGAGGCTAAGTTTGGAGAAGAAATTTGTACATCACAAGAAACACTTGAGGACCCTTTAACATCATTTGCACAACTAGTAGAGGAAACACAAACAACACCCAAGAAAATATATAAGAGAAAGGTGAAGCAACAAGAAAAGAAGACTCCTACAAAGACCTGATCGTCGATGCCTACAAGAAGAACACCAACAAGAGCAGCTAAAGGTACTGAATCTTTATCAACTAGATAAAAGGATAAGTCAACAAAGGTTGATGATGAGGACACCCCTTCAGATAAGGATGTGAAAGAGGTAAAGGAAGAAGGTAACACTTATAAAGGCATTTCTATTGATGAATTTATACAAGCTATTGAAGCTTCTGGAGGATTAGGTGGAGTTTATAGGAAGTATGATTTATGTCTAGTGATGAGATCAAGAGAAGATTAGAAATTGTAGTTATAAAGAGTATGAAAAATTTCAATAGACGTCCTATAGAAATTATAGGTAATATTTCAAAAAATGTGTTTGACATAATACATGGGAGATGGAAGATTACTTTAGGCATTGACAATGAAGTAAGAGAGAAAGCATTGGAGTGTAATACTGGATTATATGTTAGTGAAATTAAATCTTTTGTTGATGAAAAAAATGATGCTTTCGATATCAAAAGTAGAGTCACTAGGATTATGTTAGGAGAAACACATGGTCTACGTGAAGAAAAAATTAAATCTTGGAAAGATTAGATTGATAGATCTAAAAGAGCTCAAGAGGAAGGAGATGAAGAGCAAGAAGGCGATGAACCTGAGAATTATGTTAAGGAAGAAGAGGAAGAATTATACCAAGATGAGGTAGTAATACTTGAACCACCTAGTTCACCCTCTCTACCTAGCACTTATATTCCATTAGAGGTAATTGAAAAAGTTCTTGAGACCATCCCTACACGGGTAGAGGAAATAGAGAAGCAAGAAGAGTAGAAAATAGAGGAGAAAAAGAAAGATGAGATAGTTATTGAGGAAATACCTTATGAGGAGGTAAATATATCACAAAGAGTTACACTTACCCCTCCTACTACACATTCATATATAAAATTGGTAACCCATACCAATGTTCAGACAACAACAACATAAGAGAAATCAGTTAAGAGAAAGTTGGAGCTTGATGGGTCAGTGAAGAAGACAAGAACAAGTATACAAATTCCTAAAGTATTTGAGGAAGAGGAAGCCATTAAAGAAATGAATTTAGAAAAGGTAGACTTCAAACTATTGAGTCCTAAGGAAATGATGGCACTGTCAAATAAGTTAAAAGTACAAGATGAGAGGAACAAGGCAAGATACAAGAAGAAGGAGAGAGTGATCAAAACATCAAAGGAGATATTTTACACCTTAGTACTTGATGCTAATATTGATGAAAATGGTAATATCATTGATCAACTAGACAAGTTAGAAAAGGAAATACTAGAGGATACATCATTGTTGGATAAAGTCTCAATGTCTATAGCTGAAGATGCCTATGAGAAGAAAAGGATAGAAAATGTAAAGGCCAAGATTGGAAAAGACAAAGAAAATTTACAGAAAGAAGTTGAGACTGCAAAAGGTAACCTGAAATTTATTGGTGGAATGGTCACAAAAGTGTCAAAGCTATCTGATTTTACAAGCAACATAGACAAGAAGGCAGAATAATTTTATAAGGAATTTGTTGAAACAACTGAGAAGTTTGATGCAACTTCCAACAGTGCTATAGTTTATGCATCTGTAGACACCTAAAAACCCAACTTATTATTTAAAAATATTTTAGTTAATAAAAGTCCTAATGACATCATCATTATTTAATTATAAATTAATTAATTATTATTGTTATTATCCTCCCCCTTTTTAATTAAATTCATTTAATTAAAGAATCAATCCCAAAAAACATTTAAATCAAATTTAAACATCTCCTCTCTCCTAAATTTATTAAATCATTTAATAAATTGTTTCAACCCAAACTCTCCTTAAATAAATAAATAATTTATTTAAAAACCCTAAAAACCTAGATAACTTCTAGATGCTTCTAATCCTATCCTCTCATCCCTAATCACTCCCTAACCCTGCTTGATGGGTGATACCTAACCCTCTTAGCCTAACCCTCTCCCCTTTGACACAAATTCAACACCCTAATTAATGAGCCTTACAAACTCATTAATGAACCCTTACACCTTTATTAATGGCTCTTATAACCTCTTAATAAAGACCCATCTCCCTTCTTCCAATCTTGTTCCCCTAGCACACTTCCCTAGTGTTTCTCACACGTGTGAGCAACCCTTGATCCTTTCAACCATTAATGCCAATCCTATCCATTCTTGATCATACCGCTAACTCTATCCTTGACCCTAACTACCCATCCTAACCCAAGACCTTGGCCAAAATCCTATAAATATCCCTCCTTCCAAGAGAAAAGAAGCACTCACTCTTTATTTCAATTACATTGTTATCATGTTAAATTACATCTAGAATTTCATAGCATATACTAACATTGCTAGATTTCTTTCATGTTTTCATGTTTATAACTCATCCTAGCTTAGTTTAAAATATTAACCTAGTTTATCTCAAGCATTTCATATCATCTTAAGATCATATCACATCTAAGTTTGAGTTAAAATGAATCTTGCATTGCATTCATAGCCTAAAATCTATATTTCATCACTTGCACCCTTGGAACCCTAGGGGAAAAACAAGTTCCCTATACCTGATTTTGTGCCACTTTTGGGGTCTCCATGGCTTGCATATGATCTTGATCTACCCTCATATGAATTGGGGATGAGTTCATTGTTCTTGGAGAGCACACCCACATTCCTCATAAAGTGAAAAAATCAAACGGGGCTTGGGTGCTCCTGTTTTGGCTCAATCTGAGGTGGTGTTGTGAAGTTCTTCTTTTTGTCTGATTTGTATGCTAGAGTAGGATTATTTTTTGACTATCTATGCCCATTCCTAATAGATCAGATTCATAGTGCTCACATTTTGGCATACCCGATGGGACCCCTGTCCTAATCTTCCATTCAAAAAACCCAAAAACTTGACCGTTCTACATAATTAAGGTCATATCTGTGCATGTGATTTCCACAACTACACATTTGTCCAAAATTTTATAAAGTAGCACATCTATTCACCAAAATTGCGCATCCATGCATTACAGTTGTGCATCCATGCATTTAAGCTACACATTTGTTCACCAGAGTTGCACATTTGTTTATTGCAATAAACTTGTGCATTTGTGCACTTTTTCCAAGAAGATAATAAAAGTTGTGCATACATTTATGTGCAAAATTGTAAAGTTGTGCATTTATTACTTAGAGCCACACATATGTTCTCTATAGCTGCACATTCATACTAGTTAGGGGCAATTTCATGCTTTTTTATTGATCTTAACATTCGGTCTTGTAGGTTCTAACTTTGTTTTCTTTGTAGGTCATCTTTGGAAAATAGGTTGTTTGTCAAGATTATTAAAATACCTAAAGCCTACTAACCCCTTTTTGTTGTTTAGGAAATAATGGAAAATTTCATTAGACTTAAAATGAACCTTCACTCAATCTCAAATGCCTAAACTGAAACAATCTGCATATCTTTATAAAAGGCTAAAAACCAATCAAAACTAATTCTAAAATGAACAACTTGCATCTTCACACTTTTTATTTAGGGTTAAAATGAACCTTAACTAAAGAATCTTGAATGTCTAATAGTTTTATACAATTTTAAGTGCAATCTAGGAAACACTTCAATCTTTTGGACTTAAAACAAACCCTATATCAAATCTTGAATGCATACATGGAATGAACAATCAAAACACACATACTTTGGGTTTTTTAAAAAAATATCTGAAAACTTGAAAGACTTTAAAGTGTAATCTTTATATTTTCTTTTTGGTCCTAAGGGGAAAAAACCCTAAAAATCAAATCTTGAGTGGCTAAGGGAAAGAACAAGGAAAACATCAAAGCAATCTCAAAACTTCTTTTTTTGGACTTAAAGTAAATGCAAAAACCAAATCTTTAATGCCAATAAAGAATGAACAAAACAAAGTTATCTATTTCATTTGAGTACTAAAACATCAAATCTTGAGTGCACTAGGTAAAATTGAAGCAAAATTAATCAAACACTTCATCTTGGGCTCTAAAAAGAAATAGGAAAATCCAATCTTGAATGATAAAGATAAACACTTTCTTATTTGTCAAAAGTTACAAAAAAATTTCAAAAAGATTTCTTGTTTCAAAGAGAATAAAATTTTCATCCTAAACACTCATATCTGAAAGTCATAGCATAAAGCACACTTAAGAAAATCAATCTTGGAAATAAAATCTTCATGATGTGTTGATTAGGAGTTTTTTTTGTAAAATCCTTTAAATCTAACTAATTCAGGTGAAATTCATACCCTTTCCCCATGCCTTTGTAGAATTTGGGTGAAAAATCAGGGTGTGGATTGGTTGCTTGACTCTAGCAAGGCCTTTCCAGAGAGAAAAGTGCTTCCTCTTTGGAGAACAACCTCAAACTAGTATTTCTCTAATTGATATAGAAATAAAGCACTAAGAAAACTCTCTTTTCATCCCCTCAAGCTTGGGTGATGTGTGTTGATGGTAGCCTAAGGTAGGTGAATATCCCTACTATTTTAGCATGGTCAAACAGGCTCTTAAGTGAGTCACATGTGTACAAACTGATTGGGAGGACACCACAGATCTTACTAGACACTGATAAATTAGAGGCCACCTGATCTACCCATGAAGGCTTTCTAATCTTTGTGCAAGGAGAATAGTAATCTCCCCAAGACACTCATCATATTGTGCCATCCTTGAGCACTTGGAACTAGATAATACAACATCATGACTAGAGCCATTGTGTGCTTGGTGATGGTCATATTCTAATTAGCTCTTGGATGTGTGCCTAAGTCTATGAGAAAAGTTTTTTTAGTCACAACCAAAATTACTTAGGGTAAGATTGCTTGTGCATGTCTTCAAAGTTTCAGACTCAGTGGAAAACATCTATCAAAACATTCCCAAAAACATTGTTAGTCTTTGTCATCATTGTTTGTATCCCGCAAAGTTTCCTTGTCCTTTGCTGGGATTGTCTTCAAAACACTTGGTCATTTTGAGTCCTTTTCCATTGGAGAAAAAGTCAAATTGAAATCCTAAAGCCTAAATCAGACTTATCCAAAACACCTTTTTGAAACCAAGTCCTCTCAAAATCAGTTTCCCAGAAGAATTGCTCAAAACCAATCCAAGCACTATCCTTTTAAAGATATGTCTGACTCAATCAAACACAAGAAAGCCAAGTTGCCAAAATCCCGCATCCATCAAGAGAATAAAGCTGTAGAAAGAGACCTCAAAGACCATCAAACTTCCCTAAAAGAAATCTAAGTAGTAATCAAATATTAGGAGACACTAGATAACATGGAATACAATGCAAGAGTCAAATAGTAAATAAACCCACTTCTAGGTTAATCACCGCTTTGTTAGCTTAGAAAGTGAAGACTAGTTGGTCTATCACAAACACCATATTTCTTTTATAATCTCACAAGATTGTCTCAGCATCCTTGTATCCTTACATAATAGATCATCATCATGGTTTCATCCTTTCATATTAGGTGATTCTCCTTAGAATAGCCTCATTTAGTCATCCTCTACCATCCTTAATCCAACATCCAAAATCCAAATCTAAGTCCACAATCTTGGAATCAAATCCACCAATCTAGCCATCCACTTAGTATCACATCCTTTGAGTTTCTCAATCCTCATCCTAAATTAGAATCATACAAAAGCTCCACCATTTGACTAAGCATTATCTATGGTAGCTCATACTTGTCCTTGTAGGCCTCATCATCTCAAGAATAGATTAGCATAAACTAACAAAGATCCCATCTTCCAAAGATCAACAATCTATCTTAGGTTGACAATCATGTCCACTTTGATCCTACATCAGGAATCATCAACTCATTTTGACACCTAGTCATCCTCCATGATCCTCTAAATCCAAATCAACATCCAAATATCCTTAGTTCATCCAAAATCCTCCTAATCCTTGTATTTATCCTTAGGTCTTTATAGACTCAACATATCCACCATCCTTAAGTTTCCTTAGAATCATCTTACATTCAGCCATCACTATATCTTCATCCTTAGATCTGTATTTCATGCCTGTAGAGACACGATCCAGGAAGAGAAAGAATATGGATCACAACTTAGCCACTAGTTCATTTAACCCTAATGATCCTAACAATGCGATGGTAACCTACGATCCACAACCGCCACAAGAAAATTTGACTAAGACACCCACTTCATTTACCATAGAAGTATTCATGAGCCACCTAGGGAATGCAAAAATGGTGAGTACAATCATAAACTAGAATCATCATGCTATATTAACAAACTATGTGCAAAGGGGTACTTCCATTCTACCACATCTCCAACCTTTTAGTTACACAAAACCCATCCATATCCCTATTGAGGCCTATTCCCCCATCATCCAACAAATCCATGACCCTAGCCAACAAATATACCAAGTAGCTTCACCTATCCCCCATCTCTTACAATCCAATGTCACAAAACCCATGGTGCAAATAATGACACAATTCGCTCATTTTTTGATCATGGGCACACCACCCCCACCTGCAACATCTCAAGCGACCACTCAAGAATAGAGCTTCACACAAACACAATCTCCACCTCTCATGCAAACCACTACACAAGAAGTACCACCACCTTTCATAAGCCAAGCCTCGTGATTGGTACCATCCTTCCAGGGGGCAACACAAGTTCCTCCTCCCACTTCCTGGTGAGATTTCACCCAAGCATTCATTCCACCAATCACTCAACAAAATTATACATACATTCCTCCACCTCATTTCATCGCAAATACACAAGTCCAACAAGCTTCTTTCACAACAGGGATTCCATTCATGGGATCCCAAAACCCTGCATCCACATCACAACCCACAACATGATTAGGTTCTCATTAGGGCCTCACCCAAGCACAAATGCATGTCTTGGGAATACAAACCCAATCACACATATCCATTCCCACAATCCCACAAGTAACCTTCCCTTCTGCAGCACAACCACCACCACCACCTCTTCCAGTTACATCTTTTCCTACATATAATAACTATCTATCCATGTCAATTTTTACTTCTCAAGATGTGTTGCCACCCCAACAACATAATTCATCTCATCTTGCTAGCCATATCACACAACCACCAGCTTCCAAGAAACTATTCCAACACTCAACAATGCAGGAATGCATCCCACGTATATCGGCCAAGCGCAAGGTCAATCCTATCAACAAGCTACACCATTTCACTAACCTCCTCTACAACAATAATACTTCCCAGCAAAGCAACATCAACATCTCCTCATCCCCAACAACAACAACCAACACCATATTTTGCACAACAATACACCCCAACACCTCAACAACAATATCTTCCTCAGTAACCGTCAGCTCAAAATCCCTTCCAATCCACCTATATAGTTGGGAAATCTCCCTATCCAATCCAAGAATATCCTCCATAGAATCATTGTTATTCACCAGCAACATCAGATCCCTTTCCAATGGGAGTACCCACTCCAACACCTATCAATGAAAAATGGGAAGAAATGAAGAATGCTCTCAAGGAGCTTCGAGATGGAATAGAGAGCAAGGCTTTCAAATTCGAATAGGTCTGTCCCTATCCCTTTGATAGATCTATCACAATAGTCCCCTTTCCTAAACATTTCAAGACACCCAAATTCAACAAATACTGAGGGAAAGGAGATCTAGTCAATCATATCATATAATTTTACATGGCATGCCAAGAGGTGGCTTATAGTGACAACTTGCTCATGCACCTCTTCCCCAAAAGCTTGGGAGGGACTGCTATCAAGTGGTTCTACAAGATACCTTATAGGACAATCATAATATTTTCAAAACATTCTAAGAAATTCATCGCCCAATACACCCATAATGTTGAAAATGAGCTATCCTTGTTAGACCTTTGCAATTCGAAACAAAAAGGGGGTGAGATCCTGGTTGATTACTTGCAAAGATGACAGAACCTCACCATAAGGTTATCATATCAAATGCATAATAAACATCTTGCTAAAATCTTCATCAATAAACTACATCCCAAGCTATCCCATTCATGAGGATGAACTACATCCAAACCTATCAAGACATCAAAGGCAAGGGGATAGACATCAAAAGAGGCCTCTTAGATGAAGGTATCATCTGACATTACAAAGACAACTCACATGACAAACCCAGTAATGACAAGCCTCATTACTGGAATAAGAACAAAAATGTCATCACTAATGGAGCCACAAACACTAAACATGTCCAAATTATTGTGGTTGGTCCTACACCTACACCTACATATCAACAACCACCACCAATCAATCAACAACCTATGCAACACTATCAAAATCAAGCCAAAGCCATATCCATTACCCCAACACAAAAAGGCCTCGAGTCAGGAATAATCAACTATGTACCTTCACTCCCCTCAGTGAATCACTAGACATGATCTTCCACAAAATGGCTAAAGACAATTTGATTACCTACCCTCCAATTCATCCATTCAATGACACAACTCCCAAGCTGACATGGTACAAAGAAAATAAATATTATGACTATCACTATGTTAAAGGACATGCTACCATCAAGTGCATGAAACTGAAGCACTATATCCAAGATATCATTGATAGAAAGGAGATCTAAGCAGATGCACCAGCCCAACCATCACCTATTGCTAATATGAAAATCTATCAAAATGTGTTCCCTCAACACAACTTTGGGAAGAACCAAGTCAATACAAATCCTCCACCCCAAAACCCAGGAAAAAGCAAACAAGGAGACCATGCTGATAGAAAAGACTATACAACTGACCACATCAACTATGCCAAGTTTGTTGGATGCATATCCCAAGTTGAATCCATTATGAATGTCATCCATGTTAAATGAGAAGATATTCAGTGTACTATCACCACACATAGAGGCTGGATATCTGTTGTCAGTGCTAATCCAATGCCTTCTCATAATGCACAATATAACCTTTTGGAACACCTTGGGAACATGTCTGCCCAAATTTCCATCCTTAATCTTCTTCATACTTCACCCATCCATCAAGAGATCCTCAATAAATCTCTCCAAGAAGGACATGTCCCCATATACATAAATACCATCTAGTTTGAGAACCTCATGGGACACCTATCTACATCTTCTGCTCTTTCCTTCAAGCATTTTGACATACCATCCATCAATCTTGACCACATTCTCCCCCTTCACATCACCGTCATGGTAAGAGACTTTGCCATCAAAAGGGTCATGATAGATAATGGCTCAGCCCAAAATTTGTGCACTTTAAAATTCATCCAGCAAGTGGGATTTATAAAGGTTGATATATCACATGATGTCATCACTATCAAGGCCTATGATAACTTGGAGTGTACCTCAGATGGTACCATTCTACTACCAATCAAGTTGGGCCCAAAAATTTAAGATACCATCTGTCACGTGTTGATTTGGACCTTCCATACAACATCCTCCTTGGCCGACCATAGATTCATTCCATCAAAGCAATTCCATCCACCTATCACCAGTGCCTAAAATTTCCACACCAAGGCATTGAAATCACCATCCATGTCAATCCCCAACCCTTCACATACTGTTGTGCATTGGAAGCATCATTCCCCCACTACACCCATTATCCTGGAATTAAAAGTAGCACTTCTGTTGCTAGCTCATCCTGATCCCATTATGATCCAGATACAATCCTAGCCTCCACTCTTTCATTTTTCAAGATCAACAACTAGGATTGTGGTAAGTACAACCTAAATGATGCCTTTGCAGTAGGGACCTTCCACTTGATCCACATACTCAAGGGAGCCCAAGCCACCAAAGAAAACTCCCTCAAGAAAATCCCGAAGTCAAACAATTGGGGCCATCAACATTCATCTCCCATGGGATCCTAAAAAGTCAAGAGATGGACCCTGATATCAATAGGTGGTTATACAAGGATTCCCTACCTCCTGACACTGCACTCCTTGGTTACTTCAAAGACAAGTATCCTACATCACAAAAATACACCACAAAGAAATGGAACTATCAAGGTGGTGTTCTAGGACCAGAAGAAGATGACAACAAAGATCCAATAGCAGCCTCACAAAATCCTAAACATCAAGGCCTTGGATTTAATACCCCTCACCTACATGTACACAGTCCCAATACCACAACTAGGGGCAATAAGTCACCCAACATTACCCTCTTGAATATACATGACAAACTTGTTAAAATTGAAGACATCCCTGAAGAGGAAGAAAATAAATCCTACAATGATATCTTTGATGATGAAACCTTCCTAGGAAATTTTGTCCTTCACGAACTCGCCATCAATCTCATCGACCTTCCCCTCACCCATCCTAAACTCATAAACTATGATCAACCAAGTGTAACACACATTGATGAGTTCCAAAGCACAAAAGCACTCCTAAGATTTATGGGAGCATGAGACCAATAGTCAGATCAAGGACAAGAATTAGCTTATGTCTAAAAGCTCAACCCTAAGGGATACTTCACGGAAGAGGAAGTTTGTAGCTACAAAAGTAAAAATAAAAAATAAAAGAATGAGTCCTTTTGTGAAAACCCCTTTGGGGCACATTCTGACTCTAAAAAAGAAAAAAATAAAGGGTGTATCTTCTGGTGAAAACTTCTCTAAGGTGCTAGAAGATGAAGACTTGCGTCTTCCTCCCATCCAAGACTACAAGCCAGAGAAATCATCCATCATCATTGAATACACCAAGCTAGTCAACTTGGGAACTGAGGAATACCCAAGGATTACATACATCACAACATCCCTAATCGAAGGTGAAGAGGCAACTTTCACAACGCTCCGCCACAAAGCCACTATCAATTTTGTATGGTCATATGCACACATGCCTGGGATTGACCCAAATCTTGTTTTTCATTATATTTCCATGGATTCCAATGAAAAGCCAGTCATACAAAAACTTTGCAAGATGTATCCAAAGGTAGCCCTATTGGTAAAAGCAAAACTTGAGAAGCTATTACAAGAAAAGATTATCTAAGCCATTGACTATTCAGAATGGATCTCAAACATGGTACCAGTCACTAAGCCATCAAGCGAAATTAGGATCTGCACAAACTTCAGAGCCTTAAAAAAAGCATGTTCGAAGGATGATTTTCCCTTGCCAAACATTGATATGATTGTTGACCTTACAACGGGCCACAAGATATTGTCACTCATGGATAGCTTCTCAGGATATAATCAGATCCATATAGCAAAAGAAGAACAATACAAAATGAAATTCACAACACCATGGGGTACCTTCTACTAGAATATGATTCCATTTGGATTAAAGAATGCAAGGGCTACATATCAGAGAGCAATGCCAACAACCTTTCATGACATGATCCACAAGATCCTCAAAGAATATGTGGATGATATCCTTGGAAAATCAAAGACATGGTTGGAACACCTCAACATCCTTGAGCATGTGTTTGATTGTCTACATCACTATGGCTTGAAGCTAAACCCAAAGAAGTATGTCTTTGGTGTCACCTCAGGGAAGCTCCTGGGATTTATTGTATCAAGATGAGGCATAGAGATTGATCTAAAAAAGGTCAAAGACATAACATAAATGCCTCCTCCCTGAACACTAAAGCAACTCAGAAGTCTACAAGGTAATATTCAATACGTTCAAAGATTCATATCACAACTAGCAGAGAAGTGTCAACCCTTTACGCATCTACTCCGCAAAGACACTAGCTTCAAATGGGATCCAATCTTCCAAAAGGAGCTTTTAAAGGCTCAAAGAATATTTGGCCAACTCTCCCATTATTGTACCACCAGTACCAAGATGCCCTCTCATCTTATATATCTCAATAAATAATACAAAACTAGGGGCACTCTTAGCACAACTTGATGACAAGGGGAAAGAAAGAGCCATCTATTATATCAGTCCAACTCTTGTTGGCTATGAGCTTAACTACTCACCAATGGAAAAGGCATGCCTTGCAGTGGTCTTTTCCAATCAAAAGCTCATACATTACATGCTAAGCCACACCATCAAGCTCATATCCAAGGTGGACCCACTCAAATATCTACTATCAAGGACAACATTGATGGGTGGTATAGAAAAAATGGGTCATGATGCTAAGAAAGTTTGATATCTAATACATAGACTAGAAAGCAATACAAGGGAAAGTCATTGCCGATCAGTTAGCAGAAGTGCCCTTGGTAGATGCATATCCTTTGATAATGGAATTTCTTGATGAGCATCTTTTTTTGATTGACTAACAACCAATATGGAAGCTCTACTTTGATGGCTCCTATACATCACACAGATCAAGGGCATGAATCATCTTTGTCACCCCTTAAGGTGACTACATTCCTAAATCATTAAAAATGGGATTCCCTTGCACCAACAACATTGTAGAATATGATGCACTCATCTCAGGCCTCAAAATAGCTATCCAATAGAACATCATAGAACTATAAGAGGTTCACGCTAGAATTTTTGGTACCCACACAAGTGGCATGGTCCTAGAAAAGCAACTGGTCAGAGTCGAGTATTATTGGCCAATAATGGAGCATGATGCCTATGTTGGAATTAGGAGAGATAAGAACTGAGTGGGGAGGGGTGAATCAGTGCCTTCAAAACTTCACTTGTAAAATTTTCAGATCTATAACTGTAAATAGTGATAAGAGACCCAAATACCTTGAATCTAATTGCATGAATCAATCATCCATTCAACTTAAGTAAGCAAACAACATGACAATCACATAACACAAGTATTTTGGTAATGCAGAAACCCTTGTTAGAAGGTAAAAACTACGGTGGGGATGACACCCACAAATTCTTCACTACTGCAGATAGAAAAGGTTTGCCTATTAGGGCTACAAGTTTTGATCACTTCTAGTGATCTCACCCTATTAGGAGTGACATGTTAGATCAGATAGATCTACCTAGTTATAGGATTTTAACAACACTAAAGAAGTGTGCACTCGGTTAAGAGATTTACATAAGACTGTTAAGTCTACTCTATCAAAAGATTTTATCCAAAAACTCTATTACAATTGTCAGAAAGAAATAGGCAATTATTTGCTATTTGACAACTCAATTGTTT
The DNA here is from genome assembly GCA_027943335.1 of Chamaecyparis obtusa. Classification (NCBI taxonomy): domain Eukaryota; kingdom Viridiplantae; phylum Streptophyta; class Pinopsida; order Cupressales; family Cupressaceae; genus Chamaecyparis; species Chamaecyparis obtusa. Next base: position 487,322 of record BSBK01005180.1, read on the forward strand.
GATACAGATCTATAAGCTTTGATAAAATATCACCTTACTTGTTGTTAGAGATTTTTCTTGTAGGGTCAAACTTGGCAATGATATAGGCTTGATTCTCAGTTTAAAGGACTCCAAGTTTGCAAGAAAAGCCTAATTGATGAGGATTGGATAAGATCCTCCTTTTGCTTCGAGCTCCATAGGACTCAGGCGGGTATTGTCTATAAAGATTTACTATGTTTCAAGTAAACATTAAAATGGTGGATAGGGTCTTCACTACTATGCTATTGTGTTATTCCAAACTGCTTCAATGAAAGATGATTCTATAAACAACTGAGAACATCCTGATACAGAATATGAAAAGTGAAACTACAAATGTAACGACATGAACAGTGGGATAAGGATATGGATCCTTCTTCTTTTTATGAGTACAACTCAAGGAAGGTTAACCTCTGATTCTCTCTCCAAGGAATCAACAATCTGAACTATATCAACAGGATACAGTCCTTTCACAATATGCATGAACTTAAAAAATAAATAAAAGAACTGGTAATGATTATTTTGTGCTTGATGACAAAAATATGACTGTATAACAAACATCCAGCCAATGCCTATTCCATTGGGCAAAAGAGTCTGAACATAAATCCACAGGAAGATTTCAAAGAAATACAGTAGAATATCTTACAAACTACATGTAATTTGGATAGGATGCCTTACAAACTATCCTGTCAATCTTATGGTGTTATCATCAAATCCTAACACATATGTCTACTCTCTGAAACTATTTATGAAATTTAATCCTCTTCTTGAGAGAAACTCACAAATAATTAAACAAACTACCTTGTAGTTGGTATGTTTTCAGATGCCTTACAAATAAAACATACAAGAGTAGAACACAAAGTAAAGAGATAATAACCATGTAAGATAGAAATTGCACTGTATCTTATTGAAAATGAGCCTGTCTCAATACATACAAAGCTTGAAATTTCTAGAATTTAGACACAGGACTGAGAAATTTGCTCTATAGCAAGATATTCAATATTCACCATTTAGGGATCTACTCACAAGAGAGCAACCAGAGGAACTAGAACAAAAAAGGAACAGGAAGCAAGAACCCTTACAATTGAGAAGAGAAGAGAATAAAAAGAAGAAGATACCCTAAAATTTGTACTTGACCAACACTTGTCCATTCTGCAATCTAATCTCATAGCCTTCTCTTTTCTCTGAAAATCTGATCTTCTCGGGCACCTCCAAAATCTGAAAACATCTGTCCTTTTTGCATAAAATCTTCTCATCTACATGGAAATCTGATTAATTTGTCCTTTTCTCTTCCTTGAAATGTGATTTAGTCCTCTGTACCCTCTTTTTCTATCACCATGCAATTCTGATTCATTCCTCTGCCGGATTTGCAAAATCAATCAATTTTGGAAGAAGAAAAATCTCCCCAAAATATGGTCACAGATTAAAAGCCTTTACTACTCTCAGCAACTTAATTTGATCTGGTTCTAACTGCTATAATTGCATCCATCATCTTTTGGCATTTTCAAAAACATATTATACTGCCATATTTTGATAAAAAATAATCTCCCAGGCATTTTTCCGTTAACAACTCTATCATTAAAAAATTTCAAAATTTCTCCAAAGTCTGAACTTTATAACTCTTTAAATCTTTTAAAACCTTTAAAATTTTCACATGCCACCAGAACTTGCCACTTGTCACCATTTCATTGGATACTCAGACAAACTCACCTTTAACCCCAGTCCATCTGGAGATCTAGAGATTACATGAATCTCTAAATCTCTGAATCATTTCCTTGACCATGGTTTCTTTTAGAGACTTAGAGAATGCCTTTTAGTCTCTAGATCTCTGAATAGCCATTTGGAGATTTGGAGACTAGTCTCCAAATCTCACAATGATTTCCTCTCTTTATATTTCCTTATGAGATTTGGAGACTTCCTTTAGTCTCTAGATCTCAGAATAATTATCTAGAGATCTGGAGACTTGGAGATTTGGAGACTAAGTCTCCAAATCTCAGAATAATTATCTAGAGATCTGGAGACTTGGAGATTTGGAGACTAAGTCTCCAAATCTCAGAATAATTATCTAGAGATCTGGAGACTTAGAGATTTGGAGACTAAGTCTCTAAATCTCAGAATAATTATCTAGAGATTTGGAGACTTGGAGATTTGGAGACTAAGTCTCCAAATCTTAGAATAATTATCTAGAGATTTGGAGACTTCGAGATTTGGAGACCAAGTCTCCAAATCTCAGAATGAGCTTTTTCCTTTGTGAGACTTAGAGACCTCTTGACAAGTGTCCCCTTTCTGCAAAATTTCTTCTGGGCCCATTGGCATGGAAATTGAGGTGGACGCACAAGCTTGGGCAAGCATAGCTTCCAACACTTTGATTTATTTCATATGTTTGGAGAATTCCATATAAACACTTCAAATTTTGAAATTGGGAGCAATGTGGGACTAAACTTTATGAAGCATTGCTGATTATTTTATGGCTGTCAGTACTTAGAGGACCATAACTTTTGATTTTCAAACTAAGTTTTTCTATGAAAAAAATTGTACAATGCACACATGGTCATCTCAAACATATGTAAAATTTAGCCTGACCCAGTTCGTATTTTTTAAGTTATGATAAAAAATGTGACTAGAAATCTGAACAATGCACACTCAGAGAATATTGACAATCTACAAATGGAATGGCTTTGGCAAAGTGACTAAATGGGCACATGGGGAGCTAAAAATTGGCATGATGACTCATTCCCATGTCTACATCATGATGCAACAACTGACACATTATAATCAATCTTTGAGAAAAAGATATAATCATCCGAATAGGGCCTCCGACTAAAGTATGCAACTGTCCATCAAATTATTAGAAACTGCAAATGGAATCAGATTAGCAAATTGGGAAAATGGATTCATCATGGCCTAAAAATTGAAACACAAGGAATATTTGAACATTGGAATATGATGCAAAAGGAATTTTCTCAATTCGGTCAAATGGTCAAAATTTATAATCAGTCAAACAAGGCCACTGTACTCTGTTTGACACTTAGGCATAATTGTGCAATTTGAGACTTGCTCACAATGGGACATCACCGAATGGTTCGGGATGGAAAAATAACATCATAGGATGCATGCACATACTGAATGGAGTGTGTTAAACACCTGAGACACCTCAAAGGCTTCAAAATGACAGTCAGGTACATATGCATGAAAAGTAATTAAAGGGCTTCAAACTGCAAAATTTAACATGGTACCCGAAACCCATGTTGCATTTTTTAGTACCAACACTTGTGATGAATCTCTTCTCTGAATCTACTTAGTAGCCTTCTTTGATTCTACTAATCTGATAATCTATGTACTCTATTCTTATTTGTTAATTGATAGACTTGAAGTTAGGCAATTACTTCAAGTGCTCCATGATTCATATATCAGTTCACACCAAAAATGATGCGAACACACAAATATATAGTGTTCTATTTTTGCCGCTTTAACAAAATTAGGTTACACACCATAGTCATAACCCTAAGATCTACGGTGTAAAATAATAACCTAGATCAACTATTACAATAAGATATACATTACATTTAATGAGTATCTATTACAATAAATATTCTTCGATCTTGGTAAAATGTTTTATGAATCGTTGTAACCATTTGCATAGAAGTATGTGCCATCTCTGATTACTATGCCATTTCCTATGATCCTTGGTAAACACTATAGAAATTGCTCGGTGTTTACTGTCTGTCGGTGTCGGTGTTTGCCGGTGCTCGGTAAACTATCTGTTGCTCGATATATAAGCTTTACCGACTAGTCTTTTCTGCTTCATGTTACCGATTAGCTCAATGTAAGTGACAGACTGATATCTTTACAAACCTTTGGTACTAATGACAACCTTATATTCTCAATAGAGATAACAATCTCCCCCTTTGGTATTAGTATCAAAACTTTGAATGTATATAGACAAAATTTTCTATATAATGTATATCTCCGCCATATACATATACACATCAAAAAATTTCTAAGTACTAAGTACTCCCCCTCGGTGAAGTACCCCCCCTCAGTGCATGCTCCTAGTAATATGTAGTATACGTAGAATCTATGTACATATTTGGCATAACAGCTGATACATTATTTTCCCCCTTTTGGATAGTAATCCCAAATACAAAAATTAAGTAGTATACTCACATCTTGTCAAAAATATGTTGATGGGTTTTCTTCAGTGACTCGAGGAGGTATCCCATTCCTCTTTCAAGTTGGTGAGAGCGATGTGCTCAAGACCGACTTGTGCATGCATGTCAAAGATGTTATCTAACATTGAAATCTTTGGTGTTGCAATGAGTAGCTCAACTTTGACAATATGAACTTGAAATTTTTTTAGGTATGGAATGAGTTCAGTTTGCAACTCAGTAACCTGATCTATTATGTTCTCTTCTTATTTCCTCAAATCTGCTATCAACCATCGGAGTTCCTAAACTCAGTGAATGTGCTTTAAGAAAGCATGAGGCTCGATTATAGCTGCATTTGTACTCAACTGTATTTCTGCTTCCAATCCTTTGATCTTTTCACTGACTTCAATAGTGAAGATGTCTATAGTACAAAGTTTCAATAAATATTGACAAATTGTCTGGGTGATAGTTTTTATCTTGGTGATTACCTTAGATAATTTGACCTTCTGTAATGCCACTTCTAGGCTGATTTTCTCTGCTAATTTGTGTTGTATCCTAGATTCTTCCCTTTCTTCAATTCTTTTTTCTGCATCAATATCTAGGTTATTGATCTTCTCGGCAAGTGTAGCAAGTTGATCTATGATAGGCATATCCTCATCAATATTCACCTCAGGTACTACCTGTTGTAGGATATCCCTCACATTGGTTAATACTTCTTTTCATTTGTGTTCTTGCTTCAAATTCTCTTGCACTGCCTTCCTTGAACATAATTCCCCATATTTACTTAAGTCTTTAGGGCTTAGGGTCATTGGGTCACACTCAGGGACAATGATCACTTCATCTAGGGTGACCGGCCCTTTTCCTTTCTTCTTCTTCTTCGGTGCTATAGGTGATTTCTTCTCAATAATAGTAATATTTTTATCTCTAGATTTCAGAGTATCCTTCCTGGTTAACACACCATCTTCCTTCTTCTGCTCCTTGGTAGCTATAGTCTTAGTTGTTATAGTAGGAGTCTCGGATGTGGTGTCAAGTGGGATCACCTTTGTTGCCTTTGTTTCTACTATTTCCTTTGCTTCTTCTATTTCCTTTGCTTCAGTGGAAGGTGCCTCTGTATGTGTAGGCTAATTTGTCTCTACAGGTTGTTTAGGTTCTTATATCTCAGTTGTGTCTTTGTTGTGCTCAGGATCTGAGCCATCAGGTTGTACTTGTGAAATGATATTAACTACTTCTGCAAGTACAGGAAGTTTACCTGATAGTGATGTAAATAGACATTCAGTGTCTAGTGCTTCATCTTTATTAGGTGCAATATTTACATCTTCATCATCTTGATCATCAGGATCACCATTGGTGATGTCCTCAATGAGTACATCTTCATCGGGTTTCTTCTCCAGTTGAACTTCAACTTTATTCGGTGCATCTTGTGAAATTCTTATTTCTTCCTTATCCTTGGTGATATCAATTGCCTCAGTAATTGATATACCAGTATTCTTTGATTTCTTTGTAGATCCCTCATCAATGCAAATACCTTTGCCTTTGGAATTGTGTCTCTTCTTAGACAAGTTCAAGAATGCTTCTTGCTCAACTTTTTCTTTGGCCTTCAAAATTGATGTCCACACAAAATTAGTTGTGGTATCCATATCTGCTACATTTTCATCCATGATCATCAAGGCTCTATTCTTGATCATAAAGTTTGCTTGGTATTTGGTCAACTATTCACTAACTTCTCCAAAGCTTAAATGTGTGGCTGCCCAAACTAGAGAGCATTCTTTCTTTCTCTTCTTGGTGTCCAGTGCAATAGCCCATTTTTTCAGTAATTTTGTCATCCAAATTTTTTGGTAATGCATAGGCAAATTCCATTGGAACTTTCTTGAATTTGATCATCATTTGGATGATAGCCTCTTCAATCTTGGTTTGATCTTCTTTTGTCATCTTATCAAATCTATCTAGTAAGGGATCAGTGAGGTCTCCATGTTCAATTATGCCTTCAATGATTTCATCTATTGTTTTTGTCTTGTTGCTGACCACTTTGAATTAATTGACATCATCTTCTGTCTCAGTTTCCTCAAGATATTCTTTATTTCTTATGTATTTTCTCCTTTTCTTTGGTGCCTCAGCTATAGCCTTGTTCTTTCTCTTAATGTATTTCCTTGTTGGTGTAGTTGCTCTCCTTTTTGTTACTTTCTCTACTTCTTCCTTATCAGTTGGTGGTGCTACAGTTGATGATCTTGTCTTCATACCTTCATGTATAGGTGACTGCTTCTTTATAGGAATTTCAAGTGGAGGAACTGGTGTGGGATCTTCTTCTTTGTCGGAATCAGTCTCCCCACCATCATATGGTTTGTCAGCTAACTGTAACTGACCTTCAGTTTCCTGTTCAACCGGTATCTCTTCAGATGTCTGAGACCCATCTCCATATTTAGCAGTGATTTTTTTCTTCATCTTCTTTACCTTTCTAGTTATTTTATCGATCTCAATATTTGTTGAAATTCTAGACTTGGCCTCTTCATATACTTCGAACCTAGTGGCAATGGGATCCTTCGGTAATGCAAGTAGTGCATTAATAGATTTTAGAGTGAAATCATGGTTTATTTCATATCCCATTGGTGCCAACCATTTTATCCTAGGTTCAACTACTTTTATCAATGTATAATCTATGTTGACTACAAAACATATGTCATTCTCAAATCTTTGAACTAATTCCCTCATAATTCTGCTTCTTTTATGCATTTTAGACTGAAACTCTTTGAAGTAAGCATTAAACTCTATATTCAATGTATCTCCTAACTTATTCATCATTTCACCAATCTATTTTGTTATCAGTATATTCGGTATCCAATTTACTTTACCAGTGACAGGTACATACTTTTGTAGATAGAAAAATATGCATACAAGTAGAGATTCAAACTTACATGTGTTAGACTTCTTTTTCTTTATGGTCTTCATATTATCCTGAAGTTGATGAAATAGTACCTCAGCAAGATCATCTTGGTGACCTTTTATCACAATTTTGTGCACCATGTCTACTGCGCTGAAGGGTACACTACTGAGTCTGCTTGATTGAAATAACTTGTACTCAGTCACATGTGCTGCAAATTTGAATGTTCGGTCCTTGATTGTTGAAATCTTTAGTGCCCGACCATCCCATTGTGCTCTAGTAAATTTCTCAAAATCTAGTCATGATGAACTATGAAAAGCCTTAGCCTTGTCAATTGTAGGGAGCCCAGTAACCCTATTGATCATTTTCTTATTGACCTCAATCAGTTTATCCAGCCAAAATTTGTCATCATGATACCTGCTCATAATGATTCTGATCCAATCTGATTTAAATGATTGCAAAAAGTGTATAAAACACAATAACCCCAATTCCTCAATCTTCTTGTAATCTGATTTCATTTTTCCATCAAGGCCACAGAGTTGTTGATATGCTGCAACAGTTTCAAAATCTCCAACTTCTCCGATTTTGCAATGAATATATGATCTTACATCTTCTGTTAATAAAACCCTTTCTGGTATGCTCAAAAAAATGCCCATAGTATCTATTTGTGCTACGACTTTAGGATGTGGCTTAAACTTAGGTTCATTGAAGTTTTCCCTAACAATTAGGTTAACTTCCTTCTCAACACTTTGTGATTTTCTTGCCGATGATGTAGATGCCATAAATCGATTCTAGGGTTTTGGCAAGCAGAAGGATAAAAAAGTGTTTGATCGCAAATGAACTTACTTGGTATCATGAAGAGTGATGTCAGTTTGATCTAACGTAGCCTTGAATCCTTCTAAAAATCTTTTAGCTCGAACTCTACTCTTTGAATTCTCCACTCTTCAAAATTGCAATGTAAAAATGAACTCTGTTCCCATGTATTTATAGACTTTTTGATATTCTCGCTCAAAATTTCATGCAATAAATGCTTGATCTAACTTTTGGTATGAAAAAGTTGTTAGCTTGGTGACAACTAAAAGTCTTGTCCACTTGGTTAACATAGGATTTCTTCATCGGTTAATACATGTACTCGGTTAACCTTAGATAGTGATTATCGATGGGTAACCAACTCTTAGTCTCTCTTTTACCAACTGTATAACATTTTTAGCTCATAGCACATAAATCATAGTCCATCTTTATTCATGTTGATTTGGTATTAGAATATCATGTATAAGGAACTATATGTAAAATGTGATCATTTGAAATGTCAGTCCCATACATACCTATTTCACCTTAAGTGGAGGTACTGATGTTACCCAATCCAATGGATGAGGTTTCACTGACAACATTACTTGACTCAACATTCTCATTAGATGCCTTCTTCCACATAGTGTTTCTTAACTTCATGATATCTGCGATAGTATATCCACTTTCAAATATATGGTTTTCATTTGGTGCTTGGTCTTTGTAGTTCTTGCTTAAATGACCGACCTTATGATAGTGCATACAAGCCATCCCAGTGCTTGTCTAGCTTCTTGATTGTCCAATTGGACTCTTTCTATAACAATTTGCTGCAATTTTCCCATACCGACCACATACAACACAATTAGTCCATGTATTATAATCCCAAACATAAGAGTTACCTTGTCTCTTCAGTTGATATGGCCTACGTTGTGGTTTCTCCTTAGGTGTCCAAACTTGTTTCAATTTTTCCTTATATTCATGTGCAGTGTGTCCATTCTTGTTGCAGGTGTAGCATATTTTCTCCATAGTAGTATTGTTAGCAGTATCATTCTATTTAGCTCTGCACTCATAAGATGGATGTCCAAAATTTCCACAGTAGTAACAATATCCATTAAACTTAGGAGTGACAAGAGGTTTACCTTGTGCTTTGCTTCTACACACATTAGATGTATGTCCTGATTTGCCACAGTGATAACATGCCAACACTTTAGGTTTCTAATTTTGACTGATGTTGACTTGTTCAACTTATTGTGATGTTTCTCCTCTATTGGTGTAGCCTATATCAGCTTTACTTCCAAATCTTCTCTGATTAGTCAGAAAGTCATCAATCTTCTTAGAGCTGTCCTCAGCAAGTTTCTTCATTTCATTTTGCTGCTGTTGATTTTTCACTTCATTTCTCAGCTTCTCATTCTCTTCTCCAAGACTTGCAACATCTTCTAGTCTTCTTGACAATTCTGCATTCACTCAGTTTACCTCTTGATTCACATTCATCATTTGATTAGTTATTTGTAAATGTCGGTCAGTGAGTCTTTGTATCTCACTCTCTTTAGCTTGAAGTTGTTCAGTCATCTGTCTTTGGTCATCGATTGTCAAATTCCTTTCTTTCTCGGCTTGTTTTGCTTTTTTCATTATTTCTACCATTCTCACCATTTGAGATTCTTGACCGATTTGTAGTGCTTTCACTTGATCAGTTAAATATTGATTCTTTTCAGATAGATTAGTGATTATGCTTTCAGATCCATTGGAGATGCTTCTAGAACTAGATCCAATATGCTTGAACATTTCATCAATAGGTTCTTCATGGTAACTGATCTCATTCTGTAGAATATCTATGTTCTTCCTTTCAACCAGTAATTTCTTCAGTCCTTCCTTGGCTTGCTTATACTATTCCACAAACATTTGCATTTGTATCTTTTGATTCTCAATATTCTTGTCAAGCTTGTATCTCTCCATGACCTAGATCTTTACCCTTCAGTGATTAAACTATTCAATAAGAGAACTACACTCTGATCCCAATTGTTGGAATTAGGAGAGATAGGAACTGAGAGGGGAGGGGTGAATCAGTGCCTTCAAAACTTCACTTGTAAACTTTTCAGATCTATAACTGTAAACAGTGATAACTAACCAAAATACCTTGAATCTAATTACATGAATCAATCATCCATTCAACTTAAGTAAGCAAACAACATGACAATCACATAACACAAGTATTTTGGTAATGCAAAAACCCTTGTTAGAAGGTAAAAACTGCGGTGGGGATGACACCCACAAATTCTTCACTACTACAGATAGAAAAGGTTTGCCTATTAGGGCTACAAGTTTTGATCACTTTTGGTGATCTCACCCTGTTAGGAGTGACATGTCAGATCATCTAGATCTACCTAGTTATAGGATTTTAACAACACTAAATAATTGTACACTCGGTTAAGAGATTTACATAAGACTGTTAAGTCTACTCTGTCAAGAGATTTTATCCAAAAACTCTATTACAATTGTCAAAAAGAAATACACAATTATCTGCTATTTGACAACTCAATTGTCTGATACAGATCTATAAGCTTTGATAAAATATCACCTTACTTGTGATGAATCTCTTCTCTGAATCTACTTGGTAGCCTTCTCTGATTCTGCTAATCTGATAATCTCTGTACTATGTTTTGCTCTGTTAATTGATAGACTTGAAGTTAGGCAATTACTTCAAGTGCTTCATGATTCATATATTAGCTCACACCAAAAATGATGCGAACACACAAATATATAGTGTTATGTTTTTTTCGCTTTAACAAAATTAGGTTACACACCATAGTCATAACCCTAAGATCTACGGTGTACACTAATAACCTAGATCAACTATTACAATAAGATATACATTACATTTAATGAGTATCTATTACAATAAATGTTCATTGATCTTGGTAAAATGTTTTATGAACCTTTGTAACTGTTTGCATAAAAGTATGTGCCATCTCTGATTACTATGTCATTTCCTGTGATCCTCAGTAAACACTGTATAAACTACCTGATGTATACTATGATGCTCGGTGTTGATTGTCTGTTAGTGTCAGTGTCTGTTGGTGTTCGATAAACTATCTGCTACTTGGTATATAAGCTTTACCGACTAGTTTGTTCTGCTTCATGTTACCGATTAGCTCAATGTAAGTGACTGACTGATATCTTTACAAACCTTTGGTACTAATGACAACCTTAAATTCTCAATAGAGATAATAGCCTATGAATTTGTGAAGAAATTCCTACCATATCAACAACATGCCAATCTAATTCATGTTCTAGCTCAAGACTTGCAGCCCATTGTGCAACCATGGACCTTTTCATGTTGGGGCTTTGACCTCATTGGTTTAATCACTCCCCTTTCCTTAGATGGACACAAATATATCATAATAACCACTGAATATTTCACAAAGTGGGTTGAAGCAATTCCACTCATCCTAACTACATGCACTCAGATATCCAAGTTCATCCTCTACCATATCATTTTCTGCTTTGGAATCCCTTCCACCATCTTCACAAATCATGGCACAAAATTTGAAAACCATCATGTGGATGATCTATGTGCTAGACTCTGCATCCACCATCCTTTATCCAACCCATACTTCCCTTAAGGAAATGGCCAAGCTAAGGCAACCAATAAAACTATCTTCAAAAAGGTTGTCAACGATTCTGGTTGTGACTGGAACCTCCAAATCAATCCCACCCTCTGGGCCTTCCACACTTCATTCTGTACTCTCACATGCACCACCCCATACTCCCTTGTATATGGCATGTCGAAGTTGTCTTACCAATAAAGGTCAAACTACCTTCCTTGCATGTATCCATGAAGAACTATATCACATATGAGGACTATCACATAGCAAGCCTCACACAGCTAGACCTATTAGATGAAAAGAGGCAACAAGCATATGATCACTTGGTTGCATACCAAAATCAACTTAAAAGGAGCTATAAAAAAAAGGTTCATCCAAGAAAGTTCCAAGTAGGTGACACGGTCTTAAAGGAAAATCAAAAAGTGAAAGTACATCGAGAAAAGAAAGGCAAGTTTAAACCTACCTAGTTGGGGCCTTATGTTTTCAAAACATGCTTTGGCTCAGGAGCTTATTAGTTATTAACATCATAAGGTGAGCCCTTGAATGATCCTATCAAAATCATATATTTGAAGTGGTTCCATGCTTGAACCTTCCTTATAATCCAAAAAATCCATAAAAATTAAAAAAATCTAGAAAATAAAATAAAATTAAAACAATTAAAAAAATTAAAAAGTAAAGAGAAACAATCACCCAATGGTGAAAACTTTGCAATTCAAGTGTCTTGGACAAGTATGTTGGTGAAAACCTAGAAATAGGCACCATACATAGTGGACCGGGCCATTATCTATGAAACTCCCCTTCCCCCCCTCCCCTTCATCCACTCATCCTCACTTCCCCCCAAATCCCCACCACCATCCCACATTCCCAAGGTGATTCTCTTATCTGAGTTACTATCCCCAATCTTGAGCTTCCTATCTATAACTTGTATAGTGAGCTTTCCTTATCCCAATCCCTAAGCTTCTGTACATATCCATTGTAAATATCTCCCTGTCCCCTTTGTACTATATTGTCATGTCCTATTGTACATATCCTTGTTAGTCCTACATCAGCTATGATCAAATACAATTTGTCTCACCCAACCATGTACTTCACAAACATCTTTTGTCGACCATCCTTTATCACATGGTTATCCTTGATTCGTCATTTTCCAAAATAACAACACAAAATTCTCCTCATCAAATGGGTCCTTGCAGGATGTATTTTTCCTCATGTTTGACCTAATCTCCCCTCATCAATCAATCCATCAATCTCTCTCCTTGGAAAATGATGTCTTTTGGATTTATCACTTTGATCCTAGATTTGGTCCTTTGGATCTTGTTTATCTTTTGCGGCTTCTCGTTGTTCCTGTCGTCAAAGTTTCCACAATCCTTTATATCATGGCACACTATGAATGAGGGAACTTTGGAGCAAGGTCTTTTGATCATCTTGTTTCTACCTATGAGTTAGTTTGATATGACCCTTGCATGTCCCGCATGTCATCTTTTGGGTTACATGCACTTGGGAAATGTCATTTATTTGTGGGTTCTCTAGCATTGTTTCTACCATGCCTCTTCCTAGATTCATGTGTGATGTTGGGGCAACCCTTGTGTGTCTTTTTATGTTTGTCCTCTGTAATGCTGGTGACAAGGCCTTGTGTTCCTAGTAACCTTGGCTAGTCTCTAATGTTTCTATATCAAACTAGGTTGTGCTCTCCATTTAACACAATGAAATCCCCAAGTCCCAATTGTTGTATATAGATTAATCTTTCATCCTACATCCCTCATTTAGCATCATCTTCCATCCTGCATCATTTAGAATCATATTGCACTCATGCATCTTTTCTCATGGCCAGATTTCTATTTATCCTCCTTCCCCTCTCCTTCCTCCACTTCCTTCCTGCTTGCATCCTTTTCAAGAAAATCCCACAAAGTTTCCTCTTTGCATTATTTTCTCGAGGGGGCATGATCCCTTACCATATAATCTTGCCTGGGGCATCTTATTTTCTTGTCTTTGACACAACACCATTTGCAGCGCTAGATCAAATAGGGGCAAAATGTAGACACCTAAAAATCCAACTTATTAATTAAAAATATTTTAGTTAATAAAAGTCTTGATGACATCATCATTAATTAATTAATTAATTATTATTATTATTATCCTCCCCCTTTTTAATTCAATTCATTTAATTAAAGAATTGTGTACTAGAAAAAGTACCTTCATAGGGTTAGTATTGTCAAATATTGACTAAATTACCACAAGTAGCAATCTAATCAAGCAAATTAAATGACAATTGAGCACTCTATGGATCTCTATTTAGGGATGCTAATGAAAAGCTCTCAGCAAGCTTCCATTAGTGACAATCCTAAAACAAGAATGAATGATAAACAAAGCTAAAAGATTAATTCCAAATAAGATTACACCTATTTAGCTCTAAATTGGCCTTTCTAGCTATAAATTGCAAGAGGTTTGATGCTATTCTTAAATTTGTGGATGATTTGTGATTGACTTATGCCTCGCTTTTATAGATTTTGGCAAGGGTAGTGGGTGAATAGTCTCACAATAGGTAGTGATAATCATGCCATTGTCTCTCTTAGGATTGATATATTCATACTAAATATTACTTTTTCCATCATGAAATGCATTTAGATGTCAACCCAGGGACATAGACTTGAAATGGGACAACACAATTTGTGCACTAAGTTCCTCTAAGAGTCATGCTATCTATGCTGCAGGAATATAAAATACATGAAAGAAACCTATGCTATTGCTGGAGGAAAGTAAACACACTTGACTACTTAATGAAATTATTACAGAAATCTTATGAAATGAATCTAAGCCTGTCTAACAACTCAAAAAACTCACTATGTCTATTTCTACAAGTGCTGCAGGAGCATCCATAGTAGTAATGCTGCAGGAGTAAAACAATAATTTCTACTTGAAAGCATAAAGAATGCAGGAAGAAAATCTACTCTATCCTAATCTATTCCACCTCCCAAGTGGGCCGCCTTGGTTGGCTTCTACTAACTACTAACACAGAAGATACTTCAAAATCACTCTTCCATTAAATTCTTCTTAACTGGTTACATAACAATTGAACAACTCATGAAGAATAGAAAAGAGCAACTTCCACTATATTGAATACATCATTCTATATTTTCTCATCATTGCCCCACTTAAGTTGATCAAATCCATTTATAAAGAGGATTGAGGATTATTGAAAACATAATAGAAAATTTTGATTAAATCTCGCCAAATAAGGAGGAGATAAGAAAACCATGACATATTACAATAAGTGTAGATAACAAAATAACAACACTGAGGGAATATAGCATAACCATTCCCTATATCTTCTGGAATGACAACTCCTTCTTAGTAGCAGCATATCCTTTGGAGTCATGCTGGATTCTTTTGCCATGGCTGGTCTTCTAACACTCCTTCTTTAATGCGGTTGCACCACTCTGGAAACACTCCTTGCTTACCTGGCAAGTTAGTAGCATTTGGTGTACATATATACAACTCAACATTTCAACTCCTACTCAAATTTTAGAACACAACTTAAAATAATTATATGAAGTACTGCATTCTATATATAATAGTCAGCAAAACATTTCATTCTTACTACCCATAGTCTTTGTGGCTCTAGTTGCACTTAACATAAGTTCACATAGGTATAAGTCATAAATGTTTTGGAAATGTTCTATCAAAGCATAAAGAGTGTCAACAAAGCATGAAGATTATAAAAAAATGGAGACAATAAATTGTCTCATCATCTACCTCCTACTAATAGAATGCTTATCCTCAAGCATTGTATTTCTTGGCTATGGACTTGAAATCACTGACAGTATTCTTCCCCTTCTTTCCACTCTTGAAAGTGTAGTAAAATCCCCTTTTTCTTTCCAAATATTCTCCTCGGTGTTCCTCAATCAATTGATCCAATCTAGTAGCATTGATGTCATATAGGGGCCATAGGAGTGTAGGTGGTAGGAAGGATAAAGGCATCCATAATTCCCTTTTGACCTATCTCCCCAACTGCATATATTTAGTCACTCTGTTCATAGCTGCCTCAAAGTTAATTGGGCTGTGTGGCTCCATTTTCCCGAAGGCCTCTGGCAATATGTTCCAATGACTTCTGACCCCTACAAGAGCTCTTTGGGCTGAAAAATTGGGCAATCCCTAATACTCTTTGTAGACCTTGTCTCTTAATGCAAAGAATTCCTTATTTCAAGCTTCTGTTTCCCATAGGTCAAATTGAGCCAATCCCTCAAGAGAACATCAGGCTTGTGTGATTCTTTCCTCAAAGGTAAGGGTTCAGATTTCTCTAGATCCCTGTAATTGTTCAACTACCTATCATAGTTCCCTTCGTTATGCATCCATGACATCAGAGCCTTTAGATGAACATCCCCAATATAGAGTAAAGGATTCCACTCTGTTTCATGTGGGATGACAAAGTTATGCAAATATAGCTCACATAATAAATTTGTCTGCCATGGGGGAAGAGTTTGATATATTCCATAAAAATCTTGGGCTGACTTGAATTCACAATCAATACCCTTCATTTTCATCATAATTTGAAACAAAAGAAATTGTTCTTTTAAACAAATAGCATATACCCTGGGTGGTAGTCTACAAGCCATGATCTGATCGGCTAGTTTTAAGGATTTTTCCATCTATTGTTTTGGTTTCTTTATCTGCTCCTTAAGAGCTTCAATCTCCTCATCCTTATCAAATATCTCTTTCTACATTTGATCTCTTTCTTGTTTTCACCAGGTCTTTTGAAAAACAAAATGACTGTATAGATTAAAGAGTACAAACTGAATTGTTGGTGAGGGAAATTCTTTTTCTTTTCTTTGGCAGCTTGTTGAAAATACTCAGTGAACTAGGTTGATCTGTAGGGTACAATGGAGACATTAGAGTATACAGGGTGCTACAGAGGAGTCATTTGAACATTCACATGAATGCTCTCTTGTGGTATATCAATACTTGGCTCAAACATTCCTTGGTCATCATGTGGCATGCTACTACTAGGTTCTTGCACATTGTGAGACTCCTTTATAGTTTGAGGTACTATTTAACTGGGTGAGTCATCAGGAATGTGCTCAATAGAAGGTTCTGGAATAGGTTTTGACACATTTGGGTTTCCAGTGGATGATGGAGACACTTGTCCTCACATGCGAGGGCTTCTTCATACTTTTGGTTCCTCAACCACTGTAGTTTTCATTTTGCAAGATCTTTTTGGGTCTTGTGCTGCAAGAGCAGGTTCTACAGGAATAGACACTGCAGGACTCAACCTTTTTCTCTATTTCACCTTCTAGGTTAGGGATTTGTTTTTCAACTTTTTTCTTGCCTTTCTTTGCGAAGGAAGTAGGAATATTACTTTCTAGAGTGGACTCAAAAGACTTGTTTTTTGGGGACAATTCTGATACTTTTTCTTTTGCAGATGTTTAAGGAGTAGGCTCAGAAGACTCTACATTGTCTAGAGGTTGAGCAACAGGGTTAACCTAGGGTTGCAAAATTTTAAACTGAACAAATTCTACCCATGACATAGGAGAGACATCCCTAAGGGCTTTTTCAACCAAAAGCTTTATTAAAGCATGGTGGCTTATGGAATTTTCATTACCCTTTTGTGTTTCCTTGACACCAATGCTTAACATGTTATAGATAAAATTAGGAACATTGACCTGAAGATTATGCCTTATACAACTAAGAAATTTGAAATGATGGGCATGCAAGTTGGAGAATCTCCCTTCATAAGTTAAATATCTGATAATGTGGGTAGCCAATTCTAGAAATAGTGGTGGAAGAGACAATCTCTTGCATCCCTTCTTGGTAATTTCAAGTGGAGGATCACGCGATCAAGAGAATTGAGCTCAAGATGACCTGGCGTGATGCTCGTTAGGATAGTGCTCTTTGACAACTGACAAGCCGATGACCTCTGAAATTCTTTGCTCAGTGGCAACAACTATTAAACCTCACACAATTTCTTGTCCCTCTTCAAAAGTGCCCATAAATTCTGTTGCAACCTCCTCATTAAACTCCATTAACTGGAGAAAATCCCCCAGCCAGCCACATGCATTAAATCTGTAGATTGCTTCAACATCCACTAGTACAATACCATGGTGAACCGGTTCATGCCTCTGTAGTTGTCCACCCATCTTAGTAAAGCCCAATCTTCAATTTGCTACCCTCCAATTTAATGCTAAATTTTGGTCTTCGTATGCTCTGCAAATACCTTCTTCTTGAAATGCATTTGCAATGCTTGAAAATACCAATTTTTTTGCCTACATTACCTCAGTTATGCTTGACATGAACAATAATAATGACATTGATTACATCATAACTTTAAGTGTGAGTTATCTCACAATTTAATTATGGTCCTTTCCAGTCATTTCAAGCTCATAAAATCAGAATTTGAAAGTATGACAAATGTATAGGATTAAAAGAATTAATAGAATGAAGCCTAAGTACAACATTAATGTGACAAAGATGTGACTGAGATGGCTTAGGAATGACACTTGGAATTTATTACACTTCCCTTTCCCCCTACAAAACATTAAATAGTGTCCTCACTTGATAAATTTAGCATGAGAATGGGAAAGTGGCGTAACATCGATATCATACATGTAATGCAGTACTAGATGTAATTATTAAAATATGTGTGCTAAAAGTGAGTAAGGATTGAAGGAGTTGTACCTAGAAGTTATTTTCCATACACATAAATGCAAGTGGATAAGTGCTCACTGATTCTAGCGACCACATGTGATTGCTGGCGTGGTCTTTATTGAAATCATTGAAAATAGAATTTATGGGTGACGTGGATGGTGAGTGGGTGGTAGATAGAGAAATGAGATGAGTTGGTGAGGAGAAAAGAGAAAAGTGAATGAAGAAATGTACCTCATATTAAATGAAGCTTTATTATGGTTGATTTTCAAAGGCATGTTATGGTGAGGCTATAGGAGGAAGGTTTTCACCTTCTGCTGTAGGAACTAATACTTGAGTTTCTACTGAACTTGGTGTGCTAAACTGTTGCATGAATTCTTCCTTGGTTTGAGGTTTTTGATATAGGCGCAAGCAGTGTCCATTGACAAGTAGTTTAAATTAGACTAGATCAAGTGTGGTCAATTGGACTACTCCATTGTAAAATACATATTCTATTTCATATGGTCCCAACCATCTAGTCTGTAGCTTTCTTGGATTCTCCTTGAAGTGAGAATCATATAATAGAGCCCAATCTCTTACTTGAAAGTTCTTGTTCTTGATATGTGAATCATGCCACCTCTTTCTCTGGTTCTAGATTAGCTTTGTTCTTGACAATGCAGTTTTTCTCATTTCATCTAATGAGTTGAGATGAAGGAGGCATTTTGTTTGTGCTACAAGAAGATTCATGTTCAACTCCAGAGCTGTGCACAATGTTTTGTTCTCAAATTCTATAGGTAACATTTCTACCTTTCCATATACCAACTCAAATGGTGTGAACCCTATAGTTATTTTCCAGGTTGTATGATAAGCCTAGATTGCTTCAATTAATTGGCTGCTCTAATCCTTGCAATTCAATTGCACTTTTTTTGTCAATATGGCCTCTCTTTCTCTATTTGTCACCTCTGCCTGTCCATTTTCCTGTGGATGGTAAGGGCTAGAATTTCGATGCCTTGTACTATATTCCTTCATTAGCTCAGTGATTAGATTTGAAGTGAACTGTGGTCCTTGGTCTGTTACTAGCTCTCTAGGGACTCCATAATGAGTAAAAATGTCCTCATACAAGAATTTTGCTACTTTTTTAATCTTTGGCACTCTGCATTGCTTTCATTTCCACCCACTTTGTCAGATAATCCATGTATACCAGGATGTAAGATTTTCCATTAGATGGAGGATCAATTGGGCCTATGAAATCCATACCCCATTTATCAAAGGGTTTTCTCACCACTTGTGGATTAAGTGGCATCTCATCTGATTTTCTTGGGCGATCCATCCTTTGGCATTTATCACATTTTTTTGTATAACTAGCTGCATCTTTGTGTAGTGTTGGCTAATAATAACCCGTTGTTAAGATTTTCAGGGCTGTTCTCTTTGCTGCAAAGTGACCTCCACATGGTTCATCATGGAAAACATGGAGTATGTCATATATTTCATCATCTCTGACACACCTTCTTATAATCTGATTAGGACTAGTGTAGAAGAGATTGTTATCTATCCATGAAAATTGGAAGCTTTTCTTTGCAAGTTTTCTTCTTTCTTTGGGTGAAAAATGTGGGGGCATCTTATTTGTTGCAAGATAATTGGCTATGTCATCATACCATGGGTTTTTGATTGCTATGTGGAACAAGTGTTCATTAGGAAATGTATCTTCAACCTGAGTAGTGTCTTCATTAGCATTTTGAAGTCTAGACAAGTAGTCAGCAACTACATTTGCCTTCCATGGCTTATCAACAATTGTTATATCAAATTCCTACAAGAGTAGAAGCCATCTTGCCAATATGCCTGTTATAGTAGGTTTGTTCATCAGATATTTTATTGCTAAGTGATTAGTGTGAACAAAAATGGGATAGCCTGTTACATAGTGTCAGAATTTATTCAATGCATAAACTACAGCTAGGAGTTCTTTTTCAGTAACTATGTAGTTTAATTTAGGTCCATGGAGGCTTTTAATGATATAATAAATTGCATTCTCAAGGCTACTAGACTTTTGTCCTTGCACATCACCTATGGAATAATATGATGCATCTGTATGGATGTCAAATGAGATAGACCAATCTAGTCCTTTGAGGACTGGTGCATTTGTGAGAAGTTTCTTGAGCTGCAGGAAGGACTCATCACATGCTTGTGTCCATATAAACTCAACCTCTTTTGTTAGAAATGTGTATAGAGGACTAGCTATTTGACTGAAATTTTGAATAAAGCACCTATAGTAGCTAGCATGTCCTAAGAAAGATCTTACATCTTTTTGTCTAGTAGGGTTAGGTAGTGTAAGTATTACCTCTACTTTGGCTGGGTCTACGTGAATTCCTCTTGCTGAAATAAAATGCCCAAGTACCACTCCTTCCTGCATCATCATAAAGCATTTCTCACTATTAAGGGATAGATTATGTTCCTTACATCGGATTAGAACCTTTTCAAGATTCTTCAAGGCCTCTTCAAATGTCACTCTAAATGCTGTGAAGTCATCCATATATATCTCCATACAATCATGTGATATGTTAGCAAAAATACTAATCACAACCCTCTAGAATGTTGCTGGAGCATTACACAACCCAAATGGTAAGACAGAGTATGCATATGTTCCCCATGGATATGTGAATGTAGTCTTCTTCTGGTCCTCTGGAGCAATTCTAATCTACTTGTACCCACTATATCCATCAAGAAAGGAAAAATACTTTTTACCTGCTAGAGTATCAAGTACCTGATCAATGAATGACAATGGGAAGTGATCCTTCTTGGTAGCTTTGTTTAATTCTATGTAATATACACATATTCTCCACATACCCCCCTTTTTGGGCACTATAACCAATGGTGATACCCATTTACTATTAGATATAGGATATATAAAGCTAGCATCTAGCAATTTTTGTAACTCTATTTTGACTATCTCCCTTAATGCTGGGTTAATCCTCCTTTGAGGTTGACGGAGTGGTAGGCTTCCTTCATTGATATAAATTCTATGAGTACAGAGTGTGGGGCTTAATCCCTTCATGTCCCCATAATCCCATGCAAAGGATTTCTCATGTGTTTGCAGTAGTTTAGTTAGTTGTTCCATTTATTGTGAAGGTAGCTTATTATTTACATGGAGGTTATGACCCTTGGAAAGCTCAATAGTAGTTGTAAGGTCAAGAATGGATACTTCAGGGATATGACTTGTATTTACCTCACAAGGTAATAATTGATGGATGATGCTGGGTTCAGAAGGTAAAACACAATTCTCAAAATTCTCTTCATATGTAATTAACTCCAACACAAAACTATCAGATATATCTTTGATTTCAACATAGTCATTATTAAGAATGCTCTGAATAACTTCATCTTCCTCTTGCAGCTTTAGAAAAGATTACATTGTATCCTAAATTTGGGTTAGGCCATTGCTGAGATCCTTTCCAATGGTTAGTGGGATGCCAATTCCCTTGTGGTTGTTGCCATTGGTTTGGAAATTGTGGCCATTGGGGTTGTTGTTGTGGAGGATACCATTGATTATGTGGACTATTTGACCAAGCAGTATTCCAAGTGGGTTGATTATACTATGGAGGACTTTGGACATTTTGGTTTTTCCATTGACTATTATAAGGATTTGAAAATTGTAGTGGGTCTTGAGGCATACCTTGTCTCATAGCCCATGGATGATGTTGAGCAATGAAGAATACTTTCTCATCCTCTCCTTCTATCTTTAAGTATTCAGTTGGAAGATGCTGATTCTCCAAGTTTGTAACCAACTTGCATTGACAATCCTCCTTTTGTTTGTAGTAATGAGGGCAATATTCAACTAACTGCGCCTCTATGTCAACATGCTTCTTCTTGGTAGTCATCGTGTCTAGGTGTGTAGAAACATCATTAATGATGTCTTGCTTGAAGTCTGACAACAGGTTTGAAATCTCCATCTTTGAAATACCAGAGCCACTTCCTTTGGCCAGTGTTGGTCGAAATCCCCTTCCTTTCTTCACTACTGATCTGGAATAGTTCATACAAATCTTCTGAAGGTCATCCCAGGAAGACTGAGATATATCTCCTCTAGCCATGAGGTCTAATTCTTCAAGGCATTTTTCATTCACTCCTCTTAGAAAAATTAGCTTCTATGAATCCTCCTACAATGCATGTTGAGGGTTCTTTTGCAAGTTAAATATAAAGCGTGATATGTAGTCCTCTAATGTCTCATCTTCCCTTTGTGACATTAAAAAATGTCATCTAATTTTGAATCACCCCCCTTGGAGTATTCCTTATACTTCCTTAGAAATAAATCTCTCATCCTGTCCCAATTCGCTACTGCATTTGCTCCTAAGCCCATGAACCATTTGAGAGCTGACTCCTTCAATGTTGCTAGGAACAACTTAAGCTTATGACTATCAGTATTATAGTCAAAACTTTGACACAATATGTCAAATTCAAACAAAAAGGTGTTAGGGTCCTTTGTGATAAGGCCATAGAATTTTGGAAGAGCTGAAGTAGGTATATTCTTGAGGTTAGGATTGTTGATAAGACTTGGAATAGGAAATGGAAATGTAGGAGTTTCCATTACTAGAGGTGTTGGATAATGAAATTGTGGCTAGAAAGTATTATTAATTGGAAGGTTCTAGATAATAGGTGGTTCTGGATTGGAATTATTGAGAAAACTAGCTAATATTTCTACAAAAGGACATAGGTCAAATGGATCATGAGTGTCTTCTTCTATTGAAGATGATGCAACAAACTCAAGACTTGCATCAAGAAATCATAACTCAAGTTGTTCAAATTCTTCTTTCAGTTTAATAGGTTCTTTTGGAAGAAATCTGCCATGAACATCTCACCTTCTTCGATGCATGCAAGAAAGTTGAGGAACTTGTGAAGCAAGCTCACAACTACTCTGTATTGACTAAAAAACAAGAAACTAATCTGAAAAATAAATGACTCATTAAGGTTCCTAGTTTGACACCATCCCCGACAATGATGCCAAAAATGAATAGTCTCACAATAGGTAGTGCTAATCATGCCATTGTCTCTCTTAGGATTGATTTATTCATACTAAAGATTACTTTTCCCATCACGAAATGCATTTAAATTGTTAACCCAGGGATGTAGACTTGAAATGGGACAACACAATTTAGGCACTAAGTTCCTCTAAGAGTCATGCTATCTATGCTGTAGGAATATAAAATGCATGAAAGAAACCTATGCTATTGCTATAGGAAAGTAAACACACTTGGCTACTTAATGAAATTATTATAGAAAGCTTATGAAATGAATCTAATCCTGTCTAACAACTCAAAACACTCACTATGTCTATTTATACAAGTGCTACAGGAACATCCATAGTAGTAATGCTGTAGGAGTAAAATAGTAATTTCTACTTGAAAGAACAAAAAATGCCGGAAGAAAATCTACTCTATCCTAATCTATTCCACCTCCCAAGTGGGCCCCCTTGTTTGGATTTTGCTAACTACTAACATAGAAGATACTTCAAAATCACTCTTCCATTAAATTCTTCTTAATTGGTTACATAAAAATTGAACAACTCATGAAGAATAGAAAAGAGAAACTTCCACTATATTGAATACATCATTCTATATTTTCTCATCATTACCTAACTTAAGTCGATCAAATCCCTTTATAAAGAGGATTGACGCTTATTGACAACATAACAGAAAAGGCTGATTAAATCTCACCAAATAAGGAGATAAAACAACCACGGCATATTACAATAAGTGCAGATAATAGAATAACAACACTGAGGAAATATAGCATAACCATTCCCTATATCTTCTGGAATGACAACTCCTTCTTAGTAGCGACATATCCTTCAAAGTTGTGCTGGATTATTCCGCCATGGCTAGTCTTCTAATGCTCCTTCTTTAATGTGGTTGCACCACTCTGGAAATGCTCCTTTCTTACCTAGCAAGTTAGTAGCATTTGGTGTACATATATACAACTCAACATTTCAACTCCTACTCAAATGTTAGAACACAGCTTAAAATAATTATATGAACTACTACATTCTATATATAATAGTCAGCAAAACATGCCATTCTTACTACTCATAGTCTTTGTGGCTCTAGTTGCACTTAACATAAGTTCACATAGGTATAAGTCATAAATGTTTTGGAAATGTTCTATCAAAGCATAAAGAGTGTCAACAAAGCATGAATATTATAACAAAATGGAGACAATAAATTGTCTCATCAGGGGGTGTAGTTGATTTGATCATGATTAGGTGAGGGTTAAGTCTATGGTTCCACCTTTGGAGACAATTTAAATATTTTGTCCTCAAAGCTTGGGACAAGAGGAAAAAATGTGTGGACAAGATGCATTCTCCAAGTGAGTGATTGAGATTCAATTTAGGCTTGATCCATGTGAGCTTGATCCTTAAATCCTATTGGTTGAGGATTTTTCCTCCCATGTGGTGTTGAGGGAAAATTAGGATTTAATTAATTGATTTTATTTAATTTGTTTAGCCATGTGTACCCATTAAATGGGTTCATTTGATTTAATTTTAACTATACAATCAATTAGATTAATTGCACAATTCAATGATTTAACTCAATTAATTAGATTTAAATTGATTTAATGGCTTTTGATTTTTCAATTAAATTAGATTATTGGTTGATTGCAATTTAGATTTGATAAATGCTTGATTCAATTCAATTGCTTTGATTTTCACCTTGATTGTTCACTTGATTTATCTTGTCTAGTTTTAGGTGATTACAAATGTCCCTCTTTGAGTCGACATGCGAAGAGTGTCGATTCAAAGAATGTCCTGATCATCCTTGATATGAAGTCCTGATTTTGTTGATGGCTGTTTATGATGTTTAGTACAAGATGTAGATTTTGATGAAGTTTAATTGAATTTGATGTCCTGATGGTTGATTTGATGATGAATTATCCGATATGGTACTTGTTTTGATCCGATTTGATATTTGATGCCCCTTTTGATTGATAGGTGAAAATTTTTCTAATAAAAGATTATGCTTCAATTTGATGGTCATGCCCCTAATTTGATGATACTAATGTCATTCCTAATTATCTGAGTGTATGCCCCCTTGGAAATGAAATGACATTCGATTGTTGTTTGAAAAATTTGACGGTTTAGGTCTGCTTTGCGTTAATTAGGTCAATTTGTAATGAATTTCAATTTCATTTCTGATAATGTATTCACATTCATTTGATGACAAGTGCCCCTAATTTGGCTTAAGTTGTGAAAGATTTGGGTCCCTGATCATTTTTTTGCTCAACAACACCTTTTAGGTCAAAAAGGGCTATATATAGGGGTAAATAGTCAATTTTACTATTCATTTTCACTTTCCCTTTTGACTTTTCTCCTCTGACCCTTCTGAGCTTTTTGCCATGGTTATCCCAATTCATGAGCACTGGTTTGAGTGAGGGCATTGATATCTATGGCCACTAGGCTATGGACCTCTAGTATGTACCCCGATCAACTTACTTTGTCGATTTATAGCATTTAATTTTGAAAAAATGAATTTTTCATGGTAAAACCCTGTGTTTTTCTTTTTTCCAAGTAAATAGCATGTTTAAACATTTTACTAGCGCATACAACCCCCTTTTAGCGCTTCCATGGTTTTTAATAGAGCTTTTGTGATTTTAAATAGCGCGTACACCCATAGAACTTAGGGCTCTTTTTGCTTTTAACTATTTTTTTGGTGCATACAAATTCAAGTGCGCTTTTGATTTTTTAAATAGCACGTACATTATTTCTTTTAGCACGTACAAGATGTTGTAGCGTGTATACCTTAGAACAACACTTTTAATTTTTTAAATAGCGCATACACCATTTAAAGTTGCGCTTTTATCTTTTAGCATGTTTAATCATTTTAATAGCGCTTTTACCTTGTTTGGTATAAAATGCCAATTATTAAGTCAGTTTTTCAAACTATCCAGTGTCGTCAATT
The DNA here is from genome assembly GCA_027943335.1 of Chamaecyparis obtusa. NCBI lineage: Eukaryota > Viridiplantae > Streptophyta > Pinopsida > Cupressales > Cupressaceae > Chamaecyparis > Chamaecyparis obtusa. Next base: position 513,303 of record BSBK01005180.1, read on the forward strand.
AGTTGATTGGATTAGATAATAAGCCTAGTTTGCTAGCAAGTCATAGGATGTCAGTTTGAGTTAATTTATCTTGAATTTGTGATTGTCAATCTTGATTTAGATGATGGATGATGATAAATTTTGCATCCTCTCTGAATAGAATCAGGAAAATTGATTGTGGTTTGATAAGTTTTAAATATTTGATTGACTTAGGATGATTGAAAAGATATTGATTTTAGAAATTGATGTGTTTTAAACTTGATTTTTGCAGGCTGAGCTTAAGTTTCTTGCCGTTAGAGGCTTGTATCCACTTCCATTTCAGATGATAGATGACCTAAGTGGTGTAGATTGCTGACTCATTGGTAGATGTGGTCTTTCGTTTCTGCTTGTTCTACCTCGATTATGAGTGAATCAAGGACTCATCACAGCTATGGTAGAGAGGTGGCACTCTGACCATAATACATTTCACCTACCCATGGGAGAGATGACTATCACTCTCAAGGATGTGTATCGCATCCTCCGCATCCTGACTAATGGAGATTTGGTGTATTATGATCAGGTTTATGATGACACATCTTTCCAGCAGGTGTTTTAGGACCCGACTATTGGTGATGATCATATTCAATGGGCTTAGTTCCCTTCTTTTTATGTTCTTCCTGTGGTGCTTGGTGCTCTGATTGGTGGCTTCCCCCTTCCTGATCATCGAGGGCATGGTTTCGTAGTTGGTTGGAGGTGTATTCTTGAGGATCTACTTTCCCAGCCTTGTCAATTTGATTAGGGCTCTTGTGTTCTTTCCTAGTTATACCATGAGCTTCATTCAGTTGTTTATCGGCGTAGCGTGACTCTGTCTGCAGGAGTCATTTTGTTACAGCTGTGGACCTTAGAGCACAACCTAGTGACTAGACCTATCTTTATGAGACACCATGATCTTGGGTGGCTATTCACATGGATGTATGAGGGTATGGTTGTCTAGGCCCACTTGGGAAAGTTGGATTACTAGCGATGCATTATTGATGATGTTGATTAGGTTGTATACCAACCACACATGGGTTGCGAGGCCTGGACAGAGGATGCATATGAGCTACCATTTATGTATTCTTGTTGGTGGATGATACGACATACTCTGTTGATTATAGAGAGATTCTGCTTCCTCAGGGTACTACAATAGTATGGTCATACATAGGGTATGCCACATGGATTGGCGATGTATGCCCGAGTATAGGTGGAGAGATCACTTTGGGGCCCATAGATTGACTATAGGATAACTCATCAGGAGGTCTTACAGCTTGTTCATTTGCCTTGGGATATGTGAGATCATGTGATTGATCCTGACATGAATGAGGATTATGCTAATTGGTTCTCTCAGAACCCCTTTTCGAGGTTCACAGATCTAGTAGAGTGAGTGCCAAGGATAGAGGAGGAGTCAGATGACGATGGTGGGGATGGGGATGGAGGTGGGGGTGATTGGAGATGAGGTCATTGGGGATGATGGGGCAGGTAGGTTGTTCCAGTAGGAAAAATGATGATCCTGATGACTGCTACTGATCCTATTCCTCCTAGGGGTGGTGTTAGGATGAGGGGTGGTCGGTCTAGAGTTTGAGGTGCTGGAGTGGATAGAGTTTTACATCAGGTTGTTGTGGATCATGTTGCTAGATGGGGCCAACATAGGGTCCGATATCAGAGATAGGTGGGTGCTCAGGTAGTGGCAGATGTGGATGGTCAGGCCGTACATATTTTTTTCTAGATCAGGCATAGGGAAGACCAGCACATGTTTCTCTTCCACAGGCTCCTCCATAGGGTCCCTCGCTACAGGCTCCTACTTCTTCTACGATGCCATCTTCTTCAGTTCTTCCATCTTCTTCTTCTTTCATTCCATCTTTATCCATTCCATCATCTTCTATTCCATCTTCTTCCATTCCATATTCATCTATGGACCCTCCACCAACTCATCCTATTCAGGCCCCAGCATAGATTCCTGTACCAGCCTTAGCCTTAGATGTGAGATCCCTTTAGTAAGAGATGTCAGAGATGCGATAAAAGGTTACTCAACTGAGTTCAATGATACAAGCATTTATGGCTGCTATGAGTCAGCATGGTTTACAGGCTAGCTCTAGTAGACCTCCTGATAATGATTGTGGTCCTGATGGTGTTGATGGTGCCGGTGGTTCTTGCAGTTGATTACATTGAGCTAATATATTCTTTATTTATTGATGTATATGATGATCCATTTTTGATCTTGAGATATTGGATTCTGTTTCTATCCTTTTTATCAGTTGATGTTCTCTGTACTATGATACTTTGATACTTTGATGGACTTTGATTTCCCGATGTTTATATTTCTTTGATGTCGATACTATGGACTTTGATACTTAGTTGATTGATTTATTTTATGTGACATCATCATGTGTTGGACTTCATTTTTTAGGTGTTTTACTATGATATGCAGATCTATATGATTCTATCTCCTATATGCTTTGTTTTTATACTTTTTTTGATGCAGTTTATAATATGAATGCACATGTTCTACTTATGCTTAAATGGTTGTCTTATGTATGACATAGAATAAGTGAATGTTGCGATATGGATTTAACTAATTTGTAATGATTTTTGATACATGATGCTTTATAGATGCAAATGATACATAAATGTGTTATATGATGTAATGATTTAATGACTAATGTGATGTAATGGTATTTATGGATGTATCTATTTTTGATGATCTAGATATGTAAATGCAATGGATTTATGGTATATAAATATAATGTAACTGTAATACCCCAAAAATGGGCTATAGGTTCATTAACCTCTTAAATTGACAAATCAATCGAAATTGACACAAAAGTCCTAACCTAAGGCACATCTGCACATCAAGTCATTGAAATCCTAATTGATTTTATCTTAATTCTGCATCAAAGAATATTCCTTGAAATATTCCTATTTTATCCTAATTTAATTATCTTTAATTTAATAATTATTTGGTGATAAATCTCATTTATCCTAAATTTGATTAATTAAATATGATGAATATTTAATTAATTAGATTAATACTGCCACTTAATTATTTAATTAGATTTAATTCTATTTATTCCTAATTAATATTGTTTTATTTGACAATAAATCAAATTTGCTAAAAATAATCAGTTGAATTCTTATTTAATTGATTAAATTAAATTGTCAAATTTAATAATATAGTTTTGGAATAAAATTTGATTAAATAATTGATTAACCCATAAATCGGTTATTTTAAATATATTTTAAATATTATTTGGCGATAAATCATATTTATCCTAAAGTTGATTAATTGAATATGATGAATATTTAATTAATTAATTTAATTCTGCCACTTGATTATTTAATTAGATTCAATTCTATTTATTCCTAATTATATTATTTAATTTTGACAATAAATCAAATCTCCTATAAATAATTGATTAAATATTTATTTAATTGATTAAATCAAAGTTGTCAATATTTAATAATATAGTTTTGAATAAAAGTTTGATTAAAATAATTGATTAACCCACAAATCAATTATTTTTAAATTTAAAATCAGTTAAGTTGAAGATAAATCACTTTATTTATTTAATTAATTCATTATTATTTGTGCACATTCAAAGAGCAGTTAAACTTTAAATAAAAAAATCAATTCAAGTTGTTATCTTTTCGAAACTCAACATCTATTTTGAGTTCAAAGTTGATCTAAACTTCTGATTTGAGTTAAAAAGTTGTTCTTGCATGATTTTATGAGTTATTTATTTCTAATTTCTTGTTAACTCAAAAATCAACCTAAGTTCATCAAGAGTGATTTATGACTTTTTCCATGCACCCTCAAGCCCTAGATTTGTATAAAATCAAGGCTCAGCTCTTTACAAATCATCCACATATTTTCCATACTTACTCTGGCGAATTGACATCAGAGAAATCATCAAGCTTCTTGCGAATCAACGTTTTGTGAGATCAATCTTGTTTTCAATTCATTCTAGTTTCATATTTCATATCATTGTTAGCTTAATTTGCATATCATTTCAATCCATTTAGATTAATTTATTATCAGTTTTTCTCATCTTATTGCATAGAAAACACACAAAAAAAGATTAATTTGCATTCATATTTTATTGCTTTCATAATTTAAATCCTTTGTTTAGGTGTTGCATTGTCACTGATCTTGGTCTAATATAAGAATACCATACTCGCACCTACTAGAAGGCAGTAAATCATCTGGTTAGCTATATTGTTCTTATTTGCATATTTTGATTTTTGCTAACCTCTAATGTTTTACTAAAGTGTTGTGTCTATAGCTAGGTACAAAATTCACACACACATTTTTGGCACCCACCGTGGGGCAACCCACCTTTACATGCTGGTTTTGATTTTTTTTTTTGAGCTAAAACCCTAAAGTTTTGAAGATTTAATTTTATCTCCCAAACAACTTAGAGTTTTGGTCTGAATTTTTTTATTCAATTTGGAGACATATCAGGGAAGCTTCAATAAAAAATTTAAAATTTTCTGAGATGTTTTGAATTTTAAATAATTTTTTCTTAATTTTCTGGAAAAAATTAATTTCTCATGCAAATTAGCATATTTTTAGGAAATTTTTATATTTTCAGAAATCTCTTTAAATTCTACAGGGGGTCCATTCTTTGTGTTTTAAATTTGGATGCAATATAGTAGCTCAAATAGTCAATTTACAAAAAATGGTCTATTTTGGTAAAATGGGTCTCTAGGGCACAAATGAAGAGATTTTTCTAAAAATTTTACATTTTTGGAAGGCTCTCTATTTTTTAGTAGGGTTCTCTATTTTGCATTTATATTTTTGTGGCTAAAATTATATCAAAAAAATTAGATCTTGTTGACTAGGTTAAATGCAACAAAAAAATAAAATTTTGTGATGGGTATGCACTTATTTTTCACATGGTTCAATGAATGATATGAGTTGTCATTTGGATTAGTTTCTGGTTATTATTTCTCCTAATAATTGATTTTCAAATCTAACCCTAGGGTTTTCATAAGTTGAATATATGTTGCATATCTTGTTTGCTTGTTTTCTTGTCGGAGAGTTTGTGGCTTGCTTGTGTGAGATTGCTTAACAAAGCTAAAAATCAGGTAAAATCTACTAAGCATGTTGCAAGGGAATTCAGGTATTCTACTACATCTAAAAAAATTTCAATTTAGACATAAAATGAATATCTCATGTGTCTCACTTGAGTGCCTTTCCTACTTTCATAAATCAGACTTCAATTTTGGGCTATAAAACAAACATAGATTTGCTTTTGCATATCTGTTACACATAGTAAATAGGCCCTATGAACACTATTTGTGGATGATCTTGAGAGATTGAGCTTCTTTCTCTTGTTTATTCATGTGAAGCTCCTCTTGATGAAGGATCTCCTTGTAGGTAGGGAAGGTACTATGAAAGTCTCACGTTCTACTAGATTCGTGTGTCTTCAACTTTTGATTGATACATTCTCTCTTCGGAGAGGTTGATAGATCATAAGCGGTTGACATCATAGATCTTTGTGAGATAATCTCAGTCTTAGCATGTCAAATTAATCTATCTACTTTGTCTTGGTGAGGTGAAGAGGTTAGGGGATTATGCTCTACTTCCTTTTTGGATAGTACCAGAAACCCGAATCCTTGAATCTGATCTAGTCCCCTTGTGGTATCTTTTGTGAGTCACTTTTAGAGAGGGTTAATTGTAGCGGACATTTCCTTAATTGGGTCAACCATGTGGATGGAACCTTAAGTAGTAATAGCCATTTTTTTCGTGGTAGCAGCAACCGCTATATAAGTGTCCTTGTGGAGGAAATCTTCACAGGTGTGGTCTCTTGTTGGGTTGTTAGATCTCCCTAGCAGCTCCTGTTTGATTAATTTCTCAGACTGTGTCAAAACCATGGTGCACCTGGATTGGAGTTCACCCTCTTGAGATCACAAAAGTTACAGAGTCAGACCATTACTACAAACCCTAGTGAGGCCAAAAAATTTTTTTCCTAGGAATATGTGCATTATTGAAAAACTTTTTGGAACATACATAATTAGCACTTCTAGGGATTAGCACAATAAGTCACTATTGCTTGTTCATGCGCAAGGTTGCTTTTTCCCTTGTTCATTATTTTTAGATGATTGATTGCTTCCCTTTCTTTCTATTTTGCGTGCTTGATATCTTCTTGGTTACTTGAGACAAACTTTTACACAGATCTTCAAAAACTGGACAGAAAAATTTGCAAACAAACTGGTACTGAAAATTGAAAAATTACAAATCTAAAGCAAAAATCCTTTCTGGTGTCAAAAGTCATCCTAAAATTTCAAAACTCGTATCAAAGCCAAAGTCAAAGTTGTCAGAGATTGGTCAAATTTGTCAGAAATCTAATTTTACAACCTATTTCTAGAATCTGTCAAATAGATCATTGTGTCAGGAACATAACAGAACCTATAATGAATACATTCATTTTCCTAAAGTGGTCACTTGAGTTTGATTTAGCCTTCTGATTTATCGATTTGAGTCTTTTTCATCTTGTGTCAAAACCTTGTCAAAATTATCTTCAAAATTCAATCTTTTTACTAAACGGCTAAGTGTTGTGAGCTCATGCCCGCCATCTGTTGGGTGTCTACCCACACTAATGTGGCACAATATCCTTCATTTACATCTGATCTATTCTTTAATCAATTCAATCTTGGAAAGGTTGGGTCATTTGATCTTCTAGAATCAATTCATTCTTTAGTTGCCTTCATCTTATTCTTTGGCTTCACCCAAGGTTAATGGTGGAAACCAGAGCTTCGTCACACAAGAAATCTAGAGAGGTATCCCATACAATACCTCTGAATACTCTCCAGGCCCCAAATCTTGAATAACTCTATAATTCTAGTCTTTACGAAGATGACGGTCTTGGCAATTTTCAATTGAAAAATGGTTACGTACCCCCTCCATCAACTCACAGAGGTAATCAACAAACCCCACCTCAATCTAATCTAGGGAGCCCTAAAACTCCTAACATATCTCATGGAGGGACACATCACGGGTCTCAAGGACACTAATCTCAACACAATATGGATTGATAACCTACACCACCTGAAATTGTTCGATATCAAAATGATGATGACTTCAAAAAAATGACGAAACATTTCTTGAAGGAAGATAGAGAAGCATACTTTCTAGAGTTAGCTCATCAAGGAGCTAAACTTCCTCCAAACTTTAATGTGGAAAATATCATTACACATGAGGAATAAACTCCTATCATGACTATGCTAAAATAGATGCATGCCATGCAAGTCAAACTTAACAAACTTGAGAAAGAAAAGGAACCTAAAGAGTTCTCCATGGAGGCTCTATGTCCTTTTTCATTTGATAAAGACTTGTACATGCCGCCATTCCCTAAAAGAGTGGAGATACCTAAATATGATAAGTATGATGGAAACTCTGATCCTCAAGATCATGTTAGAGAATTTTGTACTCAATCTATGGAGTTTATGCATGAACCAACCTACTTAATGCATCTTTTCCCTCAATCTCTGGGAGGAGCAGCCATTCATTGGTTCTCTAGAATGCCCCCTACTATCAAAACTTTTGAGGAGTTAATCAAACTATTCTATCAACAATACTCCTACAATATTCAACATTCAGTCAGCATGATCGACATCTGCAATCTGAAACAATATCCAGGAGAACCATTCCTGACATTTCTCAAGAGGTGGAGGAAGAAATTTTCTCTATATGCTAGACCTATTCCAGAAATTGAAAAGCTGGAAATATTCATCAACAATCTTGTTCTAGAAATCAACTACCCTTTACAAATGCAAAATCATACATCTTTTGACAAGATGGTAGATAATGAGATCAAAATTGAGAAAGTACTTGTGCAAAAAGGAGACATATCACTTCAAAAAGACAAGTATGAATCTGGATCTAGTTCTAAGGACAAGAACAAAAACTAGAACAAGAATAAAGGCTTTGTCATAGATGGCATTGTTGATAATATCCATGCCCCATCTAAGGCACATGCTTTCAATCTTACTATTGGTACCCAAGCCATCAAATCTTCTGAAGCCAAAGCCACCGAGTCCAACAAAAAGTCATATGATTACAAACCTTGGGCTACAGATCCTAATCACAAATTCACTCCTCTCGGAGAATCCTTGGAATCTACCATGAAAACTCTATTGGCAAACAAAATCATCTACTTGCCTGAGATGAAAGTCTTTGATCCAGAACCTAAATTGAAATGGTGGAGAGAGAACGATTTCTATGAATTCCATCACAATAAAGGTCATAAGACTAATAACTATATTCGCTTGAAGCACATTATACAAGACAAAATTGATAATGGAAACATCATGATTGACAATCATAAGAGCAATAACAATCATACAACATTCATAGAACCATTTTCTAAACATGGTAAAGAAGATCCTTCTTTTCAACCTAATATGGGTGCTAAAGTCAATTATGCCTACTCAGGAAACAATGTTGTTATCAATATGGTTGAACCATGCGTATTTGAGCATTGCAATGTCATCACAATTGTAAGAAGAGATAGAGATAATCAATCAGCTAATGCAGTTACTCGATCACAAGCTCAGGCACACCTACAAGGAAAAATACCAAATTCATCAAATGTCCCTAAGGTGCCTTTCAATCTTTCATCTGATTCTAAACAAAAGGCTACATCTAAATCTTCAAATCCTCAAGACACGAGGCCTACTTCATACAGTATTGTCTAATAACTCCAGCACACAAATGCTAAAATCTCCATGTTTGAGTTGCTTCGGATATCTCCAGCTCATAGAGCCATTCTAGACAAAGCTCTGCTCGGATTGAATGTTCCTGATGACCTTGATTTAGACATATTCCAAACTATGGTTGGTCATCTTTGGTCTCCACAGTAAATTTCCTTTTTAGAGGAAGATGATAAATCCTTGAGTCATCCGCATAACCAGCCTTTACATATTGAAGTCTTGATCCAAAACCGTCGTGTCAAATGTGTGTTGATAGATGGAGGCATTGGCCTAAACATTTGTTCTTTTAGCTTGATTACACAATTGGGATTTTTAGAAATGGCCATTGATCCCAAGAAGAAGATAACTATCAAAGCATATGATGAGCAAGATAGATCTTCTAAGGGAACTATTGTCCTACCTATCAGAGTAGGTCCTGTCATCAGAGATACTATATGTCAAGTTCTTGATCTACCTTTAGCTTACAATATCCTCCTAGGAAGACCCTAGATACATGACATGAAAGCCATTCCCTCTACATTCCATTAGTGTTTGAAATTTCCTTATGAAGGAGTTGAGGTGACAATTCCAGCTGATCTATATACAACTTGCAATACCTTGAAAGAGAGTGTAGATAAACTTGTTCCCAATTGTGTGTGTGAAAATTATACCTGATCTGTAAACACAACACTTTAGTAAAACATTAGAGGTTAGCTATAATCAAAATCGTGCAAAATTGAAAACTATCTAACCAAGCGATTTACTACCTTCAAGTAGGTGCGAGATTAATGTTCTTAGATTGTTATCGAGATCAGTGACCTAGACGACACCTAAACGAAGGATTTGAATGCAATTGATCTAGATATGAAATATGAATGCAATTAATCTATATTTTTGATATTTTCTATGCAATGATATGAAAACTTGATATGGAATCTATGCTAATATGGAAATTGATATGCAATGCTAATCTAGAAATGATATGATATGAGAATGAAGATTCTAACAATAATATGAAAGCTATGAATTTGAAATTGATCTCATAACAATGTTGATTCGCAATAAGCTTTGAGCCTTCCAATTGCAATTCTCCAGCGTGATTATGCAAAATATGAGATGCTTGGATGCAAATTTGAGAGATGATTGAGAGATGAGTTATGAAGAGATGAGCCTTGTTTTTATAGAAAACCAGGGCTTTGGAGGTGCATGGAAAAAATCCATAAATCACTCAAATAACTCAGGTTGATTTTTGAGTTATTTTTAAATAACAGATAATTAAGTCACAAAAATCATGCAAAAGCACAGTTCAACTCGAATTAGAAGTTTAGATCCACTTTAAAACTCAAAAAGATGTTGAGTTTCAAAAAGCTAACAACTTGCATTGATTTTCCAATTTTGAGTTTAACTGGTCCTTGAATGTGCACATGGATAATTATGATTTAATAAATAAATAAAGTGATTTATTCTCAACTTAACTGCTTTTTGAAATAAAATAATTAATTTATGGGTTAATTAACTATTTTACCAAATTTTTATTAAAAATTATATTATTAAATAATGACAACATGCTTTAATTAATTAAATAAGAATTTAATCAATTACTCATAGGAATTTTGATTTATTGTCAAAATTAAATAATACAATTAATAATAGATAGAATTAAATTTAATTAAACAATTAAGTGGCAAGATATTAAATCTAGTTAATTAAATATGAAAATATTTAATTAATCAAATTTTAGGATAAATGTGATTTATTGCCAAATAATTATAAAATTAAAGATAATTATGATGATTAGGAATATTACTAGGAATATTCTCCGATGTAGAATTTAAGATAATCAATTAGGATTCGATGATGTTTAGATGTGCCTTAGGTTAGGAATTTGATGTCGATTTCATTTGATTTGATGATGTAGGAGATTAATGAACTTATAGCCCATTTTTGGGGTATTACACCAATAATAGAGAATCTTCCACTAAGTAGCTAGACATTGCTTCAACCTCCAAGATGGAAGACATTGCTAAAGAGGTTAAAATCAAAGAAAATGGTATGGGAGAATATACTATAGAGCTAGTCTTATCTTTGAAATCTCTCCCTATCTCTCCTAAGTCTTATGGATAGACTCTAAAATAGTCCAAGCTTAAATTTAAAGAACCTCTTGAAGCATATAAAGGAAATTTTGTTGTAGAACAAGTATCTAAATAGGAGTTTGAAGAGGATGAAGTTGTGCTCACATGGCTATACAAAGATGAACCTAAATCTCAAGTTGTCCAAAAATGTGATGCTAAAATACTAAATATCCCATCTAAGTCATATGGCCCAAGGGATAAATTGATTACAAAGATGGGATATAAAGGAAAAGGACCTCTAGGACTATAGGGTAAAGGTCTTCTATCACCTCTTGATCATCATGGCCGAGAAAACAAGAATAAAACAAGTCTAGGATACACGAAGAAGCCTTTCTATCTTAGCAAGAACTCCCTGCATGTTCTAGAACAAATTGAACCTTCTGTAGCAAATCAACTAAAGGGGGAAATAACTGAACAATCTGATAGTGATGATTCAGACACCACTGATGAGCTCATTCCTTATGAGCCTTTGCCTAAAGAAATAAAATACCTCCTTGAAGCTGAAGATGATCCAATAAAAAGAATTAATGTAGTAGAAACACAAGAACCTACTATAGAGCAAGAGATAGTTGCAACACAAGAACTAGCTAATCTCGAAGGCAATCAAAAAGAGGAAGGTGGTAGTTATTCTGAGATAGATTCCTATGAGTATGAATTCAAATCAAAATCTGAGGGTAACCCTTTTTGGGGTATTCGTCCTGACTTTACTCATGTTCTTAGATTTCCTAGAGGTCTAAATGAAGAAACAAAAGATGAATCAAATGACTATGAATGGGGAGTCATTCCAGAACCAGATGAACTTGTTACAAAAAAGCATGTTGATGTTATTCACCAATATGCACCTCAACCTAATGTAAGTCTAGAGCGAAATGATGAATTTATCGAGTCTGATCCACCGATGGCTGAAGTAGATTTCCACAATGACATTGAGCCTATTCACGAATTGAATGTCTTAATTTGTAATATCACCTTTGAACTTGAGTGTCAGGTTAGGACCAATGATGACATATCCATATCCGTAAACACTCTTTCCCAATCTTTCACCACTTTGGCTATCCAACCCCCTGACCTTCTTGACATAACATCCACCAACTTGAACCAAGGTATTTATAACTTTCCCAATGACTATGCCCTTGCTTGCTACCTAAATGGATTCGAGCCTATGAGGACTTCCATTAGTGAACCAAGCATTAGCATGATGGAGTCACACATCAAGTATCTTAGTTAGAAAAATAAGAATAAGAATAAAAAGAAAAGGAGTTTTGAGGGTGAAAACCACTTTGTGGCAGTCTCAGAACCTACAAAAGTAAAAATAAAAGATGTATCTGAAGGTGAAAACCTCTTTGAGGTGCCTAAGGATGAGATATTTGATGTCCTTCCAAGTCATTTACAGGACAGATCTCCAGTTCTAATTGAGCCCACTCAATCTATCAATTTGGGAACAACAGAAGAACCATAGTTGATCCATGTAGTATAATCTTTATCAGAGGAAGAAAAGAAAAAAATTACAACATTCCTAATAGAGAAGAAGATCAACTTTGCATGGAAATATTTAGATATGCCAGGGTTGGATCCTAATCTTATAATGCACCATTTATCTATAGCTCCAAATGTTAAACCTGTTAAGAAAAAATTGAGAAAGATGCATCGACATGTTGCACTTTTGGTGAAAGCTGAATTAGAGAAGCTCCTAAAAGCTTGATTTATCTGAGTTATTGATTATGTAGAATGGATCTCAAATATTGTACCTATTTCTAAACCAGACAAATCAATAAGAGTGTGCACCAATTTCAGAGATGTAAACAAAGCATGCCCTAAGGATGATTTTCCATTACCTAACATTGATATGATAGTAGACATGACTGTGAGCTTTGAGATGTATTCTTTAATGGATGGTTTTTCTGGATATAATCAAATAAAAATTGCTCCAGAGGATCAAGAGAAAACTACTTTTACATGTGCATGGGGTACCTTTTGCTGGAATGTCATGCCATTTGGGCTTAATAATGTCGGTGCTACATATCAGAGAGCTATGACTTCTATTTTTCATGACATGATGCATAGGACTATGGAGGATTATGTTGATGATACTTTAGCAAAATCTATGATTAGAGATGAACATCTAAATGACTTGAGAAAGATACTAGATAGAATGGAAAAATTTAGTCTCAGACTAAATCCTAAGAAGTGTTCTTTTGGTGTCACTTTTGGAAAGCTCTTAGGATACATAGTTTCAAAGAAGGGCATTGAAGTTGATCCAACTAAAGTAAAGGCTATAATGGAGATGAAACCTCCCAAGAACATCAGTCAAATGAGGACATTTCAAGGTAGAGTTCAATCTATCAGACGCTTCATATCTCAACTAGTAAACATATCCCAACCTTTTACAAAGACATTACATAAAGGTGTGACCTTTGCATGGAGCGAGGAATGTGAAAATAAATTTAATCATATCAAGAAATATCTATCAAATCCTCCTATCTTGATGCCTCCCATTCAAGGGAAGCCTTTGATCTTATATGTCTCCGCTACAGATACATCACTGGGGGCATTGCTTGCATAGCATGATGAGAACAAGCAGGAAAGAGCTATATACTATATCAGTAGAACATTGGTGGCATACGAAAAAAATGATTCAATGATTGAGAAAGCTTGTCTAGCTATGGTCTTTGCATCATAGAAACTAAGACATTATATGTTGGCTCATACTACACATTTAGTATCTAAGATTGATCCACTAAAGTACTTACTAAGCAAAGCTGTCCTCACGGGTAGATTAGCTAAATGGGTCATGCTCTTAAGTGAATTTGACATTGAATATGTTGAAAGAAAAGATATTTAAGGCCAAGTTATTTCTAATCGATTAGCAGATGCACCTTTATTTGATGATACACCAATGCAAATGGAATTCCTAGATTCCTCTATCATGAATCTTTCTTCTAGAGAATGGCAGTTATTCTTTGACAACTCCTATACATAGAATCGATCTGGAGAAGGCATATTGTTTATAACTCCTCAAGGATACTCAATCCCAAAAGCATTTAGAATCAAGTTTCCTTGCACAAACAATATTTTTGAATATGAAGCCCTTCTTAATGGCATGAAAATGGCAATTGAGTGGAGAGTAACAAAATTACACATTCATGGAGACTCACAACTTGTAATCCATCAAGTCAATGATGTGTACCAAACTAAAGATGAAAAGCTTGTTCCATACAAGATAATGGTAGATGATCTAAATAATTATTTCATATCTATCACATTTGAGCAAATACCTAGAACAGAGAATAAGGCTACCGATGTAATGGCAACATTATCTACTTTATTACAGCAACCTGAACATGAGCTACACTACAAGTTCCTGGTGGAAGCACTATCTTATCCTGCATATGACTCCCCTGAAACCCACATGATTTGCACTGTTGTAGGTCATGATTCATCCAGATATAAGAACCTATTGTCCTATCTCAAAGACCAAATCATCCCCGATATCTTTAACTGTCATGAAAAGAGATACCTTATCTGCCATGCCCCCCGGTATGTCATCATTGGTCATGATCTTTACAAACGAGGTCTAGATGGTACACTACTTAGATGTTTAGAACGGGAAGAGTCTCAACATGTGTTAGAGGAAGTCTATGAGGGTATATGTGGGTGACACTCAAATGGTTTAACACTAGCTCAAAAACTTATTAGGGCTGGGTACTATTGGCCGGCAATGGAGAAAGAGTCTATCGAGTTTGCTAAGAACTGTCAAAAGTGCCAAGTACAAGGCAACTTAATTCATGCTCCATGGAGAGATCTAATTCCCTTCACTACACAATGACCTTTTCATCAATGGGCCTTTGATCTTATAGGAGCTATACATCCTCATTCTTCTAATGGACATACCCATATAATCACAACTACAAATTATTTTACAAAATGGGTAGAAGCAATCCCTTTGACACAAGCAACTGGAAAATAAATATCTATGTTCATCTTGAACTACATCATATGCTGGTATGGTATTCCACATTCCATAGTCACAGATAATGGTGGACAATTTAATAACAAATACTTGGATGATTTATGTGCCAAATTCAAGATTACACAACATTGGTCATCTATCTACTATCCTCAAGGGAATGGACAAGCAGAGGCTTCTAACAAGAATCTATTGAAAATCTTGCTTCGTACAATTAATAAAACAAGAAGAGATTGGCATCTCATGATCAATCCAACTCTTTGGGCCTACAGAACAAGTATCAAAATGCCCACTGGGGCTACACCTTTCGATTTAGTTTATGGGTTTGAAGTGGTACTACCTATTGAGGTTGAAATCCCATCACTAAGAATCAGAATGCATGGTCTAGTAACTGATGATGACTACAGAGTATCTAGGTTGCAAGAACTTGAACTACTAGATGAGTGCAGACAAGCAACGTATGATCATCTCAGAGTATATCAAAAGAGAATGTCTAGAGGTTACAAAAAGAAAGTCAGACATAAAGAATTTCAGGTTGGTGATCTAGTCTTGAGAGAGAATCCTAAAAATAAATCACATAGAGAGCACAAGGGGAAGTTTGAACCCAACTAGCTGGATCCCTTTGTTATCACTGCTACTTTTGGCTCTAGTGCCTATCAAATCTCAACAAATGAAGGAGAATAGCTCCGAGAACCAATCAACGTTCTCCATTTGAAGAAATTCTATGCCTAAGGCATTCAGTCTATGGTAAAATGTCTTGAAAAAATCTTAAAAATTGGAAAAAGTCTTGAAAAAATGAACATCTTGGTGAAAACCTAGCAATAGGCACCTTGATGATTCACAAAAAAAGTAAAAAATATCAAAAGTGGAAATTTTTTTGGGAAAAATAAAAATACAAAAAAATGAGAAAAAGAAAAATTGCCTTGGTGAAAACCTGGAAACAGGCGCCTTGGTAGCAAAAATAGAATCTCTGCCAAGATGATGAAAACTTGGCAAACAGGCACCACTTGTTCAAAATGCTCCATCTATCAGCACAATCTTGGTCTTTCCCAACTTTTAGTCTTCCTTTAGTTTGTACATATTTCCCTGTTTGTTTCTGCATTCTTATTTTCAATAAGTCGGTTCATACACCACTCAGCTCAAGCGTCTATATCCTATTAATGCTTAACACTTGGGGGTAATCAATGTCATATTCTATGGCCTCCAGTACATCTTAGATGAGTCATATCTAGTCAGAGTCCTTTGAAGGTTCATCCGCGTCAGTCAGTTAGTCTCCTCTCCAGAAAGAATTTTGCATCTACAAATACACAATCAAACATCAAACATCAAACTGAAAATAATCTATGCTTTTTACATGCTTTTATCTCCTTGTATGCTTACTGATTCACATTGAGATTTTTGCATATTTTGTTCCCACAAGCTCTTCGATGATGTCCTTTATAGGATTTAGAGAGTGATGACTGGGGGCATAATCTTTTCTTTGTTTTCTTCTTTTATGTGAAAATCCTACAACTTTGGAAATTCTAGATTGAAATGGTGTCCGACTGTAAGAACCTCTATCTCGAATTGGATGGCAATGCGTACCTCGACCATTGATACCTAGAAAATTCAAAGAAGTTTGATCTAACTATTGTCTTGTTTGAGTGAGTTCTTTCTCCTATTGTGAAATGCGATCTTACCTAAGGATGTGAATGATAAGGGTCACTACGAGTAATTCACATTGGATTTAGAATGATCTCTTGACTGTTTAATGTGTTTGTATGCAAGGCGTATTCTGGTCATCACGACGTCTATGTATTGATGCTTATACAAATTGCTATATCAAAATTGACATGATATTCAGGTCATCCTGGTGTTTGTGCCTTGATGCTTATATCTAATCCGACATTCCAAAAATAAAATCAATATTCATATGTCCATGGTTCCCTAACCAATGGGTGTTGTATTGATTCTTGCGCATACAAATCGATATGCATATGTCTATGGTTTCATAACTAGTGGGCATTGTATTGATTTATCTAGTGACCTAAAAAGTTCAATGATGATAACAAATCGACACATGATCAGTGACTAGGTCCTAGGTCCTAGGTTTGCATTTCATTCTGCACTTTGCATGATTGCATGATCTCACAAATTATTGAATTAAACTTAAATGCTTAAATGATTATTCAAAAATGCTAAAAACATATCATAAGAGTTGAATCTCACATGAAGGTTCCTCCAATGAAATAGCAAGTAGAATCCTTTTTTGGGATCAAAATCAAAATCTGAGATCATTTATATTATTCACTACTTGCATAATCAACCTTCAATCATCAAAGAAATCTAGAATTCAACTTAATTGATTATCTTACATCAAACTATCCAAATTTCAACTTGGTTAACCATGGTCAACTCATGGTCAAACTTAGTCAAACTTGGTCTCTAGGACCTCTAAATGATGCAGAATGCATTCCCAGACGTGTATAACCACTTCTCAAATAAATTAACATGCTTCTAAACTATAAACGCTGACTTTTCTTGTTAGATTTGAATTTTAATCCCAAAGGGAGCATGGCATTACACATCATTCAAAGTCTGTAACTCAATTCTGTCAATCAATCTTTCCTTACTAATCAAGACAACAACCACATGTAGTTGATGATTCATCTAAAGTCCTCATCACTTGGGGCATATCTATCATCTCTTGGGGCATATCAGATTCATCTAGTATCCAAATCTATCTTGTAAACTGTATCAGCTTTTCGTAACTATCGGTTCATTAGTGTTATTTCCTTGGTTCTTCATAACTGATGGGTTTAGGATGTGATACCAATATGATTCATACAAGGACATTGAGGTTTGGAATCAGTCACTCACTTCTTCACAATCATAAGGTTCAGAATCAGGTATTTTGGCACTTTTTCGTAATCACTGGTTCATTGTTGATATAGCTAGCATCATCTCGATTCCTAGTCATTCTGGGCCTGGGTCGATATCTTTCAATCTTTAATCTTTCAAATCAGTTTCATACGTATATCAAAACACAGGCTATTCTTTGAACCACTACACTTTTCACAGTGATTCAAAGAGGGACAAAATGTAATACCCCAAAAATGGGCTATAGGTTCATTAACCTCTTAAATCGACACAAAAGTCCAAACCTAAGGCACATCTGCACATCAAGTCATCGAAATCCTAATTGATTTTATCTTAATTCTGCATCAGAGAATATTCCTTGAAATATTCCTATTTTACCCTAATTTAATTATCTTTGATTTAATAATTATTTGGCGATAAATCTCATTTATCCTAAATTTGATTAATTAAATATGATGAATATTTAATTAATTAGATTAATACTGCTACTTAATTATTTAATTAGATTTAATTCTATTTATTCCTAATTAATATTGTTTTATTTGACAATAAATCAAATTTATTAAAAATAATCAGTTGAATTCTTATTTAATTGATTAAATTAAATTGTCAAATTTAATAATATAGTTTTGGAATAAAATTTGATTAAAATAATTGATTAACCCATAAATCAATTATTTTAAATATTATTTGGCGATAAATCATATTTATCCTAAAGTTGGTTAATTGAATATGATGAATATTTAATTAATTAATTAAATTTTGCCACTTAATTGTTTAATTAGATTTAATTCTATTTATTCCTAATTATATTATTTAATTTTGATAATAAATCAAATCTCCTACGAATAATTGATTAAATATTTATTTAATTGATTAAATCAAAGTTGTCAATATTTAATAATATAGTTTTGAATAAAAGTTTGATTAAAATAATTGATTAACCCACAAATCAGTTATTTTTAAATTTAAAATCAGTTAAGTTGAAGATAAATCACTTTATTTATTTAATTAATTCATGATTATTTGTGCACATTCAAAGAGTAGTTAAACTTTAAATCAAAAATTCAATTCAAGTTGTTATCTTTTCGAAACTCAACATCTATTTTGAGTTCAAAGTTGATCTAAACTTCTGATTTGAGTTAAAAAGTTGTTCTTGCATGATTTTGCATGATTTTATGAGTTATCTATTTCTAATTTCTTGTTAACTCAAAAATCAACCTGAGTTCATCAAGAGTGATTTATGACTTTTTCCATGTACCCTCAAGCCTTGAATTTCTATAAAATCAAGGCTCAACTCTTTACAAATCATCCACAAAATTTGCATACTTACTTTGGCAAATTGACATCAGAGGAATCATCAAGCTTCTTGTTAATCAGCGTTTTGTGAGATCAATCTTGTTTTCAATTCATTCTAGTTTCATATTTCATATCATTGTTAGCTTAATTTGCATATCATTTCAATCCATTTAGATTAATTTATTATCAGTTTTTCTCATCTTATTGCATAGAAAACACAAAAAAAAAGATTAATTTGCATTCATATTTTATCGCTTTCATAATTTAAATCCTTTATTTATGTGTTGCATTGTCACTGATCTCGGTCTAATATGAGAATACCATACTCACACCTACTAGAAGACAGTAAATCGCATGGTTAGCTATATTGTTCTTATTTGCATATTTTGATTTTTGCTAACCTTTAATGTTTTACTGAAGTGTTGTGTCTACAGCTAGGTACAAAATTCACACACATAGTAACTAGATGATGTAATGAATGTATATTTAATGACTAATGATTTATATGTCCCTAAATGTTATATGTTATATAGATGGATGATGTTGATGCATGTAGATGCAATGGTATATAATGGATGATGAAAATAAATGTCATGGACTTTTAATGAATGGATTGATATGCATGATGCAATGTGCAATGGTTTTAAATAAACTAAATGATATGCAATTAATGATGAACTTATGTTTATTTGAATGAAATGATTTAATGGATGCAATGAAAATTATCTAATCAATTGTAATCAGAAATGAGCTTAATGGTTTAATATGAATGATTTGAATGATTCTAAAAAAAATGAATGCATCTAAATGAGACAGATGAATGCACACTATATGTAATGTAATGAATTTAATGGATTAAAAATGAATGATTACATGAGATAAACTTAAAATGAATGTAAACTAATGTAATGCACTTATTAAATGAACTTTTAATGAAGTTAATGCTAACTAATGCAATGAACTTAGGCTAATGAAAACTAATGAAATGAAGATAGATGAACTTAGGGTAAAGTATTAACTTAATACAAGATAATATGATTTTAATGAATGCAAGTGAACTAATGCAATGCACCTTTGTTTCCGATTTTTGATTTTCAACACACTTGATCACATATAGTTTTTGATGTTCGTTTATTTTTTGATTCAACTCTACCCCCTCTCTATTTTGCCCTTGCAAATTTATTTTTATGCTAAGAAAGGAAAATACTTTAAATGCATTTAATATAAGATGTATGCAACTAACTGTCACCATTCAAAAAATTGGAGCTTATATTCATCATTGAGCAGTTTGTGATATCCAAATTTAGTAAAATCATCACTAGTTCAACTATGATGATATGAATACCCTTTTCCTCTTTTTTCTTTCTTTCCCATCCTTTGGTACGATTATCACTGATTGAAGCCAATCATGAAAGTATGAATACCAATTTTTTTTGGATTCTATGTTGCAAGTGGATTTTGGTATTATGTTATTTAACATCAAAATAGCCAAAATATCCTTTTGCGTAAACAAACAAAGATATTAGTTTTATTGTATGTACAAGTCCTTGATGATTCTTTGATGATTCCGTTCTTAGAAAATAATACATACTTTAAAACTTTGATCTTAAGATATTCATTCAGAAATCAACAAAATATCATGCTTTCATCATAGCTTATCTAGTTTAAAAACTTTCATTGATTCGCTAGAAATCCCGATTTCATCAATCAAGTCAACACTTAGAAAAAGTTTTCATTGTTTTTCAAATCCATCTTTCAAGTATAGTTCTATCCATTTCATATTTTTAATCCTGATAAAGATAAGGTCTTGTAAGATTTTGGATTGATTTTTGCATTTGGTGCAAATTGGATTTGGATTAGGATTTGATTGAGTGTTTCTCTTGTGCATTGATGAATTGATTTGGTGTTTGATTGAAGTTTTCTTTTGATGAATCCTCCATCCTTTAGAGTAGATTGCCCCCAGTTTGATGTGATTTCCTTGTGGGAATTGGGACAATTTGCAGATTAGGTGACAAAATTCTTAAGTACTTGCAAATGCAATTGTGGGGTTTTATTATGCAATATATACAAATGCTGGCGAATGCAATATTTAAAAGGATGACTGCTAGGTATGTGACTGACTTGGACTTTCAATGGAACCTATTTACCAGGTTTTCACCGATTGAATAGATTTTTCTTTCTTTTTCTATTTTTAAATCTTTTTCATTTTTTTTGCTACCAAGGCACCTATTTGTTAGGTTTTCACCAAGGCACTCTTTCTCTTTTTTTTATTTTTTTGTATTCTTCTCTTTTTTGTCCTTTTTTTTTTCATATCATCAAGGCATCTATTTGCTAGGTTTTCACCAAGACAACATCTTTTTGAGGATCAATTTCTGAATGTTTTTTGACTTTCTTCATGCTCAATTTTCCACTATTTTTGGTCTTTTCTACATTTATGATTTGTTTTCTCTTTTATGCTTTTCAATGTTTTTGGTATTTTCAAGATCTCTTTTGACTATCTACAATAAATATAATGCTCTCCATCTGATTTTCTGATACTCTTTTTTCTTTATACCCTTTCATCTGCTTTATGTGTAGAACCTTTTCAAGTGTATACTATTTATTGGTTCTTGTAACTCTTCTCCTTCACAATCAGCTAGTCTGTAAGTGCCTGTCCCAAAAGACAAAGTGATCACAAAAGCTCCTAACCAGTTTAATTCCCATTTTATTTTATTTTCTCTTTCTTCTTGATTCTTGGGATTCTCTCACAACACTAAGTCACCTATTTGGAATGCCCTTGATTTGATATGCTTGTTATAGTTTCTGGTCATTCATTTCTAATACACTTTTTTAGTTGATCAAAAGCTTACTGTTGGCTCTCATCTAGTAGTTCTAATTCATGTAGCCTAGAAACTCTATAATATTCTTCACTCAACAATCCATGCAAAGAGACTCTTAAAGATAGAATTTCCACTTCTAAGGGTAAAATTGCTTTAGTTCCATAGACTAGGGAGAATGGTGTAGCTCCCATTGTCATTCTAATACTTGTCCGATAAGCCCACAAGGTTGGGTTTATTTGAATATGCCAGTCTCTACCTGAATTATCCACCATTCTCTTCAATATCTTTAAGATGTTCTTATTTATTTCTTCTGCTTGTCCATTACCTTGTGGGTAATATATTGAGGATGAGTGATGTATCATGCAAAATTTTGCACATGGCTCTTTTAAATCATTGTTTTTAAAATGTTTTTCATTATTCATTATGATGGCATGAACACCATATCTACAGATTATGTGATTTAGAATGAACAAGGATATCTATTTTCCTATAGCAGTGGATAAAGGTACATCTTCCACCCATTTGGTAAAATACTCCATTGTTGTAATGATGAATTTATGACCATTTGAAGATGATGGATAAAACATTCCTATTAAGTCCAAACCCCATTGATAAAATAGATAAGGTGTAGTCATGGGATGAAGCTCTTGTGCTAGTACGTGAATCAGGTTCCTGTGATATTGACATTTATGACAAATCTTTGCAAAATTACAAGCATCCTTTTCCATGGTAGGCCAAAAATATCCTATCCTAAGAAGTTTCTTAGCTAGGGTTAAACCATTAGAGTGTGATCCACAAATCCCATCATGAATTTCTCATAAGGATATGTTTGACTCCTCTTTCTCTAGACACCTTAGAAGAATTCCATCTAACATTTTGTGATACAATGTGTCAGATAGGATAGTATAGAGAGAAGCTTGTTGGATAAAGATTTTCTTTTGATTTATTGTTTGGTCTATAGGCAAGATTTGGTCTTTTAAGTATGTGTAAATGGATCCATACCAAGGTGAGTCATGTCCAGTTAGTAAACAAATGGTATGAGGATGGGAAGGGTCAAATGTGGGTTTCTCAACTTCTTCTACTAGGAATTCATATCTAACACTCTGATCTGGTACTTGGAGAAGTGATGCCAAAGTAGCCATTGCATCTGCTACTTTATTCTTATCCCTTGGAACTTGCTCAAATGTAATGAGAATGAAATATTTAATAAGATTCTCAATCATGTTTTTGTATGGTATCAAATTATCATCTTTGGTTTGATACCCATCATTAATTTGATTGATCACTAGCTGAGAATCTCCATAGACTTGTAACTCTGTTACTTTCTATTCTAATGCCAACTTTATACCAATAACCAATGCTTCATATTCTGCTATGTTGTTTGTACATGGGAATAGAAATTTTTATGGCTTTGGAATGGTAGACCCTTGAGGAGTAATCAATAAAATCCCTTCCCTCGATCCATGTTGTGTATAGGAACCATCAAAATATAATTCCCATGTTTTTGCTTCCACATTAACAATTTTAGAATCTAGAAATTCCACTTGAATTGGATGTTCATCTTGTAATGGTGATTTTTCTAATTGATCTTCTATTACTTGGCCCTTGATAGATTTTCAATCTACATATTCTATATCAAATTCACTCAGAACCATGACCCATTTGGCTAGTTTCCTATTCAATGCTATTTTGTTGAGAAGATACTTTAGGGGATCAATCTTTGCAATGAGATGAATCTTGTGGGATAACATATAATGGCATAATTTTTGGGAAGCAAAAACTATGACCAAACACGCTCTTTCAATAAAGGTGTAATTCAGCTCATACTTCACCAAGGTTCTACTAATGTAGTATATGGCCTTTTCCTTTCCTGATTCCTCTTCTTGAGCTAGGAGTGCCCCTAAAGAATGTTCAGTCACTAAAATTTATAGAATCAAGGGCTTTCCTCTTATAGGTGGCATAAAGTTTGGAGGATTCATTAGATATTTCTTCAACAAGGTGAATGCTTCTTCACATTTCTCATCCCATTTGAAAACTATGTCCTTATGAAGGAGTTGAGTGAAATTGTGACACTTTTCTGCTAATTGAGAGATGAACCTCCTGATGGATTGAATCCTACCTTGGAGAGACCTCATTTTACTTATGTTTCTAGGTTCCCCCTTTTCCATGATAGATTTGAATTTGGTAGGGTCTACTTCTATTCCTTTTGTTGAAATAATGTACCCTAGTCGCTTTCCTAATTGAACACCAAATGCACACTTCTTTGGATTTAACCTTACTTTGAATTGCTCCAATCTATCAAATATATTTTCTAAGATGGGTAGATGTTCATCCCTTGAGTGGGATTTAGCCAATATATCATCTACATAGTCCTCCATGAACTTGTGCATCATGTCATGAAATATCGTCATCAGGGCCCTTTGATAAGTTGCTCTCGCATTCTTTAGACCAAAAGGCATAAAGGAATAAAATTCCAATAGAATGTTCCCCATGCACATGTGAATGTAGTTTTATCTTGATCCTCCAGTGCTATCTTTATTTGGTTATAACCACTAAATCACTCCATCAGTGAGAACATTGAATGTCCTGCTATCAAATCCATGACGACGTTGATGCTTGGTAGTGGGAAGTCACCTTTAGGACATGCAAGGTTAAGATCCCTAAAGTTTGTGCAAATTCTGATAGATTTGTCTTCTTTTGAAACTAGCACAATGTTTAAGATCCATTGGGCATAATCAATGGTTCTTATAAATCCAACTTTCAACAATTTTTTTAACTCCACTTTTACAAGCAAAGCTATGTGTGGGTGCATCTTTCTTAGTTTCTACTTTACTGGTCTTACTCCTTCTCTTATGTTCTAATGATGCATGATCAAATTTGGATCTAATTCTGGCATATCATCATATGACCATGCAAAATTGATTTGTTTTTCTTTGAAAAATTTGATGAAGTCCTTTCTTTCTTCACTAGATAGAGATGTTGCTAAGTGTATGATCCTTGGCTCTGATTCCGACCCAATATTCACTTTTTTTGTTGGTTCAATCAAGATAGGAGATCTTTCCTCATAGTACTCGAGTAAAGTATCCAAACTCCCTTCCTTAGGTGCCTCTATTGGGTTTTTAGCTTTGAAATCATTCTTTATTTCTTTCTCTTTTTGATCTAATGTTGCCACAATGTGGTTTTCAACATTAGATTCTTTCCATTATTTATTTATTTATATTTATTTTTAATTGAATTGAGATTTTGGATACTTTTGTTTTCCTTTTCTTCTTGATATTCCATGGTAGAAGAAGGTTCAATAGCATTTAGGTATTGGGACATGAAGTTGTCATTCAAAAACATGGGTAGGTTGGTAGGTTCAAAGGAATCCCATTCGATAAGCTCAAGATAGATGAGGGTCAAATGGTTAATGTCTTGGTTTGGCTCAATAGGGTTTAAGGACATAACTTCATTTGCAAGTTCAAACATTGTATCACTTAAGTCTATGACATGTGCCTCTTCTAGATGCTCTAAAGAACTAGGGTCAAAATCTTCCTCACTAGAATCCTCCAAGGTTTCCATTGGGTAAAAATCTCTTGGATTAAACATAGGGTTAGATTCTTCCATAGTAGGTATCCATGATGGTACATAAGGTTCTCCTACCCATTGGTTTTCTCTTATTTCTTGAGTTGGAACACTATCCAAAACCTCTTGACCAGAGCTCGAGCTTGATTTTGACTTGACTCTGGGACTTGTTCCTTTCCTTTTCTAGGAGCATAGGTATGAATGACATCAATATCTTTATCTTGGCATGATTCATTTGACAATGTATCCCGTTCCCAATTATTTGAGTCTTCATCACTTTGTGACCCTAATTTCAATATTTGATCATAGACCTTAGGATAGTTCTTTTGAGTGTACCCTTGTTCTAAGTACCCTAATCTAGTCTTTTCCTTTCTATCTCACCATGTCATTTCAATAGGTTTAATGAGTCCTTCATTCCTTGTTCCTAAAGGTCCTTGTCCTTTGAATCCCATTTTTTTCATTATTTGAAATCCTTTCCCATATTGATGCATGAGAATGCTTATATTTTAGATGTACTTTTCATGCGCACTTGATTCTTCATCCTTATATAACCAATTCAAGATTTCATTATCTTCTTCATCCATGGATGAAGATATACTTTCCCTCACAAAGTGATCATTGTATTTATGAGGTAGATTGGATGGTCTTCCATGGGATTTTTGGGATAGAGGTAAGTCCATCATGGATAAGGAGTATTCACCTACACCCTTTTTCTTGAGTTGACATTGTTTTTCAAAGTTCCTCATCATATGGTCCATTTTTTGATAATGGGCTTCTTTGGTGTAAATTTGGATAGATTTAGCTTGATCTTCTTTTCCCTTTTCATGGGTACTTTCCTCATTAACCTTCTCTTTTCCTTTAGTCAATGTAGTTAGGCTAATAGGAATTTTGTGATTAACAAAAATGTATTCTTTTACTTATTTTTCTTTCCCTTTCAAAGATGTAAGGTCCTTGGAACTTTTCTCTTGTTCTATTCTTTGTAAAATAGGCCCTTCTGTATTATGTGGGACTAAGGAGTCATTAATAGTCTTCATGTTATTACAATATTGAAAGGGGTTTGAGTCCCCACTTACCATGACTTCTTGTCCTAGATAGGGGAATTTGAGACATTGATGGTAGGTTGAGGGTACAACCTACATTTCATGGATCCATGGCCTCCCTAATAGGATATTGTAAGTCAACTTTAAGTCAAGAACTTGGCAAGTGGATTCCTTTTGCATTGGGCCAACTCAAATAGGAAGGACAATGACACCTTTGGAAGCTCTCTCTTCATCATCGTAGGCTTTTATAGTTATCTTTTTCTTTGGATCGATAGCCTCCTCAAAAAATCCTAAGGATTTAACCAAGTTTAGGGTATAAATATTCAAATTGGCTCCGCCATCAATAAGGACTCTTTTCACTTGATGCTTGTGGATTAGGACCTCTACATCTAGGGGTAGATTTTGTGGGTAGTTTAGGGACATATCATCTTGTTCTAAAAAGGATAAACAATGAGGTGCAATAAAATGGAATACCATGTTTTGGAATTTGTCAGCATCTAAATTCAAAGGCACATTAGTCTCCAATAAGGCTTTTTCCAAAATATCCTTATGAGTTGGTGATAGTTTTAGAAATTTGAGAATGGAAATTTGGGAAGGGGTCCTTTGCAATTGGTCCACTAAGTTATATTCTTTTTAAGATGAGGACACTAGATTAGGGAGAGAGATTCTTGGGGAAACTCCTGGTAAAGTAATTTTTGATGCTTGCCCCCTAGTTATAACATTAGATGTTGCTTCCCTTGGCTTCTCTTTGTCTACTAAGTTATATTGTTTTTAAGATGAGGATGATAGATTAGGGAGAGAGATTCTTGGGGAAACTCCTGGTAAAGTAATTTTTGACACTCGCCCCCTAGTTATAACATTAGATGTTGCTTCCCTTGGCTTCTCTTTCACCATGATCACATTTATGGTGTTTTCATCACCACATAAAGTATTAATGGTGTTATCATAGGTATGGGCAAAATTAACCTTCTCATTACCTCTTTTGTTATTTTGATTTGGATTTGATGACTCACCCTTTTCATGATTTAGGAAGGGATTTTTTAAGGCCGTATGATCTTCATTGTTTTATGGTCCTTCCACCTTTATTGTTCCATCATCAATTAGGTCTTGCACAAGATGCTTCAATTTCATGCACTCATTGGTTTTATGGCCCTTATTGTGATGGTATTCACAATTATGAGAATCATTCTACCAATTTGGCTTAACTTGGGGTTCATACAGTCTTAATTCAGGTAAGGTAATGATTTTGTTAGCCACCAAAGTCCTTAATGCATTTTCCAGTGGTTCACCTAAAAAGATGAATTTTCTCTTTTGATAGGTGGAAAAGAAAGGCTTAGGCTTGTTGACATTGGAATTATTAAAGGGATTGTTATTGGCATTGTTATTGTTGTTGTTAGGATTAGTATTATTGAAGGGGGCTTTGTTTTTTTGATTCACATTATATGTTGAATTTTCCCCACTTGATAAATTAAAGGGGGTAGCCTTTAAGTTGTAGGCTTCCACAACTCCATCATTCATAAGATTTTTATTATTGTTCTTTAACCGTAGTTTAGGTTTATCATTGTGATTATTGGATCCTTTATTATTGTAATAATTAGATACATAATGATTGTTATTAGTGTTGGTATAGGGTTTATTTTCCTTGAATAACTTGATTTCCCCTCTTTTTACCAATACTTCTTCGATTTTAACTCCATTTTCAATAATCTTTTCAAAAGTAGGGGGACATTGGAGTTGGAGTCTATAATTCATCTCCACATTTAGATTATTCATAAATATCTCCATTTTCTCCTTTTCGGGGATACTTCATGGATATCTTGCAAAAACTGTTCTCCACCTTTGAAGGAACCCTAGGAAAGATTCAGCATCTCTTTGTTTAGTGTCACATAGGTTGAGCATGGTAATCTCATGTTCTATGTTGTAAGAATAATGGGTTACAAATCTGGAGGCTAATTCCTTGAATGTCTTTATCCCTTGTAGAAGCTTGGAGAACCATTCCATGGCTTGACCTTCTAAACTTCTTAGAAAAATTCTCATTAAGTATGTTGTATCATGCATAAATTCAATGCTTAGGGTGCAAAAATCTCTAAGGTGGTCTTATGGGTTTGATTTACCCATGTATTTGTCATATTTTGGAAACACTACATTGATTGAAAAAGGTGCAATAACCAAGATTTTATCAAAAGGAAATTGGCACAAGGCCTCAATACATAATGGCTTAGGTTTAGCTGCCTTTTTCATTAGGTCAATTTGGGCTTGTAACATATTTAATTGTCTATTTATTTCTCCCATTGGGTTATCATATTCTTTGTCTTTCTTCAATTGATCAACATCATAATCATGTGGGAGTTTTACCCCTACTTGGGCTAAGTTTAGGAAAAATTTCTCCCTATCTCTATCTATTAATTTATCCATGACTTCAAGAAATTCATTGTCTTGAGCCTCTCTATTAGCTCTTTCTTCAAGTGTTTCCTTAGGCCCTTGGTTGGCATTATTGATGTTGTTATTGTTTCCTCCATGATGATAATCATGAAATGTGGAGTTTCTATCCATTGGTTCAATCCTCTTCTTAAACAAATTTGGGAGACTATCCCCTTGGTTGTGATTTTCGAAGAAATTTTGGGATTCAAATTCGGGGACCTCTCTTGCAATGCAAGTTCCATCTTCTTGTAAAGATATTTTGAGTCTATGAGAGCATGTAGAAATTGACATCCAACAAGGTTTGATTTCGAATTGTTTTCCCCAATTTGGTAATTGTTTATTTTTATGAAGAGATTTAAAAATATAAGATGAATTTTCAAATGGATATCTCTTACTTGTTGTATGTATTTTTCAAACAAAGAAATCACAAATACACTTGTTCTTTTTAACCCTCTACACAAAATGTGTTTGAATGTATAAGGACATTATCACGAGTTTTTACACAAAAAGATACTTCAAGCAATCTACCTAGTTCACAATTTGGTTTGTAAACATGGCTCTATAAGGTAGGCTTTGCTATTTTAACAAGGTATTTAATCAATATTCCATTCAAAATGGACATTAAGTTTTCATCCTCCAAAATTAGGAGGCTTCCCACCACTGGTATGTCAGAGTTTTGCACAATCTTGAAGGACTAGTCGAGGAAGTTCAAAAGCTTAATATCCTTTTGTCACACACCCCATTAAGAATGCATGCATTTTATTTTAGAGTGGGTTGGATTTTAGTGGAAAAAGAAAATGTATCCCACTTTGGGCTATCCCTCTCACTGGCCTTATTAAGGAAAATCTTGGGAGTTGAGCCCACTATATATCTAGCATGTTCATATTGAAAGAAATAAATTGGAATGAAGAGATAGGTTTTGGAAGTTTGATTCACCAAAAAGTGAAGAGCATATCCCTATCTATTTCTCAATTCCTCAAACACAATTAACAAGGTTCAATTACCTAACCCACTAACTAATGGGAATTGAGTATTTCTACTCTTTTTACACAAACAAGAGGTTGTTCAAAATTAGTGTTTGGTTTATTCCTTTAAGCTATTTTGATTACTAGATTATAGAAAAAATCACAAGGCCACAATTTAAGAAAAAAATGACCAAGTTTAGGATTACCTTATTCAAAGATAGCAAAGGCTAGTGGCATTTTTGATGAGTTTTTCATTTTTATGCTTACCTAGTGGTGATAGCTCCTTCATTTTTTGCTTTTCCTCCAAAAAATTAGTCGACACAAACAACCAAAATGAAGAAAAACAATTTTTTTTTTGAATCTAAGCCCTATTAATGCAGTCAAGGATGGTGGATCCAATGAAGGATAGTCCAAACCTTGTAGCCAACATAATTACATAGTGGGATACTCAACACAATAGATAACACCACAAATGTTTCAAGTAATTTTCATTAACATGCCCAATTGTAAGGCCTTTTGGGTTAGGGCCAATTACAAAATGAAACAATTCTACAAGATCCACAATAGATCCAATAAAATCTCAGCTAGTTCAGTTCTAAAGCCAATTAGAAGTTGATGGAAACCCTAAGGCAGATCTAAACTTGAGCTTGCAAGCCTCCAAGAAATCTCCTTGTCTCCAAGTATGAAAACCCCTAGCTCTGCTACAAACAACTATCAGATATCAATTTGATCTGCAAGATCATGCAAGAACTTTTCCACAACTTCACCAACTTTAGTTTTAGGACCTTAGATCTAACTCACTAATTCTTCAAGTTATGAACTTCTCTAATCCCTTAATGATCTTCCCATCTTCTATTTTTAAACATCTACCCAAACATCCTATAAATACTAATCATCAGCCACAAGCCAGCTGGATGAAACCCTTAACTCCCCAAAATAAATAATTAAATGCCATACAAGTCAGCTTACAAATGTATACAAACATTTAATTCAGCATGTCAGCCTATAACAGTAGCTACCAAAAATAAATGCACCAAGTCGGCTCAATAAATCACACAGAACTCTAGTCGGTAAACTAGAACTACCGAGTGAAAATGAATTAACCGAGCATGCCAGGCATCACCGAATACCAGTGTCGACTAAGCACCGTAGGCATGACTGAGTAACACTTTCATTGAGTGCCAGATATTACTGAGTTCCTTCAGTGACCGAGCTTCCTTCAATGACTAAGACCATCGGCCAAGGCTGCAACTGAGAAATACTAGCCAAAATACCAACACCCCATGCAGTTTCACTAAGGACAAAGAGTGCCCCTACCTTAACCTTGGATTCCCCTGCATCAGACACCCCAAGTTCTAAAAGATGTTCATATGTGAGAAGAACATCTTTCAGGATTCAACACATAAATCCCGAACTAGTTCTTCACATACAAGTCCTCCACCTTTTCTTCTTGCAAACTCTTCCACTTCAGTTTCCTCTGTCTCTTCAAGTCTTTCCTTGATAATGTACATGTCAGTTCTCCATACTGATCATTCATTTTCTCTGGATTCACAACCTCAACTCAGTTACCAATACTCAAGCTTCTCCTATCGAGCATTGTATCTATCAAAGACATCAGTGAAAACTTCCTATCATCCTTCTCAACAGTAAACACATTTCTGACATAGTCATAAATAGCTCTACAATCATATTACCAAGGTCTACCGAGTAATATATCACAACTATTCATCTTCACAATGTCACAAAGCACAAGATCCTTGTACTGGATAAATTGAATATCAATGAAGCATTTTTCTCTAACTTCCAAAGCATGAACATCTTGTAACCAACCAATCCTATAAGGAAAATGATGCTTCATTCTATTCAAACCAAGTTTCTGAACCAGGTCCTCAGCAACAAGGTTAACAGTACTACCACTATCAACAATAAAATCACATAGTTTACCTTCAGTCTTGCATCAGGTCCTAAAAAAGTTACTCCTCTGACAAGGTTCATCCTTTGTACCGAGCAATGTTTGCCGAAGCAGCAAGTTCTCTGATTCAAGTTCATTCTAAATGTTCTCATTCATCACAATAGTTCATCAGTCAAACTTATTCTATGTACACTCAAAAGAATGGTGTCCTTCCTCTCCATAGTTATAGCAAGTACCCTTAAAGATAACTCTACCTATCTTCTTCTTCGGTTCCACAAGTTTCTATTCATCTTCTGCATTAGTCAGCCTATCCTTCACTGAGTGATCAATCTTTTCCTTCCCTCTGGAGTTACTAGGTTGTTTCCTCTTCAACTTATCTTCTAATTTTAGAGCATATTGATAAGCA
Organism: Chamaecyparis obtusa; assembly: GCA_027943335.1. Lineage (NCBI taxonomy): Eukaryota > Viridiplantae > Streptophyta > Pinopsida > Cupressales > Cupressaceae > Chamaecyparis > Chamaecyparis obtusa. The sequence goes on from BSBK01005180.1 coordinate 545,375, forward strand.
TCTTCAATAGAACCAATCTTCAACATACCAAGCTCATCTTGAATATTGAATCTTAGACCATTCACATACCGAGCTACCTTTTTCTTACCGAGATCTCAGTGTCTAGACTGAATAGTAAGTTTGTAGAACTCCTCAGTATAATCTTCAATGGACAAATCCTTCTATTTCAGATTCTACAACTTCTTAAACAAGTCAAGCTCATAGTCAACTAGTATGAACTTAGCTTTCAACTTAGTCACCATCAACCTCCACCGATTGATCTTTGTTTCACCTTCATCTTCTTGGTCTCTTTGTAGTTCCTTCCACCAAAGAGCAGCATGTCCTTTCAACTTTATCTGTGCTAATCTCACCTAAAGAGGATCTTCAATTTCTTCTAGCTCAAAGAAATATTTAAGATCACCAATCCAATCAATCAAATTTTTGGGCTTTAAAGTACCAAAGAAAGTAGAAAATTCCATTCGGTAATTACTAAACCGAGCAACAGATCTAGGTAACCGAGCAGTTCTATCTTCGCTAGATCTATTCCTCTAGTCATCACCACTAGATCCAACAATTTAAAATTATTTAGTATCTTCTTCATATCCATCATCAATACCAACATTTTGAGGTCTACCAGTAACATCTCTCATGATCTCAGTGACCATATCATTCTTCATCAATTCCATCTCAGATCTGAAATCTGATTTCACTTTCTCTATGATCCAAGTTTCAATAGTATCACAAAGATTAGAAATAACTCTCAAGTTCCTATGAGGGCCCTCACCATCTCATTTTTGTTGTGTTTATCCTCTGAGATAAAACTATGTAATTACAATAAAAGTCACTAAGGAGTTTGACTCATTTTTGTTGTGTCTAGGCATTGTCTAAGTCCTAGAAGTTCTCTAGTCTTCCTAATTTGTATGGCATATTGATTCATGGAGTGATGTCATCCTAAATTAGTGCTTTGATAGGAGGTTTTAGTCTTAGGTTAGTTTGAATGGATTTGAGCACATGTGAGTGCTTTAGGAGGCCTTCATGAGAGGTCATTGAAGAATGGAGGCAATGTTGTTTTATGCAACAAAAGTTTCTTGAAAGTTGTCAGCAACTTTTGAAAGTTGCTATGCAACTTTTTTAGTCATGTATCCTAACCTAACCTCAGTGGCTAAGAAGCCCTAATCTCATGCATGTACCAAGGAGAAGTCTATATTAGGCTTGAAAAACCCTAATGTCAAGGTTGGCAATCATTTTGTATGGTCTTAGTATGGTAGACCAATCTGAACACTGCTGAAGCAAAAATAGTCACTATTTTGGACTATTGGAATGTGAATATTTGGAGTTTAGTGTGCAAATTGGTTATAGTATTTGTTCTATGTGTGTTTCCCCTTCATTTATATGCACTATATTAGTTTCTCAGAGGTTTTGATTTGTTTTAGTTTGTGTTCTTTCATTTTTGTACTGTTCTGCCAGTTTTGGAGAGCCTTGTGAATATGGGCTTGTAGCTCTTGATTCCACCGTGGAAACATCATGGAACCATGGAGTCCAAGAATATATACCCTAACCTTGTATTATAAGCAAGCAGGGCCCCAACAAGCAAGAGCAAACAATAGTTTGACAAAGCCCTAGGTGAGCTATGAGCAGTCCGGCTAGGGATGTGCATCAATAAAAGAGCTCTCCAAGATAGTGGAGTGAGTTCCAAGATAAATCCATTTGGGGGAGTGAAGAATAGTGAAAGAAGGAAAAGTGGTGTGAAGGAGGAGGTTTGGAGAGTCAAGAAAGAGTGCTGTTGAAGACTAGGACAACGAGGAGTCCCCTAAACCCTTGAAACCCTCTAAATTGCCAAAACTGATGTACGGTCAAATGGGCACCTAAGACCCCAAAAATCCTTAAGGTTGGGTCATTTGAAGCGAAAGTACTTTAGGACAAGGTTGATGAATCTTTGAAGAAGGGGCTCCAAAATCCCTAAGAAACCAAAAGGAGGGCTAATTAGGCCTCCTCCTTGTAGCCCTAAATTACAAAGAAACTCCTAAATTGGGTGATCCCAAAACCTTGCTAATGTTATGGAAAGGTGTCGATAGCCCTAAAAAGACCTTGGAACTCATCATTTTCACTGTTGGAGCTTGGGAAGAAATTAGAAGTGAAATAGACCGTTATGAGCCAATGTAAGGGATGGGAACTAGAGTGCAAAGCTTAGTATGTTGATGAATGAGCTAGTTTGACTTGGTGGGTAGGTTAGGTAGGTCAGGGGGTCCTTGGAGAGATAAGGAAGCCTATATACCATTAGGGGTGTTAGAAGAACACCTAGATCCTAAAGTGGATTAGGGGCATAGACTAAGCTAGTCTATCCTAGCCTCCCCATCAGATTGGTATCAGAGCCTCTTAAGGCTTGGGAAGTGAAAGGTGGATGTTTCAATCACCAAAAGAATCAATTTGATCATCTCAAAAGTAGAAAATGGTGACCAATGTTGAGCTTGCTAAGAAAGTGGAAGATCAGGAGGAAGCTAATAGACTCCTCCAAGAAAGATTGTTGCAAATGGAGCAACTCTTGGATGATGTCCAAGCAAAGGTAGATAAGGTGATAGATATGATGGAGGAGTAGGATGCCAAAGAGAAAGAGAAGACCATTGATGATGATGTACCTACACCTGATCCTCAAACTCAAGATGCACAATTTCTTAAAGCCTTGAATGCTATCATAGGCAAGGCACTTGAAGGTGTTCCATTACTAACTGGCAGGATGGATATAGAACTTGTGATGCAATGGATTGAAGGCATGGAGAATCACTTCGAATGTGAAGAGATCTCAGAAGCACAGAAGGTCAAAGTGGCCAAATCTAGGTTGAGAGGACAAGCTTTAACCTGGTGGAACTACTTGCAAGATGAAAGGGAGAAAGAGGGAAAGAACCCAATCTCCAATTGGAAAGAAATGGCTAACAAAGTAAAGGAAGCATACCTACCTACTGATTATGAAATCTAGCAGCATGAGAAAAGATTGAATCTGAGACAAAAAGAGATGGATGTAGCCACCTACATTGAAGAGTTCCACAAGTTGAGCTTGAGATCCAAGATCAAAGAAGAAGAAAGTTTCAAAGTGGCAAGGTACCTAAGTGGTTTAAAATGGAGCATAGCTAAGGAGATGAGTTTGTTCACTCCCACCATCATACTTGGATGTCAGCATATGGCACAAAAACTTGAAGATAAACAAAGAAGAAAGCAAGAATCTAACTCCAAGAATAGGGGAAGAGGTAGAGACTCTAGATGGGGTCAAAGAGGAGGTTCTAGTAGAGGTGGTGAATCAAGAAACCAAGGTGAGAGCAGACTCTTGGAACAAAGTTTAGAAATCAGTACAAGAGGATCTTATAGTAGAGGAAGAGGTTCTCAAGGAAACAGAGGAAGAGGAGCAAGAAGAAGCAACTCCTACTTTTCCACCATGAAGTGCTATCAATGTGGACAGCTTGGACACCCTGCCTATAGGTGTCCTGATAAACCATCAGCCTCAAATAGTGAGAAGAGGGTAGCCTATACCCAAGAGGATAGTAGCAGCTCATGCACTAATGAAGTCAACAAGTTGGAATCATAAATGGGTGAGAACCTAATGTTCAGGAGGGTACTTATAAGGAAACCTAATCAAGGTGAACCCAAGAAAAGAAGGGCTCTTTTTAGAGTCAGGTGCTGTATGTGACTGAATGTGACCTCTAAATCAGGCACAACACAACATGGTCATTATTCACTTGATAGAATTCGAGAGAGAGTATGAAGACCTCAATCCAAATTCCATGGTGAGGCGACCTGTTGCCTCCTATGTGAATGGGGTGTTTGAATACTCTCAGAACGAGAGCCAACAGCCGGGAGACCAATTCAACAATGGAGGATTTGAAAGAAAATATGAGCAAAATGAAACTAAGCTAAGAATGAATGCAATTAATCTAGAAAACTTTGAAAGAAATATGAAATGCAGATTTTTATTTGATTTTGAAATAAAGATGATATTAGACTAAGAACAAGTAAGCAAATTTAATCTAAAATGTGATGCAAAGATTATACTAATAATGAGATATTAATCTAATAAATGAAATAAAAAGCTTTGAAAGTAATGAATCAAATAAGACTAAAAAATGCTATAGTAAGGATGCTCTCAAAACTTGCTCTCTCTAATGAAGAAAAAGAGCCCAAATAAATAGAAGAGCCAAGAGGAGGAGGAAGAGTTTCTTGATTCGAAACTCTTGACCCTTCATATCCCTTTTGGGACAAATAAGCATGAATTACTTTATTAAAAGAATGGAAAATGCCACATGAGGACCTTTCGAATATCTCAAATTATTAATTCAAGAAAAGGTGTCCATTCAAATAACAAGCAATTAATTAATTCCTTTTTATGTGTAATTAGCTAAAGAGGGTAGATTTTAATTTAATTAGAAAGCACTTAGGACTTTATAATTAAATTAATTTATCATAGGGGTAATTTAGCCAATTAAGTCTAAGACTTTAGGAATTAATTTAGCGTTTGATTATTGCAATTTATGGTCTTTGCAATTGACATCAAGTCAAATTAAGTCAGATATGAGAGAAAATTACCTAGGGAACTAGGACTTTGGTGATGTAAAATCGAGATAATGCACCAAAATTGATGAAATTAAATAGGTGCCAATTTTGGGGTATTACATTTGCCCCTCTTTGAATTGATGTGCAAACAGCGCGTTGATTCAAAGAATAGTCTGAAGTGACAGATCAAAGCAGATCAAAGCATGAATTTTTCGAAGTCTAAGTTAGATTGCGAAGACAACGATCTTAGAAGAGAACCGGAATCGAGGTTAGATTGCCCCAATACCAATTGATGAAGATGTAGATTTAGGACTATCTCCGAATCAGGGTTAGATTGCCCCAATACGAAGCTTAGTCCTCCGAGACCCAGGTTAGATTGCCCAGATAACGGTCTAAAAGAGATTTTGAGAGTCATCTCCAGAACGAAGCTTGACTCCCAGGAATTAGGGTTAGATTGCCCCAATACCCAAAAGATTTCAAGAACCATCTCCAGAATGAAGAATGATTCTTGAGGATCTGAGTTAGATTTCTCAGATACCTAAGAGATAGATTTCCAGATAACAAGATACGAGGCGTGAAGATGCCCCTAGCAATGAGGACTGATGATTCAAATAAGACTGATTCAAGAATAGATTCGACAAGATTCAAATGATGTAATCATCCTGCCCCCTCGGGAGCAAAATTGAAAGATGACATGTCAGAAGGATGATAAACAACAAGAGATTGCAGAGCAAAAGCAATTAGACTAGATTCGCGAAGCTATAGAAGTGAAACGGAGCAAAGAAGAGGTCCTGTTGACCAAGTTTGACCATAGTTGACCAAATTTTGACTAGGGTTGACTTGATGAAAAGAAGCAAAGATTTGAGAACATGATGCAAAGATGAGGATCTGGCAGGAAGATGACACCAGAAGGCTGACTGCACAAGCATTTGATCCAGAAGGCATCCAATATTTAAAATGCAATTTCAAGCTATCTAGAGATGTCAGATTTCGATTTCGATCCCGAAAAAGGATGCAGCCAAGATGAGACTAGGACAAAAGATGAGAACCTTTGATGAGAAGATCCAGAAGAAAGCAATCAAGAGAGAAACAAGAAAGCACTCCAAATGCAAGCCTAGAATGAAAGATGCAAGTCTAAATGCAGGCCTAGGATGAACAAATGCAATCCTCCGGACTCAGCTGTTGGACTCATCGTATTTATCATCATTGAGTTCTTTTAAGCACAGGACAATCGCAAGATGCCATACAATTCTCCCCAACATGAGAATATGAATATGACATAAGTCTTAAATTTGTCGGAATGAGGTGTAAGCATTAGGGCACAAGAAGCTAGAATGACCTGAACACCTATTCCTTTTAATTTAGCAAGTTAGCATAAGCATCAAAGCACATTTGCTAGAATGACTTGAATGTCTCTTGCGAACAAACACACCAAACATGCAGGAGTTCCTTCTTTTGCCAAAGATTGCTCGCAGTGACCCTTACGTGCACTTAACAGGACGAGCGTTTACAATTTCATCAGTAGCAGAAAGAAGTCACTCAAAAGACAAGGAGAAGAACCAACCTCACCAAAGCATCCATATAAAAGGAGTCGAGGTACGCATGGCCATCCAATACGAGATAGAGGCTCTTACAGACGGACACCCCTCTTAAATGAATTCTTTGGATCGTTGGAACTAAACCAACAAACAGAAAGCAAAAAAAGCAAAGCAAACAAACAAGCACTCAAAGAAAACAAAGCTCAACATGCCTCAAAGGAACATACAATTAGTTTTAGTTTCAGTTTAAGTTCATGTTCAAGCGGATTGAAGTCGATTCGAAAAGATAACATTCGAAGTCTCAATGAGATAATGACAGTAGGCAGACGTAATGAGAATCACTGGTGATTGATAAAAGGGAGAAATCCTGAAGAAGAGAGATCGAACGAAAGCTAGGTATCCGCAGGCAGGCATAGTGGGAACCACTGGTGATTGATGCTCAAAAGATTTTTTGAAAGTGATAGGACAATGCCCCCTAGACCAGGTAGGTGCCCCCAAGTGTGAACCAGTTCCAATCCATGAAGAGTTGAGGAAAACTCAAAGACAAGCGCATGAGCTAGCAAACCAAAGCAGGAAACAAACTAAAGCAGGAAAGCAGGAAAACAAACTAAAGCAGGAAAGGAAGGAAACTAAAGCAGGAAACTAAGAGCCAAGTGACGCTGAGATGAGATGTTACTTCAGGAAAACAAGAGGTGCCTGTTTACCAAGTTTTCACCAGGATAATAGATACATCAAAGCGCCTGTTTGCCAAGTTTTCACTAAGATGATCATTTTTTCAGGACATTTTGCAATTTTTAGGATTTTTTGCAATATATCAATTTTTAAGATTTTTTTAGGACCAATAAGTATGTACATGAGCACATAGAGAATGTCAGATATAGAACTTCTTAGATGAAGAGCATTGATGGGCTCTTTGAGTTTCTCTCCTTTAGTAGGAATCTCTGAGAACACAGTCATTTGTAGCAGTAGCCAGCTGAGAAGTTGCAGAATCAGAACCAGATGTTGTAGCAGTAAAAGGAGATCCAACCAGTAGTGTCCAACAGTCAAGAGATCCATAGTCAAGGAAAGACCACTTAAGTGAGACCCACAAATATCCTCATGGACACACCTTAACTCTTTGTCAGATTTCCCACGCTCTAAATGCTTAGGAGGAGTACATTCTGGATTTCTCTTAATCATGTCATTAGTAATAAGGAGATACTGATATGCACTTTGGGACAAGGCAAGATGGAGTGAAGAGGGTAAAGTATGAGAGGCAAGGGCGATGGAATGGAGGGAAGCATGAGAATTTTGGAAGCTCGAATGACAACTTTGATTTTTCCTTTCTTTGGAATCCATATAGCTTTTGAATTTTTTCTTCTTTACTTTGAGGTGCTTTTGATGACAATGCCTATAGAATGGATTTCGAGATCCATTTTTTATTTTATTTTCTGGCTTGTGATTGTCTTCTTCTTTTTGAGGACCTTTGCGGTCTTTTGAACACCTTTGTTTCTTTCCTTTCTTCGTAGTCACATGTCGATTAGATGGGACATGGTGACCTTGAGATATAAGTGGATTCTCATTATTTTTATTTTTATGTTGCACATCCAAGTTACTTCCAAAAGACTTAGGAATGATGGATGAAAGAGGCTTATATGACTGGTTTAGGTGGAGAGATGGAGATGGAAGTGGACGAGCCACTTTTCTAGGAGATGAAGAGGGAAGAGAAATCAATGGGATGGGCTCAAGTGCAAATATATTAGTATCATCCTCATCATTCATGAATGCATTAGATAGATCAAAAAAGTAATCTTCCATAGAGCATTGTCGATTGTGAGTCATCTTAGAAGAGTCAGATAAGTTTGGAGGAATATTATGTGAGCCTAACCAAGATAACCTATTCCAAGAGTCAGGTCCCCTTTCAGGTGGTAAGAGTGCATGAATAGGAACCATTTCAATTTTGGATCTTCCAATATTCCATGAAGCTATAATAGAATGGGGTCTTACATACCCATGATTTGCTGGAGCAGTAGGAGTAAAGCTTGGAGCAAATGGCGTAGGAGCCATAGGAATGATCTCCATAGGAGGGTGGAAAGGATCATCATCAATAGCTTGATCTGGAGGATCATAACTTTCTCCTCTTTCTGAGTTGTTAAGACTAGCATATAGGTGCATAGCATCAACTGGTATTTTTGTAGTAGCATCTGATATAGAGTCCCATTCAGCTAGAGACATAGTCAGAGGTAGACTTTCTTCATTATTGTCATCTAACATAGGAAGTGTTTCTTCAACAGTAGGATCTTGTTTAGTAGTAGAAGCAGCAGAGTAATCTGGAATAGGCATATCTTGAGGCATACCCAAGAGAAGAGAAGCATCCAATAGTTTCTCCCAATCAGTATGTGTGCCATTGGACTTGGCAATAGTAGGAGTCTGTTCAATAGTAGAAGTGGTGGAACAATCTAGAGTAGGCATACCCCAGGGCATACCCAAGATAAGGGAAGCATTTAGCAGTTGCTCCCAATCAGTATGTGTGCCATTGGAGTTGGCATCAGTAGGATTTTGTTCAACAGTAGAAGTGGTAGAACAATCTAGAATAGGCATACCTTGAGGCATACCAAAGATAAGGGAAGCATCCAATAGTTGCTCCCAATCAGTATGTGTGCCATTAGAGGCAATGACATATTCAGTAGTAGCTGCAGTAGTAGAAATCTGTTTAGTAGAGTGTATAAAATCCTCCTGGTGAGGACCAAAATCATGTTCCTGAAGCACTTGAGAAGGTAGATAAGACTCTTTCTGGTAGTTTGAATCAGAATTTTGAACATTCAAAGATCTTTCATATGTCATAGGCTGAATCTGTGTTTCTTCATCCTCTAAATCTGCATGTGAGTGCAAGCTGCAGCTAGGTTGGTCAAGCTCATAGCTCTGATAGCTAATACCAAATCTGTCTTCAGAAGGTTCCTCATAGGAATGTGGAGATGGAGGGAGAGTTGTCAATGACAAGACAGACTCAATCTGATATTCCCCCATGCCAATATCTTTGATCTTCAAGGTCTTTTCTATTTCTTTTAGCTTAGCATCATAGAACTCAATGGACTCTCTATTGGCAGGAACAAAACTATTTGTTGTTTGGGTAAGCATCTTAGCAGAGCAAGTATTTAGGCTAGCACTATTTTCAATGAGGACACAAGGGATACTCTTGGGGCCTATCATAGCTTCAGTGTGCAGGAGAGCATTATGCGGGTGGCTCAACACGTGATCATCTTCTTCAGGGAAGGATAAATAATGAGGTGAGGTCAAATGACCCACCATAGATTGAAACTGGTTGAGATTGAGATCTTTGGGGACATTTTCCTCAGTGAGGGCTTTATCCATAGATAGTTTTGGTCTGGATGTCAAAGGTTCGGGACCTTTGAGAACAATCTTTGCATGAGATCGAGGGATAGCGTTCGCACAAGCTAGAGATTTTGTGGATTTATATGAGGGAGACGCAGGGCCTCGCAAGACAAAGGGAGTTTTGGGTTTAGGAGTATCCTTGCTCCCTGGAGAAATGATCATGTCACAGTGAGAGATCCAAGGTTTGTTTCTAGCAAATCAAGAAGGCGGTTGAGCTTCTGTTGTAGCCTTCTCAGTGGCATTGACTGTTTGCATGCTAGAGCTAAGATTAAAGACAGACTTTGAGGGTTTTGGCATGTTAGAGCTGAGATTGAAAACCAACTTTGAAGGTTTTGGCAAGTTAGAGCTGAGATTGAAAACCAACTTTGAAGGTTTTGGATCTCCCATCTTGTTGGTAGTATTATGAGAGATCGTGAAAGAGTTGATAGGTTCAAAAGGATCAATAGGTTTAATTTTAGAAAGTGACCCTTCAGAGTCTTGCTGGTCTTGAAACAATGGGTTATAATATTCTTGGAATGACGAAGAATGTGAGAATTCCTCACGAAGTTTAGATTTCATAAAAAATTCAGGATGACCTATGTCTTGATTACAAGGTTTACTTTGATCTTGATCAGCGTTCTGAATGGGATAAGTCTTTCCACTTTGAGTCATGACAGTCATAAACGAAGATGTAACGAGCAAAGATTCGTGATAAAGCTAGACTCTGTCTCAAAGATAATGAAAGGAGATAAATGGCTAGAACAGCCAAGATGCAAGATGAACCTGGTACGAATTGTAAAAAAGAGATGGCTAGAACAGTCGAGATAAGACAATCGCAATGTGAGGTACAAAAGGCATAAAGAGATAAGGTAGACTAATGAGAGACAATACGAGTCAAAGCAAAGATCGATCGATTCCTAACTCAGGACAACCAGTTTCTGACGGTGAACGACAGGAAAATAGAAAAATAGATCACAGACAAAAAGGTAGATCAGATTTATGTCATTGATCAAGCACATAAGACAGTAATCAAGGAGTTCAAGCAAACAGTCTTCAAGCAATGGGCAAGGGACAAAGCAACCTTGCGCACGAACAGGAATAGTGACTTAGTATTTCTACTCCCTAAGGACTCTACTTGTGTATGTTCTTGAGAATGTTTTAGCAAGAACTTAAAACACAACAACATCCTAGCAAGTTGTCTACAAGGATATACATGGCTTTTCTAAAAGGAGTCCTTGATATACACAAGGTACGTGAGGCACAAATCCGTAGATGAGAAGAATTAGAAATCACACAGCCGGGGGGAGACGGTAACCCAAATCTCCTCCTTCACTTCTCAAAGGTATAAAGTTCTTTGAGGCTTAGCCAAGAGTGAAATCTAACTCATTCCCAAGAGAGGTGTCTTTGGATTCACCTCCCGATATTTATACTCCGCCGGAACACGGGAGTTAAGGTCGTCCCTTGAGGTGATGAAATCCCCAAGCAGGCCTTCTAAAAAAAATGAAAAGTAAGTAATTCTCTATCAAAAAGTATTGAAAAGCACTAAAGGTGGAACACTTAACCCTTCAAGTAAATGTGAGGTGAGTCCACAAAGTGGTGCATTTAACTCCTCACACAAACTCAAAGTGAGTCCACACCCTAGAAAACAAGTGAGTTCCAAAAAGCACAAAAGGGTTGCCAAGTGGAACAATTAACGCTTCTTTCCTATAGACCCCTCCCCTTTAATGTGGCGCTGAGATTGCAACCACAGGGCAAAAATGAGGGGCCGGTGGATTAGCAAGTCCAATAACCCAAGATAGCAATCTAGATCAATCACAAGTAATCTAAGACTGCTAATCAATACTACTCATAAGTGCAAGAGGGTTTGAATCATGGAATATTTAACTTTCCAAGTAAACATGAAGTGAGTCCACAAAGTGGTGCATTTAACTCTTCATGTAAACAAGGAATGAATCCATGCCCTCAATTACTCAATGAGATATTTGATATTGGAACCAAGAATTACTTATGGTTTAAACACAAGCATTTACTTACATAAACTTGTATGAAAGAAAATCTATGTTTATTCATTTCCCATTAAGAGCATCAATTGAAATGTGTTCTATGAAAGCATGTAAACACTCAAGCCAAACACATGAGAGATTAATTTTAATCCCAAAGTCCAAATGTTGTAGAGATGAAACAAAGTACCTCAAGTCCAATGCTTTATTTTAAACATTTTCCATGAAAGCAAGAGCACCTTCAAAACAGCTTGTTAGACCCACAAGATTAGCAAAATCAAAAATCAGATAATTTGCAAGAAAAATAGCTCATCAAATGGTAAAATCTGATAATGAAACCAACATGGTTGGAATAGGCTCGGAAAGACCTTTCCAACAATATATCATACTTAAACTTTTGAGACCATTTGTGAAAATTTCAAAAAAAAATGGGTGCCTATTTTCCAGTGGCACGGATTTGAAAATGCTAAAAATTTCAAAAATTTCAAAAAATTGAAAACAGCAAACAAAACTAACAAATCTGAAATCCTGACCTCTGTCTGTCACAAAATTTCGCGTGAGACAGTACAGAGGGCCGCGCGAGATAGTACCAAACCACGCGCGAGACAATACCAAACCGCGCGAGAAAGCACAAACTCGCACAAGAATGTATGAAGGCTCGCGCGAGAATGTATGAAATCTCGCACGACAAAGTACTCCAATCCGCGCGAGAAAGTGCAGTGTCTGAGCCGAGATAGTTACAATCTCGCGCGAGAGAGTACCACAGGGGTGAAACTTCGCGCGGGAGGCTCTGGATTCTCGCGCGAGGATCTGTACACAAACAGTACGGACGCACAGCAGAGAAAAATTTCCTATCAGAAAAAAATGATAATGAGGCCAGAAATTGATCTTTCTGCCCCACGGTGGGTGCCAAAATGTATGTGACTGAATGTGACCTCTAAATCAGGCACAACACAACATGGTCATTATTCACTTGATAGAATTCGAGAGAGAGTATGAAGACCTCAATCCAAATTCCATGGTGAGGCGACCTGTTGCCTCCTATGTGAATGGGGTGTTTGAATACTCTCAGAACGAGAGCCAACAGCCGAGAGACTAATTCAACAATGGAGGATTTGAAAGAAAATATGAGCAAAATGAAACTAAGCTAAGAATGAATGCAATTAATCTAGAAAACTTTGAAAGAAATATGAAATGCAGATTTTTATTTGATTTTGAAATAAAGATGATATTAGACTAAGAACAAGTAAGCAAATTTAATCTAAAATGTGATGCAAAGATTATACTAATAATGAGATATTAATCTAATAAATGCAATAAAAAGCTTTGAAAGTAATGAATCAAATAAGACTAAAAAATGCTATAGTAAGGATGCTCTCAAAACTTGCTCTCTCTAATGAAGAAAAAGAGCCCAAATAAATAGAAGAGCCAAGAGGAGGAGGAAGAGTTTCTTGATTCGAAACTCCTGACCCTTCATATCCCTTTTGGGACAAATAAGCATGAATTACTTTATTAAAAGAATGGAAAATGCCACATGAGGACCTTTCGAATATCTCAAATTATTAATTCAAGAAAAGGTGTCCATTCAAATAACAAGCAATTAATTAATTCCTTTTTATGTGTAATTAGCTAAAGAGGGTAGATTTTAATTTAATTAGAAAGCACTTAGGACTTTATAATTAAATTAATTTATCATAGGGGAATTTAGCCAATTAAGTCTAAGACTTTAGGAATTAATTTAGCGTTTGATTATTGCAATTTATGGTCTTTGCAATTGACATCAAGTCAAATTAAGTCAGATATGAGAGAAAATTACCTAGGGAACTAGGACTTTGGTGATGTAAAATCGAGATAATGCACCAAAATTGATGAAATTAAATAGGTGCCAATTTTGGGGTATTACAGGTGCAAGGTACAAGACAAGGTTTGCAAGGTTATTATGGATTCAGGATCTACAAATAACATCATAGCAAAGGAAGCAACAAAGAAGCTTAAACTCACAAAGGTTCCACATGCAAATCCATACAAGGTGACTTGGTTGAACTAGGAGCAAAGTGTGCTAGTTAATGAGAAGACATGGGTAGAGTTTTCCATTGGAGGCTATAAAGACAAAGTTCTTTGTGATGTCTTACCCATGGATGCATGCCATCTTCTATTGGGAAGACCCTGGCAATTTGATAAGAAGGTGATCTATGATGGAGAGGAGAACTCCATTTCTTTCAAGAAAGATGGAAGAACATTTAAGATTCAGTCCATAACAGAGAATGAAGAAGGTACTTCAAGGACACCTAGTGTGTTTCTTAGTAGTGGTAAAGAGTTTTTACATGCACTACAAGATGAGGAGACCATAGGATGTGCTATCATGGTGAAACCAAAGGAGGAAGACAAGAAGGTGCAGGCAGAATTACCATTAGAAGTGCAACAAATGTTGGAAGAATTTAGAGATATAGTAAGTGATGGAACCCCTACCACCTTACCTCCAAGAAGAGCTATAAGTCATCAAATTGACTTTGTACCCGGTGCTTCTCTACCCAACAAAGTAGCCTACAATCTTACCCCAAACCAGAATAAGGAAGTGGCAAGACAAGTGCAAAAACTATTGGATCAAGGGCTGATCAAGAAAAGTATTAGTCCATGTGCAGTCCTAGTAGTCTTAGCATCCAAGAAAGGAGGAAAATGGAGACTTTGCATAGACTCAAGGGCTATCAATAGGATCACTATCAGGTATAGGTTCCCAATTCCAAGAATAGAAGATTTGATGGATTGCTAAGGAGGTCCTATGTATTTCACTAAGCTGGATTTGAAGAGTGGTTATCACCAAATCAGAATTAAGGAAGGTGATGAGTGGAAGACCACTTTTAAAACCACAGATGGATTGTATGAATGGATTTTAATTCCGTTTGGGCTTACCAATGACCCAAGCACCTTCATGAGGTTAATGAATGAGGTCTTGAAGGACTTCACAGGAAGATTTGTAGTGGTGTATCTAGATGATATACTCATCTATAGAAAAACAAAAGCAGAGCATCTTGAACACTTAAGGCTGGTCATGAAGAAGCTAGATGAATAGCAATTGGCCATCAACCTAGAAAAGTGTGAGTTCATGTAGCAAGAGCTAGTTTATTTGGGCTTTGTAGTGTCCAAGGGTAATCTGAAAATGGACCCAAGCAAGGTGGAGGCAATCTTGAATTGGCCTACCCCTAAAATAGGGACCGAAGTTAGAAGTTTTCATGGCTTGGCACAATTTTATAGAAAGTTTGTGAGGAACTTTAGTGGGATATGTGCACCAGTACTAGACACCATCAAAGGAGGATTGAAAACTAAGTTCAAATGGACTGAGGTAGCTGAGAAAGCATTTCAAACATTGAAACAAGAGGTAGCTACAAAACCTATCTTACTCTTGCCAACTTTTGATAAGTTGTTCACCATTGAATGTGTTGCAAGTGGTGTAGTAGTAGGGGGTGTATTGAGTCAGGAAGGAAGGCCTGTGGCATTCTTCAGTGAGAAACTCAATGAAGCAAAGAAGAAGTATTTAGCTTATGACTTGGAGTTGTATGCATTAGTACAATCTCTCAAGAAGTGGAGGAATTACATCTTGCCAAAAGAATTTGTTGTCTTTACTGATAATCAAGCTTTAAGCTATATCAACACTCAAGAGAAGCTTATTAATAGGCACTTGAAGTGGATGGAGTATCTCCAATCTTTTACCTTCATAATAAAGCACAAGGAAGGGCAGCTCAACAAGGTTGTAGATGCTTTGAGTAGGAAGTTATTGACTGTCCAAGAGGTACAACTATAAATCATTAGAATAGTAGGTTTTAAAGACTTATATGAGGAGGATGAAGACTTCTCACAAGTCTACAAGGTGTGCCTAGAGTTTGAGAACCATTTCCATGGTGAGTTTGTAGTTTACACCCTTCAGAATGGACTATTGTTTAAAGGTAATCAAATTTGTGTACCTAGAGGATCCATGAGGGAAAATTTGATCCAAGAGAAGCATAATGGCAGCCTCAGTGGAAGTTTTGGCATAAACAAGACATTGGAGTTAGTAAAGAGATACTACTTTTGGCCTAAGCTAGCAAGGGATGTCAGGAGGCATGTAGAGCAATGTGGAGTATGTCAGAGAGATAAAGGAGGTTCAAGCAATGCAGGACTCTATCAACCTCTACCAATTCCAAATAGGCCTCGAGAGTGTGTAAGTATGGACTTTGTGGTTGGACTCCCTAAAACCAAATCATGTATGGATAGCATCTATGTTGTGTCATGCCCATCTAGACCAGTCTAAAAACACACCAATTGTTTTTTTAGGAGTAAATAAGTCCAAGATAAAGATGTGGATAACAAGTGTACAAGACAAGGAAACCTAAAAGAGTTAGGAGAACAAACTCTCTACAAAAGTTGGTTCCTAGAGGTAACTAGCAGGTTAAGTTACGTTTAATTTTGAAAGCATTAGCCCATATGGTTCATCCCTAAATGCAACATTAATAGACAACATATAATACCAATTTTAATGTTGATTTGCACTAGTTATTATTAGGTCTGAAAAACACTAATGTTGTTATATTGGTATGCATATAGTATTATGTGGCACTAATTAAATTAGATACCATATAATACATAAATTTAGTGTACAAAATATTTAATTAAAAATCTAATTAGTGATTATCCTATATTCACATAAGATTATTCACTAATAATTAATTTACTTAAATTGTATTTGTGTTAATTAACCCAATTATTAAATAATATTAATTATAAATTATTAAATATTATTCAGTAATTAATATTAGATATAATTTAGTAAATAGCATTCAATAATTAATATTAACTATAAAATATTAAATGTGATACAATAAATTATATTAATTCAATTAACAATGCATTTGAAAAGGGTTATTTATCTCAATTAATTAGAGTTCCCATTATTTATTAATCATGTTTTACATTACAAAATAAAATAATAAATTAACTCACTAAAAGGCATCCTAAAGAACTACCTATACTAAACACCCTATTCTCCTACCCTATCTATCTCCTATCCTAAGCCTACTCCCTATCTCCCCTCTTGTTCCACGTGCCCAAGAAAAGGGAGGAGGGAAAGGTCAAATCCTCAAGGACCAAAGTCTTAAGGGAGGGGGGCCGAAATTTAAGGGAGGAGGAAAGTCTACAAAGGGATGTCCCACCTAAGACAAGGCTAAGCTCATAAAAACAAAGAAATATGCCCACCCAAAAACCTATGCTAGTTTCCAAAAAAAAGGAAAGTTGAGGAGACATGTGTAGTTGGGAAAGCATGGGGTTTGGGCCCCACTTCACTCCTCTACCAGATGCAAAAGAAAACCCACGTAGGTTTAGAAGGATGCTAAGGAAAAAAGTCAAAAAAAAACTTAATTTAAACTATGACAACCTATTTAATGCCTATAAAGAAAGTGCATGACATGTTTTTATTAAATGATAGGTAAGGTCACCCATGCACTGCACCCTTTAGGGGAGTTATAAAGGTGGTGATTGAATTTTAATATTTTTTTAATTAGAAAATTAAAAAAGGTATAGGATATTATTAAAATATTGTCTGTGGTATGGATTTGTATGAGAATTTTTTTCCCATACAAAATCCAGAGACCTGTAGGTCTACATTTTGCATTTGTATATGAATTTTTTTTTGTTTTCTCTTCTCACTACTACATAGTTTGTATGTTGCTTATTTGGTTTAAATACATTATACATGATAGAATTGGTATATCAATATATATATTTGAAGTTTTATAGTTTTCCAAGGTAATGAATTTAATGATCCAAATTAATCAAAATACACAATGAAATTGATTTCTTGTAACATTTAAACAATATCAAGCTATCATTTAGAAATTTGCAAGAATAAAAAGATGATAAATAGAGATTGATTTATTATTTGAATTCAATACATTTACAAACAATGATCCTAAAACAAGATTAATATCTTTTTGAGAACTCTTCTTTCATTTCCATAGTCTTCTCATTTCCAATACAATGTAAATGCCATTTAGCAATAAAGGAAATCTATTCTACCCTTTCATAAGTTAATAATCCCAATATCATGAAATGAAATAAACTTATCTTTTTCACAATAACAAAGTGTTTATTAACAAAAGTAAGTTGATAACCTTCAACAAATTGATAATGAAAGGAATCTTAAACACAATTTCAACTCTTTCAAGCTCATCAACACCTATAATGAACCAAAATAATGCTAATAACATATTGTATCAAGTTGATCAAAATAATTTTTTATTCAAAAACATGATTCTACATTTACAACAACAATCTTCCAACAAGATGATCATACTTCATTCAAAACTTGAATCCATAACACAATTATACAACTCAAGATGGGAGTGTCAACTCCTACTACAAAAAAATTACATTAAGCCAATGGATATCACATGATATCCTTGCAAAAGCTTAAACTCAAAACAAAAGATACTTCATCACTAAGATGATTTCTTCACTTTTCCACAAGAGCAATGCTTCAACAAAAAGTCTTCAAGGCTTCCAATTCCTGTAATAAACCAAATGCATAGGCCAAGGAGTGCTCACCTCCCAACCTAGGCTTCTAAGAAGCCACCCTTGAGCTTGGGGAAACAACACAAAGACAAGGAAAACAATCAAGCAATCCACAACACTACAACATGAATAACAAACACAAGAAATTTCCCTTCCAAGGCTTTTTACAAAGAGTCACAACAAGACTCAAGTAGGGTGAAGGTGGAACCAAATCAAGAGGAGAAGCTCATCTCTTTGATGAGAACAAGCCATCACTTGGCTTACTCATAAAAAAAAAATTACTCTTTCACAAACACATTCTTCTCATACACCTTATGACCCCCAATTTACAAAATAAAACTAGAGATGGCTACATGGAGCCCATACATCCATGTTGCATCCCTCTCCTTTCCAAGGAGAGACTCTACACTAAAGATTGTCCCAAAAAATTCCCTTCACCCTCAAGGCTACTCTTCCCTCCCAAGGGTGAGTTTGGCCTTGAGAACTCCCTCAATGAAATCACTACAACACATAAAAGAGAACAAATCTACAAGAACATCAATAAAATCTACACATTATAAAAAACATGAATCATGCTCAACATTGAGCTCATGATTCTCTTACTTCTACAAGAAATAAAATTTACTCAACACAAGAACATGATACTACAACAACAATAACATCAAAACCTCCATTAACACAACAACACTATGCTCACACATACAATGGATAAGGAAAAACAAGTCTTGCGTACAAGAACTAGCTTACAAGAGAGCATTTTCCTCTCAACATGATAACAAAACAAGAAAGTAAGAAAGAAATTTTCACCAACCTAGAGTCCAATGCTTAAGGAAGATAGTTGTAGAAGAGCAATCCACTATCCAAGGTTCTCCAAAACTAGCCGAGTCTCCAAAACTGGAGAGTGGGTGTCAACCCATTACATTCCCCAAAACCCATACTAAAAGGGATTCTATACCAAACCCTCATTAATGGGGTATGGCTCAAGGAGTTCTTCCATCTCTCCTTGTCTCCAATCATAAATGAGGTGGGGACCAAGAATGTGAAAGAGGTATGGGTTTGACCGCCTTGCCATCCTTTCATTTTCGGATTTCTCTTTGAGGGGTACTTTTCAAGGTCCATAAATGAGTTATGGGCCTAATTTTGACTAAATTTAAACTTCCATACCATGGTAAAACTATTAGGGTGGCTAAAATGGTCCCTAATAACATCCTAAGGGCTCATTAAACCTCCCTAAACTGCACTAGAAATCTGATTTCGGGTTCAAACATGATAGACCTTCTCAAGGCTTCCTAATCAAAGTTTTACAAGGAAAACCTTAAAGTTGGTACCACCTAAGAGTGATGACATCAAAACACAAGTGGACATGTCATGGCCTTAGGCACATACACATGTGTCAAGTGACACAAACATAGAAAAGACACTTTACAAGCCATGTGGCATATCCACTTGGGCATCCCTAAACATAAATAACAAAAACAATTGCAATAAATTAATTTACATCCATGCATCATACATTTACAAAATAAAACATGATTACAATGAGGTTTTTAGCTTCTTTCTAGAAGCAACCTTGGCTTAACTGAATTAACATAGGTCTCTGTGATGTTTCCCCGAATTTACTTTGGCCTACTGCACACTCAATTCGAATATCAGTAGTCCAAGGAGATAAAAATAATCATGTAATTACATAGCATTAATAATCAAGTTAATTCATCTGATAATTCATAAATTACAAGACATAATTGATATCCACAACATACATTCAGCTCATCATGAAATACTTACTTTAATTAAATTTGAAACATAAACATAGCATACATTCATAATTCAATTACAATTAACTTCATCATCATAAACATTCATAAATTAAAATCAAGTCACACCTGTAAGTCTCAAATCAATGTTTTAGTGATCATCATATAATCATAATATAATGTCCATCAACTACTAAGTGATAAAACCACATCATAAAGTATCGGTAAGATCCATGAGGCATCAAAATATAATCATAAAATGTGTCTAAGTCATATGCAGAACTGATTAGCTATGATAGGCTAGGGGTGAGGCCTCACATATTGTTGTTGATAGGTTCTCTAAGATGAGTCATTTCATTCCATGTAGAACTACTCATGATGCAAGCTATGTAGCACATCTCTTCTTTAAGAAGATAGTTAGGATTCATGGACTCCCTCTGAGTATTGTGTCTGATAGAGATAGTAAGTTCATGGGTCAGTTTTGGAAAACCTTCTGGAAAAGGCTGGGAACTAATCTCTCTTTCAGTTCAGCATACCATCCTCAAACTGATGGTCAAACTGAGGTCATCAATAGGGTGCTTGGTAACTTGCTAAGGTGTTTGACAAAGGAGTATGAGTAGAATTGGGATCTTGTGATATCTCAGGCTGAATATGCATATAATGATAGTGTAAACAGGACCACAGGAAGACATCCTTTCGAAATAGTGTATGGAAGACACCCTAGAGGAGTGTGTGAGTTGAGAGACTTAGGTTCCATGGAGTTTAATAGTGGACAAGCTAGAGATTTCACTCAAACTATCAAGGAGGTGCAAGAGCAAGTGAAGAAGTCTATTTTGGAGTCTACTCAAAGACTCAAGGCTAAAGTGGATGAAAAGAGGAAAGAAGTACAATTTTAGATTGGGGACTATGTCATGATCCATCTTAACAAAGCAAGGATGCAAAAAGGCATGCCCACCAAGCTACAGATGAGGAGAGTAGGCCCATGCAAGATTCTAGCCAAATATGGAGAGAATGCCTACAAGGTGGACTTGCCTTCAGATTTAGCCATCTCACCAGTGTTCAATGTTGTAGACCTAATCAGATTCAAAGGTGATATTAGTTAACAAGTTACAGCTCCACCAAAGGTACTACAGGATGTAGATACTAATGCAATGCCTAAGAAGGAACCAGCCAAAGCGGAGAAGATTCTAGAATCCAAGGTGAAGAAGGAAACTAGACATCAAGTCTACATGGAGCATCTAATCCAGTGGAAGGGTTAGCCTGAGTCTGAAGCCACCTGGATTGAGGAAGGTTAGTTCAAAAAGTTTGGAGTGAATCTAGCTCTTTTAGATCCCAAAGTGCCTTAGCTTGTGCTAAGGGGGAGTATGGTGCAGGACCACCCCTATCAGGGCCCTCACCATCTCATTTTTGGTGTGTTTATCCTCTGAGATAAAGCTATGTAATTACAATAAGAGTCACTAAGGAGTTTGACTCATTTTTGTTGTGTCTAGGCATTGTCTAAGTCCTAGAAGTTCTCTGGTCTTCCTAATTTGTATGGCATACTGATTCATGGAGTGATGTCATCCTAAATTAGTGCTTTGATAGGAGGTTGTAGTCTTAGGTTAGTTTGAATGGATTTGAGCATATGTGAGTGCTTTAGGAGGCCTTCATGAGAGGTCATTGAAGAATGGAGGCAATGTTGTTTTATGCAACAAAAGTTTCTTGAAAGTTGTCAGCAACTTTTGAAAGTTGCTATGCAACTTTTTTAGTCATGTATCCTAACCTAACCTCAGTGGCTAAGAAGCCCTAATCTCATGCATGTACCAAGGAGAAGTCTATATTAGGCTTGAAAAACCCTAATGTCAAGGTTGGCAATCATTTTGTATGGTCTTAGTACGGCAGACCAGTCTGAACACTGCTGAAGCAAAAACAGTCACTGTTTTGGACTGTTGGAATGTGAATATTTGGAGTTTAGTGTGAAAATTGGTTGTAGTATTTGTTTTTTGTGTGTTTTCCCTTCATTTATATGCATTAGATTAGTTTCTAAGAGGTTTTGATTTGTTTTAGTTTGCGTTCTTTCATTTTTGTACTGCTTTGCCAGTTTTGGAGAGCCTTGTGAATATGGGCCTGTAGCTCTTGATTCCACTATGGAAACATCATGGAACCATGGAGTCCAATAATATAGACCCTAACCTTGTATTATAAGCAAGAAAGGCCCCAGAAAGCAAGAGAAAACAATAGTTTGACAAAGCCCTAGGCGAGCTATGAGCAGTCCGGCTAGGGATGTGCAGCAGTGAAAGAGCTCTCCAAGATAGTGGAGTGAGTTCCAAGATAAATCCCTTTGGGGGAGTGAAGAACAGTGCAAGAAGGAAAAGTGGTGTGAAGGAGGAGGTTTGGAGAGTCAAGAAAGAGTTCTGTTGAAGACCAGGACAGTGAGGAGTCCCCTAAACCCTTGAAACCCTCTAAATTGCCAAAACCGCTGTACGGTCAAATGGGCACCTAAGACCCCCAAAATCCTTAAGGTTGGGTCATTTGAAGCTAAAGTCCTTTAGGAAAAGGTTGATGAATCTTTGAAGAAAGGGCTCCAAAATCCCTAAGAAATCGGAAGGAGGGCTAATTAGGCCTCCTCCTTATAGCCCTAAATTACAAAGAAACTCCTAAATCGGGTGATCCCAAAACCTTGCTAATGTTATGGAAAGGTGTCAATAGCCCTAAAAAGACCTTGGAACTCATCATTTTCATTGTTGGAGCTTGGGAAGAAATGAGAAGCCAAATAGACCCTTATGAACCAATGTAAGGGATGGGAACTAGAGTGCAAAGCTTAGTATGTTGATGAATGAGCTAGTTTGACTTGGTGGGCAGGTTAGGTAGGTCAGGGGGTCCTTGGAGAGATAAGGAAGCCTATAGACCATCAGGTGTGTTAAAAGAACACTTGGATCCTATAGTGGATCAGGGGCATAGACTAAGCTAGGCTATCCTAGCCTCCCCATCACAGGTCCAATCTTCTTGGAGGCATCCTTAAAGAAAAGAGAAACCCTCTGCAACAAACCCTCACTCACAACCTTGTGACAATCTCCAAGTTGTGTACAAGTCAGATCTCAACCTGCAATCTTGGAAACAACTAGGACACAATTTCACAAGTTCAGTGCTTCAGATCTACATTCCAAATTGCACACAATCTCTGCTCCAATAAGATCAACTTCACAAGATACATTCTTTCTAGGTTAACCTTCAAGATCAACTATCAACTCCAACAGGGACAAACCTTTTCTATGATACCACATGATGCAGTCAAGGATGGTGGATCCAATGAAGGACAGTCCAAACCTTGCAGCCAACATAATTACACAGTGGAATACTCAACACAATAGATAACACCAAAAATGTTTCAAGTAATTTTCATTAACATGCCTGGTTGTAAGGCCTTCTGGGTTTGGGCCAATTACAAAATGAAACAATGCTGCAAGTACCACAATAGATCCAATACAATCTTAGCTAGTTCAGCTCTGAAGACAATCAGAAGCTGATGGAAACCCTAAGGCAGATATAAACTTGAGCTCGCAAGCCTCCAAGAAATCTCCTTGTCTCCAAGTATGCAAACCCCTAGCTCTGCTACAAACAACTATCAGATATCAATATGATTTGCAAGATTATGTAAGAAACTTTCCAAAACTTTGCCAACTTTAGTTTTAGGACCTCAGATCTGACTCACTAAGTCTTCAAGTCATGAACTTCTCTGATCCCTTAATGATCTTCCTATCTTCTATTTTTAAACATCTACCCAAACATCCTATAAATACTAATCATCAACAACAAGTTGGTTGGATGAAACCCTTAACTCCCCAAAATAAATAATTAAATGCCATAGAAGTCGGCTTACAAATGTATACAAACATTTAATTCAGCATGTCGGCCTATAACAATAGCTACCAACAATAAATGCACCAAGTCGGCTCAACAAATCACACAGAACTCCAGTCAGTAAACCAGAACTACTGAGTGACAATGAATTAACCGAGCATGCCAGACATTGATAAGCACTAGTGTTGACCGAGCACCGTAGGCATGACTGAGTAACACTTTCACCGAGCACCAGAGATTACTGAGTTCTTTTAGTGACTGAGCTTCCTTCAATGACCAAGACCATTAGTTAAGGCTGAAACTGAGTAACACCGGCTAAAATACCAACACCCCATGTAGTTTCATCAAGGAAAAAGAGTGCCCCTACCTTAACCTTGGATGCCCCTACATCACCTATTTATCAAATTTTGACAAAAATTGATTAAGGCAAGTAAATCCAATTTAAGGAAATAAACTTTGATTTATAAGCTTCTACAACTTTTAAGTATTGTTCATATACCTTATTTTCTTGCTGAGAATCCTCCAAAACTAGCTTGATGTGTGCAATGTTCTCCTCCTTAATCTTTTCGGTCAAAGCCTTCCCTTTGCTTAAATCTAATAAATTGAGTTAAATCATTGAATTGTGCAATTAATCTAATTGATTGTATAGTTCAAATTAAATCAAATCAACCCATTTAAAGGGTACAGATGGCTAAAAAAATTAAATAAAATCAATTAATTAAATCCTAATTTTCCCTGAACACCACATAGCAGGAAAAAGCCTCAACCAATAGGATTTAAGGATCAAATTCACATGGATCAAGCCTAAATAGAATCTCAATCACTCACTTGGAGAATGCATCTTGTCCACCCATTTTGTCCTCTTGTCCTAGGCTTTGAGGAAAAAATATTTAAATTGTCTCCAAAGGTGGATCCATGGACTTAACCCTCACATAATCATGATCAAATCAACTACACCCCCTACCCTTGCCAAAATCTATAAAAGCAAGGCATAATTCAATCACAAATCATCCACAAATCAGATATTAGCATCAAACCTCTTGCAATTTATAGCTAGAAAGGCCAATTTAGAGGCAAATAGGTGTAATTTCATTTGGAATTAATCTTTTAGCTTTGTTTATCATTCATTCTCATTTTAGGACTGTCACTAATGGAAGCTTGTTGAAAGCTTTGCATGAGAATCCCTAAATAGAGATCCATAGAGTGCTCAATTGTCATTTAATTTGCTTGATTAGATTGCTATTTGTGGTAATTTAGTTAATATTTTGATTTATCAAAAATACTAACCCTATGAAGGTACTTTTTATAGTACACAAAATAGCACCCACCGTGGGGCATTAGGCCTCATAAATTTCTAAATTTGGAGAAATTAAAAATTTCTTGCAAAATCTTGTTTTATTCTCTATTTTACAAGTTTTTCAGCATCTTTAAGACATTCTCCAGCGTGTATACCAGATTATCCAATGCGTTTAAAGTTTGAAACAACACTTCTATGAAAAAGTTATGTGCCTTTACGTGGAGTTTCAGCGCGTTTAAATCCTTATGTTTTCTATCTTCTTTCTTTTAGTGCGTGTACGCTGACTCTCCAACGCGTTTAATTTGGTCTCCAATGTGTTTAATACTTTCTTTTAATGCCTTTGCTCAGTTTATTAGCGCTTTCAATTTCTATTTCTACGCTTTTAATAATTTTTTGTAGCGTGTTTGATATTTTAAATAATGCTTTCAATCATTTTAACAACATGTTTAATAGATTCTGTCGTGCATTGAATTAAATTGAGAATTGACATAATCTAACTTGTGAAAAATGATTTCTCTATGTCTGTAGGATGAGTGGTCATAAAAAAATAAGAAAACCAGAGACCAGATTTATTTTTTGATGCTTTTTCTTAGAGAATACTGTAAGGAAAATGCCCATGTGGCTTTGCATATTGTAATTCTGAAATTTGTAATTTTATACTTGTGGAGATAATAAGAAGCCCATTTTTTGTTCTTGCAAATTGTTGTTGCATCTCTATTTATGTTATTTGTATGTGGTATTAAGGAGAGTACCCTTCATCAAGTTGTACCAAAGAAGGAGTTCTTGAGTGTATAGACAAATCACCACCTATGAGGCAGTTTACACCAGGACCATGGTTTAGGGTTTCAACTATAAGCACAAAAATGCCTCCACGAAGGGAATGTGGTAGAAGAGACATAGGTGTGCCACCTGAGGTTAGAGCCCTCTAGAGACAAGTGCAAGCATTGCAAGAAGAGATTCACAGAGGAATGAATCTTGTAGTCAGAGATGAAAGTGAGGATGAAGATAAAGAAGAAGGAAATTTTGATTAGGAAGGAGAAGGCAAAATTTTGAACCAAGAGGAAGAAAGGCTTTTCCAAGCCATTTCTAAGATTGGGAAAAGACCTAAGATTGAGGTTCCTACATTTTTAGGAAATCTTAACCTAGAGGAGTTGATCAACTGGATCAATTAATTAAAAAATATTGAGTTTGATGATATCAAGGATCTTGATAGGGTCAAGTTTACGAAGGCCAGACTAAAGGACCATGTGAAAATCTAGTGGCAGGAGATTCAATTTGAGTGAAATATAAGAGTAAAGGAGAAAATCACAAGATGTGATTGAATAGTAGATAAATTGAAATGAATTTTCATTCCTATTGATTATGAGCTTGATCTACTAAAGAAAATGCATGGGCTAAAGAAAGTAGGATCTGTTCAAGAGTATACAGAGGAGTTCTATCGAGTCTTCATCAGAACATGCCATGCGAAAGATGATAAGGAGAAAGTTGTATGTTACCTTAATGGGTTGAGGTCGAGTATTCAAGAGGAGTTGAATTTCTTCTGAATGAACAATATTGAAGAGGCATACCATTTTTCCCTAAGAGTAGAAGAAAAAGTGAACAATAATTTTGAGAGCACGCAAAATAGAAGAGGTTGTGGTGGAAGATCAAGTGGACGATCTTATGGAGGTCAAAATGAAGATAAAAAAAACCACGATGAGGCCAGTAGCAGTCAAAATATGAGGGGAAATAATTTCAATCAGAATAATATAGATCAGAGAGGAAGAGGATGAGGACAAGGACCAGGAAGAGGAGGCTTTTGTGGAATATGTTTTCACTATGGAGAAGGTCATAGGGCATATGAATGTCATCAACGCCAAGGAAGGATAGATAGGAGAACTAAAAGCCAGGCTAGAGTTGCACATGTGGATGAAGATGCCAAATCATCACATTCTAAAGATGTTAAAAGAGGAAAAGTAATAGTTAACAGAAGAGTCCTGCTAAGTGGTGAGAATGAACCTGAACTAAGGAAGAGTTTGTTTCGCATTAGGTGAAAGTGTGAGGATAAGTGTTGTGATGTGATTATTGATAGTGGAAGCACTGCCAATTTTGTGTCAGAAGAGATGGTCGTAAAGTTAAATCTCAAGTGACAAAAACACCCACATCCTTACTAGATTGCCTCGGTGTAGGATGACCACAAGGTCATGGTCAATGAGCAGTGCCTAATGAAGTTCAAGATTAGAGGATACCATAATGAGGTACTATGTGATATCATACCTATGGATGCATGTCATATGTTTTTGGGTAGGCCATGGTAGTTTGATAGGTGTGTTTTACATAATGGCCATGCAAATACCTATTTCATAACAAAGGATGGAGTGAGACATAAGCTAAATCCATTGAAGGACATAAAAGAAAATGTATGTAGTAATGCAAGAATAAGTTTTGTTGATGGAAAAAAATTCCTAGCGGGTATGAGGCATTAGCATATGTGTTTCACTTTGATTTCAAAATATGGTAAAGAGGAAGTAGAAGATGTAACTACATAAGTTGTAGATTTGTTGAATGAGTTTCAGAATATTGTTTCCAATAATGTTCTTAATAAATTACCACCTGTAAGGAAGATTAGCCATCAAATGGACTTGATTCTAGGAGCTAGTTTTCTAAATAGGGCAACACACATAATGACACTAGAAAAAATGAAAGAGTTGAATAGACAAGTACATGAGTTGTTGTAGAAGGGGTTGATTCGAGAGAGTTTGAGTTCATGTATTGTACTAGAAATATTAGCACCAAAGAAGAATGGATAATGGAGGATGTGTATAGATTCTAGGGCTATAAATAAGATCACAATCAAGTATAGGTTTTCATTACCCCATATCGATGATATTATGGACTGTTTGAATGGAGCTGTGTGTTTCTCAAAGATAGATCTAAAGAGTGGATATCATCAGATCCAGATGAGAGAAGGAGATGAATGAAAGACTACCTTCAAGAAAAAGGAAGGGTTGTATGAGTGGTTAGTCATGCCTTTTGGGCTAACCATTGCACCAAGCACATTCATGTGGCTCGTGAATGAGGTTTTGAAGAATTTCTAGGTAAGTTTGTCATTGTTTATCTAGATGATATTTTGATCTTTATTAGGACATTGGAGGAGAATATGATGCATATTTGTAGGGTTTTTGAGAAGTTAAGAGAAGAGAAATTGCTGATTAATTTGAAGAAGTGCAGTTTTGTGAAAAAAAAAATTAGTGTATCTAGGATTTGTAGTTTCAACAAAAGGTCTAAAAATGGATCCCAAGAAAGTGAAGGATATCCTCAAATGGCCTACTCCAAGGAGTGCTAATGAGGTAAGATATTTTTATGTTTGGATAGATTTTACAAAAAAATTATCATAAGTTTTAGCAGTGTTTTTGGATCCTTGACTGAAATAATGAGAGAGGATAGGAAAGAGTTTAAGTAGACTACAGGGGCAGATAAAAGTTTTAAACTGTTGAAACAAAAAGTTACTAAACAACATGTTTTAACACTTCCATATTTTAATAAGGTGTTTCAAGTAGACTAATGCTAGTGGTATTGCAATAAGAGCTGTTTTGAGCCAAGAAGGTAGACTTGTTGCTTATTTTAGTGAGAAGTTAAATGATGCCAAGAGGAAATATTTTATTTATGATCAAGAATTTATGCTATAGTTAAAGCATTGAAAAAGTGGACATATTATCTTCTTCCTAAGGAGTTTATTTTGTATATTGATCATCAACCTTTACAATATTTGAATAGTCAAAGAAAGTTGAATCAAAGGCATTTGAAATGGGTTGAGTTTTAACAGAGTTACACATTTGTTTTGAAACACACAAGAGAAAATTCTAATAGGGTTGTAGATGATCATAGTAGGAGACAACTTTTGATGATAGAGATGCATATTGAGGTGGTTGGGTTCAAGGAACTCAAGAGTTTGTATCCAAAGGATCCTGATTTTGGTGAAGCTTGGAAAGCTTGTATAAAACCTATTACTCTAGATAGAACAAAGTGGTTGGGTTTCATCATCCAAGATGGTATTTTATTTAGAAGGAGTCTATTGTGCATTCCATGAAGTTCTACAAGGGAGAATCTCATCAAGGAGAAGCATAGTAGAGGATTGGCTAGATATTTTGGTTGAGATAAAACCCTTTATCTGGTTAGTGAAAATTATTACTGGCCACAGTTGTAGAAAGATGTCAATAAGTTTGTATAGAGTTGTGCATTATGTCAAATGATGAAAGGATTAAAGAAAAATAAAAGGTTGTATTAGCCATTCCTTGTACCAAAGAAGCCATGGGAGGATATTAGTATGGACTTTGTTCTTGGTTCACCAAGGACTCAACGTGGACATGATTCAATTTTCATGGTGGTGGATAGGTTTTCAAAGATGACACATTTCATTCCCTACAAGAAGACTAATGATGTTTTTCATGTGGAAGAATTATTTTTCAAAGAAGTGGTAAGACTACATGGTCTTCCAAAGAGCATAGTTTCAGATCGAGACAATAAGTTTATTGGATATTTCTAGTGCACATTGTGGAAGAAGTTAAAAGTTAAAGACGGATTTGAAGTTCATCTCAATACATCATCCACATACTGATGGATAGACATAGGTGGTGAATAGGAGTTTGGGAATTTTCTTAGATATTTGGTTGGAGATAAGCCAATAGAATGTGATTTGATTTTACCACAGGTAGAATTTGCATACAATAATTTTGTCATTAGGAGCATTGGTAAATCACCATTCTAGATTTTATATGGAAGTAGTCCTAGAAATGCTTTTGATTTGAGGAAGATAGACAAAGGAGAGATAAGTAGTGCTGACACTGAGAATTTTGCAGAAAATTTAAAGACAATCTATGAGGAGTTGAGGAAGCACATTAGCAAGATGAATACATAGTATAAGGCTAAGGCATATGAGAAAAGGAGGTATAAGGAATTTTAGGTTGGGGATGAAGTCATGGTTTACTTGTAGAAGGAGAAATTTCTAGTAGGTACATATAACAAGTTGAAAATGAAGAAGTTTGGGCCATGTAAGATACTGAAGAAGCATGATTTAGGAAACGCCTATGAAGTAGAGTTTCCTAATGAGCTGAATATTTCACCAGTATTTAACATTTGAGATCTAACAGAGTATCATGAAGGGGGTTTTGAAGATGGGATCAAATAAGCATAGTGGAGTATTCCAACAACAACTTCATCTATTAAGGAGATTGAGGATATACCATATAGTCATGTTGGCAGAAGCACAAAGAACATGACATATGAAGAATATCTGGTCAAATGGAAATGATGACCTGTAGAAGATTCATCATGGATAACAAGGGAGGAGGCTAACCATCTTGGTTTTCCTCTGCACACCTGAGATGTGACATGGTTAATTCTAAAATTAGCATGGGTTTCTGATGTAGGAGCATCCTGGGTGTAAGGGAAATCTTGCATCACCCAAAAATATTTCTGGTTTCTTTTCAATAAGGGTTATCTTGTGCTAAGATGCTATATTCAGAAATCTATTATTTTTAGTAAAAAAATTTGTTTGAGCTTAGAATATTCTATTTTCTTCCTTGGAGGTTCACTTTGGTCATAAAAGCCTGCCAGTAAATTTTCATTGTAAGGTCAAGTCTAGTTTTGAAGATATTGAAAATTTTCGGTATTGGCAACAGGGTATAGAAACTTTGAACTCAATTTTGAAGGCTTTAGAGGCTCTGAAAGGGGTTGAAACTTCAGCTAACTGGAGCTTACACAAGTCAAGTATTTTAGAGAACTTCACATCATTTATGAAATGACGTCATAATAGCCAATTGGGTCAACGAGTGATGACTTATGGTCTCCAAAAGTTGCGCTACCTAAAATGGAAGAAAATGAATTTCCTTCAAAATTTCTTTTGAGTTTTGAAAGTTGTTTTGAGCTGATTCTAATGTAATAAAAATAAAAAAACAATAATTCTAGAGGTGGTTGGCCTCAATGGCTAAAATTATAGAACCTTCTCGGGCAGTGGAAAATTGTCTATATAAGGAAGGCTTGTAGTGTTTTCTAGGGTAGTTCTGAGTGGTTATTCGAGGCTGTCTTATGTTATCAATAGATTTGTTTAATTTCCTCAGGCTCTAATTTTCCCAAAATCACTCCATAATTTTAAAAGGTGTTGTTCACTCAAAGTTCCAATCCTTTGCATATGCACCATGTTGGTTGAACTTGAACCTTGAACTCTCGTAGTTCAAGATTCAATGTTCAATAACATCCTTTGGTATGATTTTCCTCTTTGTTTGCAAACTTAGCGACATTTTGTCTTTGCAACACGCACTCATCCAATGAACTATGAACCATGAAATCTCCTAGTTCAAGATTCAAAGTTCAACGGATGTTACCTTTTTGCAAAGCGCTTTTTCTTTGCTTTCTTCCTTGTCACTATTTGTTTTTACTTTATTTTATTGTCATGCCAAAGGATAGTCCTTCTGCCTTCTCATTGAACTTCAACCACGAACTCTCATAGTTCAAGGTTCGAGGTTCAATGTGTGCCTGTAAGTTGTGAAAATGCAAAGTGGTGATTTGACATAAAGGACATCTGGTGATTGATTATGACTTCCGCGCATGGCGAGGATATTGTAATTAATCGAAATGACATTTAAGTGTCACTTCAGTCTGGGAAAGTATAGTAATCAATGCTTAAGGTGGTGCGAGTTACCTGGTGATCATTAATTGAACCTTGTGTGACATAATTTTGCCATTATTACGAATCTCCTAGGATTTTGTAAACTATTTTATGATAAATTGGAAAGCTTAGCCTGTTTTATTCATAATGCTCAATACATCTCATGTAGTCAGCATGGAAGAAGGTATCCTCTCCTCCTCTCAGAGCTTAGTTCAACGCCTAAAAAATTAGGTGAGTCTCTGTTTTGGCCTCCCTTATTTTAGTTAAAGCTCTTTCCTTTGTCAAATTTGAATTCCTTTGAAGTTGCTACGTCTCCTTGTTGTTTTTCCTAGCCTGAGAACTCAAAATGAAGAACCCAATTCCAAATTTTGGAAATACCTCTCCTTTAATGTGCTCCTTACCCGACTATGAAGACACCCTGATTAAAACCAGAGCCTTAGAGGACATTATGAACTGAGTCAAAGAACCCTTTCCAGGTTCCATGTTAGAAAAAGTCATTCAGAGTGGTCTGGCTGATGCAGCCGCTTTCCCTATAGTATCCCCTTGTTGAGAGCTAGTTGTCGAATGTGCAAAAAGGTATAGTTTTGAGGAGAAGTGTATCAAGAAGGTTGATGGGAGTCTGCTAGTATACATAAGCAGAGATATCATTCAAAAGGCCATAGGAATTCCAGAAAGAGACCCATATGAAGGGTGGAATATCCCCTTGTCTCAATCAGTCTTCACCACTAAGAGACAAGTCTACATGAATGAAATAGCCCAATAATGGTTGCTCAAAGCCCAAAAAGGAGGGTCCAGGCTCCCAAAGCCACTCACTGTAGATCATTTCAAGCCCGAAGTAGCTGATCTGGTTATAATGCTCAATAGAATTAAAGGAAACCATCATGCATAGTATTGGCATGACTAGATGTACTTCTATATCTAGGTCACTCTTAGAGGGGAAAAATATATCGAATGGGCCAAAACCATTGTCGATGAACTCAATCATCAGTTGGAAAATTTTCCAACTGGCAGTAGATTTCATATGTCCTCCTACTTGTTCTACATTTTAGCTTGTACTAGAGAGTGGAAAGGCCTTTTCCATGAACAACCTCTCCCAAATATGAAGGTCTACAATTACTACCCTCACCTACAAAAAGAATATCACGTTGATATTTTTTGAAAGTTAATGGGGTTTTCTTTAAAAGGTTGGCATATGAACTGCAAGGGAACACTGTGCAAAGAATGTCATAAGAGGCAAAAACCTTCATCAATACTTATGGAAGTTTCTTCATCCAATTTAGAAGATTCAAATATCTAAGGGTGGGTGGTTTCAAAGGAGAACCATTTGAATTACCCAGATATGATTTTGACAGTTTAATCATTGCAAAAGTAGCTCGCCAACTGGCATATATGCATAAAGGAGTCAAGGAAAGGAAGGGCAGAGAAAAGTCCAACTTCCCAGTTGAATTAGGGTATCACACTTGCAAAACTTTTTCAGATGGCCTAAATTTAGAGCATGAATTAAGGAAATTGAATTTGAAGACTTTTTCACTCAGAAACGATTTTGATAGTAGGGGATACGCTGCTCAACATTTCAACTTTCCCTTTGAATTTCAGCACATTCCCAAAATAGAGGATTACTGGGAAGGCTATGTAGATGATTTTGAAGTGAGGAGAAGGACCTGGTCTAGGTTTACCTTAGGACAAATTGTTACCTTGAATATTCATATTGACATCTCAGCAATAGATGAAGATGATGGTGCAGAGGTAATTGATGAGCAGTACGAAACCAGAGCTAGGGGTACACCACTTCCTAAAATAGATTGGGGTATTGATGAGAGAGAGAGCCTAATAATAAGGACTCTCAATGTGATTAAGAGAACTGAGAAATGGGTAAATAGTAATAAGCCTCTTGTTTTAAGAAGACATAACCCAAGAAGAGCAGTATATGGTGATTCTGTTGTCAAGCCTATTGATTCTGCTGACAAAAATATTTCCTTTGCAAGTACCTCCAAAACTAGAAATAAGAAGAAATCTTTAGGCGATTCGATGAAACAAGCTTCTCCTGGCTCTTCACCAGTAAGAAGAAACTTAAGATGGAGAGTTGGTAAAGAGAGTGATAAGCTGGTTAATGAAAAAGAGGTCATAGATCTTGATCTCATGGACACTCACATGTTAGAGCAAGCTAGTTTAGATAATGTGGAGGGAGACATAATGACCCTGAAGATCAATTAGCCAGAATTGAATCTAAGGCATCTAGCTCGACCGAGATTGGTGGTCTTTCTCCATGTTTTATTGGTTGTTGTCTTTTAGTTTCCCAGTTTACTATTTTTAGCATATTTTAGTTATCTTAAGCAGTTTGGATCCAAAACTCAGGGATTTTCAAGACTTTATTATTTTTTTGATAATTGTAACTAATGGCTATATAAAGCTAGGAAAAAATAGTTGAAAGGGATGTTAGTTAGTTTATTTTTGCTTAAGTAATAACATAGTTGAAGTTTTAGTATTTTCTGTAAGGACTTGAATTAAGTTTTTCTGAATCAGTGAATGAAAGAAACTTATCAGTATAGATCTGTTGGTTTGTATTTTTGAGTGGATCTCTATTGGGGTATTCTACATTGAACATAATTTCTTAATTAAATGTCTATGTTTTTTTTTCTTTGAATCTAAATTTAAAGTTGTGTGTTAGATTGGTATAGTGTTTATTCACTAAAGTCTGTGAGCTTCAGGTTTATTAGTTGCTATCAATTCACAGTAATTATATCATATTGATGAGGGTTACTATTTCAACCTTACCAAATTTCTGGTCAAAAGTTTGATATTTGCAGAAATGCATTATTCTTTTGCATAAAAATCATTGAAAATATTTCTGGGAGCTGTACCATAATTTAGAGGGTTAAACACCTTAAGTTTAATCCATTTGTAGTAAAGGGTTAATGTTTCATAGCGGGAAAAAGAGCATTAGAAATAAATTTTGAAAGAGACAAATTCATTTACTAACATCTTACAGAACATTGTAAGGAAAATGCCCATGCGGCTTTGTATATTGTAATTCTGAAATTTGTAATTTCATACTTGTGGAGATAATAAGAAGCCTATTTTTTGTTCTTGCAAATTGTTGTTGTGTCTCTATTTCTGTTATGTGTTTTTGGTATAAGGGAACACCCTTCATTACCTTTCTAAATCATAAACTATTCAACTTCCTTTCTCACTTTCTTCTAAATAACTGGTGTCATCAAGTCATTGTGCACTTGTAGTGACTTCTCTTGAAATGACCCAAACCTTGGAGTCTTGGAATCTATCAGTTGAGCTAAAAGGTTCTCTACACACATAACCAGAATATCTCCATCTACCTCATAATCCATACGAATCACCCATGAGGTCCTTGGTTCAACTACTTACATCATACAAGTGTTAGTATTAACCATAAAGAAAATAGTGTCCTTGTACTTATCAGTAGTCTTAGAAGGTATCCTTTCTTTTTCATGCATCTTCTTCTAAAATTCCTTGAAATATCCCCAAACCTTGCTAGTGATATCACTTCCTAAGATTTTTATGTTTTTATTTATGTGAATAAAGGCTAGAGTACCTATAGTCCATGCAATATTGCCGATACTAGGGAACATATTTTGGAAATAGAAAAATAAACACATAATCCCTTGACCATACTTGAATTTCTATCTCTTATCATTTTTTATCTTCTCAAGTTTCAACATTACCTGCTCTGTCATCGCTTCACCCATATCATAGTCAACATTTTCTTTAATCATCTTGTATGTTGTATGAATAGCACCATTGGGTATTCTATTCAACCAATTGGAATGGTAGACCTTGTAACCTATGACCATTGATGCATATTTCACCTCTTCATCTATAATGGCATTCACAATCATCACACAAACATCCCACTTAGATTTAGTCAAACTAATTACTTCTTCTTTGGGTATAGTGTGAAGAACAAGTGCTTCACCAGTTGAACATAGACTAATTACATCATGAATTGCCTCTTTTCTAATTTTATGTGGTCGGTTTATCCACATGAACTAATCATGGATTATTCTAAAAACATATCTAATATTATCCTCTTCAAATTCGATAGTTGGCTTCATGATGAAAACCTTTATCTGCTATGTATTTATGTTCATCTTTCAAAACTAAGTTACCATCACATAGTTTATTATATTATTCATAGATTACCCCTGATCCTAGATCTTCCTATTTGTAGTGTATATAATCTCTAACGTCCTCAATGGGCAGAACACCATAGGGAACGCTAGTTAGGGAACCCACTAGATCATTTTCCATCGATATGAATGGATGTATTTTAATTTTCGCTCCAAGTCTTTTAGTTATGCCTATCAACTTAGGAGTAGCCATCTCAAATTTCTAACAATAGGTACAGATAACAGATAAATACCTCAAACTGTTCACAAGTAGGTTCTTTGTGAAAATACAACAATAACTACCGAGCGGTTTGCTTTTTTAGATCACCACAAACAATTTCTTCTTATCTCTTGGATCTCTACAAATGGCTCAAACAAAGCTTCTTCCACTCCACAAAAACTTTCCAAAATGTGCAAGGTGAAAATGAAATTCAAAGTTTCCTTTTTATCTACCTTTACATGCGTAATAAATGTACTTGCTGATAGAATATACCTATTCAATGATTGACCCAAAATCTCATTACCGATGATCAAAACACCTTGTTTTCTATCAAAACTTCACAATATTACTCAAAAAGACTTTATTACATCTTAAAATGATGATAGATCTTACTACACACCTATAGGGGGTTTGAAGATGGATTCAACAATACTTGCTCCCCCTGAGCCACATGAAGACTTAGTTTGATGAATAATTATGCACACTCAATGGAGATGTTGATTCCTTTGATGACCTATTGTCTTCCTTATTCTTCCAAGTCTTATTCATTTCTTTCTTGGTCTCTTCTGCATTCAAAATTTTTATTCCTTTCTGATTGCTTGACGAGTTTACCGATTGGTTCCTTAACTTACAATCCCTTGCTAGATGTCCAATCTTGTGACAATGAAAATGTAGTACCTTGCTCTTAGTCTGATTTTATAAATGTTATGATTATGTTAGGATGATAGATTATATGTTAGGAAATCATTGATGTTTATGATTTTACTCACCCCATACTTGCATGTGTATGGTTGATGTGTTTATTTTATATTTCTATTTGATGTGTCTGATGTGGTTGAGGGGCGAAATCGTAGTTACTTGCTTGTGAGATCTAAACGATCGGTCGATCCCCGCCATTGTCTGTTATATATATTGGATGTACATGCTTCATCTTGTGATGATAGGTTTGCAAGTATAGGGCATCATCTTCCCTGAATTGGCAGGAGTGAGCATGCCCATAAACATTCATCTCAATGGTAAAGAGGAGAGATAATACACAGACCCAAAACCCTAACCTAAGCCTAATTGTCCTAGAATTGGACAAGTGTCTGTTTGACTACCCTACCCGAATTCATCTAGTTTGCATGAATTCGTGGATCCCGTTCTTGAGTATGTTCTTGGTCTTAGTTTGCTTGATTTTATTGTGCTTGATTCAGTTGATTTATATTTATATAGGGTATTTTATATGATTATTAATGTTACGATCATAGTTGAATTTAATGATTTAATTATGTTCCTATGTTTAATTTGGAAAATTATCTAAAGTCAATTATTTAATTATTTAGAATTAATTGATTATTTAATTAAAATTAGATTTAATTATGCTTGAGTGTATTATTAAATAATTAAATATTTAATTGCATGTTCTAGGATGCTTTAAATATTAAATCTATTTAATATGGTTTTAATTATTAACATGTGCATAAATGGAAATTGAATTGTTTTCAAAAAAGTAATCAACTTGTTTCAAAAAGTTAAAGTTGAGTTGTGCATTAAAAAGATATTTTAATTTATTAATTAGGATTTTCTTTCAAAATTGGAATTGGAGTTTGACTAGGAGTTAACTGTTGAGTCATCTCTGAGATTTGCTTGAAATGGGGAATTGAATCCCTAATAGGAAAAAATTGCATTCATTTGGAGAGGAGACAGGTTTTGGAGAAGATTTTTGAGGAAGAGCTTGTGTACTTTGAATTTTGGGAATTTTGGATTGTTGTGGTTGCTTGTGGATTTGGTTTCATTGTGCATCTGGACCGGGTGCCTGTTTTCTACATAGTTTTTAGATCTATAGGTTGAATCAATCTTCTGGGCAATTTTGGTTTTCAAATCTTCAAAGGGATTTCTTTTCAGTTTCAGGCATTGGATCTGAGGTAAGATCTGAAAATCTTATTATGTGCTTTCTGTTTGTTGTTTGATGAATTTCTGTGTTTGAATAGTTTCTTGATTGTTTCCTTAGATCTGTATGTATTTTCTTTGTTATCAGTATTAGAGAAACCCTTGGATCTGTCATTTTAGGATTTTATTAAATTTTAGCATTGTACCATTATGCTGGCAAAATTTTGTTAAAAGATTGTCTATAATTTTTCTATAAAACGATAAATTAATCATGTTGTATAGTTAAACTATAGAGTTTGTAGAAAAATTAATCTCCTTGTGAAAGAAAAACAATTTGAGTTAAAAAAACCCAATCTAAGGACAAAAATCAATTTTGAGAAAAATATAATTTATTCCCTGTAAAAAAATATACAGTCAAAATAAAATGCACCAGTCAAAAGTGAATTACAGTGAAAAGGAAAGTTAATTTGTGGCATAAATTGGTTACATTTGTTTTGATTATTTGTGCATACTCTTTATTAAAATGGAATAGATTCTTTCTAAAAGAATCTGATTGTAAAAAAATATAGCTCTATGTCAACAAAAGAAAATTAAAAAATGCCCAGAAAGAAAAACTTAGTTAATGCATGGGTTTCTTTATAAAATATGTTTTATTTATTATAAAAGAAAATAAAACCTATTTTATTTGTTTGTTGTCATAAATAAAAATAAATAATTTTTTTTGCATGTGATGTGGGGGGACCACGTGGGGCACCCACGTGTTTTTTTAAGAGCATGCTAATCCCTAGGGAGTAGGGGAGAGGGGGACCACGTGGGGCCCTCACCTCCCCCACATACCCCCTTTTACTTTTAGAGGAAGCTCACTTTTTGTTTAACTTTGCTTTATACTTTAAAGTTTTTATATGTATTTAATTTTATTTTTATTAAAAGTTATATTAAGTATTTTAGTATTTATTAATTTTTTTTTAAAATTATGTTTTATTGTATGTTTGTTAGTATTTAATTAATTTGTAGAGTTAATTTAGTTTAATTTTTAGTGGTATTTTATTTTGTATATTAGTAAATCAACTTTATTGATTTACTTAAATTGGAATAGTTGCATGTCAATTTTGTTTGGATAGGATAAATTTTTTATTAGGATTTGGCTAAAATTAAGTCATGATTTTAATTTTGAATCAATTTTCTTAACCATGCTTTATAGATTTAATTGAACATTAGATTTAATATTTGAATATTGATATTGAAGATGGTAGAATATTTTTCTTTATTAGAAACAATTACTTGATAAATGCTTATGCATGTACCAAAATTGGGCAATTATTCTACTAAATTCTTAGAACGTTAATAGGGAACTTTTCTTTTATTAGTGACATTAATATGATTATTTTGTCAATATTCTCTTATCAGTATTATGCGATCTATATTCCGTTTGGATCATGTTCATTATGAAGTTTAGGTGCTTGTAGTTCCTTTTCAGATTTCTACGATGTGATTGTTGTTTTCTTCGTTCCTGGTGTGTCTTATTTTGCTTATTGTGTTATCGGGCACTAGATGACCCAGGGGGAAAATAGAGGCTGGGTGTGTGTCAATTGTGCATGTTTTCTACATTATGTTTGATGTGTGTGTATCTTTTTGATCACCACCTGATTGATCATATGGGCTCTTGTTGCCTTGTATTATGTTTATGGTAACTTTGTAATCATGTCAGTTTCTTGTGTGTGAAACTGGATCTTGGATTACCTGGCTGGTTACCTGTTTGATCTATGTGAGATTTGTGAGCCTAGGAGAGGTTAAATAGGTGCATCTTAGGGGAGTGACTTACAATAGGGGTTCGGGGTTCAAAAGGGGCCAGTACTAGGGTAACCTATCGTAAGTTGATTAATAAGTGATAACCTAATAATAAAACTTGGGGAATAACATTAAATACAAGATTGATTTTCTGGTTCTGCATGGATTATGTTGAAGGTCCAGGGTCCAGAGTGGCCAGTCCAGGGTAACTCAACCTAATAGATGCTTGAGGGTCCGAGGTCAAGACACCGGTCCAGGGTAACTCAAGTAGTCATCCATGTGATGACACTCCCATAGCATGCAGCCAAAGCCTCCTCCATATTTTATTCTTCATGTATTAGATACCTCTAGATTAGTGAGTCTTACTTATCATTGTCTTTTGTACACTTTGAGTAGAGAGCTTTCAGGATTCCTTTCTCAGTGGTTTTATCCTTGTTTAGTTTTGGATGTCCGATTGGGGTTTGTGGTTTTCTCCTCAACATGGTGGGGTAGACCTTTGTGGTTCTACACGGATGGGTGGTAGTGATTCTTTACCATTTGAGATTCGACGTCCTGGTGTCGATGCTTCATGATGATTTTGTAGTTGGATTCTTTTTTATGCTTCATTGATGTTCCTTTCTTATTCTCTTCTTTGTAATCTGTATTAGAGTATCGCATGTGATACCTAATCTCGACATTGTATATTATTAGATAGATTGATTACTACATACCTTGTGGCATGTGCAGTGGATGTTAGTATATTTAGATATCATGGATGTCCATGAGAATTATATTTATTGTTATATCATGTAGTTGTAATTTTAATGTTATGAAATCTTTTGTTGATGTTATTTTTAGTTGTATTTTACTCTTAAGTAATTCTACATCATGGAACCCTTGAGTTTTGTAATCTATGTTGGATGTGTATCAATGTGAGTAAATGGTAATTGCTTCTGCACTATTTTTTATCTTGTATGTTAACTTTAAAAAAAATTTATTCACCAAAATTAGTAGCATGTTTTAGGTTATTTTCTCTGGGGTTCCTTGGCGGGGTGTTACAGAAAACATGTCATACCAGGTGTTCTCCATGGACCAAAATTACCTCTTGTAATCCTCATTCTGTAATTCACATTTGTGTGTCCATAATTACCACAGATTGAGCATGTGACACCTAATTGTCTCTCCCTTTGGTAGGGTCTTCCCCTATTCACAGGTATCCACTGATTGTTCACTCTTGACCTTCACTCATCAGCTTTGTGACCATCTTTGTTGCAATTGTAATAGTAACCATCAAAGCTAGTAGATCTACTATTGGATCTAGATCTACAATCATGAGCAATATGACCATACTTATTGCAATTATAGCAATATCCATAAAAAGTGCTAGCTCTATTTGCAGATCTACTTATACATACATTTGCAATATGACCTACCTTGTGACAATTAAAACATATAGATTTGTAGGATTTCTTACCAGAAGTTCTTTGTGTTAGCTTCGGTGAAGACTTTCCTTCTTTCTTGATCTCTTTTGTTCCAAATGATTCACCAACTTTAAAAGTAGTAAAACCAATATATCATAGGCTTGTGGTCTATTTGCTTCTTCTTTGATTTCTGATTTTCTCATCAAGTTTTGTAGTGCTTTCATTGAATTTCTTGAGCCGGTCATTAGCATTCTTTAGTTCTCCTTTTAATTGTTCATTCTCATTTCTCAGATTCTCATTACCCCTTAAGACTTTTATATTTTCCTCATTTGTATCATGAAAATGTTCATGCAATGTGTCAATTTTTTATCTTGTCTGTTAGAATTGTTCCTGAAATATTTCATCATTGATGTCAACATATGTTTCAGAACATTGACTTAATTGTATCTATTGTTGCAGTAATATTGGTTAAGAAAGGAACATGCAAAATCATCATGGTTGTAAAAGTTGTGTATGACATGTCTAACTCTATGAGCTTGGATTTTTGTTTTAGATAGAATTTAGATCTTATATCTAAGATCACATGCAATAATTTAATCAGAGGAATAAGTTACAATAGCTTTGGTACAGACTGGTCCCAAGAATAGAAACAAAGGTCTGTGGTAGAGTTAGTCTTTAAATTTATATGTTTTCTTGGATGCAAAATGGATTCAAGATATGCGAGTTCAGGATATGATAAAAGAATCATTAAGGAATAATTTCCCTTGTTCCTTGATCGTTATGCTCTTGGTGACATTAGTTGTAGCATGTGACCTTGCAAAGTCTTATTTGGTTCTGACATATGGGATGTGTTGTGTTCTACCTTGTGCAGAGATAAGTTATAGATTATGGAGTATGATGGCTGACTAATGTTTTTTATTTGATAGTCCAAGATCCCATGTTTCTATTGACAAGAGTCTATGTAAATCATTTTTATTAGGAAAGTCCTAATTGGTTCTGAACTAATAAATTATTTGTATCTTGTATAAAGATTAAATCAAGTGATGTGAAGAGTGTGGGTGTGAATGTGAATGTGTGGATGTGAGGACTTCTGATGTAGAGTAGGTAGTCTAATAATTGTACTTCATTGGACCTGGTTTAGCAAAGGAGTTGTTGTTAGTCAGTTCATTATCTACAATCAAAATATTTATATACTTTCATTTGGACAGTGGTTCCAAAAGGTGGGTTTAACCTTTAGAAGGTGGATTTAACCTTCACA
The DNA here is from genome assembly GCA_027943335.1 of Chamaecyparis obtusa. NCBI lineage: Eukaryota > Viridiplantae > Streptophyta > Pinopsida > Cupressales > Cupressaceae > Chamaecyparis > Chamaecyparis obtusa. The sequence goes on from BSBK01005180.1 coordinate 587,539, forward strand.
TTGGGCAAGTTGGTCCGAGTGAAGAAAGGCTCATCCTATCAACTCCTAATAGGGTTGCTGACTCGAAGAAAGGAGTTTTTCCTTTAATAGGGACTTTGTACTATTTTTATTTATCTACTCCTAATAGGGAAAGATCTTGTAACTGATATACTTTATTATTAGTGCATTATTTGTGGATTTTATCCCCACTAGGGTTTTGATAATTGTACTTCATTGGAACTAGTTTAGAAAAGGAGTTGTTTTTAGTCAGTTCATTATGTATAATCAAAATATTTATATACTTTCATTTGGAAAATGGTTCTAGAAGGAGGGTTTAACCTTTACAAGGTGGGTTCAACCTTTAAAAGGTGGGTTTAACCTTCACATTGGGCAAGTTGCTCCGAGCAAAGAAAGGCTCATCCTATCAACTCCTAACATGATCATTGACTCAAAGAAAGGATTTTTTCCTTTAACAGGGAATATGTACTATTTGTATTTATCTACTCCTAATTGGACAAGATATTGTAACTGAGATACTTTATTACTAGTGCATTATTTGTGGGTTTTATCCCCACTGGGGTTTTTACCTTAACAAGGTTTCCTTGAAAACAATTCTTGGTATTCTAATCTGTGTTGCATTTGAGGTTTCATATTTGCATTTACTATTTTGATATAAAAATATAAAGATTTATATTAAGGACATACAAATGATTCACCCCCCCTCTTAGTTTGACACAAGGGAAGGTAGGATGAGGGGCCAAAGGCACACCCTAATCACCAACCTCCTTGCAGAAACAACACACAAAAGAAATAACACAATAACAATAGAGAGAATGCAGACATATCATATATTATTCATGAAATAACCTCATACATGCCAGGTTGTAAGCCTTTCCCGATTATGGCCAAATACATTCAGATTCAATTACAACAGTCCTCAATTATGTGAGGACTCTTCATTAAGAAACTATCTTCTACCAACTGATCAGCTACTCATCTACCATTCAAACTACTACCTAAAACTACAACCAACCACTACATTTATACAAGAGGCTACCAAAACAAGTCAGCCTTCAGATCCATCATTGGAGAAAGGAATGACCAGATCTAGGTCCACATGGTTCCCAATGATCGATACCAACATTAACTCCACCACCAAAATTCAATGCATAAGTCAGCCTCGACAAGAAATCAAAATAAACCACTCGATGAGCAAGACTACTGATCACCAGGAAATAACTTAGTGAACCAAGGAATCAAATAGAAACTGAGCCAACTTGGTCAATGATGAAACCAAGCAAAAATTGAGCCCTATCGGTAAACAAAGGAAAACATCACCGAGAGCCAAAATAAGTTATTGAGAAAACCTAACACTACTAACTTGTTTTTGGTGATTCAAGATTGCCAAGGACTTGAGATGCTCCTACATTAGACACCTGGGGTTGTTTGAAAATGATTCTCCAAATCATGTAGTAGGTACAACCTGAGCTGAATCCAACTTAGATTGTGAAATCCATGAACTGTCTTCAATCGGTCGTAATACCCCAAAAATGGGCTATAGGTTCATTAACCTCCTACATCTTCAATTTGAATGAAATCGACATCAAAGTCCTAACCTAAGGCACATCTACACATTATCAAACTTAATTGATTATCTTAATTCTGCATCGGGAAATATTCCTAGCAATATTCCTACTTTATCATAATTATCTTTAATTTCATGATTATTTGGCGATAAATCTTATTTATCCTAAAGTTTTATTAATTGAATATTTTGAATATTTAATTAATCAGATTTAATGCTGCCACTTAATTATTTAATTATATTTATTCCTAAATTGTATTATTTAATTTTGACAATAAATCAAAAATCTTATGACTAATTGATTAAATTCCTATTTAATTAATTAAAGTCAATTGTCAACATTTAATAATATAATTTTTGAATAAAGTTTGATTTAATAATTGATTAACCCATAAATCAATTGTTTTAATTTCAAAAATCAGTTAAGTTGAGAATAAATCACTTTATTTTTAATTAATTTATAATTAAATCATGCACAATCAGAAAAGTAGGCAACTAGAAATTAACAATCAATTTTAAAATTGAAACTCAACATCTGATGATGAGTTGAAATTTGATCTAAACTCTATTTTGAGAAAAACACTGCTTTTGCATTATTTTTGTGAGTTAATTATCTCCAATTTCCTAATAACTCAAAAATCAACCTGAGTTTATCAAGAGTGATTTATGGATTTTCTCTTGCATCCTCAAAGCCCTGGATTTCTATAAAATCAAGGCTCAGCTCTTCACAAAAAGACCTCGAAATTGCATCCTCACTTTGGCGAATTTGTGACTGAAGAATCAATCTTTTGCAAATCAAGGCTATTGTGAGATTTTCATTTATTATTTTGAGCATTCATAGCTTCATATCATAGATTTTTTATATTCATTCATAGCATTTCTTAGATTAAATCTACATTCAAACTCAATTTCATACATTCTAGCTTAGATTCATACAGTTTCTCATTCTTATTGCATAGAAAATACAAAAATATAGATTAAATCTGTATTCATATAGTTTTTCAATTCTTTGCATTCAAATCCTTCATTTAGGTGTTGAATCTGAGAACATCATACTTGCACATACTAGAAGGCAGTAAATCGCCTGGTTAGCATAGTTTCAATTACTTGCAAATTTGAATTTTTACTAACCTCTAATGTTTTACTAAAGTGTTGTGTCTACAGCTAGGTACAAAATTCACACACACATCGGTATGTTCTTCCACTTTACCAAATACTCCATATACTATTTTCCTCTTGTGCTTCTGCTAACTCTTTGTTCCAAAATCTGTTCAACTTATTCTATTTGTTTCTTAGGATAATCATTCGGTACTGTCACATCTTCATCAGGTTCATGATACTCATACAAATTTGCACTGTTGAATATAGGTGATATATCCATGTCATCAGGTAACTCAATCTCATAAGCATTTCCACTGTCAAATCTCCTCAAGTGTACCATTACTTCATCCCCAACTTCAAAATTCTTAAATGTCTTCTTGATCTATCTGCTCTATCCTTTTATTTTTTATTACTATCTTCCAATTTATGTTTCACTTCCTCATGTAATGTCTTCATGAACTCAACAAACTTTTTTCCTTCAACACTTCCCTTAAATTCTTCACCAACAATATCCTTCAAATCTGATATACCTCTCGATTGTATTCCATTAACAATCTCAAAAGGTGATTTTCTAGTACTCCTATTCACTTAATTATTGTTTGCAAACTCTGATTGTGCCAACATAGAATCCAAATTACTTGGTTTATCTCCAACTAAGCATCTCAAAAGATTACCCAAAATTTTGTTTACAACCTCTGTCTATCCATCAGTCTGTGGGAGAAATGTAGAACTATATCTCAACTCAGTACCCATCTTTTTCCAAAGAGTCTTCCAAAAGTATCCAACAAACTTATTGTCTCAATTAGAGATGATACTCCTCAGTAATCCATATAATCTGACAATTTCCTTAAAGAAAAGATCTACTATATATATTGCATCTTGTAATGCCCCAAAAATGGGCTACAGGACCATTGACCTTCTACATCAACAAATCGATCGAAATTGACCTTAAAGTCCTAACCTAAGGCACATATGCACATCAGATCATCGAAACCCTAATCAATTCTATCCTAATTCTGCATCGGGGAATATTCCTAAAATATTCCTAATTTATCCTAATTATCTTAATTAAATATTATTTGGCAATATATTATTTTTATTCATTTTATCCTAAATTCAATTAATTAAAAATGTTGAATATTTGATTAATTAGACTTAATTTTGCCACTTAGTTATTTAATTAGATTTAATTACATTTATTCCTAATTAATATTATTTTATTTTGACAATAAATCAAAATTGTTAATAATAATCAATTGAACATTTATTTAATTGATTAAAACAAATTGTCAAATTTAATGATATAGTTTTGGGATAAAAGTTTGATTAAATAATTGATTAATCCATAAATCAGTTATTTTCAGTAAAAAATCAGTTAAGTTGAGAATAAAGCATGTGAAATATTAAATAAATTCATAATAATCCATGCACAATCATAAAAGTGATCTAAACTTCTAATTTGAGTTAAAAAGCTATTTTTGCATGATTTTGTGAGTTAATTGTTCCTAATTCTTTGATAACTCAGAAAACAATCTGAGTTCATCAAGGAGTTTTCCATGCATTCTCAAACCCTGGATTTCTATATAAATGAGGCTCAGTCCTTCTCAAATGATCCTACATCACGCATTCATCACCCTCTTGCAGATCTGGAGAATTTGGCTTGTGCGATCTGGCAATTTTGTGAGATTGTGCTAATTTATCGAGATTCTTGTTTTCATTCATTTTTCATAGCAATTCATATCATTATTAGAATAGATTGCATTCATTTTCATATCAATTTTTAGATTAAATTTCCATATAGTTTTCATACATATTGCATAGAAAAATTTAAAAAATCTCTTAATTTGCATTCAATTTTCATCATTAAATCATTTGTTTAGGTGTTGCATTGTCACTGATCTCGGTCATTTTTGAGAATACCATACTCGCACCTACTAGAAGGCAGTAAATCACCTAGTTGACAATAATTGTGTTTATTTTAGATTTTTGGATTTGTTAACCTATAATGTTTTACTGAAGTGTTGTGTCCACAACTAGGTACAATTTTCACACACACAATTCTAGCACCCACCATGGGGACTGACAATAGGTTTCCATTTTGATTTTATCATTTTTCTAAAAATTTCATTTCAAAGCTTCAATTTTTATTTTTGTTCAATACAATTTCATACAACGCTTTGCAGATTATCATACCAGAATACTTCGACTGTTGTACGACATATGAAAATCTGAAGTGTCATGCCAGTTGTATTATATTGTCATATGAGAGTTGAAATATTGTATGTGCAAGAACCCACTGTTGTATCATAGTTGAATTGTCGTATGAGAAGAGGTATTTATCGTATGAGTTTTGGCACTAGTATTGCATTGTCGTATCAAAATTTTAAGTAGTTTTTGAGATTTGGATTTCAGATTTCAATTGACAACTAACCCTAACAATTGATGCTTGCTGGTTTTCGATCATTTTTTACAGCCTAACGCATTTGTGTAGGATGAGAGATGAAGATTGAGCATAAAAATGTATTCTTTAGCCTCTTCTTGTCTTGACTTCTAAGCCCATCTTTTGTAGATAAACCCCATTTTCAGAAAAAAAAATGCTAGTCAAAGAAGCTCACTCAATAAGATTTCTGATAGGTGGTTTTGCAGGTTGCCTAATCTCTTGCGAGAAAATATTATGTTCTCTTAGAATTTCATTTCATTTGCATAGGCATCTAGCTTAATAGGTACGTGCGTCTATTTCCATTGAGGAAAATATTGAAGGGATTATGCTTTTCTCCTTCTTAGGAGAATTAGAAACCTAGAAGGTGTCTTCCTTGGTGCCAGTTTTCATACTGTCTATGGATTAATCTTCTTGGCATGTCTTGGATAGGGAAAAGGACAAGGTTAGGATCCCCAACCTAATTAGAAACCCAATCCTCTAGTCCCTAACCTCACATTTTCTTTAATCCTTTAGAGGGTCTACTGGAGAGGTAAAAAGCTCATGGGAACGACCCAAGTGGGGACAAGTCTTAAGCCAACTCTTCCACCCCACTATAAAATTTGATGCTTCCTTGAGGTTAAAGCCTCAGAAGACATAGCTGTGTTTGTTCCTTGGACTCATTCCATGAACACGCTTTGATTTTGTGTAGAGTGGAGCCACTTAAATCTTGCTTGTGAGACTACACTTGTCAAAGTGCTCATAGGGTTAACAACCTAAATCCTGCTTGTGGGACTATGGGAGATAGTTGTGAATGGATGCCTTGAATAAAAGATTAAGTTAGTTTTGGCCACTGATCCACCCCTGAAGGATTTGTAGTGCTTGTGCAAGGTGAATAGTAATCACCCCAAGAAACTCATCGTATTGATCCCTCTTCGACGCTTGAACTCAGCTAATATGGGCTTCAACATCTAGTACATGTTGTTGGACCTCCATATTCTAAGGAGTCCATGAGTGTTTTCCTAAGTCAACGAGCAAGTAATACATCTCTTCTCCTAGCTAGGGTAAGATAGGTGTGATTGATTCATTAAGTCAGTTCTCTCCATTTTCTGTGATTGTGAGCCTACTGCTATGTTAAACAACCTAAGACAATCCAATACATAGATTTTCCAACACCTAGAAAGATAAATTTGGAAACTAATTGATACCAAAAACATCGAACAATTGAAAAAATTGTAAAATTTGAGAGAAAATCCTTTTCTGGTACAAACTATCGTCCTAAAATTGAAATTGTCGTACGGGGTATATGCACAAAGATGGGGGACCAAAAAGATACCACTTTTCTTTTTGGTCCCAAATCATGCATAGTGCATACGCACTAAAGGGCATATGCCCTATAGCGCACATGCCCTATGGCTGGGTTGCCCAAGCCTCAGGCTTGGGCAATCCAAAACAAAGCACATGCGCCAAATAGGGCACACACGCTTTGTAAAACCCCAAAATTTCCACCCCCATGCGTCCTATGCAAAGCCACAAAAGTGGAATCCATCTTCTTACATAGCACGTGCACGCTATGAAAAACTAGAAATAGAGAGAGATAAGGGATAGAGAGGGGGTGATAAAGGGGGGGAGAGAGAGAGAGAGAGAGAGAGAGAGAGAGAGAGAGAGAGAGAGAGAGAGAGAGAGAGAGGGCGTAATTTATACAAATATAACATTTAAGTATAAGTTTGATTTATTTAATTTCTTATACTTTAAGTTATATTTGTATAAATTATAAAATATAATACTTCCAGGATGTTTGGGATAGGTTCTAGCTTCATAGGAGTTAAGATGTAGATTCTAGATTCAAAAAATTTCAGACTTAGCCAAATTTTAGGATTCAGCAAGCCTTCAATAGGGTTACCTCCCACAATCCATCATGGATTTCTAAGGTCAAACTGAACATAGAAAAAGGATTCCCAAAGGGGTTTAACTCATTTTATCACAAATCACTTGGTTTCGACCCCATCTCTATGATAGACTTAGCTTAGCTCTCACCCAAATCTCTCTCTCTCTCTCTCTCTCTCTCCCCCTTATCTACTCTCTCTCTTTCATTACCCCCCTCTTTCTCTCTCTCTCTCCCCCTTATCTACTCTCTCTCTTTCATTACCTCTCTCTCTCTCTCTCCTCACATCACTCTCTCTCTCTCCCCCTTATCTAATCTCTCTTTCATTACCCCTCTCTCTCTCCCTTCTCTCTCACTCTCTCTCAGGGAGGGAGAGAGAGTGAGAGAGAGAGAGAGAGAGAGGGTAATGAAAGAGAGAGTAGATAAGGTTGAGAGAGAGGGTGAGGTGAGAAGAGAGAGAGAGAGAGAGAGAGAGAGAGAGAGAGTAATGAAAGAGAGAGTAGGTAAGGTTGAGAGAGAGGGTGATGTGAGAAGAGAGAGAGATGGATGCAGAGAGGATTTCAAACATATACTCAATCTGCATATATTTTATAATCCTTCTTAAAACAACATTTAAAACATACTGAATATCCACATATCTGAAAGTTCTTCCTTGTAAACATTGATCAGAGGTTCAAAATATATTAATTTCGAACACTAAATAACATCAACTATATCTTTATATTGCACACTTATAAACCATTCATCTCATTAATACTTTATGACCGTTATAACCATACGGTTCTATCACCAAGATTGATCGTTGAACTTCCCACTAGAATCCTTTCGACTCCTAGCAATGAGACTTTACAATGTCTGCAAATAAAAACATACTCAACTTGTTACACTTACACTGCCGTACTGCACTAGTGATCCCTTCCTCTGTCTTGGGCGTCGGTTATGAACCTAGACACAGCGACTATTGAATTAGAAATCTTTTTCAAAATCATTCGAATCACTCGAGCAACTCTGTGAGTGATTTCGGTGTTCTTTTAACATGACTGTCGGAAGATATGCCTCTCAGTCTCCATGCAGCATAAACTGATTAGTAATGCATATAGCAGTTTCTTTAAACTATTTTGGTGTTAATATATTCAAACACTTTGCAAATATAAAACCATTAATGTCCCCAAATCGGACTGTCAGAGACCTGATTCAATACAATATTAAACTCCTTCAAAAGTTGATACTCGGTTTTTCTGTCACAATCGATTTCAATAAACCATTAAAACTTCTTCAATAAAACCCAATACATAAAGAAGAATAGAATCTTCACATTTCGTGAAAGATAACATGGAAACCGATTCCAAATAACATTAAACTCCAACAAAACACGACGCCAGGAACAAACAAATCATGCTTATGATGTTGATTTCCAATAATGGATAAAATCGGTTCCAACAAACTGTTAGATTCCTTCCACAAAGCCGATACCAAGAACTAATTCATGCTTAATCAAAATAGAGACATTTGAAACCACACATCAAAGATAATAGATCTCAAAAGTAACCTGGTTCAAAACATTTCCTAATCTAATTTTCAGTTGTCATCATCAGTGAATAATTTAAGAACAGAGAACGATAATAAGAAATTAAAGAACCAGAAGTTCTTGAAAGAAGATTCAATCGCTTCTTTATTATTTTGTTTTCCATTACACTAATTCTTCCTCCTTCATCGATTCTCATCATTCTATTCCACTCTACTCTACTACCCTCTATCGGTATTTTGAAGTGAATATATAAAGAACTTTCAAAACCGAATTCAACCGATAACTAACTCTCTAACATAACCGACTCTCTAACATACTAATTCTTAAAAACTGAAACTTCTAAACTAACTAACTTACCCAACATGACCGACTAGAACATTTGTTCTAAGACTAATGTAAAACCCCTCTCGAAGATGTGTCATGGAGTTGACAACAAAGTTGTCAACTTCATGATGATTACAAAGTATGTATTCCTCTAAAGACACTTAAAATACTAACTAAGGCTCAATCTTTGTATGTACCGAATTACATAAAATTTGACTATAAAGGTATAACAAGCCCTAAGATAAATATGAAATGAACTTAAAACTCCAAATGTTTCTAGGAACTGTCAAATTGATGATATTAATGTGAGGCTCCTGCATCAGAGAGAGAGAGGATAATGAAAGAGAGAGAGAGAGAGTAGATAAGCGGGAGAGAGGGTGATGTGAGGAGAGAGAGAGAGAGAGAGAGAGAGAGAGAGAGAGAGAGAGAGAGAGAGAGAGAGAGAGGGTAATGACAGAGAGAGAGTAGATAAGGTGGAGAGAGAGGGTGATGTGAGGAGAGAGAGAGAGAGAGAGGGTAATGAAAGAGAGAGTAGATAAGGTGGAGAGAGAGGGTGATGTGAGGAGAGAGAGAGAGAGGGTAATGAAAGAGAGAGAGTAGATAAGGTGGAGAGAGAGGGTGATGTGAGGAGAGAGAGAGAGAGGGTAATGAAAGAGAGAGAGTAGATAAGGTGGAGAGAGAGGGTGATGTGAGGAGAGAGAGAGAGAGGGTAGATAAGGGGGAGAGAGAGGGTGATGTGTGTGTGTGTGTGAGAGAGAGAGAGAGGGTAATGAAAGAGAGTAGATAAGGGGAAGAGAGAGGGTGATGTGAGAAGAGAGAGAGAGAGAGAGAGAGAGAGAGAGAGAGAGAGAGAGAGTGGATAAGGGGGAGAGAGAGGGTGATGTGAGGGGAGAGAGAGAGAGAGAGAGTTGGGTGAGAGCTAAGCTAAGTCTGTCGTAGAGATGGGGTCAAAACCAAGTGATTTGTGATAAAATGAGTTAAAACCCTTTGGGAATCCTTTTGCCAGCTTCAATTTGACCTTAGAAATCCATGATGGATTGTTGGAGGTAACCCTGCTAAAGGCTTGCTGAATCCTAAAATTTGGCTAAGTCTGGAATTTTTTGAATCTAGAATCTACAACTTAACTCCAATGAAGCTAGAACCTATCTCAAACATCCTGGAAGCATTATATTTTATAATTTATACAAATATAACTTAAAGTATAGGGTGTGCACCCTTTGTAAAGCATTTGAATTTACTAATCCTAAGGCTTGGATTTTCCTTGGAGATCCAACCCAAAGGCTTAGACGATTGAAATAGGCCCAAGACGTGTTTTTCAGCAGACATACAAAAAAATGACATCTTTTTTTGTGTGCTCCTCGTCAGGTTTACTCGTGGCTCAAGAACATAAAAATCAGATGACGTAATATTGTAGATCTCTTTGTTAGCTATCTAAGCATATAATTTATTTTGAATTCTGATTATGTTAAGTTTTTCAACTCTAATTTCTTTTGTGTGTATGTCCATTTTTTGTAAAAAACCAACATGCAGTATTTTGGGCATAGATTTTGGCTCGTTCATCGAATTTTGCAACAAGTTACATTTTTAGAAACTAGACTCCATTCTACACACTTTAAAAAAAAGAAAATTTAATTTTTGATTAGTTTTAAATGATTTCTAGGGGGAGCACACATAAATTTCATGTTTTCAAGATGTGTGCACTTCGTAAATTCATCAAAAAATATACGTTCATTAAAAAATTACCAAAAAAATCCAGGATAAACTATGTGGTGTTAGCTAACTTCTCACTAGAGCGATTAAAAAAATTCAAAAAAAAAGTTAACATTTTAGGGGGAGCACACCGGATGCTATGTTATGTTTTTGGACAAAAAATAGGGCCACTTTTTGTGCTCCCCCTTTTTGAGGGCCTTAATCTGCACCATTTTCAAAATAAGTTAGTAGTTTAGGAACTAGATTCAGCTTATTACAACTCTTGTTTTTGCGCATCTTAAAATTTTGAGTCTAACTATCTTCAATTTCTTGTTGAAGTTCAGAGTTTGCTGATTTCAAGAAAAAAGTGGCATCTTATACCCCCTTTTTGGTCCCCCATCTTTGTGCACTTACCCTACGAGTTTTCAAATTATCGTACTAGAACCCCCAAAAACTTGTACGGGAACCAGTACTATGTCGAATGAGTCTTGTAAAAAATCCCAAGGAAAAAGATATCCTGGAGTCATTTTTCATATGAGTTTTTCCAATTGTCGTGCTAGACCCCATTCAGGCTCGTACAAGCCCGAATAAAGTCATACGAGAGTTGACCCAAAATTGCCAAAAAATCCCCATTTTTTCAAAAATTCAACCATTTGCAGTCATCATTCAGATTCTATCAGAAATCCCCCGTGTCAGGAACAAAGCAGAGAAATAGAGCATCCAACTCATTTTCCCAAAGTGGTCTTTTTAGCTTGATTTTGCCTTCCGATTTATCGATCTGAATCCCATTTCATCTTGTGTCAAAACCTTGTCAAAATAATCTCAAAATCTATCCTCAAAATGACTAAGTGTTGTGAGCTCGTGTTTGTCATCTTTTGGGCATCTACCCATACAACTAGGGCATAGTATCCTACACTTACATCCAGTTAATCCTTTTATCAACAAAACAATCCAATCTTCACAAGGTTGCATCATTCGATTTTTTTCTAAATCAGCTCATTTATTAGTTGTCTTGTCTAGTTAATCCTTTTATCAACAAAACAATCCAATCTTCACAAGGTTGCATCATTCGATTTTTTTCTAAATCAGCTCATTTATTAGTTGTCTTGTCTTTCTCTTTTAATTCACCCAAGGTTAATGGTGGAAACTAGAGCTTCCTTATAGAGAAAATAGAGAGAAGAACCAAGAATATCTCCATCATCTTCTATTTTGGCTCAAACATTTCATCAACCTTACGATACATATTTGTACGAAGAAGATGCCCTTGGAAATTTATGATTGAAAGGCGGTTACATAACCCCTCTAGTATCAATACAAGATCCAAATCAAAATCAAAACACTAATATGTCTCAAGGAGGAGCCAAGAAAGGCTCCCAAGGTCACCAATCCAATCATGGTGTAGATCAAGAAGCCACACCATCAGTAATTGCACGATTTCGTGATGATGATCTCTTTAGAAGAATGATGAGGCATTTCTTACAAGAAGACAAAGAGATGTACTTCCTTGAATTGGAAAGACAAGGAGCAAAAATCCCTCCTAACTTCAATGTTGAAGACATCATCACACCAGAGGAAGAAACTCCCATGACAACTATGATGATATAGATGCATGCCATGCAAATCAACGTAAACAAGCTGGAAAAGGAGAAAGAACCTAAATAATTCTCTATGGAAGCTCTATGTCCATTTCTATTCAATTGTAATCTATAGATGGCATCCTTCCCAAAAAGAGTGGAGCTTCCCAAATATGACAAATACAATGGAAATTATGATCCTCAAGATCATGTTAGAGAATTATGTGCTCTATTTATGGAGTTTATGCATGAGCTGACATATTCAATGCATCTCTTCCCACGATCTTTGGGAGGGGCAGCCATCAACTGGTTCTCTAAGATTCCTCCAACCATCAAGAACTTTGAGGAGTTAATCAAACTATTTTATCAACAATACTCCTACAATTTTCAACATCTAGTCACGATGATCAACATTTGCAATCTGAAAAAAAACTTAGGAGAACCTTTCTTGACCTTCCTCAAATGCTGGAGGAAGAAGTTTTCACTCTATGCTCGACCTATTTCAGAGAATGAGAAACTATAAATCTTTATCAACAATCTGGTTCCGAAGCTTAATTATAATTTGCAAATGCAAAATCATACATCCTTTGATAAAATGGTAGAGAATTCCATAAAAATAAAAAATTTGCTTGTCCATAAGGAAGATATGTCACTTCTTAAAGAAAACAAGTACGAATCAAGTTCTAGTTCTAAAGATAAGGGCAAAAAATGGAACAAGAACAAAAACATTGTCATGGATGGTGTTGTTGATCATATTAGTGCTCCACCTAAGGCACCTGCATTCAATCTCACCATTGACACCCAAGCCATAAAAGCTTTAGAGATGAAAGCAACTGAATCTTCTAGAAAACCAAGTGACTATAAACCTTGGGTTACAAAACCAAAGTGCGAGTTCACTCCGCTAGGAGAATCCTTGGAATCAGCCATGAAAACCCTGTTGGCGAATAATATCATCACGTTACCTGAAATAAAACCATATGACCTTGAAGTCAAACCAAAATGGTGGAAAGAGACCTATTTCTACGATTTCCATCGAAATAAGGGTCATGAGACAAATAATTGCATACATCTGAAGCATCTCATGAAAGATAAAATTAACGTTGGAGAAATTGTGATTGACAACCATAAGTCCAAAAATGATCATATGACACTCACAAAACCTTTTCCAAAGCATAATCAAGGAGATTCATCTTCTAAGCCTGATATGGGTGACAAAGTCAATTACACTTATTATGGTAATAATGATGTCATTAATATGGTGGAACCCTACTTATCTGAACATTGAAATGTCATCACCATTGTTAAAAAGGATAGAGGTAACAAGATAGCTAATGCAGTTACTTGATCTCAAGCTCAGGAAACTCTCCAAGGACAAAACTTGGGTTCATCAAATGCCCCAAAGGTCCCCTTTAATCTTGGATCAGCGTCTAAGCAAAGGACTACTTCTAAATCTTGAAATCCTAAAGAGTCTAAGGAAATATCATACAACATCATCCAACAATTGCAACATACCATTGCTAAAATATCTATATTTGAATTTCTTTGAATATCTCCTGCTCATCGAGCTATCCTGGATAAAGCTCTAATTGGCTCTAATGTTCCTGAAGATCTTGATCTTTACAAATTCCAAACAATGGTGGGTCATCTTACATCTCCCTAGTATATTTCCTTTTCAGAGGAAGATGACAACTCACTGAGTCACCCCCATAATCAGCCATTGCACATTGAAGTCTTAATCCAAAACTGTCGAGTCAAATATGTGTTGATAGATGGAGGTGCTGGCCTAAATATCTATTCTTACAAATTGGTTACACAACTGGGACTACTAGAAGATGCTATTGATTCCAAGAAGAAGATAACCATAAAATTATATGATGAACAAGAGATAAATTCCAAAGGATTCATTGTGCTACCAATCAGGACATGACCTGTCATTAGAGATATCACCTGTCAAGTACTAGATCTTCCCTTGGCCTATAGAATTCTTCTAGGAAGGCCTTGGATTCACGAGATGTAAGCTATACCCTCAATGTACCACCAATGTCTAAAACTTCCTTATGAGGGAGTAGATGTCACTATACTTGCTAATACATCAGCATCCTATAATGCTTTGAAAGATAGAGTAGACAAGCTGGTCCCACATAACCTAGAGTCTTCTACTAAACAAATAGACATCATCTACATCTAAAATAGAAGACCTATCAAAGGGAATCAAGATCAAGGACACTAGCATGGGAGAATATATACTGGAACCGGTCTTATCTCTCACATCTCTCTTGGTTTCACCTAAGTCTTATGGACAACCTTCACCAAAGGTAAAGACCTCAACGAAGGAATCTCAGGTTATCTTTGATGTGAGTTTTGTCATAGAGAAAGTGTCCAAACAAGAATTAGATGAGGAAGAGGCTATATTATCCTAGTTATACAAAGATGAATCACAATCCCAAAATTTTCAAAAATGTGATTCCAAGATTCTCTTGAAATCATATGGACCAGGTCACCAAATCATGTCTAAAATGGGATACACAGGAAACGGACCTCTAGGAACAAGAGGCAAAGGCATCATCAAACCCATTGAACATTTTGGGTGAAAAACCAAGGATACCATAGGGCTAGGTTATCAGAAGAATTCTTTCCATCTCGGTGGGAGCTCCACACATGTCCTAGAATAAATAGAACCCAAGACAAATATTTAGCAAAAGGAAGAAAACCAACACTCAGACAATGATGACTCAGATTCAACTGATTTTTTTCCTTACGATCGTATACCACAACATATCCTAGACCTTCTGTTAGAAGAAGACAAACCTAAAGAGACCATTAATGTAGTAGAAACACAAGAACCTGCTACTAAGCAAGAGACAGTCATGATTGAAACTAAAGATGAATAAAAAGAAGGAGATATACCAATTACAATAGAGGAACATTTGGGACGCAATAGTGATTTTGAGATAGACTCCCATGAGTATGAATTTCGCTCATATTATGAGGGTAACCCTTCTTGGGGGATCCATCCCGACTTCACACATGTTCTTCACTTTCCTAGGGATCCAGATGTAGAATTAAATAACTATGAATGGGGAGTCATTCCAGAACTGGAGGAAGAAGAAATTATCACAAAAAAACACATAAATGTAATTAACCGATACATGCCTATGTCTGAAATGAGTCTAGACTGAAATGACATACCTTGTGAGTCTGATTCACTTATCACTAACACAAGATCCAATAATGACGGTGAGACACTTAACGAACTGAACATTCTGAGTAGTAATATCATCCTTGAATTTGAAAGTCAACTCAGAATGAATGATGGCAACATTGTATGCATAAACACCATTACCCAATCCTCTCCTATACTTACTATCCAACACCCTGACCTTATTGACAAAACATCTAATGATCCTAGCCAAGACATCCACACTTTCCAGATAGATTACACTCTCGCCTACTACCTACATGCAGTAGAACCCATGACGACTTCCATCAGCGAACCTAGTGTCAGTATGACAGAGTCAAATATCAAGTATCTTAGTCAAAAGAATAAAAGAAAAAAGAAAAAGAGTTTTGAGGGTGAAAACCACTATGTGGCAGTCTCAGGACCTAAAATAGTAAAGATAAAAGATGTATCCGAATGTGAAAACCTCTCTGAGGTGCCTAAAGATAAGATATTTGATGTCCTTCCAAGTCATTTATAGGACATATCTCTAGTATTGATAGAACCAACTCAACCTATCAATTTGGGTATAGAAGAGGAACCTCAGTTGATTCATGTAGCACAATCTTTGTTCAAAGAAGAAAAGCAAGCATTTACAAAATTCTTGATAGAGAAGAAAATCAACTTTGCATGGAAATATTCAGATATGCCCGGGTTAGATCCTAATCTCATCATGTACCATCTCTCTATCACTCCAGGAGTCAAACCAATCAAACAAAAGTTGTGTAAGATGCATCCTCATGTGGCACTCCTTGTCAAAGTTAAGCTAGAGAAACTACTAAAAGCTGGATTTATCCGAGTTATAGATTATGCTAAGTGGATCTCAAACATAGTTCCAGTACCAAAACTAGACAAATCTATCAGAGTATGCATAGACTTCAGAGATGTAAACAAAGCATGCCATAAGGATTATTTTCCATTACCAAACATTGATATGATAGTGGACATGACTGCGGGCTTCAAAATGTATTCTTTAATGGATGCACTAATAAATTTGGCATTGATTTGCAATGGCTATGTGTCGCAATTGTGACAGCCATGTGTTGCAATTGTGACAGTCATAGACGTCACTATTTTTTAGTCATAAAATACGTCTTACCTCTGTCGTCGCAATTATGACTTCAATCCATCGCTATGAAGCCCCTTCAATCTGACATCAACCCCATTACAATTCCTTATATTAGCATCGCAATTGCGATGAACACCGACGCAACTATGACGGCTTGTCGCATGGTCGCATGGGCTTGGGAAGCCACATGCGATCATGCGACAACCGTCGCAATTGCAACGAACACTGGCACAACTACGACGGCTTGTCGCATGATCACATGTTCTTGGGAAGCCGCATGCGATCATGCGACAACCATCACAATTGTGACGGGAGTGGGCGTCACCTATACAGCGCCCCCGTCGCAATTCACTGCGACAAATTACAAAATAAAATTAAAAAAAAATTTCTGGGACAAATTACCCTGTTCTGGGTACAAATTACCCCCGTCGCAATTACCCTATTCTTCTTTAAAGATACATCAATCATCACATGGTAGTGTATGCTTATAGCAACATACACATTGAAACTAAAACTTATATGAATTTCAAATGAGACTCTTGTAGCTTCCACATGAGAGAGAGAGAGAGAGAGAGAGAGAGCAGAACACTTCAAACATACTATAAGTATATTATCTAAAATGTTTATATGCCTTATATGAACCTCAGTTGACCAAAAGTAGGAGGCATTAAGACTAAAACATATTCAATTTTCAGTTTTTTGGAAACAATTTAATATCAAACTGCCCTAGTCTTAACACAAAAACATAATTTTGTATGTTAAGAAAGGGTTGGTTATTAACAAATAAGATTTACAGAAAATTCTTACCTGTAATAATTCTGTACATGATTTTCTTTGTTAAGAAAGAATTGATTACTAAGTAATAGGATCCAAAAAAAATTACCTACCTTAATAATGTTAGAAGATCCCCCCCCAACACAGTACTCGAGCACATGCCACAGATGTGCAGAAGTCTTGTACCTAAAAAGGTAAACCTATCAGATGCAAATATAGAGTATATTTGTGCACCATGTTACACTTATGCTCAAATTAAGTTTCAAAATCTTTCCTTTTCTATATGAACAATCTGTATTTCCTTCACTTTAATTAATGTGGAAAATAACATCTCAATCCATTACAAAACTCACTAATGACTTACAACATGGCAGAGCCGTCACATATGAAACAGTATAGGAATGAAAAGCAGGAGAAATTACTAGACTACAAAAGGACTAGAAATAAGAAACACAACCTATCATCACTAACTCACCATGCATAAAACTTCAGAACATTAGGATGGTCCAAGGAATGAAGAGTCTGCACCTGCAAATAGGCTAAAGATTTTAGAAATAGATTTTAAAATCAAGATGGTATACATCTACACAAACTGGTGCAACACAACTTCAACTTCAAGTCCATATAAATTAAAGGAATATAAACATCCACTAAGTAAAAAATAATTGATCATTCCCAATTTTCATGAACAATTCTCTCCTTGAAAAAAAGGCATGTTTATGCATCTGTAATTAGCTTTATGTAAAAAATATAGTTATTTAGAACATTCATCTTCATTTCATTAATCGCTATAGCCTATTTGTCTTGTTCTGTAGAAAAGCCTAGATACTTTTTCAATAGTTGACTTTAAAGCCAAGTTGCTAGTTCTAGTTTAGATCCTGGTTTGGTTTGGTTCAGGGGTGGATTTGAGGATCCAGCAAAACCAAGTTGAGTTCAGGTCTGTCTGTACTAAAAAACTATGAAAATCTAAGAAAATAAATATCAACCTAAAAATAGGAATTAGATAGAGAAAATTATATATAAATTTAATTATAACATAAATAATTGTGTTACATTGTAAATATATTATAGTTAAAGTAAGCTTTTGGAATCATTGGTACCATTATTGCTAGCATAGAGTTAACAGACTATAACAAAAATAGGAGGGTACGTTGCTAATATTACCCTTCCCACCTATGAACTGTAGAAGTCCATGCCATCACCTCTGCATATTGGCAAAAGGGGTTTATCCAACCCGAATGGTTGCTAGCTGAATGGCAATACAGTAATCAATGGGCTTTTGACAACCCTAGAAGGATTCTCAAAGCAAAGATATCACCATAGCAAGGAGCTTTGCAACAACATGAAGCTTCCTGTGCTCTCCAACATAAGCCTCCACAACCTTATGTTACTCAATAACCATTTTATGTTACTCAATAACAATGATAAGATTATCAATATAGATGTAAATACACTACATAAGTTTTACTTTTCTGTAGTTGGGGACATTTTTTGTGTTTCTGTAGCAACATTCCAATCGTCCAGTGAAACTTACAGTAATCTATGGGATAGGGGGTATCTAGATCAACATACTCAAATGGAAAGAAAGATTTGCGACAATCAAGAGGCACCAACAATAACTCAATTCCTCATAGGATGTCAATACATCAAATAGAATAGTATACTTCGACAGTGAGTAACAATTGGAGTTTATAAACCTTCACCTTCGGTGTATACTTTGCGACAGGGGATTCATAAAGAGAATGTCAACACTCAAACAAAAGCCGGCAACCATCCTACGTGGATACAAAAGATAGAGGGAATATATAGAAGCACTGCATATAACTGAGGATTTGAGAAACATCAAAATTCGGGGGAGAGACAAGAATAAAAAGTAGGAATCACCGAAAACATTAGATACATGGCAGTCAAAATATATATATCAGTGTTAAGAAACAAAGTAGATATCCCAACTCTTACCACTTTCTAGCATAAGCCTAGAGTCCCAAGAAACAAAGTAGATATCCCCATCAAGATCACTGCCAGAAGCTTCATCGGGATGAGGCCTATGGCCCTTCTGTGGGAAGATTAAGCAATCAACCAAGTGATGCAATCCTGGAGCATCAACTGCTTCTAAGATTCGTACATCACCAGGATATGCAATCATGTACCTTTCCATATGATTTTATAGTCATGCATATGCAAATGCAGTGTCATTTTTTTAGAAGCTTTTTGAACAAGAGGTAGCAGTTGTGCACTCACTTGTGACAACATGATAATGTAAAATCATTGTAAGGATAGTTATTTGAAATAGAGAGATATCCTCACTTGTGACAACAAAGAGGATACCTTTGAGGGCAATGTTAGAATCCCTTAATTGCCCTCAAAGGTATCCTCTTTGTTGTCGCAAATGAGGACATCTCTCTATTTCAAATAACATCACTAGGTGAGAATGAAAATGAAATTGTCCTTACAGTGATTGTACATTATCATGTTGTCTTTACAGTGACTGTCCTCATTTGTGACTATCCTTGTCACAAATGAGGACATCTCACAGTGACTGTCCCTTGTGTAATTGCCACTTGAATGTATTGGTGTTGAACCATGAAAATGCTTTTATTCTTGAACAAATGAGGACATTATCAAGAAGAAAAGCATTTGCATAGTTCAATACCAATACATTCAAGTGACAATTACATGGGACAATCACTGTGAGATGTCCTCATTTAGTGCAATAGAGAGATGTCCTCATTTGTGACTGTCCTTATGGTGAGTGTACATTATCATGTTGTCTTTACAGTGATTGTCCTCATTTGTGACTGTCCTTGTGTAATTGCCACTTGAATGTATTGGTATTGAACCATGCAAATATGGGCTCATTTCCATGTTACACTGACTGTACATTATACAAGGGACAGTCACTATCTTTGGCATCTCTAGTGGAGAGTTTTGAATTAGGATTGTTTGCATATTTCTCTGTTGGTTGAGTTTGGGTTCTTGGGCCTTCATTTATTATTTGGCATCTTTGGTTAGAAACGAATCATTAGATATTTCAGGAAGCCAAATTGGAGATTCAACAATTGTGGTTGACCATTATTCATTCAATTCAAGACAGTGAAGTGTGACCATTATCTCTATATCTTTTCCTCTCTATCTCTCCCTCTCTATGCCTCCCTCTGTATCTCCCTAGATCTCTTTCTATCTTCACCTCTTGATCTATCTCTTTTGTTTATCTATTTTTCTCCCATCCTCCCACTCCTCTCTCCATCACCCTCTTCCTATACCTTTTAATCTCTACATCTCCATATTTCTTCTCCCATCTCTCCCTCTATATCTATCTCTATCTTGTCATCTCTCTATCACTCTCTATCCCTATATATCTCCCGCTTTTTACCTCTCTTCTATCACTTTCTACCTCTATCTTTATTTTTATATCTCTCATTCTCTAGATTCTTTATATATTTACATCTTCCATCTATGATTCTGCACTCCCCTTATCTCCTCTCCATATCCCTCTTCTTTTCAATCTCCATCTCCACACCTCTCTCTATCTCTTTATGCTATCTCTTTCTCTTCCCTTTTTACCTCTCCCTATTTCTAATCCTATCTCTCCTCCCTCACACACATGCACACACACTATCTCTCCATCTAGATGCATCTCCCTCTCTCTATCCACCCATCTCTCTCTCTCTCTCTCTCTCTCTCTCTCTCTCTCTCTCTCTCTCTCTTTTCTTTCTTTCTCTTCCCTCTGCACCTCTCCCTCTTTCTATCTCTATGTCTTCCTATATCCCCCCTCTCTCTCCATATCTCACTTCTTTGCAATATAGCTCCTTCTCTTTCCACCTGTCTCACTCTATTTATCTCTCTGTCTCTATCTCATTATCTCTCCTCTCTACCCCTGTCCCCCTCTCTCTCTCACATCCCATTGGTATCCCTCAAAGACTTGAACATATCAGTCCCTATGTTGAAGAACTACAAGATGTCGGGCTTGGATTCAAACTCAATCAAGAGAACAAAGATAGGATAAACCATAAAATCAGCCTTCAAAAGCAGACAAACCCCTACCAGAAACAAGAAAGCAAGGCAAAAAAAAATGTAAAAGATGAAATACATCCAGTCAACAAGAAAAGGAAGTAGACATTGATGAATAAAGTAGATGCATGATTTTCATGTGATGATGGGGATCTAGAATATGGGATTGGCAATGGTCAAATATAACCTACCATTTGCCACACATTCTTTAAATTTGCAAAAAATTATCGCAATCAAATGTAAATTATAATTAACATATGGTAATTCACTTCACATGCTTAAAAATTGTAATTATGAATCGTACTAAAATTAAATGCATAAGAGACATATTGCAACTCACTAGACATATTTAAATATCTTAACATTAAGAACATGGTATATCTGGCTAACAATAGAGCCTCTCTATTATACTTTTTGTATTTCCAAACTTTATATATATATATATATATATATATATATATATATATAACAACCAAATCACTGTCTATCTATCTAAGAAAGGCTAGCAATAATATTACACGTGTAATCTGTAGTAAATTCTTTTTCAATTGTTGACAGGAATTACCATATAGGAAAATTATTGATTTGTATAACTCCATGTATCTATAGTGTATGTAGAAGTTATAATTACTGACATGTGCGCTCTTTACCAAGAACGCCTCATTGAAGAGTTGCCTCTTGGGACACAAAGATTGAAGATTAAGCACACAAATTGTGAGAAAGGATGTATATAAACTATGATCAAATGCATTTGGAAGGCATGAAGCCGAATTCCAAAACCTCCCCCAATATCCTTAATTCTAGCCTGTGCAAAATGGGGGTTTTGGAACAGAGTTTGACAGTCCATCAAAACATAATGGAGAGGTAATCTGCGAGATGTTGTAGTCACACTGCCTTGGTATACATTTGTGGATTATGATCAGATTGTCAGCAAGACCTGTAGAGAAATTGGGTTTATTTCAGACAATGTGGATCTTGATGCAGACAAATGCACTGTGTGTAGTGTAGTGACAGTGACATTTTTGCTTGGTATCATGAATTTTACTTGCATTGTTTCATCGAAAAAAAATTCCTTGCAATATATAAAAAATTTGATACAATTTTTCATTTACTAATACTTACAACTCGTGCTTGAAGTTTCGAAAAACCACCAGAGCCGAGCTTGTGTGTCCCATGCTTTTCTAGTACCTGCAGTACCCTCATCATGGGAATGAATTTCAAAATTACACAAATAACTCTGTAAAGACAACGCATCCATATTTTAATTAATGCCATAAAAGAGCATAACATAAAAACCATTATTGAACTCTTGTTATAATTAAAAATTTCATTAATACTTACTTTTAAGTTTTTAGAAGTGCACAACAAGTTAGCTCCCCTCTCTTTTATTTCCTGACTCTGAGGCTGTATGGATGGAAAATGTAAAAGTTCTTTTCCAATTTTCTTTAGCAGCTTTTTAATGGAACCGATCGGGTCATCGGTCTCTGCTAAATCAATAAAAAAAGGGTCCTCCTCAAGGGGGGACTCCTGAGGGACTGCAGGTTGCTTTCCCTCTCTCCGACCACTGACCCTCTGTGACAACAATAGTATTAGTATTATCAAAATTACTCCAAAATAATGAAGAAAACAACATTTTGCTTCTATCTAGTTTGCACAATTACAATGAGTTTTACCTGCTCATGTGTAGATAAGCTGGGAATATTGTCACCATCCCCTCCGGGCGGTTGCTCCATATTGTGCCCCTATGTCAAAGATCAAGTATAAAAATGTTAGCCAAAAATTTAATAACTAAATGGTATGTTGGAGTCATTGATTAGAAGTTGGTTTAATAGTATGTACCACCCCCATGATAGTAGCCTCGTTTGTATCTATGCGGTTCAAATTGTAATCAATAAGCAGCTCTTCCCCTGCACGTATTGATTTTATTGCATAGATGAATATACAATTTCCCTCGTGCACCTCAAATATGCAATTGGGTTGCTTTATAGTTGACCCAGGTCGTGTACTATTTATAAAACCTGCAATATTCCCTGTTGCTTTTGGCCTTCCATCAATGTATATAGCCACACTTTTACTTTGATTATTGTCTTGCTATTGTATATAATTTGCCGAGAGTGCATACCTATGCATACTTTTTTTATATTGAACAATACGCATCCAACTTTTGTAATCGTAACATGGTCCAACATACTCCATCAATTCAGAAACTTTGTTGTAAGACACCTTTATGCCGTCCATAGAAATGAAATGGTCATATAGATTTCATATAGGATTTTGAAGATGATAGTGTTCTAAGGCAAAGAATCCATTCATATAACCATAATGACATTAAATGTTTAAGCATGGACAATCATCAAATACCAAAATAGAGCAACAATAAATCATTAGCAATAGTATTTGCTTGAAAGTTTCTAAAGCCTTTTCAAAAAATCCATTTTGTACATATCATGCAATCATGGCATTCCATGATACCACATTTCTTACATGAATTTGTTCAAAGAGTTCATGTGCCTCATCTATATTTCCACATTTTGCATACATGTCACAATTGGTTTTGGTTCTATGATGACTACTGAGGGGGATGTTGGTCTTAACACAAGAACTAGAGGTACCATAAAGAAAAATGATAAGTGTGGTGATAAACAATGTCAAGACCATTAGGAACTTTAACAAAACTTCTTCCAAGTTGAATTGGAAGCTAGTAGTACCCTCAATAGAGTTAATATGTGCTTAGTTTAAAGCTTTTATTTCTATCTATGCTCTATGTTTTTTGTCTTTTTTGTGTGTCCTTGTTGATGTTTTATCTACCGAAAAGAGTTTTTTAAGTATTATCGAAATATGTTATTTACTACTTTAATAAAAAACTATAATGTTACTATGAAAAATATTGTTTAATATTAAAATTTTAATTGTCAAGACTTATTGTAACCATTTTCTCGTATTTGCAAGTAATTAACCATACTGATAAATTATGATACATTTTTTTTAATATATCCATCAAAATCTCTTCAATTACTATTTCTATGACATTGTTATAATGTACTAAAAACACCTAGAGGTTCTATTGGATAGCCAATAGACACAGATATATATAGTCTTATTGACTAAGCACTATAGAATATATCTTTGATGAATAAAACTATTGACAAACATGACTATTTATACATGTTTATAGACCATCCAATAACACGTGTACATATTTTTACTAATTTTATATTTTTACTAATTTGAATGGGGAATAATTTGGAAATAAAAAGTGCATTTCTGAGATAAATAAGAAGTGCAGATCTAATTGTGAAAGGTTGTGTCCCTTTCAAAGGGCATAAATAATGAAGAGTTGAATTCTTTCAAGGGTGCTAATAGTGAAATGGTGTGTCTCTTGCCAAAGGGCATACATGATGAAGAGGTGTGACCTCTTTCTCACATTGAGAGATATAAAGGGAAGGAATCAAAAACATCTAGTAACATCACCATGAGTGAGATCAGATCAGAATTGTTATTTATGAAGTCTGATAATATTCTTAAGCAGAATTTAATAGTAATATTAATATAGACTGCAATATGTATGAAAGTCACACTTAATTTCATATATATTCATAATACATGAGAAGTTAGTATACTTATAGTCTAAATCATGTTATCACTGTCAGTCACCATCTATGAAAAGTCACAGTGGCTTTTTTAAAGATTGCCATAAATAGATTAACTTAATACACAATCTAATAAAAAATCTAGAAACATATTAACTATGAGTTGTAGAAATATGATATCATCTACTTCTTTAGGTATCATCCGCGAGACCAATGATCACGAGCTACCAGAATTCTAGGTTGATATCCCTAGCTCGCGGGCCTTGAAGGTAGATATACATAATCAGCAAGCATAAGGCCACATGAAAGTGTTATAGGATAGATGCTATCTCAGTATGCCTGAATACAGAGAAAATGGGAAGAAATCCATTAAGCAGTGAAATCAGAGATGATGCCCTAGCTCAAAATATCAACACATATTCATCAAAACATCTATTCAACAAGGATGCTCTCGGGCTCTCATAAATTCAACAATGGAGAAATGAATGAATGAAGTGTAGATAGAGGAATATATAACAGTGAAATAATATCAAGTTTAAACCATCAAACATAGTGGACCCCTCATAAAATATGAAACAACGAAAGGATCAGAAGCTCCAAGACATGAATGTAAAAGTTACCACAGTATACCAAGTTTCCAGCACTCGGGCCCTCAATTTCAATAGAAGCCAAGATGATGCCTATGCTATTGATATTTGTCATTGATGTCATTGTTTGGTCTGACACTCTTATCTCCAACCTATCCTCTGGTTTGACAATGTTGTTACAGGTATAAGTTTTGGTCTATATAATGGTGTAATAAAGTTGGTCTATATAATGCTATCTCAATATGCCTGAATACAGAGAAAATGGGAAGAAATCCATTAAGCAGTGAAATCAGAGATGATGCCCTAGCTCAAAATATCAACACATATTCATCAAAACATCTATTCAACAAGGATGCTCTTGGGCTCTCATAAATTCAACAATGGAGAAATGAATGAATGAAGTGTAGATAGAGGAATATATAACAGTGAAATAATATCAAGTTTAAACCATCAAACATAGTGGACCCCTCATAAAATATGAAACAACGAAAGGATCGGAAGCTCCAAGACATGAATGTAAAAGTTACCACAGTATACCAAGTTTCCAGCACTCGGGCCCTCAATTTCAATAGAAGCCAAGATGATGCCTATGCTATTGATATTTGTCATTGATGTCATTGTTTGGTCTGACACTCTTATCTCCAACCTATCCTCTGGTTTGACAATGTTGTTACAGGTACAAGTTTTGGTCTATATAATGGTGTAATAAAGTTTTTGGTCTAGAACTATTTGGTATAGCGTGAGATATCCTTTTTAAGATTGTTGACATCTCTAACTTTTGGGGTAATGTGCTCACACGATTCCATCTCCGTTTCAAGTTCTTGTGGAATGTAGGTCTAGTGTATATATAGAAAGTGGCATCAACACATAGTAGATGACAATGATATTGATGTGATTTATGATATATGATATATGATAGTGATATATTGACATGTATAGTGAACTGATATATCTACAATTTAGTAATTTTATAGAATAAATTTGTACTGTAGTATGAACTATATTTCATGCATATGCAGATGCAATTGTAACTCATTCAAATTTGTATTTTACACTCCAATAGTAAGTTGCCTCTCATATATAATAGCTGGCTTTTGCATTTTGGGTAGTGAGCCCCTTCGACAATGAGCCACCTAACAATGAGTCATCCCAATAGTGAGCCACCTATGCATTCTTGTTGCCTAGATTTTTGAAATGTCAAAATTTAAAAATTCTAAGGCATTTCCATTTTATTCGCAAAAATATATTGGAAACATTAACTTTTTGCAAAAAAAATTCTCAAACCTTAACTTTTTGCGAGTCTCAACTCCCAATCATGAACTTTTGGTGAGAATAATTCCCAAATCCCAACTTTTTGCGAGAATCTTTCCAAAATCTTAACTTTTCCCATTTCTTAACCCCGAACTTTTCGCATCCACTTAACCATTTTGGTTTTGAAAGTTCAATTTCAAGAAATCAACAAGGACGCAAATTTGAATGCTGAGTTTTAACATGGCAATGATGTATCCCTAGCTCGTGGGCTATGCAGTCAAAACACATAGCTCACTAACCTTGGTGCTTGGCCATGAGTTGGCTTAGTTCATCACTTCATGCAACCATGAGCTAGGGCACGACATAATAAATGGACTCAATAGCACCTCTGCACATATGGAACAGTTTCAACAGTAGCATGAATGCCGTGAGCCACAGTCTATAGTAGTAGATTCAAACCGGCTCCCAACTAAGCACGGACCACATGCATTATGGAGGTAATCAAAGCAGAGAACGAAGCATAAGTAAATAAAGATAAAGATGCCATTCTCAGGTTGCACAATATAGAAGCGATGCTTGAAGTACCTGAGTGCATGATAAAGGGAAGAGAGGGCGACACAAAACAAGGAGGAAGTGAAGTTTAAAATCATACCTTTCTCAGCCTTTTGGATTCTGAATGTACAATCTAGTAGATCCCTTTCACCGCAGAGATGCCTAGCCGCAGAGATCTCCTCGTCCAACGACTGCAAAAAACCCTCTCGGTGCTATTATAGAAATGACCAACATTTTCTTTTCTTTTTTTTTCTTATATCCCGTTAACGTTGCAATTGCGACACTGTCAGGGTATAATTGAAAAAAAAAGCCAAAAAGACATAACATTTGCTCGCCGTTGCAAATTGTCATCGCAATTTCACCCCAAATGTATTAGTGATGGTTTCTCTGGATACAACCAAATCAAGATCGCTCTAGAAGATCAAGAGAAGAAAACTTTCACCTGTGCATGGGGTACTTTCTGTTGGAACATCATGCCATTTGGTCTTAAGAATGTTGGTGCTACATATCAATGAACCATGACATCTATCTTTCATGATATGATGCATCAAACTATGGAGGACTATGTTGATGACATCTTAGCTAAATCAATGACAAGATTTGGAAATCTCGTAGACTTAAGAAAAACACTGGATAGAATGGAGAAGTTTAGTCTCAGACTGAATCCTAAGAAATGTGCTTTTGGTGTTACTTCTGGAAAACTACTAGGGTATATTGTTTCAAAGAAAGGAATTGAAGTAGATCCAACAAAGGTCAAAGTAATCATGGAGATACAACCTCCTAAGAACATTAGTCAAATGAAGACCTTGCAAGGAAGAGTACAATCGATCAAACGTTTCATATCTTAGCTGGCAGACATATCAAAACCTTTCACAAAAACATTACATAAAGGTGCGACCTTTGCATGGAATGAGGAATGTGAAAAGAATTTCAATCACATCAAGCAATATTTAGAAAATCCACCTATTCTCATGCCTCTTATTCAGGAAGCCATTGATATTATATGTCTCCACTACAGATACTTCATTGGGGGCATTACTGGCACAACATGATGAAAACAAGAAGGAAGGGGCTATCTACTACATCAGCAAAACACTAGTAGCTTATGAGAAGAACTATTCTATGATAGAAAAAATGTGTCTAGCTATCATCTTTGTATCACAAAGCTGAGACAGTACATGCTATCTCATACTACACATCTGATAGCAAAAAATGATCCCTTAAAATACTTATTAAGAAAATCTTCCCTCATAGGTAGACTGGCAAAATGGGTCATGCTACTGAGTGAATTTGACATTGAGTATGTTGAAAGAAAAGCTATCAAAAGAAAAGTCATTATAGATCAGTTAACTGAAGCACCAATGTTTGATGATCAACCTATAGAAATGGAATTTCTAGATTCTTCTATCATGCATCTATCTTCAAGAATATGGAAATTATTCTTCAATGGATCCTACACATAGAATGGGTCTGGAGTAGGCATACTATTCATAACACCATAGAGTTACTCCATTCCAAAGGCATTCAGAATCAAGTTCCCTTGTACCAACAACATATCTGAATATGAAGCTTTATTGAATGTTATGAAAATATCACTCAAATGGAGAGTAACAGAACTACACATTCATGGAGACTCACAACTAGTCATACACGAAGTCAATGATGTGTATCAAACAAAGGATGAGAAAATTGTTCCATACAAACACATTGTAGATGAATTAAAGAAATACTTCATTTCTATCATGTTTGAACAGATTCCTTGAATAGAGAACAAGGTTGTTGATGCTATGGCAACACTATCATCTTTACTACAGTAGCCCAAACATGAGCTATGCTACGAGTTCCTTGTGGAAGCACTATCATTCCCTGCCTATGATTTCCCAGAAACCCGCATGATCTGTACCATTGTTGGCCATGATTCCTCCTGCTACAAAAAAATATACTCCTACCTAAGAGACCAAATCATTCCCAAAACCTTTAACCGCCATGAAAAATGTTACCTTATCTAAAATGTATCATGGTATGTCATCATTGGTAATGATTTGTACAAACAAAGTCTAGATGGTACACTTCTTAGGTGTTTAGAACATGAAGAGTCACAACATGCATAAGAGGAAGTCCACAAAGGTATCTATGGATCACATTCCAATGGTTTAACACTAGCTCAAAAACTCATTAGGGCTGGGTACTATTGGCCAGACATGGAAAAAGAGGCCATGAAATATGCTAAGAACTGTAAAAAATGCCAAGTACATGGAAACCTAATTCATGTGCTAGGGAGAGATCTGATTCCATTTACAATACAATGGCCTTTTCAATAATGGGCATTTGATGTCATAGGGGCTATTTATCCACATTCATCTAATGGACATACCCATATTTTAACAGCTACAGATTACTTCACCAAATGGGTAGAAGCAGTTTCTTTAACATAGGCCACTAGAAAATAGATATCAATATTCATACTGAATTACATAATTTTTAGATATGGTATACCACACTCCATCATCACAGACAATGGAGGCCAATTCAAGAACAAGGACCTAGATTCCTTATGCGCTAAATTCAAGATCACTCAACATTGGTCGTCCATTTACTATCCTCAAGGGAATGGACAAGCTGAAGCGTCCAATAAGAACTTATTGAAAATCTTGCATCGAACAATCAACAAGATAGGAAGAGACTGGAATTTTATGATACATCTAGCTCTTTGGGCCTATAGAACAAGTATCAGAATGCCCATTGGGGCTACTCCTTTCATTTTAGTTTATGGGTCTGAAGAGGTACTACCTATTGAGGTTGAAATCCCATCACTAAGAATCATAATGCATGGTCTAGTAACTGATGATGACTACAAAGTGTCTAGGTTACAAGAGCTTGAACTACTAGATGAGTGTAGGCAAGCAGTGTATGATCATCTCAGAGTATATCAGAAATGAATGTCTAGAGGCTACAACAAGAAAGTTAGACACAGAGAATTTCAGGTTGGTGATGTAGTCTTGAGAGAGAACACTAAAAATCAATCCCATCGAGAATGCAAGGGGAAGTTTAAACCCAACTGGCTAGGTCCCTTTGTTTTCACTACTACTTTTGGCTTTGGAGCCTATCAAATCTCAATGACTAAAGGAGAACAGCTCTAAGAACTGATCAACGTTCTCCATCTGAAGAAATTCTACACCTAAGACATTCAGTCTATGAAAATGTCCTAAAAAAATTAGAAAAATTAGAAAAAGTCTTGAAAAATGATCATCTCGATGAAAACCTAGCAATAGGCGACTTGATGGTTCACAAAAAAATAAAAAAGAGTAAAAATACAAAAAAATTGGGAAAATGAAAAATACAAAAAAAGAAGAAAAAGAAAAAGTGCCTTGGTGAAAAACTAGTAAACAAGCACCTTGGTAGCAAAAATAGAATCTCCACCAAGATGGTGAAAACTTAGCAAACGGGCACCACTTGTATCAAATGCTCCATTTATCAGTGCAATCTTGGTATTTCCCAACTTTTAGTCTGCTTTAGTTTGTACATATCTCCTTGTTTGCTTTCACATCTTGTTTTCAATAAAGGTCGATCTGTGCACCTGGCAACCAAAAGCGTCTATATCCTATCAATGTTTCAAACTTGGGGGAAACCAATGTCATATCCTATGGTCCTCAGTATGCCTCAGATGAGTCATTCCCACTCAAAGTCCTTAAGAGCTATATTTGAGTCATTTTTCCTATCTCCCTACCAGAAAAGGATTTTGCACCTAAATGACAACACAAGCAAAAAAACAACAAACAAAAAAAATCTTTGCACAAATACTTTAATATTCTTGTATGTTAACTGATTCACATTGAGATTTTTGCATATTATGTCCCTTCAAGCTCCTTGATGATGTCCTTCACAATATTTAGAGAGTGATGACTGGGGGCATTATCTTTTCTTTGTCTTCTATTTGTAAGTCAAAATATAACAACTTGGGAAATTCAAGATTGAATTGGTGTCCACTATGAGCGCCTCCATCTCGTATTGGATGGCCATGTGTACTTCGACCATCAATACCCAGATGCTTCAAGGAAGTCTAATCTAACTTTTTCTTTTGAGTAATTTCTTATTTCTATGGTGAAACAAAAAATTATCCAAGGATGTGAATGATAAAGGGTCACTGTGGGTAATTCACATGGAAAATAGAATGATCTCCTAACTATTTGGTGTGTTTGTACACAAGGCATATTCAAGTCATTACAACGTTTATGTTCTGATGCTTATACAAATTGCAAAATCAAAATGGACATGATATTTAGGTCATCCTAGCTTTTGTGCCTTGGTGCGTATATCTAATCTGATATTTTTTACTATAGGTCAATATTCATATGTCCATGGTTGTCTAGCCAGTGAACATTGTATCGAATATCCAATTACCTAATAAATTCTATGATGATAAATACCGACACATGATCAGTGACTAGGTCCTAGGTCTTGCATTTCATTTTCATGTTACACTTTGCATGCTTACATTTCTCATGACTTTCATACAGATCAAATGCTTAAATTCTCCTAATTCACAATCATAACATATCATGAAGAATGAGTCTCATACGAAGGTCCTTACAACTTGATCCATAAGCAATCACCATCCTGGGTTACACATCCATTTTGACAATGACTGAGCACTTGTCTTCTTCACATACCTGCAAAAACATATCATGTGTATCGCTGCATTTACATTGCATTTCATATCATAATCATTTCATCAACATCCATTTGCATAAGTACATGTGCATCCATATAAGCATAAAAGGAAATCATACATAGCATTTATTCACCTATCATTGCATTGCATATTCAAACATTTAAAATAGAAAAAAATCCATTGCACATTCATTGCATTCACCAGTGAAAAGAGAGCATTTCATACATTAAGCATCACATGATATCACATCATAAACTAAAATGACAAGTGTACATGATGTTGTAACCAAAAAAAATTGATCTCATATATAAATCAAAATGTCGAGATAGTACCAATGGGGGTGCACTACTAGCGCTATGTACAAAAGAATGAGCTACAATGAGCTATTAGATATAATAAAAATGACAAAAAATAGAGAATATGAAGAGATCAATTCTTAGCCTGGTCCTCGACATCAGGTGTAGCTCCTCCTCCACCAGGTGCATCTGGTGGTGGCTCCACATGTGGCACCCTAGCTCCCTCTGAAGCTAGCATATACTATGAGTAAGAGGTTGCCCTCTGCCCAGGAGGTACAATGGAAAAATATGCTGAGACATAATATGCTGCCCGAACTTTCTGATGAAGCACCCCAACCTGTAACCGCCGAACATCAAACTCTCGATCCCTAAGCTACCTGTCCCACTCTCGAAGCTAAATCTCTAGTGTCAGAGTCTATGTCCTCTGATCACGTAGCTACTATTGGAGCCACATGATAACATCCTGTGGCATCGACCTCAAACCAAGATCTGCCTCTATGGTTGCCTCTATCTCCTCTATCAGATGGTCTATGTTAGCCTCTATACGTGCCTTACAATGATGAATCTCTACACCTAAGTCAAAATCAGGAGCATCCTATGCCTCCTCCATTAGAGCATCCTACTAAGCTCCTAGTACATCATCTACACTACAAACCTCGCCTAAGGTAACACCCTCACCTCTGGTATATCTATGGTGTAATACTGAAGGCCTAACTAATGGAACTGTCTATGGTTGGGGAGGTCTCATCTTTCCTAATGGCCTAGGAGGGGTCATCACTACTCGTAGCCTAGGTGGTGTCAGCTGCACCACTAGGATTTGTACCTCATGTCATCTCTCATCTCTACCCATAGGGGCACTTGTGACATCATCAACATCCTCCATGGTGGGAAGAAGCTCAGTAGGATTTGAGAAATATCTCATTAGATGCTCTTCCAAATATGCAATGCAAGCATTTGTCACTCAAGCATTGGCCACCTATGGTCTGTAATCCCAATCTCTGCTAACAAGCCCACTGTACTCAAGACTACAAACTGCATATGAAAGTCTGGTAGACCGTCCCAGTCCAATCTCTCATACCAATCAAGCATAAGAAAAAAAATCTTGTGGTGCATCCTGAATGATGCCATACTACCACTAGACATGTGTAATAAGAAATCTCTCAAGCATAGTGGTTGATTGTCCCATCAGGATTTGACTCTGACAAAAATACTTGAACTGGGAATGAGCACCAGGCCATGCCTCAATCTGCAAATACAGTTTCCAAATGACAAATGTCATATCATCCAGTACACATTGCCAATACTTAGTGTGACCCATCTGGACCTGTGGAACGTATCCAAAGTATCTATAGATAACTGGCTCTTGTGGTTTTTGCTAATCGCCACAAACTGGTCTACATATTGGGATGTACTCCTAGGCCCAAATCTATAGAACTAAAGCACCAGAAGCAAATGTCTTACCCTCATGGTATATGATCTTGTGCATCTGAGAGAACATATGTGCTAATAAGCACTGACCCTACCCAAGCTCAGTGGGACTCACCATCAGACATGCAACCATGGGAGCCCAACCCATCAAGAGATCGTTCTACTGACAGTCGGACATGATGATCCCTCTGATCATCCCAGCTATAATGCACTTTAATCTGTGGGACTCTCCATATCTCTGCACAAGTGTCACCCACAATATCTATTGTGCTATCTTCTCATCAGCACCAAATAATGTACGAAATGCATGTAATCTGATATTACCCACGCTGATATAATCCAAGCTCAGGCCATGAAAAGGTATCCTAAGGATCCTGTAGATGTCCTCAAGTGTAACAATGATCTCCCCTGTCAGGAGATGGAATCTCTATGTCTCTGAATGGAAACGCTCTATCAGGGTAGTCAAAAGGTCGTGGTTACCCTGAATATTAGGTAACCAAATCAAGAACTCAAAACTACAAGCTACTAAATGGACTCTCATGGGGTCAGGTGGTGATAAATAGAGTCTCTGTGTAGCAGGCCGTGAGATGTGAACATGAACATCTGGGTAACAGACCTACACAACACAAAAAAAGGGACACCCTATTAGTAATTTGCTCAAAAATTAGGCTAAAGGAACATAAAATGAGAAATTGAATACTTCAAAAGGTGCATTAAAGACTACCAAAATCAGCTACGAAATTAAAGAAGTTAAAAATTTGGCTTAAGGGCTTAAAAAATGGTCACTATTTTCCATACGATAATTCAAGAAATTAAAGACTGGAATGAAGACTCGTATGAGTTTATACATCTTCCCATACAACACTTTATGAGTATACGACATTATACATGCTCTCGTATGACACTTGAGTGACCTGATGAAATGTCATACGACAAATAGGTCCCTCTCATACAAGTTACACATATTTCCTACATGACACTCTACATGGGACTACAAACTCGTACGAGCCTAAACAGACTGTCATACGAGTTTCTGTGGGACAAAAAATTCAAAATTCAAAAATGTGGTAAAAATTCCTAAAAAGCATATAAATGTACAAAATTTGAATTTACAGAGAGGCATAGAGGTCCACTTACCAGATTACCATACTATGGGGGTCTCTAGTATCATCGATTGCACTCAAATCGGTGAGAGGAGACATGAACCTTCATTTTCTCTTAGAGGGCTCCTCAAGGTTTTATAAAAGTCAAAAGTAAAAATGAATTGAAAATGACCCTTTTGGGCCTTATATAGGTTTTTGGCCTAATTTTCAAAGTGCTTCGTTTTGCATGAAAATTGCACCCCTCGCTAATTTCGACGTTCTGAACCCATTTTTCGAGATCAAAATCGAATTCTGAGATCGTTTACATTGTCAAAATCATGATTTAAAATTTTCAGTCCCAGGACGATCGACTGCTTGCATAATAGACCTTCAAAACATCAAACAAATCTAATATTCAACTTAATAAATTATCTCACATCAAAATGTTCATATTTCAACTTGGTCAACCATGGTCAACTCATGGTCAACCATGGTCAACTCATGGTCAACCATGGTCAACTCATGGTCAAACCTAGTCAAACTTGGTCTTCAGGACCTCCAAATGATGCAAAACGCGTTCTCAGACATGTATAACCACTTCTAAAATTGATTACATCACCTCTAAACCATTTAATGTTGGCTTTCTTGCCAGATTTCAATTTTCATCCTGAAGGGGGCATGGTATTGCACATCATCAATCAAATCTGTCAATAAAATTTTCTTCAATGATCAAGACAACAACCATGTCTAGTTGCTGATTCATCAATAGTCCTCGTCGCGTAAGGCACATTTCTTGGGGCATATCAGATTCATCGAGATTCATATTAATATGGTATTCTCTCATTTAAACTTGTGAACTATATCAAATCTTCATGACCATCGGTTTAGTTGTGTTATTTCCTTGATTCTTTGTAACTAAAGGGTTCATATTTGACATCCTTTCGATTCCTTTGGACAATAAGGTTTGGAGTCAGGACAATCACTTCCTCGTAATCATAGGTTTAGAATTAGGCATTTTTGACACTTCTTCATAATCACTAGTTCATTGTTGATATTGGGAACATTATCTTGATTCTTTGGTCAACCTAGACCTGAATCAACATCTTCAAATCTTTCAATCGATTTCTATCTCGAAATTGGCTAATCTTTTAGGATCAATTTTTCCACCACATAGCTGAGTCCGCATCATCATCAAAAAAAGATTAATCTTTGAACCACTGTTCTTCACACAGTAATTCAAAGAGGGGCAAAATGTAATACACCAAAAATGGGCTACAGGACCATTGACCTTCTACATCAACAAATCGATCGAAATCAACCTTAAATTCCTAACCTAAGGCACATCTGTACATCAGATCATCGAAACCCTAACCAATTATATCCTAATTCTACATTGGGGAATATTCCTAAAATAATCCTAATTATCTTAATTGAATATTATTTGGCAATAGATGATTTTTATTCATTTTATCCTAAAGTCAATTAATTAAAAATGTTGAATATTTGATTAATTAGACTTAATTTTGCCACTTAATTATTTAATTAGATTTAATTACATTTATTCCTAATTAATATTATTTTATTTTGACAATAAATCAAAATTGTTAAAAATAATCAATTGAACATTTATTTAATTGATTAAAACAAATTGTTAAATTTAATGATATAGTTTTGGGATAAAAGTTTGATTAAATAATTGATTAACCCATAAATTAGTTATTTTTAGTCAAAAATCAGTTAAGTTGAGAATAAAGCATGTGAAATATTAAATAAATTCATAATAATCCATGCACAATCAGAAAAGCAGTAAACTCTAAATCAACTATCAATTTCAATTTGTTAACTTTCTAAACTCAACATGTGATTGTGAGTTGAAAAAGTGATCTAAACTTCTAATTTGAGTTAAAAAGCTATTTTTGCATGATTTTGTGAGTTAACTGTTCCTAATTATTTCATAACTCAAAAATCAACCTGAGTTCATCAAGGAGTTTTCCATGCATTCTCTAACCTTGGATTTCTATATAAACGAGGCTCAGTCCTTCTCAAACGATCCTGCATCACACATTCATCACCCTCTTGCAAATCTGGAGAATTTGGCTTGTGTGATCTGGCGATTTTGTGAGATTGTGCTAATTTCTTGAGATTCTTGTTTTCATTCATTTTTCATAGAAATTCATATCATTGTTAGAATAGATTGCATTCATTTTCATATCAGTTTTTAGATTAAATTTCCATACAGTTTTCATACATATTGCATAGAAAAATTTAAAAAATAGCTTAATCTACATTCAATTTTCATTCATTTTTCATCATTAAATCCCTTGTTTAGGCGTTGCATTGTCATTGATCTTGGTCATTTTTGAGAATACCATACTCGCACCTACTAGAAGGAAGTAAATCGCCTGGTTGACAATATTTGTGTTTATTGCAGATTTTTGGATTTGTTAACCTATAATGTTTTACTGAAGTGTTGTGTCCACAACTAGGTACAATTTTCACACACACACACACACATCTGATGTCTTTCTATAAGGTATAAAATGTGTCATTTTAAAAAATCTATCCACAACAATAAATATAGAATCATTACCTCTCACTATCTTCGGTAAGCCAAGAACAAAATCCATATTGATATCAATCCAAGATTTCTCAAGAAGAGAAATCGGTGTATACAATCCAGAATCCTAACTTAATCCCTTTGTAACTTGACAAATTCCTCAACTTTTCACAAATTTTTGAACTACCTTATACAACTATGGCAAAAAATATTTCTCCTTAAGAAAATTCAATGTTTTGTCAATGCCAAAAATGTCCAGCCAAACCACTACTATGTTTCTCCTTTATCAAATTAGTTCTCATTGATCCTATTGGTATACACAACTGAATACCTTTAAATAACATACCTTCTTGGATGAAATAGTCTTCCCATTTAGTACTCTACTGATCTTGAATAGGTGCTTTGCACTTCCTCTGCGGCTCAAAAAAATCAAGATCAGTTTCATATAAATCTTTCATGTCATCAAAACTAAGAATTTCAATTTTCATCTCAGTCATCATCTTAATGACTCCACTCTTATTCTTTATCACAAATGTATAACTCTACAAATATTCAACCCATTTCATATGTCTCTGATTCAACTTATTCTGACTACCCAAATATTGTAAAGGCTTATGATCAGTATAAAACACAAATTCACTCGGTATCAAATAATGTCTCCATTTCTTCGAGGCTTGAACAATAGCATAGAATTCTTGATCATACACATAATATTTCCTTTTTGCATAATTCAACTTCTCACTAAAGAAAGCAATAGGTTTACCTTGTTGACTCAAAATAGCTCCTATTGCATTACAACTTGCATCACATTCAACTTGAAATACCTTATTGAAATCAGGTAAAGCTAATACAAGTAATTCAACAACCTTTTGCTTCAGAGTCTCAAAACTTTTATCAGCTCCATGTGTCCACTTAAATTTGCTTTTATCTCCTCTCATAGTCTCAGTCATAGCATTAAAAATTGAACTGAAATTTATGACGAACTTTCAGTAAAAACTTGCTAAACCATGAAATGATCTTACCTCACTAGCATTTTCAGGTGTAGGCCAATTCAAAATAGCTTCAACCTTTTCAGGATCCATCTTCAAACCATCGGCTGAAATCACAAATCCCAAATACACAATCTCTTCTTTCATGAAGGAACACTTTTTCAAATTAATCAACAACTTTGCTTCTTTCAATCTCTACAATACCTATTTAATATGCAACAAATGTTCTTCTTTGGTCTTACTGAATATCAAAATATCATCTTGGTATACAATCACAAATTTACCCAAAAATTTCTTCAAAACTTCATTCATCAATCTCATAAAAGTACTCAGTGCATTAGTTAAACCAAAATGCATAACCAACCATTCATACAAACCTTCTCTTGTCTTAAAAGAAGTCTTCCACTCATCACCTTCTCTGATTCTTATTTGATGATATCCACTTTTCAAATCAGTTTTGGTAAAATACTTTTCTCTAGTCAAACTATCGATTATTTCATCCATTCTCGGTATAGGAAACCTATATTTCACTGTTATCTTATTGATTTCTTTGGAATCAATACACATTCACCTTTCTCCATTCTTTTTAGGTGCTAATATAGCTGGTACTGCACAAGGACTCAAACTTTCTTGGATCAAACCTTTCTGCAACAATTCTTTAGTTTATCAGTTCAATTCCTGATTCTCGGTAGGTGTTAACTGATGTGGTTCCTTATTCGGTAAACTAGCTCTAGGGATAAGATCCATACAATAATCAATGCTTCTCTTTGGTGGAAAACCATCATGTCCATTATCAGAAATGATCTCTCTATACTCGGTAATTATCTTATCAATCTCTTCAGGTATGCTATCCACTACTTTCCCACTTGGTTTGTTAGGAATCATAGCAAAACACACATCATTCTTCTTCAAATCCTTAAAAAACTTTCTTGTACAAACACTACTAATGGGTTCTTCAATAAAAGGCAACAAGATTTGGTTTCTCCCATCAACCCAAATAGTATATTTATGCAATCTCCCATCATATGTAGCATGTCTATCATATTGCCAAACTCTACCCAACAAAATATGACAACAATCCATAGGCATGACATCACACAACACCTTATCACAGTACTTTCCAATTTTCAAATTCACAAAACATTGTTCTATAGACACCTAAATTTGATTACATTATTTTGTAATCTTATTTAGTTTTTCTCCTAGGACATCTTATTAATTAAATATTAGTATTTGGTTAATTTATGTCATCCCCTAGTTAATTAATTTAACTAATTAACTATAGTCCAATTAATTATCTAAATGGAAAACCTATAGTCTGATAATTGATTAATCGCTATTCTACTATTAATTTAAATGGATACACTTATCTAATTAAATTAATTCATGAGACCTCATTTTCCTCTCACATTGAATTAAATAAATATTTATTTCAACCCTTAATCCCTAACTAAACCCATCCCAAAACTCCTAACATGTGGTTCATACTCAACCCAACCCCTTCACACATACTAATCACCCTTAATTAGCTAATGACCCATGATTAGCTAATCCAACCCTCCACTCATTCTCTCTCTTCCCATCACATCCTCCTAAACCTCCCACTTGCCTCCTAATCCAAGCCTAATCACCTCCTAAACATTTGCACAATCATAATCCATGGATTAAGAAATCCTAAGCCCAACCAAGTCAACCCTCATGTCACATCCTTACATCCCCTAATTCTCTCACCTCATGTCAGCCTTAAATGCTCTTACATCCCTCTTAGACACTCCATCCTTCTCTTACATACTTGTCCCCTCTCACATATCACAAAATAGTCACATTCCCCCACTTCTTCTAACCTCTCCCATTGTGACACTTGTCACAATGAGATGAATTTGAGAAAGCACAATCCATGTGCTCTCTCTCAAGTGCATCTTGGCCCTTCCTTAGGTTTTCATCTTGACCGTCCATTCACCCCTCCTCTTGCCTATAAATTGAGCCCTCTTCATTTTCATCCACCTTTTGAGAAAAGTTATTATGCCATTTTGAAGAACAAAACATCAAAAGCAACATTATAATGCCAAATTTCCCCCACACATCTTGAAGCTTGAGCATAGCATTTGAGTACACATTCCATCATTGGACAAATCTTCTACACGTTGAAGGCTTCTTAGGTTTGAGGTTTGCATTCTCTTGTTGGTTTTGTCTTCATTTTGTAGATCTTCTCATAAGTGTTTATCTAGCTTGTATTGTTGAATATTTAGCTTGCTTTGTATTCTTTAACACTATATTTTAGGTAATACATTTTGGCACACCCGGTGGGACCCACTTCTAGGGTCATTTCTTCATCTTTTTCATCTATTTTACATTGCAAAACTAAGCAAAAACTAACGTTTCTTGTTGTTTGAGTGCTTTGTAAGGTGTTTTTGGGTGTTTTGCAGGTTTGAGGCTGAAGAAGACACATTTGCGCCATCATTCCCACCTTTGGATCTTACCTAGCAAAAAAATTAAAATAACCCACAGTTTTGCAGGAACGTAGGTATGGTCTGTGGGAATGCCTGTACAGTTTGCGAGAATGCATTCCTGTGAAGAAACTTATGTCTCCTGTCTTTTTCTTTCTCTCTGTCTGGTTTTTTACTAGTTAATTCACTGTACCCCTTTTGCGGGATCACATTCCCACAACACGGGAACATTGTTTGACCAGGAGGGATTGCCTATTGACCTTTGTAAGCCATAAGGAATTAATTAACATCTTGAAAT
Organism: Chamaecyparis obtusa; assembly: GCA_027943335.1. NCBI lineage: Eukaryota > Viridiplantae > Streptophyta > Pinopsida > Cupressales > Cupressaceae > Chamaecyparis > Chamaecyparis obtusa. Next base: position 628,440 of record BSBK01005180.1, read on the forward strand.
TTGTGCCATCATTCCCACAACGTGGGATTTCCCATTGACTTTGCATGAACGTGACTGCAGGTATCATTTTCATTCAATATTTATTATTCTGTGAGTTTTTATTTTTCTGACAGTCCTACAGGATCGCTTGTACGGTCTGCGCGAACACAATTTTTCTGTTTGTGAGATTGCAAGTTTTGTGGGAATGCGGGTAAAATTTTTAAAACATAATTAATCCACTTTATTTCGGTGCACTAAAAAGAACATTGTATGCCTACAAAATTAATCCACTTTATTTTGGTTTTGTCTTCATTTTGTAGATCTTCTCATAAGTGTTTATCTAGCTTGTATTGTTAAATATTTAGCTTGCTTTGTATTCTTTAACACTATATTTTAGGTAATACATTTTGGTACACCCAGTGGGACCCACTTCTAGGGTCATTTCTTCATCTTTTTCATCTATTTTACATTGCAAAACTAAGCAAAAACTAACGTTTCTTGTTGTTTGAGTGCTTTGTAAGGTGTTTTTGGGTGTTTTGCAGGTTTGAGGCCGAAGAAGACACATTTGCACCATCATTCCTACCTTTGGATCTTACCTAGAAAAAAAATTAAAATAACCCATAGTTTTGCGGGAACGTAGGTACGGTCTATGGGAATGCCTGTACGGTCTACGAGAATGCATTCCTGTGAAGAAACTTCTGTCTCCTATCTTTTTCTTTCTCTTTGTCTGGGTTTTTACCAGTTAATTCACTGTACCCCTTTTGGGGGATCACATTCCCGCAACACGGGAACACTGTTTGACCAAGAGGGATCGCCTATTGACCTTTGCAAGCCATAAGGCATTAATTAACATCTTGAAATTTGTGCCATCATTCCCACAACGTGGGATTTCCCATTGACTTCGTAGGAACTCTGGTTGACCTTGCGGGAATGCGACTGCAAGTATCATTTTCATTCAATATTTATTATTCTAAGAGTTTTTTATTTTTCTGACAGCTTTGCGGGATCGCTTGTATGGTCTACATGAACACGGTTTTTTTGTTTGCGAGATTGCAGGTTTTGCAAGAATGCAGGTAAAATTTTTAAAACAGAATTAATCCACTTTATTTTTGTTCACTAAAAAGAACATTGTATGCCTACACAACACGTCATTTTTTTTAATTTGGGTTTAAAACAAACAAAGGCTAAAATGAACAATCAAACACATTTCTTTTGCTTCTTTGAAATCAATAAAAATCCAATCTTGAATGCTTAAGGGACAAAGAATCAATGCGATGAAAATTTCCTTTGGTGTTTAAAAATATATCCAATCCAATCTTGAATGCTTAAGGGACAATAAACCAATTACAATAAAAAAACTTCAAATTGGTGCTTAAAAAGAATGAAACAAATCTTGAGAGCTAAAGAGGAGTAACACTTTTTTGTTTTTGCAAAGCAATCAAATTTTATTACCAAGCATTAGCATTTATTTCTCAAAGAAACTTGCATGCTAAAAATGAGTGTTTGAAGTTATAGGATAGAAAACACTTAGTCTAAATCTTAGGTTCAATTTGGAATGAATTCTGTTTGGCATGTTTGAAGGAGCGTTTTTCAACACTTCCTTAAGAGCTCTTTAATTTCTTGTAAAATCCTTGGTAAAATAAGTGAAATGGAAGAAATCCACTTGTATCTATATCCTCTCCCCTCACATTTATGGATCTTGGGTGAAGAGAAAGATCAAGTCTGATTGACTACACTTCTAGTGAGACATATCTAGAGAGAAGCGCTTCCTCTTTAGAGAATGACCTCAAACCGGTAATTCCTCGATTGGTATAGAAACAAGGTGTTGAGAAAACTCTTGCCTTATCCCCTCAAGCTCAAGTGAGGCATGTTGATGGTAGCCCGAGGTGGGTGAATATACCTATGATTTTGGCATGGTCAACTAGGCTCTTAAGTGAGTCACGTGCATACAAACTGATTGGGGGGAAGCCATGAACCTTACTATGAGCCATTAAATCAGAAACCTACTCGATTCACCCCTGAAGGCTTTCTAATCCTTATGCAAGGACAATAGTAATCTCCCCAAGAAACTCATTATATCATGCCATCCTTGAGTGCTTGGAACCGAATAATATGACATTGCTTCATCCAGTACGTGTTCAGTAGTGGCTATATTCTAATTAGCTCTTGGATGTGTGCCTAAGTCAATGAGCAAAGGGTTTTTTAGTCATATTGATTCCTTAGGGTAGAAATTTCTTGTGTGTGTCCTCGAAGTCATCAGACCCAATGAAAACATTTGTTCGAACATACACAAAATAAGAATTACAAGTTCTTTGCCAAAGAGATCATCTGCCTGTTCTCCCACAAGATTGCTTTATCTCTTGTGGGTCTGTTTATCAATCATTCCAAAAAGAAATCCAAATTAGTTCAAATCCAAGCTAAGGTATACTTACCATAGTCACTTCCTAGCTTGATCTATTTTCAGTATCTAGAAAGTCAAGACATCTTGGACCTATGACCGAACCAGTAAAGCACAAGAAAGCTAAGCTACCAACACCACGTGTGTATCAAGAGATGAAATTTTCTGAAAGAAATCTCAAAGATCACCAATCCATTTTCATTGCCACCCAAGAAGAAGAGAAACACCAAGCCAGACTAGACAACATTGAATACAATGCAAGAATCAAGTAGTTTTCTTTCCAAATCCAAGTGAACCGTCAGTTTGTCAGACTCAAAAGTGAAGACTAGGGGGCACAATCCCATCCCTTCTCCAAAATTGTAAAGTTGTCTCAACACCCCTCCATCTTAGATCATTCCTTAGGTGCATTCATGTCATCCTCCTAGTGAGCATCAATTAGCATTATCCTTTATCCCAACTCATCATCTTAGATCTACATCTCATCCTAGATCGACATCCTATCCCGAGACTTGTCTTGAGTTGCTCAAACCTTATCCCAAGAATCAAAATCTTAAGCTCCACCCATTTTAACTAAGCATTGTCTAGGGTAGCTAGTACTTTCTCTTGCAAACCTCATCATCTCGATCCAAAGATTGGTCCACACTAGTAAGGATCCCGTCATCCAAAGATCACAAGTCTATCCAAGGATGACAATCATACATATTTTGATCCCACATCAGGAAAGGTAGCTCATCATGCCCCTTTTTCCACCCATCTTCTAAGAAGCCCATCATTAGAATCCCTCATCACCCACAATCCTACATCTAGGATACCACCAGCCTCATCTAGATCTAAAAATCCTCATCCCAAGCATCCCTTTTGGTACATCCACATCTTCCCCATCCTAGGACTTTTTCATTTTCATGCCTATTGAGACACGATCAAAGAAGAGGAAAGGAATGGATACCAACCAAGCCACTAGCTCAGTGGATCCAAATGACCCTACCAGTACTATGGTTATGTACGATCCCCAACCACCACTTGTTCAGAATGTGTGGGAAGACCCCACTAAAACACCTACCACCAATTCCATGGAAGCTTTCATGTGTCTTCCAGGACATGCGTAGATGGTAAGTGCAATTATTGCACAGAGCCATCTCACCATCTTGGAAAACTACGCACATAAGGGTACTCCTATTCCTCCATACCTATGCCCTTTTGATCCCATAAAACCTATCCATATCTCCACCAACATTGACCCCTATGTCATCCAAAAAATCCATGATCCAACCATGCAAGTATCGTACACAGCTTCGCCCATCCTGCATCTCTTGCAACCTGGTGCCGCAATTCCCACAAACCAAAACATGACCCAAAGTACCCCTTTCTCCATTACAGGTACACCAGTCCCACTTGCTTCCTCGCAAGTAGCCATGAAATCACAAGCATCCACACAAGCACCACCACCCCCTACCCAAGCTACCATGCAAATGGTACCTACACCTACCATGAGCTAGACCCCTGCATCATCATCCCTTTCACAAGGAGCAACACAAGCCACCCCCTCTGCATCTACCCAGTCCATGACATAGTCTCATTCCATGCAAGTTCCCCCTCCCGCATTTGTTGCCGGCATGCAGGCCCAACAAGTCACCTTCAAAATAGGAATGCCATCCATGGCATCCCAAAACCCTCCATCTGCACCACAAAATACCACTATTGCTCCTACATTCATAACAACCTTCGCATCACAACCCGCAGTAGGAATCGACACCACATGGAGCCTTAACCAGGTGCAGATGAATTCCCTAGGCATGAAAACACACTCACACCTCACCCAACCAACTTATCAGCAATGAATCATGCTGCAAGGAACACAACAACCAACACCCCCTCCCTTTGTTGCATCTTTTTCCGCATTCACCAACTACCTATCCATGCCACCAACCAATCCTCAGGCTAATACCTCCACCAATGAAATATCTTAGCTCTTCCCATCACACTCATTTCCCTACACAACCACGCATAATCCATACCTAAACCACTGTCCCTTCTTTTAGTAATGCGGGCATGCATCCTTCATACATCAAGCAAGCACCATACCAATCCCAACAACAACCATCCTATCAACCTCCTCCAAAACAACAACCATCCCATCAACCTCCTCCACAACAATAGTACTTCCCAGCACAACAACCTAATCCCCTCATCCCACAGCAGCAAGTTACACCATATCCCGCGCATCAGCATGCTTCCACCCTACAACAAAAATATCCCACCCAGTAGGCTATCTCGAACCCATTCCAAACCACCTATACAGCAGGGCAATCACCCTTCCCCATCTCAGAAGATCTTCTGCATATCCCCCCATATTCACCTACGCCATCTGATCCCTTCCCAATGGGAGTACCCACTCCAATGCCTGTCAATTCAGAATGGGAAGAGATGTAGAATTCCCTCAAGGAACTCAAAGCCAATAGTAAGGGAAAAACATTTAAATTTGAGGAGGTATGTCCATACCCTTTCGACAGATCAATCACAATGCTCTCCTTCCCTAAGAATTCTAAAACACCCAAGTTTGACAAGTATCGAGGGAAGGGAGATCCAATCAGCCATCTCAAAAAGTTCTACATGGCATGCCAAGAAGTGGTATACAATGACATTTACCTCATGCACCTTTTCCCTAAAAGCTTGGGAGGGACCACCCTCAAGTGGTTCTACAAAATTCCTTATGGATCCATTTCCATGTTTGCAGAACTCTTGGAGAAATTTTCAGCCCAATACACACACACCATTGAGAATGAACTCTCCTTGTTAGAATTATGCAATACCAAACAAAAGGGAGGTGAAACTCTGGCCAACTATCTACATATATGGAGAAATCTCACCTCAAGGTTATCATGTCAACTGCCAGAAAAACACCTTACTAAGATATTCATTGACAATTTGCATCTAAAGTTATCCCACTTCATGAGAATGAATTGCATACAAACTTATCAGGACATAAAAGGGAAAGGTATGGACATCGAATGAGGTCTCTTGGACGATGGTGCCATCAAACATTACAAGGAGAGTTCTCAAGACAGGCCCAACAATGATCGATCCCATTACTGCAACAAGAATAAGAATGTGGTCATAGATGGAGCCATGTACACCAAACATGTCCAAGTTGTTGTTGCTGAACCTCATCCCCCTTCCCCATATCAGCAACAAGCACCCGTATACCAACAAAAAGTGCCTCCCCACCAACAACTACATTGTCCACCACCGGCTAACCAAACCAATGCCATCTTTGTTATCCAAGGATAGAACAAACCTAGCATTTAGAACAACCAGAAGCATGTATGCACTCCCCTTGGAGAGCCCTTGGATGCCATTTTCCACCGTATCGCTAGTGCCAATCTTGTTGTCTACCCACAAACCCAATCGTTTGATGAATCCACACCTAAGCCTGCCTGGTACAAGGACAATGAGTAGTGTGATTATCATCGTGTCAAGGAACATGCCACTGTCAAGTGTATGAAGCTCAAACACTACGTCCAGGACCTCATAAATGAAAGGAGATCATAGTTGACGCCCCTTCCCATGCATCACCAAATGCCAACCTACAAATCTATCAAAATGCGTTCCCTCAACATAATGCAGGAAAGAACCAAACCAACGCTAACCCTCCCCAGAACCAAGGCAAGGGTAAACAAGTGATCACACCAATGGGAAGGACTACACCATTTCTTACATAAACTATGATAAAATCATCGGATGCATTTCCCAGATTGAGCCTAGTGTGAGCATGATTCGTGTCAAAGGTGCTGAAAGTCAGGGTGTTGTCACTACTCGCAGAGGCCAAATATCCGTTGCTGGTGCCACTACCATGACCATCCTTGGTGCATAGTATAACCGTATAGAACACTTTAGGAACACACCCACACAAATATCCATCCTTGACCTCCTCCACACATCACCTTTACACCAGGAAGTCCTCGATAACTCCCTCCAAGAAATGCGTGTCCCTGCGGACATTAACGCCATCCAATTCAAAATTTTTGTGGGGCACTTGTCTAGATCCTCCACCCTCTCCTTCCAAGCCTTTGACATGCCATCCATTGAGCCTGATCATAATCTCCCCCTTTGCATCGCCGTCATGGTCAATGACTTTGCTGTCAAAAGGGTCATGATAGATAATGGTTCAGCCCTAAATCTTTGTATGTTAAAGTTTGTTCAACAGGTTTGTTTCACAAAAGAAGACATCTCATCTGAGATCATCACTATCAAGTCCTATGACAACCTAGAGTTCACATGAGAAGGTATCATCATGTTACCCATCAAGATAGGCCCTCTAATTCAAGAGACCATATGTCATGTTGTTGATCTTGACTTACCCTTCAGCATCCTCCTCGACAGACCATGGATCCACTCCATCAAAGTTATTCCCTCCACCTATCATCAGTGTGTCAAATTCCCATATCAAGGCACTGAGATCACCATCCACATGGACCCCCAACCTTTTGCATACTATCATGCGATAGAAAATTCCTTCCCCCACTCCACTCATTGCCCAGGAATTGACATTAGCACGTCTATCTCCAGTTCCTCTCAATCCCATTGCGATCTAGAAATAATCCTCGCTTCCACCCTTTCCACCATCAAGATCAACAATGAGGGTTGTAGTGAATACAACCTTACCAATGCCTTTGCAATAGGGGCTCTCCCCCTAGATTCGCACACTCAGGGATGCCCATGTCACCAAATCAAAGCCCCTCAAGAGGGTCCTAAAATCAAGGCTCTGGGTTCATCTTCTTTTGTCTCTAACAAAATTTTGAATGGACATGAGTTGGCACCTAATATCAACCAATGGATCTACAAAGACTCCCTCCACCTGATACTGAGCTTCTCAGATATTTCAAAGACAAATACCTTATATCCCACAAATGGGAAACCGAACAATGAAACTACCAAGGTGGCAGCCTTGGCTCCATAGAGGTAGGAATGAAAGACCCCATGGAAGCATCCAAGAACACACCAAATCAAGGCCTTAGTTTTAACACCCCTTGCCTGCACATACCAAGACCCCATGTCATGACTGGGGACACTAATTCAGCCAACGTGAATCTCTAGGATATCCAAAACAAACTTGTGGAAGTCGAAGACATCCTAGAAGAGGAAGAAAAATGATCCTATGATAATATCTTTGATGATGAAACCTTCCTAGGCAATTCTATCCTCCGCCAACTCGCCATTAACCTCATCAACCTCCCACTCCTCCACCACGACCTCATAGATTGGGACCAACCAAGTGTAGCACATGTAGATGAGTTCCGAAGCAAAAAAGTGCTCCTAGAATTCATGGGTGCCACAGGTCAACAATCAGATTAGGTGCAGGACTCGACAGAAGTTTATCAGCTCAACCCCAAGGGATATTTTGGGGAAGAGGAAGTCTCTAGCTGCAAAAACAAAAATAAAAATACCAATAAAGATTCCTTATTTGAAAACCCCTCTAGGGCACATTTTGATTCCAAAATAGTAAAAACAAAGGGTGTATCCACTAGTGAAAACCTCTCTGAGGTGCTAGAGGATGGAGACTTGCCTCTTCCTCCTATCTAGGATTATCGACCAGAATAGTCATCCATAGTCATCAAGGAAACCAAACTAGTCAACTTGGGCACAAAAGAAATCCCAAGAATTACTTATATTGTAACATCTCTAACTAATGGAGAAGAGTTGGCCCTCATAGCTCTCCTTCAAGAGTCAATCATAAATTTTGCATGGTCATATGCTCACATGCCTAGACTCGACCTAAATCTTATTGTTCATCATTTGGCCATGGATCCTAATGCTAAACCTGTCAAACAAAAGCTAAGGAAGATGCACCCCAAAGTGGCCATTTTGGTCAAAACAGAATTGGAAAAGCTCTTAGAGGCCGAGATCATTAGAGCTATAGACTACTCTGAATGGATCTCCAATATGGTACTAGTTGTCAAGTCTTCAGGTGATATCAGAATTTGCATAGACTTTAGAGACTTGAAGAAGGCATGTCCCAAGGATGATTTCCCACTACCCAACATTAATATGATTGTCGACATTATAATAGGCCATGGGATGCTATCAGTCATGGATGGCTTTTTCGAATACAATCAAATCAAAATAGTAGAAGAAGATCAACATAAGACAACATTCACCACGCCTTGGGGAACTTGCTGCTATAACATGATGCCATTTGGGCTCAAGAATGCAGGAGCTACATACCAATGAGCAATGACCACTATTTTTCATGATATAATCCATAAGATCCTTGAGGACTATGTAGACGACATCCTTGCAAAATCAAAAACATAATACGAACACCTGGACATCCTTGAACATGTGTTCGACCATCTACATCAATATGGACTAAAGTTGAATCCAAAGAAATGTGTCTTTGGTGTCACATCTGGAAAACTATTGGGATTCATTGTATCAAGGTGAGGCATAGAAATCAACCCAAAAAAGGTAAAATCCATCACAGAAATGCCTCCTCCCAGAATGCTCAAGCAGTTGAGAAGCCTACAAGGGAAGTTACAGTTAGTCTGAAGATTCATCTCCCAACTGGAAAATAAGTGCCAAACATTTACACATCTATTACGCAAGGATACCTCTTTCAAATGAGATCCCACATATCAATGTAGTTTTGAGAACCTAAATGCATACCTAGAAAAATCACCTATCCTCATCCCACCAATGCTAGGACGACCCCCCATCTTGTACATATCGACAACTACCACAACACTAGGAGCACTCCTAGCCCAACTTGATGATAATGGAAAGGAGAGGGCTATTTACTATATCAGTTGTACAATGGTAGGCTATGAGATAAATTAATCTCCAATGGAAAAAGTGTGCTTAGCTGTGCTCTTTTCCACTCAGAAGCTTCACCACTACATGCTCAGCCACACAATAAAGCTAATTTCAAAGGTCGACCCTCTCAAGCACCTGCTCTCATGAACCACACTCACAGGACAAATGGCAAAGTGGGTCATGCTTCTCAGTGAATTTGACATCTAGTACGTTGACTGAAAAGCCATCAAGGGACAAGTTATTGTAGATTAGCTCGCTGAAGCACCCCTAGTCGATGCATACCCTTTAGTAATGGAATTCCCAGATGAACATCTCTGTATGGTCGAAGAACAACCCCAATGGAAGCTATATTTTAATGGATCATATACCTCACATGGATCAGAGGCAGGGATACTTTTTGTGACCCCTGAAGGTGACTACATACCCAAGTCTTTCAAATTGGGATTCCAGTGTACCAATAACATTTCAGATTATGAAGCCCTCATCGCAAACCTCAAAACAACTATTCACTAGAACATCATGGAGTTACAAGTATTCAGAGACTCCCAATTGATCATTAAATAGGTCCTCGATGAGTTTCAGACCAAGGATGACAAGCTATTACCATACAAAGAACTTGTGGATAAAATCAAAGAATATTTTGTCAGCATACAATTCACACAAGTACCTAGACTCCAGAATAAGGCTACCAATGCAATGACAACTATTAGGTCCTTGTTAGAGATCCCTTGAGATGCCACACAATACCAATTCTTAGTCAAGTAGCTACATGCACCTGCTTACAAGAACACTGAATCAGACATGGTGTGCATTTTAGTTGGTCCCCAATCCCCATGGTACCACGACATTCACACTTATCCAAAAAATGGTATCATATCCCCAATCCCCAATCCCCAGATGTACCTGCTAGATGAGAAGAGGCAACATTCCTATGACCACCTTATCGTGTACCAAAACTGCCTCAAGAGAAGCTTCAATAAAAAGGTGCACCCCCGAACGTTCCAAGTGGGAGACCTGGTCCTGAAAGAAAATCAAAAGGTACAAGCCAACCATGAAAAGAAAGGAAAATTTGAGCCCACCTAGTTGGGTCCCTATGTGGTGATAACTTATTTTGGCTCTGGAGCCTATCAGTTATCCACACCTAAAGGGGAGCCCCTCAATGATCCTATCAATATCATACATATGAAGCAGTTCTATGCTTGAACCATGTATATGATCCTGCAAAAATTCATAAGAAAGAGAAAAAATCTAGAAAAAATACAATTTTTTTTAAAAAAATAGAAAAGTAAAGAGACAAAAAACCACCCAAAGGTGAAAACTTGGAAATCAAGTGCCTTGGGTAAGTATGTTGGTGAAAACCTAGCAACATGCACCATACATAGTGGACCGTATCATTATATATCAAACTTCCATCCACCTCATCATATCCAACCACTCGCTATCACTTTCCATCCCGTTCCACCCATCCCTTGTTCCCAAGGTGTCATCCTCATTACATTAGCAATAGAGAACTACTATCCCGCATCCTGAGCTTCCTATATATACTAAGATGTGTCCTATCTCGGAAGCACACTGAGATTTGTACATATTTGTCACTTATTTGACCTATCCTGATTACCTGAGCTTTTGTAAATATCCACTGTATATAGTGTCCCCAATTTGTGCATATCATCCTATTTTTTTGGCAGTACTTTGATCACAAAACACATGGCCCATCATGCCTACAATATCAGAAAATCTCCTCAGCAAACATTCCGTGTCACTATTATTCTCCAAGGTTTTCTATTTGCCCATCAACAATTCAATCTGCAGTCAAACCCACCAATCAGGTCCTTATAGGATGCATCTTTCCTCTTGTCTGACCTAATCCCAACATCCACAGTCGGTTAATCTTTTTTGGAAAAGGATGTCTTTTGGTCTTATCACTTTGGTTTCATGATATTTTCTTGAGTTTATCAGTTGGTTTTCCGGTCTGGGTTGGTTTCCCTCCTCAAAGTCGCCACGATCCTTTATATCATGGTGTGCTATGATGAGTGACATCTTGTAGGGCAAGGTCTTTTGTGCTCTTTTGTTTCTGCATGTGAGTAAGTTGAATATGACCCTTGTATAGTTCACATGTGCCTTTTTAGGCACCTAGTGCACTTCAGAAATGTTGCTTGTTTGTGGGTTCCTCAAGATCATTTCCACCATGTTTCCCTCTAGGTGCATGCGTGATGCCGGGGCAACCCTTGTGTGTCTTTTCACATCAGTCCTATGCAATGCTAGTGACATGACCTCAAGTTCCTTGTAACTTTGGTTAGTCCCTTCTGTTGCTATATCAAACTAAGTGCTCAAACTACATGGTGGTATTCCCCTTTGAAATACCCTGCACTCAAGCTTCGATAAATATCCTCCCCCATCACTTTTCATAGCTCAAAACCTATATCCTCATCCAATCTCAGAAATCCTCCTCACCCATTTCCCAAAACATCATCCTCACATCCTCCTTTGCACCCATATTTTCCCTCATACACACCTCATCATGATGCAAACCTATTCCCCCCATTCACCCTCAGCTCACATTCCTAACCCATGGATTTTGATTGTGCAAATACCCCCTTGACCATCATTCCCTCCACACCAACCTCTTCACCCTTCAGTGAGGGTTCAGTTAGGCAATGATATGTTGCACCACCTTGTCCTTACATCTCTCCTTTAAATCTTCCATCTGCATTCGTATGTTCTCCTCCACCTTCCCACATGCATTTCATTTCATACAACTATCCTAGGTTCCATTGTTTCACCTCATTTCATTCCATTACATACATTTCCTCATCCTAGGTTCATTGTTAATCTTGCATTGATAATCCATTTAGGTCCATTTTAATCTTGCATTGTTAATCCATTTAGGTTCATTCGTTTCTTTTCATTTAGTTCATTTTAGATTTATTTAGGTTCATCTTACATTGTTAATTCATTTTCGTTTCATCTTGCATCATTAGATTCATTACCATTTAGGCCTGTTTTAATCTTGTGTTGTTATGATTCATTTTAGGTCCATTCATTCCCTTTCATTTAGGTCATTTTAGATCCATCATTTATCATCCTGCATTGTTAAGGTTCATAGGTTCATTTTTATCTTGCCTTGATAGGATTCATTTTAAGTTCCTTCATCTAGTTTCATTTGATTCATTTTAGTTTTATCTTGCATCATTAGAGTAATTTTCATTTAGGTTCATCTTGCATTGTTAGGGTTCATTTTAAGTGCATCCATTGTCTCTCATTCAAAGTAATCATCATTTAGGATTCATGTTGGATTGAACTCATTTTAGATTCACTTATTATCTTTCATTAAGTCATCTTAGGTTATCAGTATCATTTAGGTTCATTGTTATCTTGTATTGTTAAGACATTTTGTTATCTTGCATTGTTAACAATTCAAACATCCATATATGCATTTAATCATAACATACATAAATCATCCATGTAAACCATTACATCACATCTTACATCCACAAACCGTTAGCACATGCATCTCATATAAACACATCATATCACAACATCTAAAGCACCTCGCCCTTGCATCACACACATGTCAATCTCATAGCATTTAGAAAATCACATCACATCCTACATCAACCATGTCAGTACATCATATGCATCCATACATCCATACATTACATATCATATCCCACCCATCTCATCATGTATATAAATCATCACAAAGAATAATAAAACACATCCCAACCCAAAGAATAAAAGAATAATGTTTGTCTCAGTACATGTCCAAGAGTATAGATATAAATATACATAGGGACTATGCCCTCCATCAATAAATAACTATAATAACAAAAAAATCTGGCCTGCAGCATATCACTACCTATTTACCTCTCCTGAAGGAGGCTACATGTCAAAATCCCCATCTAGGGGGTCCACTTGTGCTGGATCTTGTAACACTGCTAGTCTACCCACTGTGCCATGTGTACCTATCACGTGCACCTATCTAGACACCCATACAACCCCTATATCCACCTCCATCCATGTCCATGTCTTTGTCCTTGACACCTCAGCCTCTGCCATCTGTACCAAGCTGCCGACCAACAACTACTGACTTTGTGAGTGTCCTCACTGATAGATCCCCTATCCTGTCTGCTGAGAGGTGCCAATCATGGGTGTGCTACCCCCTGTCCATTGGCTACTACCAACCCTTGAGCCCAAACTTCCACTAGCCCCTGACCCTGTACCCAATGAGCAGCTCAGATGCCTGTAATGCTAGCACTGTTGCATGGTATATCCCCCTATACCATCCTATCTACTCACTCATCCTCATGAGCTCTCTCTGGAGGCAGGATACCTCTCCTAATCTATCCTGTGGCCCTAGTGCAACAAGGTCTATCATGCACTGTTGGATGACCATGTCCCTCTCTCCCTACAGACGGTCTTGTTGTCACCACAGATCATCTCTCTACCCTATTAGTCGGTCCCTCTTCACCACCAGCACATCCCTCTCCCTCCTCAGCTAATCCCTCTTGTCAATAGTCATCAGCCCCTCCAATATAGACTGTGCTAGGTGTTCTATCAAACTGTTCCTCTCAGCTATCAAGCTATCTCGCTCCCCCTGCACATCCCACATCATTTGACTAGTCCTATCATATGCCCCTTTTAGTAAGGCCAGGTGCCCTGCTATATCATCTCTCCCTCCTACGGAGGATCCTACTCCTACTGCTAGCGGTGGCCCCACTAGTGGTGGTGGTCCGGTTGGTGGTAGTAGTCCTATGGGTACCTATACCTACCCCCTCCTCCATCTCCTTCTCATCCATGTCCATACCATCTCCATCTCCATCTCCATCTCCATCCCCTCCCCTCCCTCTCCCTCTCCCTCTACCTCCTCTCCCCCTCGGCCCCTATAAACAGGCGTTGCTCCCCAACCATCTAGTAACCCTGATCTCCCCACTGGTCTTAGAGGTTGAAACCAATCATCATATGTCTGTGTGGTCCTAGGATTTGCTACTCCGCCAACCCAGTCCCACTAAAATGGCTGCATGGCTTGATACTCAGCCAGCAACCTTGTCTTGTCTTATGCTGGTCCAAACTCTGACACCCTCAATTAAGTGGTGCATTGATACCACTACTCTGGCCCCAACCTATCCTACCTAAATCTAAACTATTGGGAGGCCTTACCTGGCATGTACTACTTTATGATGTAATCTCATCTCCCTGTCAAAAATGTCGACAATGGGGTATATGGTAACTCTCGCGCATGCTCTACCCAATGTGCATGCCCTAGGTATGGTCGCCATGTAATCTAATCCTAGATCCCGTCCAATGTCTCCCACCAAAAATCTATCTCCACCACCCTTGTATGTCACCAAGTCCCCCCAGCTATACACCGCTGACTCCTCTAGCTGCCTATCCACTCAGCCTAAGGGTCATAGCATAGCTATGTGCTCCCATGCCTATACATGTAGGAGAGAAGCAAATCCAAAGCTCCTCCCCATCGTCGTCATCCCGTGATAGATGATCTAATGCATATCTCTATACATCTCTGCTAGAGGCTACTGGGACCCCTACATCCACGATCCACACAATCCCTGGGATCAGGGACAATGTCACACTCCTCCCACCCGTATCTAGGGCAATATACCCTGACACCAGTCTGCATACGAAGTAGTATATCAGCTGAGCTACCAGCATTGCTGTCGCATGATCTGCCAAAGCTAGTTACCCATGCCACAGGATAGGTTCTACACCTGGCCCTAGTAGTGGGGCCACTGCATGCACCTGTGTATAGGTCCTTGCTACCACTGGTGTCCCTTGAATTAGTAGTTGAAAGATCTGGTACACATCCTCTAGCATCATCGTCATCTCCCTAGTTGATAGATGAAAGGTCGCTGTCTCCGAATGCCAACACTCATAGAGCGTTGTCACGAATGCCATGAATATCTGCCTCTGTGGCATCCACACTAAGTAACCTAGCATGAGTGCATCCACCTATGCCCAATCCACTGTTCTGAGCTGCTCTCCTACCACCAAGACCAAGGCATGTCACTCTCGGCTCATCAGCCGACCCAAGGACCACTGCACCCAAATCAAGCCAACGTGTCAGTCTTTCTTCTATACCAAAATCTAAATTATTCTTCCCTCATTCCTGCAAAACTTTCTTTTTCCCCGCATTCTTGCAAATTTCCCTCTCCCCACGTTCCCACAAAATTTCCCTTTTCCCTGCAATCTAGCTATTGCGGGATCACGTTAGTCCCCTACCCTACCAACACCGAAGGAATTCATTCCTACACCTCTTGCCTATCCCCCCATCCCCTCGGGAATGCCTTTTTTTAGCCTCCCATTGCGTTATGCTCTAGGAATGCAATCTCGCAAAAATGCCTTGCGGGATCGCGGTCCTACAATAGATTCCTCCCATCCCAGGATTTTTTGTGATCCCATGAAAAATCCTCCGCCCTCTCATTTTTCCCTGTGCTAGCATGTTTTACATGAATGCATTACCGCACATGCAGGTGCGTTCCCGCCAATCCCGCACTCGCGGGAATGCTTGTTTTTGTCCTAAAACATGTCATAAATGCAATAAAAAATCAACGAAATGATGTGTTTTTCGAGCCTACCTGTCAGTCAGGAGCCCCATGATGCCGACCACATCACACAACATCGGAACAGTGAGTTGGTCACCCTCTATCTTCCATCTTGTCCTTGCTTATGAGAGCTCAAAAATCTCAAATTCTAAGCTCTTGGTGTGCAAATAACTTCTTTTTGACCCCTCCGACCCTTATTAAGGCCCTTCTGAGCCCTAATTTTCACCCCCAGATGCCTTTTCACCTCCCATTTTCTCCTCTCATGCCAAATCTTGTCCCTCATTACCTTTTTCACCTCTCTTTTCCTGATTCATTTCCCTTCTTAATCTGCAGCGTGCCTTCTTCCCCTTTTCCTTTTGAGACGCCACTCGGGCCCCTTTTTGTTTTCCTACTGCCCTCTCAAGGGGGCATCACCCAGTCTAACATCCCAATCCATAACTGGGACAATTCTACTACCAAGTCCATTCGTCACGTTGCCTATTATTGCTAAAAACATCTTTGAAATAGTGTTATTTTAACACTATGTCGAAGGGGGGAAAAATATAGACACCTAAATTTGATTACATTATTTAGTAATCTTATTTAGTTTTTCTCCTAGGACATCTTATTAATTAAATATTAGTATTTAGTTAAATGGATACACTTATCTAATTAAATTAATTTATGAGACCTCATTTTCCTCACCTTGAATTAAATAAATATTTAATTCAACCCTTAACCCCTAACCAAACCCATCCCAAAACTCCTAACATGTGGTTCATAAGTTCAACCTAACCCCTTCACACATACTAATCACCTTTAATTAGCTAATAACCCTTGATTAGCTAATCCAAACCTCCACTCATTCTCTCTCCTTCCATCACATCCTCTTAAATCTCCCACTTGCCTCCTAATCTAAGCCTAATCACCTCCTAAACATTTGCACAATCATAATCCATGGACTAAGAAATCCTAAGCCCAACCAAGTCAACCCTCATGTCACATCCTCACATACCCCAATTCCCTCACCTCATGTCAACCTTAAATGCTCTTACATCCCTCTTACACACTCCATCCTTCTCTTACACATTTGTCCCCTCTCACATCTCCCAAAATGGTCACATTCCCTCACTTCTTCCAACCTCTCCCATTGTGACACTTGTCACAATGAGATGTATTTGAGAAAGCACAATCCATGTGCTCTCCCTCAAGTGCATCTTGGCCCTTCCTTAGGTTTGCATCTTGACCATTCATTCACCCCTCCTCTTGCTTATAAATTGAGCCCTCTTCCTCTTCATTTTCATTCACCTTTTGAGAAAAGTTATTATGCCATTTTGAAGAAAAAAAACATCAAAAGAAACATTATAATGCTAAATTTCCCCCACACATCTTGAAGCTTGAGCATAGCATTTGAGCATACATTGCATCCTTGGACAAATCTTATACACTTTGAAGGCTTCTTGGGTTTGAGGTTTGCATTCTATTGTTCGTTTTGTCTTCATTTTGTAGGTCTTCTCATAAGTGTTTATCTAGCTTGTATTGTTGAAAATTTAGCTTTCTTTGTATTCTTTAAGACTACATTTTAGGTAATACATGTTCACTTACCAATAATGTATGCTCATCCTTGATCCATGAAATCTGATAGGGCTTCAAGTGTTTCAACCTTTTGAACTGCAACTTTGTAACCATTTCCTCAGATGCCAAATTCTTCGAGTTTCCACTATCAATGATTACATTCCATACTTCATCAACAACTCTGCATCTGGTCTTGAACAAACTTTTCCTGACCGGATCTTCTTTATTACTTTCACTCCAAAGTGCTCTCCTGACCATCAAGTTCTTTTCTTTCTCTGGTTCATTCGGTGAGTCTTCTTGCACCAAAACATTTCTACTACTATCGACCTTCTTACTTGCATGTGTACACTCAAATGACCTATGTCCTTCTCCACAATTGTAACAAGTTCCTCAGAATCCACCTTGGTAATTATTAGCTCTTCCTCTAGAAGAACTTTCACCTTTCCACTCGGTCTTACCTTTGTCCAGATTTGTTTTATCTTGATCAGATCTATTGTTCTCACCATAAGATCTACCTCTTCCCCTAGGGAATCTACCACCTCTTTCTCTTTGCCTTTGCTCATGTCTTTTGTTCAATTTCTCCTCGGTTTTCAAGGCAAACTGATAAGCTTCTTCAATGCTTTCCAACTTAACCAGGCTGATTTCTTCTTGGATGGAAACTCTTAACCCATCCAGGTACCTTGAAATTATTTCCACTTCATCTTCAACATGTCCTGATCTCATATCTAATCTATAGAATTCCTCTGTATAAACTTTTACCGAGCTATCTTTCTATCCAAACTTTGCATTCACCTAACTAGGTTAATTTGATAATCACATGGTAAAAACTTGCCTTTCAATTTATTCACCATCTTATTCCATACCTTGATTTTATCTTTGCCTTTCCTTTTTTTGTCCAACTGCAAATGCTCCCACCATAAGGATGCATGACCTTTCAACTTTGTACTTATAATTTTCACTTTCTTTTCTTCAAGAACATTTTCATACTCAAAATACTTTTCATCTTAGTGATCCATGTTAGGAATAAGGTGTCTCAACCTTGGATAATTCCTATTCTTATTATTTGCTTTGTAAAATGTATTTCTTGCAAATAATGTAATTAAGTGTGAGTGTACATGTCTAGTTGGCATGTTGATGTGGCACTCCACTTGATGTGTCGACATCTTGAATTGTGTGTAAGAATATCATGGCTGAAATGGTTATGACGGATTGCTATGACATGCAAGAGCTATGTCTGGAAGATTCAATGATGGGTGAAGACATGTGGCAACTAATAAAGTTGAGTACTGTACACTCTTCCCCAATCGTGGGGTTCAGGGTCCTATTTTATTAGAGAATGGTAAAACCCTAATACGGCTATGTTTGGAAGTTTCCCTAAAAAGGGAAGTGCATGATATAAGCATTTTTTAGGGTTGCGAAGATAGGTGAAGTTTGTGTATTGTTGGAACATTTTTATGCTACCGCGATTTGTCTTCAAGAGTTTGAAATCTTCTGAATGAACTTGCATTGCAAGTGTATTGTAAACTGTAATAGTTTTGATTAATACATTGTGCAGGTTTTGGAGTGCTGGGGTTTTTACCGAAAGGTTTTCCCTAGGGTAAATCATTGTGTCATTCTCTATTTTCTATATGCATGGTATAAGGCTGCAATATCATTGTTAAAGTAGTTAACGAATTTGAAATTATAAGGATTTAAAAGAATTTACACAATACTTTCCTTTAGATATTAGTGTAGGAAGCTATTTTCACACCTGAGTTTCCTTACAATCCAATCCATCAACTCATCCAAATCCAGTTTTCCACTGTACTCAAGAGGATTGAAATGTGGCATAGATTTCAGATTTGTCAAAGCCTTCAACAATCTTTCCTCACCCTGATCCATCTCACGTGCAAGTTTAGATTCACCTTGTTCTTCTTCAATTTCTTCATCACTAACATCCTCAAGATGTCTTCCTCGATGTTGGGTTGTTTCAATAGCTTCTAACCTAGCAGCAATTTTTCTTAGCATGTCTGACAATCCTGGATCTGCATCTCACCTCCCATGAACCATCTTGAAACCCTCTGCAATTGTAGGTTAGATCACAATCTTCTAACCCACAACAAATATCAACTAGGGTTTGCAAGAAGGAACCCTCGACCTAAACTCGCAAGGCTAGATCCAAATCTCAACCTTGGCTCTGATACCACTTGATGAAAGGAAAGATAGGATGAGGGGCCAAAGGCACACCCTAATAACCAACCTCCTTGCAAAAACAACACATGGAAGCAATAACACAACAACGAGAGAGAGAATGCAAAAAGATCATATATTATTCATGAAATAACCTCATACATGTCGGGCTATAAGGCCTTCCCAGTTACGGCCAAATACATTCAAATTCAATTACAACAGTCCTCAAACATGCGAGGATTCTTCATTAACAAACTATCTTCTATCAACTGATCTGCTACTCATCTACCATCCAAACTGCTACCTAAAACTACAACCAACCACTACATTTATACAAGAGGCTACTGAAACAAGTTGTCCTTCAGATCCATCATTGGAGAAAGGAACAACCAAATATAGGTCCACACACTTCCCAATGATTGATACCAACATTAACTCTGTGACCAAAATTCAATGCATAAGTCAGCTTCAACATGAAATCAAAATAAACCACTTAGTGAGCAAGACTACCGAGTGCCAGGAAATAACTCAGTGAACCAAGGAACCGAGCAGCAACCGAGCCAACTCGATCAACAAAGGAATTGAGCAACAACCAAGCCCCATTGGTAAACAAAGGAAAACATCACTGAGAGCTAAAATAAGCTACCGAGCAAACCTAACACTACTAACTTGTTTTTGGTGATACAGGATTGCCAAGGACCCGAGATGCTCCTGCATCATAGTTGTATCCAAAAATTGATATCAGAGCTATTGCTCCTTAGAGAGAAAGCTTGACCACTTGAGGTGATCTAAAGATGGCTTATACATGAAGGACAATCCTAAATTTGATGCTAAAAACTTTGACAGTTGGAATAACAAGATGAGTACACATTTGTTGTGCTTAGGAATTGATTATTGGATGATTCATCCCTTCTCTTCTATGGATAATGTTGTAACTCTTGTATATGAAACCTTCTTATCCTCCACCATTATGCCTTCAAAAAGATATATTCTAACTACATCTTCACGTTTATATAATATTTATCCTTCAAAGAATATTTTTGTTCTTGTCATATCCTTTTTTAATAGGAGATCATTATCATGTTCTCCAATTTTCTTACCAAGTATAAGACTCTAACATTCCATTTTCTAGACTCCATCCTTGACTTCTTCCCTATTTCCTACTATAGTGTTGTAAATATTGTCCTCATACAATTACATCATCACTTAGTCCCTCCTTTAGTGCTTATGATTTCATTCCCCTTGATCTGACTAATCTTGTTCAACCTAAGGATAGATATTGCAACCATTATAGCTTTTTGGCTCTCTTGACCTTTTTCCAACCCTTTAGGACTAAACTAGGGTGCATAGCACTTAAGTCCCAATGAACTATGGCACTAGGCACTCCAAAAAGGGCCCAATTTTGAATATGTTAATAGTTGAATAGAAAAAAATTTCTACTTAAGTGTCTAATGAAAAATTGGGGAAGCTTGATAGGAAACTAGACAAATTTCTACAATTTATGACTCAAGAATGCGTGGGTGTAGAGGTAATCCCCTTGATAGAAGGTTTACAGAGGTTTATTCAAAATGATGAACATGGTGAGGAATTTTTACATGGAACATCTATATAATAGTGGATGCAAAAGCTACGAATGTGTCTTGTTGTACTAAGGTGTTTGGATATTCAAATCCTCCAAATCATTTTGATATTCCCATTCCTACATATCTTCCTAATATTCCTGCATACACATCTTTCATCCTAGCTACCTCTACACAAAATACCTTCAACAAAGTTGAAATCAGTCACACATGTTTGAACAACTAATTGTTATCAGCACTATAGAGAAAGTGCTTGTAATCAGTTCATTCAATATAATTCATTGTTATCATTATTTTGGTTGGTCGGTTGCAATTACTTTTCAAGGGCTCATTTTGGCTTATGGTTGTTTTTGGTTAAGGATTCTTGTAGGTTTTGGAGTTTTTCTTGCCCTTGTTAAAACTTGGATATGTCTTATCCTTTCTCATAAGAAGGATTCTATTGTTTATTTTTGGGTTCTACCCAATGGGGTTCCTATGGAGGTGGAGTTTTCCTCTATTGAGATTGGGTGTGTTCTTATGATCATAGAGAAGGTTTGGCTCATTCTGTTTCTTTCTTTCTCTTTCGCGATTCATATGAAGGTGGAGAATTTCTTTGTGAAAGAGGCTTATTGTAACTTTATGTGGTCTTCCCTATTTTGTGGTTTCTCAGACTTGGGGTGGAATTGTAGTTGGATCTCTAGTTGAACGATCTCTTCCTTTTATACTCCTATAGATGTGTGCTCCTTTTCTTTTGCGGTGGAAATGAGTTATGAGGGAGGGTTGGTTTATTGTTGGGGTGATGTCATTGTTTACTATTGGATGGTTTTGGAAACTATTTTAAAACCCATTGTGAAGATTTGGGGATCCTTTCAAAACCCCCTTGTAAGTTCACCTCTCTCGTGTGGGGTCGTTAGTTAATTGTATCTTGTTTTGTAAGTAGCCTTCGAGTGTGTACTATTAATGGCCTATTTGGCCTGTAAGCTATAAATGGGTAGATGTGGCCTTTGTTTTGTAAGCAACCTTTTGGTTGAGTGTTGTTAATGGCTTGCTTGGGTTGTGTGTTGTAAGTGGCCTATTTTGTGGCCTTTTTTGGGCTTTGTTCCATGGGGAGAGCACTCGTGTTCTACTCTTGATCTTAATAAAAATTAGTTAGTATATATGCCAAAATTAAAACACAAACTAAATGTTAAATGTAATGCCCTAAAATTTTAATGCGAAAATAGTATATAAGCCATTTTTTTAATAAATATTATTAGACTAATTCCATGCTTAAGATGATAATTAGTATGGTTGCTAAGTAGTATCGCCTACACACAACCTAAGAAACATGTAACACTATTTGTTAAAATATTAATCTATAATTTTAAATATTATTATTTTAATTTAAAATCCAAGGCAAATTGAATGTCATGTACATTAATAATTACATAAAACATAAGCACATATAGATAGATTCAAACAATGACCTCCCCGGTACCACCTCGCTTATATCTCCAAAGTCACCTTATATCTTATGTGACTGCATTATACTCCTTATATCTCCCCAAGCCATTCTCTGTTACGTCTCCCAATTCGTTGATTCAATCCACCACATAGCCACCCCACACATGTAGTCCACGTAGTCCACCCCATACATGTAGTCCACGTAGTCCACCCCACACATGTTGGCCTTGGGAACTATTTGTTGGATATATTTCTAAATTGACAAGGTTTTTTGTTCCAAATCCTGGTTTACTCCTCTTGTAAGTTGTTTCTTGTGGTCTAGGTTTTCAAAATTCATCAAATTTTCCTTAACTAAGTTTGAAAACCCTTGCCCTAGGATTTTCCCTTGAAAAAATCTTGTTTCTTCGTGTAAACCCTTAAGTTAGCCCTAATTCTTATATTTTGTCGTTACTTTTTGGCCACTTAAGTGTCTTGACTATGCACGTGATTATTTCCGTCAGGTGTTCATTGAATTGTGTAATATTGTTTCATGTTTCTAAGTTATTCAGCGAGTTGGTGAATGTGCTAGGCCCACGTTATGTTTCATGTTAGTCGCCAAGTCTCCAAGTTATTTAGTGGTTACCTCAACCTTTGCGCGAATCAGCGAACATGTTGTCTCCTATTTGCTTATTTCCCGGCGATTTCCTGTTAACATTCAGCGACCTAGCGTGGCGGTGATCTCTTATTCTTAGAATCGGGCGGTTAAGACTTGTATCATCTAGCGAGGTCCATTGATTATCTGTAAGATTGACGGTTGTGTTTTAATCTCAAAGTGTTTGGGTCCTACATAAAGTGATTTGGCTATTCGATGACTGTGCTATAAGTTCAATGTCCTCTAAGTTTGGCGGCTCCGACAATTTGGCTTAATGGATGTGGCAAAAGTGGTTTTCTCTTTTGTTCGCCTAATCTCGAAATAAAGTAGTGAAGTTCTAAATCTTCTGGCGACTCGGCAAATGAAATAGTCACGTGTTCTCTTAAAAGGTTAGTCATGATAAAAGGCATTTAGCGAATGAGCGAATCAAATGATCAGGAAAGCTATAAGCCTTTAGTCGCTTGGTCTCGTAATGGAATAGTCAGTGTTCAAAACATTGGGAGATTCAGTGAATACTTTGTTCGCCAAGTCTCATAATCAAAAGGTGATTATTTTAATGGTTCAACGAATTAGCAATGGCCATCGATTGATGTCAAGATCAACAGTTGACTCAAAGTCTCAGTTCAAAACATGTAGTTAGGAGAGAATTCAGCGACTTAGAGAATAAGCTTGTTCACTAATTCTCACATTAAATAGGCGGTTAAGTCTTCCATTCAGCGAATAAGTGAAGTCTTCAGTCACCAAATCTCAGAATAATCTAGCAGTTAACCAAAGTATTAAGAGATTAAGAGATAGCTGTTGTCGCTAATTCTCTGGATGGTGACTATGGTCAGATGCTTGGGTAATATTTTCTTTGTTTGCTAGTTTGCTGAATGAAGGATGAATTAAGAGATTGGTTTTGAGAATAAGCGAGACCTTTGATCGCTAATTCTCTGAATATAAGCTAGGGTTAACTTTTCATTAAGCGATCACGAGAGCCTTCAGTTGCTAGATCTCTGGAACGGGCTCAGTTAAAGAAAATAATAAAAGAAAGGTTAGAGACCGTTGCTACGTGGATAAAGTACATTGTCGAGCTGGAGAAAAAGCAAATGGCCATCCAATCAATTTTAAAGGAGGGTTTATTACGTAAATAGGGTTTTAAAGTACAAAACTGTAATCATTACTTTTCTACCTTATTTTTGAGTTTTTTAAATCTATCTGTCAACATCCCGGCATCAGCTAGCACTGATTTGAAAATTGGTGATATGTGAAATTGAATGCAGAAGTAATTAAAGTTAGATTTGCAATGATTTTGGCAATTGCATGCATTCAATTTGCATCAATAAATAGGCTAAACTCATTATTTTTTGTGTTCAAGATCACTGGAAGAGAATTGTATTTTCTTAAGCAATCACAGAGTGCCAAGCAAATTAAGTTTATAGAGTTGAGAGCAATTGTGCCGAAAATGAGTCAACCAGAGAAGAGCATGACCTCTTCCAGTGGGGAAGCCAAAGCCAAAGGTGGTGAAGACAGAAACAAGCCAAATTACTCAGATGAGTTTATCAAATTTTTGCCTGGTTCCAGTTAGAATAAGAGAGCCCCTGATGATATTTTTGAAGATATTCTAGGTCATTGCAGAGATCCTATCACACCATCTTGCTTAGGTTACACTCTTTTCAATTACTTTCATGGAAATAGGAGTAAGCAGGTACCTATTTGTAATGGTTGGGCTTTGGGTTTAGGGAGACTGGTTGTCCTTGATGTGTTTTTAGATGTGGACTTAATTGTTGGGTTGGCTAGGTTTTATGATCCTATCTCTAAAACAATTAGGAAGGAGGACCGGTCACCTTTGGTTACTCTTGATATGGGTTCTTTCATGAGAGTTTTTAGTTTTTATACATCTTCTTCTACTGAAATTGATTTGAGCAAAGAAAGAGAGAAGTATGCAAGTAATATAGGATAAGTAAAAGACCAGATGGTTAGGCATATCCCAAAGCAGGGTAAATATATAGCTCCCCTCCCCACTAGCATGAATGCCCCTTACCAGTTCCAATCCCTCCATTACTATATGAAGCAGACATGTTACGGGTTGTGTAGAGTTTTGGGGATAGATGGGGATGAATAATTTTTTCCAGCTGATCTTTTGATGATGATCTTAGATATCCAGAATTCTCTAGTGAACATTGACTACGATTACATCCTGTATGTAATTGATAGGATGCATGAAGGGTTAATGTCTGTCAAAGAAAGAAAGGGGCCCATCAAGTTCATGCATTACTCTATGTTGATGCACTTAATTTTGTTTTTCAACATCAATAGCTTTGATTTGAATATGCTAAAACCAAGATTCACCTTCCAAGACCAGCATAATCCAGTACAACTATGGGTGAGGATATGGAATTATACTTCAAATGAGTGTGACTTTTGTGTTTTCCATAATTCCATTGTTTTTCCCATCCTGAGATTGCTAGGCATCAATGTTACAAGGTTACCAACAAAGGTTCTTAAACTCCTAAGACCCATGCAATTGGAGGATAAATGGGAGGGAAACCATAATTGGGGTGATTTCTACTTTGGGGAAAATTCTATAATTTCAAGAGTTTACGGTTGTCCCCAGCCCCCACACTTACTACCAAAATTTGTGCCACCAAGAGTTGCTTCTTTGGAATTTATTTGGCAGTTGATGTGGACAGACAGAGAGCTTTTGGCCCCTCATAGGAAAGGTACTTTCACGCCTAGGCAGTTCAGAATTAGTGATTTCCTGATTGGTAAGAGGGCTTTCCCACAAATTACCACCTGGCTAAATCATTTCAAGATGGTAGCTAGCGCTTGCAAACATGTGGACCCTGAGGATTTCATTAAGACTGCAAGATTGACACTAATTCCTAGTATTGGTGTCAATAGGGAACATGAGGGCCTGGATGAGGAGGATGTGATCAGAAATGTTGTGGAGAAGGATGAAGTTACTAAGAGATGGAGCAGGTTGACCTGAAAGATTTGCAAGCTCAGTTGAAAGGGGCCCAAATTCCTTTTGAGGGTTTCTTCCCTGACCTTCCCTACTTAAAAAGGATTGACAAGATGATAGAGATGCATGACACTCTGTCGGATCAATTGGAAAAAATGCTTGATTAGAAGCAAATGAAGAAGGGGAAGGATTACTCATCCTCTAATTATGAGGAATTCTCTGATGGATCCCAAGAAGGAAATAGCCCACCACAAGTTGGAATTTCACCAGTTAGTGATCCTATTAAAGACCAACTAGAGGCAGAAAACCTTCTAGAGCCACCATTGAAGAAACGGAGGTTTGAAGAGGGAGAACCTTCCAAGAAGAAAAAACAGAAAAGGGTGATTGATAGAGCATCTGCTCTTGTGCCAGGTGACAGGGTATATCATCAACAATTGAGAAAAACAATAAGAGCCAGCAAGATGGTGGCCACTAATGAGGGAGATGAAGAACAATCCCTGTAGTTAGGACAGGATATCAGAGAAGTGTATCAGGAAGAGTTTTTAAGTGATGACCAATTCATCAAGAGTGATGAATTCAAGAGTTTTCTTATCTGGAAAAAGCAGCAAGAAGTGTAATTGGATTTGATTCTGGTATTGCTGATGTAGAATCCCAAAGAAAGCATAGAACTCTGCCATCAAGAAGTCTAAGGTATTCTAAAATCAAACAAAAAAGTGGCAGAAACGTGCTCAAATGGTTAAATTTCATTCAAGAAATGGGAACGTTAGATTTTTGGCTTCTTTTTGTGTCAATGTCACGTGGCATGGGATCGGGCCTTGTACAAGCAACTATATGAGTCAGATAGGCTCATCTCTAGCTTACACATCTACAGGGATCAGCACGTTAGTGTCTTTGTGGAGCATATGGAATTTTATTGGCTATTTTGGAGCTGGTTTTTTTTTCTGAAACGTTTCTGCACTCAAAAGATTGTACTGACTGGTGGGCATTTAATTATTGTGTGGATGGCATAATTTTCTGGTCAGCTTTTCCCCAGAGGTATGGATGAAGGCTGCCTATTCAAGCTAATTAGATGTGGTATGCCATGAGTTTGAGTCGTCACTATCAATGTCTTCTCTGCATTGTGGCCATTCAAATATTTTTGCAATCCCTAATCTCATCCTAAGTCATGTTAATGATATATTTTAAGTGATGTATATGCACTCCTAATGTGCTTCTTCACTTCTTATGCTATATTTTAAGAAATGATGAGTAGAAATTGAAAGTAATATAAAAGTCGTTAAACTGGCCACAAGTGGGTTATAACTTATGACTAGTGAGCAAGAAAACATGTCAAACAAGAAAAAAGAAATACATGGTCTTTCTAAAACAGCTCATTCTGTCAGCTAATTTTCATGGACTGACTGTCAATTCCCCTTATATAAAAAATTTAAGCCATACTATGTACTCTATATATGCACTGAGTGTTTCAACACACTCTATATTGTGCCTGGTACCTATAGTGCTTCTTATTCAACTCTAGCTATTCCACAAATTGATGAGAAATGTTGAAAGAAAGGATTACTAGATTCCCATGTAATGATGACAGATATTTAAATGGCGATAACAGATGTTGAAATGTCAAAGATGGATAGAAAATTTTGAAATGAGAATTACACATGGTGATACAAATAATTTCAATGCAAGAAGATGTAAGGAGTAAGTCAAATTTGATATCCTTGTAAACTATGATTCTATCAAGGAAAGTCAATTGACGGCCATTATCTGAGATAGTGATACTGCGTGTTTTGTCTAAGAGCTTGCTACTGACACAATAGAATCTCCTTCAATGGAAATATTTAGATTGTTCAGGAATTTACTGTCATAGCCCAAAACAATGAAGAAGGATTGAATGTTGCAACCTCCTCAGAGTTTCTCAATCCATTAGCACTTTCTCTTCAAATGGTTTGCACTGTATTTATACTTGATAATCCCTAAAAAAAATATTAATGTTGTTTTTTTTTGCTTGTTGTTGAGTATATGATTATCAGTTCTTGTTAAAATTTATACTTGATAGTGTGAATAGTTAAGCCTCATAGGAACATTAATGTAAGATTGTGGAATTTTTCCAGAAGTTACTTCATGCATGTATGTAAGACATAGATTACAAAACAACTGGTTTAGAGATGACAAATACTTTTGCGAAAGTTGTGTTTAACAAAGGGAAAATGTTCTAATAACTTTGTGCATGGCCATGTGGCACAAAGGTTTCATGTTGGGCTTGACTTACTTAGAATTTGTGTAAAGTATTTAGGTTTGTGTCTTCCTTGTCTTCCTTGTTGTTTTGGTGCTCTCCCTATAATTTCTCTCTTGTTAAAATGGTCCACATTTTGGAAATTTCCTTAGTGTTAAAATCTATTCCTCACTCCAATTAGATCCAATATTAGAAAGAGGAAAACAATATTAGAACACAATAAATTCTCAAACAACTCACTGAACCTATCGTTCTCAATCTCAGTTCTAATTTATTTAGAATATGGGATTCGTATAAAATAATATGGGATTAAGATTAACAAACAGCTTCTAATATAAAGGTAGGAAGAAAAAACTTTCCCTCGCTTCCATTAGATCCCATATTAGAGACAGAGAAAATGAATATTAGTTTGCAATAAATTCTCAAACAGTTCATTCATCCTATCATTATCGAACTCAGTTTCAATTCATTTAAAGATTGAGAATCATATAAAAGAATATCATATTAAGATAAAAAAACAGTTCCAATATAAAGAATGGCTAGTAGGCAGGAGGAAAAAACTAGTAACATACCTGACAATTCCTCCGTCCTTCCTTTCTCTGCACAACCATGTTTCCTGCCACATATTGTTGCAGCTAGTTACAATTCAAATATATTCAAAATAGTCTAGTTATCAACTCATTCTACAATTTTTCAAAAATATATTATTGATGGGAGTTAAAAAGAGCTTACAGCTAGTTACAATTCAAATATATTCAAAATAGTCTTGTAATAAACAAGGGCATCTAGTCACAAAATGGTCATCAAAACAATCTAAAACGTCACATACATTAAAAAATAATTACTTAGAACAAGAATTTTGCCTCCATCAATTGTGGCTTCCTTATTCTCTGCCTTTTCCTTTTGCTTTCTCTCGTCCTTTATTCCATATATTACAATGTAAAACAGAAAAATCAACCAAGAAATAAACAGATGGACCAGACAAAACCCTTACAGAAAAACATGATAAATCTAAGAAAAAAGAACAGAAAACTCTAATAAAAGACATTTAAAAACATATATAACAGAGACCTAAGAAAGAAAAGAAAAGGGCAAATAATTCATAGAAAACACAACAAAATATTGAAAGAAAGAACACTACCTGTAATTGAAAGAAAAGGAAGAACACTACCTGTAATTTAATGAAGAGGAAAAACGCTCTCTGCGTTTTCTGCTTTCCAAAACACTACCGTTGCTTTTTACTTGCTTTCTCTGCTTTTCTTCTTTTTCGTTCCTTTTTCTTCCTTTTCTTATAATGTATTAAAATTTATACGCACACACTGGAATTACTCATGTTTATTAGTTATAATGTATTAAAATTTAGAGGCATTTTTTATAATTTTTTATATTTTTTAATTATAATATAATCAAATTTATAGGTACTTTCTTTGTGAAATTATTTATTTTTATTAATAATAATATATTAAAATTTATAGATACTTTCTTAGTCAAATTATTCATGTTTGTTAATTATAATGTATTAAATTTTATAACCACTTTTTTAGTAGAATTATTTATGTTTGATAGTAATTATTTGATATCTTATTAGCAATAAATTTTTCTTATAGTTGAACATATATTAGTCATAATATAAAGATAAACATGGTGTTTTACTAGGAATTTTAATTATTTTTTATGTTTAAAGTAGCAAAATTCTAGGGTGTTGTCTCTTATATACAACAACCCAATGGGCCACTAACAACAGAGTAACAATTACAGCATGTTAACAACACTCTAAACAAACATAAAAAATAGTCAACCTAACTTCAAAATAGTTAAAACGTACCGGTATCAATGTTCGTAGTGACCACTGCTAACACTAACATTATCAATAGTACTAATCAAAAGAGTAATAAAAGTCTTTAAAAGGGGCCACACATGGCCATACCAGAATAAACTATCATTGCAAAATATAACAGTACTAATGAAAACAACAGAGTTCAAAGCAAGGCCATAGAATCCACTAACAGTAATGCAAAAGAGAAACACCGATCAAGTCCCTAGGTATCCTTTGACTTGCATGGCTTGGTCAACATTCTCATCGCCTAGTCCTTTGTAAGGAACTTATAAAGTTCCTTGTAATTGTCATCCTCTGCATCAAGTGTATCCTTCTGTAGTAAGCACAATGTAGCAGTCAAACTATGCATGATCTTTAACGCAAAGCATGAGACATCTTAAAGCCGCTTGTCTATATCTGCAATTCTTTTCTTAATTGTATTTATCTCCTCCTAAGTATCCTCGGATTTACCACCTTCCCCACTAATAGTAACCTTACCCTTGCCAACATTTGGTGACTTAGCTTTCTCATCA
The DNA here is from genome assembly GCA_027943335.1 of Chamaecyparis obtusa. Lineage (NCBI taxonomy): Eukaryota > Viridiplantae > Streptophyta > Pinopsida > Cupressales > Cupressaceae > Chamaecyparis > Chamaecyparis obtusa. The sequence goes on from BSBK01005180.1 coordinate 659,069, forward strand.
AGAGCAATATTTTTGGTATGGTTGAGGAATTCAATTTTGAGGCTCTTAGAAACATGGGAGGAACTACTAGTAATTGTAGAATAGACCTCCCTCTCAACAATTTTTTCCTCTTTTCCATCAGACTTTCTTTACCTACCCTCTTCAGAATCTGAATCCTTCAAATTATTCCCTTTTTTCACAGGCTTGGTGGCTAGTCTAGTAGATCGATGGGGCATGTTAGTTTCTTAGGTAGCTTCGATGTCCGAATCCATCTCTTATATATTAAATTTAGCATTTTTATGGGCATTGGAATTCAATTTAAGAGGAGGGTCATTTCTTTTCTTTTCTTTTTCTTTGGTTAATCTTTGACCGCAGTGTTAGGAGAACCATGTGCTTTAAGGGAGAGGTTCTTAAGGCATTTTTTCTTGCTAGGTCCATGGAAATACATTATACTAGTAAGGGGGTGGAAGAGACAAGGGCTTCTTGGACTGTAATAGCTCTAGGGAGACATAAGGAAAGCTGAAAATGGTAGAGCCTGAAAATGGGCCTTGGTAAAGGGTAAATGACTTCTTTCCCTAGTTTTTGGCCTTGATGGCTTCCTTAACAGAATTCTCCAAAGAATGGAGAGGAATGGGAAGAAGATAACACTATGATTTCTAAAGTGATTCAAGAAAATCATCTGATAAAACTAATAAACTTCAAATCTTCCTTCAAGAGTAAAATATTTTGTTACCATCAAACACACCTGGTCCCATGGTTGAAAAAAATTATTGACGATTGTAGCCACCACGCAGCTTAATAGGGTTTTTTCTATCTCAAGAAAACTAGTTAAGGCTTTCAACATTTGAAACCCTACTGGTTTTCTTCCATTTTCTCCCCCACGTCAAAAGACTAGTGGCTTTTGTAATAACTCTGTCATTAACTTCAAAATAAATATTTCTCATCGACACATGCCTCTCAGCCTATGAGGAGACAAATTGGAGGGAAAGATTTTTACTGTGCCCCATCAAATACTCAATAAACTGAGTCACACACCCTTCCTTATATATGTGCCAAATCATAGGGTTGTTCTTGAAATCATCATGTTTATTGGGCTCTACACACACTTTAACCCCCCATGGTGTCACACACCAAAGAAAAAAGATTACTGATATGTAGAAAATAACCCAAATTGAAACCAACAAAGGAAAAAGGCACTTGAGCCCAAAATAAGTGAAGGTAATATGTGCATACATATTATTTTGAGCTATCTTACACTTTCATCTCCAACTTGGTCGCTTCCTCATGTGAATAGTCTATTTTCATTATGGAAATAAAAGGCATATGGGTTTTGGATAGATTTTATCTAACAAAATCTTGCAATCCAATATTAAAATTAATGCATCTCCCTTGAAAAAAACACCCATTAAAATTGATAGCAATATTTGACCATGTTGACGCATCATAGAGGAAAAAGGGGACAAGTTGGCAATGAATGTACACAATGTTAGGCCTCATCGTGATTCAATTTTTGAAAATATAATAGGTAACTTTTTAAAATTAAATCCCCTCTATATCGGTAGATCAAGGCCAATAAATTCCACAAGAAGCCACATAAATAAAATTTATAGATATCCAATGAGAATCAAGAATCTTTCTCTTTCCTTAGTAGAGACTTCAAATTAGGGGGAAAATAATGATCCTCCCTCCAACATTGAAAACCATCACTAGCTAGGCCCATGAAAACTATTGAACCAGCAACTGGATTACCCTCTCTAAAAGTATGTTGTATGGTAAAAGCTTCAAACCCTGTCAGTAGAGCAGATTTGACTAAAAAGACACCCTTCTGGTTTCTTGTCCAGATAAATTTATCTTCCTTAAGGAAGAGGGGGAGTCTCATTTCACTCAACAAATTCTTGAGCTTAGCAAGCTTAGAGAGGATATTAGGCTTGTTCATATAGCTTTGTGTCATAGCTTTGCATTTCCTTAGAGGAGTGATATATTGATCAAGGTAGATCCCAAAGGAGGTCTTCACCCTTTCCATATGCAATTTTAAATTTGAATTATTAGCAAGAGTTTTATCTCCAATCCATTAGTGTTCACAAAATTTGATTGACCTCTCATCGCCTATTTGTCAATTTTTTTATCCTACCAAGAAAACCATTCAAGTCAAGGATCAAGGACTCTATGAAATCTAACTTGGTTAAGGTACTTAGCCTTAATAATTTTGTACCAATCAGCTTTATCTAGAGTAATATTCCAACCAATTTTAGAAATTAAACCTTTATTCAAGTTGGTCAATTTTTTATCCCAAGTCCACACAGGCTTTCAGTTCTACAAGCAATATCATAATTGACTAAAGCCAATCTCTTTTGTCTTTCACTCTGGTTCAGAGGAAGGTTCTTTGAATTCTTTCAAGTTTTTCTTCCATGGTTCCTGAAAGTTTGAAGAGGGTTATAAAGTAAACATGGATACCTTAGAGGGAGGAAAAAAGTAATTGGAGTTTCCCCACACTACTTAGTAACTTACCTTTCCAAACAACTATCTTCTTTTGGATTCTCTCCAGGATGGTATTCCAAAAGGAAGGGGTAACCTCCTTAATAGTAAGGGGGAGGCCCAAATATGTTTCTACAAGAGTGGTACACTAATAGCCAAGGATATCTTTGATCTTGATCTGTAGGTTCATCTTGGTATTAAATAAGTATAGAATGCTTTTCTCATAATTGATTCATTGTAAAAACTCCTTAACATATTCTAGAAGAAGATCCTTCTACTACCTTTCTTCCACCATTGAAGACCTTCCAAAGAGGAAAGTGTCATAGAAAACTACTAAACAATTGAGGGGGAGTGTGAAGGCAGTTTTAACTCCATGTATTCTTCGAGATAGGCACAAAGACAAAAATTTTATGCCTAGCACTTCAACAACCATTATAGAAAGATATAGCGAGAGGGGATCACCCTGTTTGATTCCCTTTCCAACTTTGAAGAACCCCCAAGGGACCCCATTAACTAGGACTGAGTAGTGGAAAGTCTCAACACATTCCCTAACAATCCCAATTAGTTTTTCACTGAACCCCATTTTACTTAAAAATTTATACATAAAGTGTCATTTAACCCTATCATAAGCCTTAGAGATATCCAACTTAAATGCCATACTTATAATCTGACCTTTTTCCCATTGAGTAGATAATCTCAAGAGTAGCAATGGCAACATCCAAAATTTGTTGGTCTAGGACAAAGCCTTTTTTATCATTGCTAATGAATTTGTCTAGGAAGGGCTTCAACTGATTAACCATTACTTTGGAAAATATCTTATAGATAGTACAATGCAAGCTTATAAACCTAAAATAAATCATTCTCTTTGGGTACTGAGTTTTAGGGACCAAGGAAATGAATGTATTATTTAGTTTTTTCTATAGTTTACATGTCCTTAGAAAGTCTCTTGTAGCCATAGTAACATTATAATTGACAATATCTCAAAACCCTTGAAAAAAAAAGTAAGAAAAAACCTGTCAAGGCCATGGGATTTATACAAACCCGTTGCAAGCACAGTGCTTTAACTTCATCTTCAAATACTGGGTCAATAATTATATTAGTATTCTCCTCCCCAATGGAAATGGGGAAATAACTTAAAAGTATGCCCTCTAGATCACTAGTGTGGTTACCAACATTATTGGAATAAGTTTGGATGAAGTAATAGGATTATACCTCTCCAATTTTAGCATCATCAGTAACTTCCTAATCAATCCCATTCAACAAACATTTGATTATATTCCTTTTTTATGTCTACTGTAAAATCTATGGAAAACAACTGAGTTATGGTTTCCCTCCTTCGGCCATTAAATCTTTGACCTTTGTTTCCAATGATTTTTTTGTTTTCTAATATCATCCTTCCATTTTATTATCCACCCTTCTTCCTCTTCATGCAGGGAATGCGACAAGTTTCTTGTAGCAATCATATTCTAGATGGTATCCATTTTAGAGCCTATCTCCTTTTTTTGATTAAAAATGTCGCCAAAGGTTGACTTGTTCCACCTTTTAACTTCTTTTATGATGAGATCCAATTTTTGAGAGATCTTGTACATAAGAGATCCCTAGATAGAGGACTCCACCATTTTTTAATACAACCCCTAAAGTCAAGATGAGAGGCCCACATAATCTCATACCTAAAATGGAGCAAAGTAGAGAAAGGTTTGTTTGCCCAATAAAGGAGGATATGATTATGGACAGAGATAGTTATGAGGAGAGCTCTAAGAGAAGCATTGTATCCTAATTCCCAACAGGTTGAGAAAAGGAATTGATCCAAATTAACTTGAATAAAATAAGTACCCTTGCAACTATTTGACCAAGTGAAGGGATTACTTGAAAGATCAATATCCAAGAGGCTAATTTATTAAGAAAATGAGATGTCAATCATGCTATCATTAGAACCTATCAAACCTCCTATTTTTTCCAAGGGGAATAGAGGAGAGTTAAAATCTCTTACCACCATATAAAGTGCATTCTTGTCCTCTATAATATGAGAAGAGACTTCATCCCATGTCATCTTTTTACCAACCCAAGTATTACGAGCATGTATATGTAAAAGATGTCAAGTGCAGTTGCCAAGTTTGAAGGTTACCACAAGATAATTGTGGGAGAATTCATAGGTGTCACCATTCATCTAATTCAAATTCCACATAGTTTCCACCCTCCAACCACCCCCCCCCCCCCCCCCACCCTCGTGGCTCCATCAACCTCGTTGATGAAGAAAGAGGAGCTCGACCATATTCTTGTAGCCACCAAGGATAAATTTTGGTTGGACATCTTCACTTCTTGCAACAAAAGAACATCAATTTTTAAATCCATAATATATTTTCTACTTGAGAAAACTTATTCTGGGGACTATTGATCCCCCTCATGTTCCATGAAAGGAACTTCATTTCTTATTCTAGGTGTTAGCATCTAGAGTCAGTTATCGCCAATTGACAATTTCTTTGGTCATGTCCTTGTGTCTTAACACTCTTTTTGAATTTTTGTCAAACTTATATTCTATTCCCACATCAATTTTTTTAGTTCTCATTTCTTCTTTTCAAACTGCCAATCATCTTTTTTAGAATAGTCAGCTAAAGCATCAAGAGGGGATGGTTTAGTCTCTGGAGTGAGAATCATAGATTTAGTAACTTCACACATATAGTCCTCCATATAGAGGGATATTTGGGAAACTATTATTGAGGTAGCATTAGTTTTCTTAAACTTGTTAGGGGTCACTTCCCCTGCTTCCTTCAATTTATGGCCAAAACCACCAACTTCTTCCAAAGTAGCATCAAAAGGACAGATTAGTAACAATAGAGTTACTTATTATAGTATCATCATTAGCTAGAATTGCACAAGAAAAAAATACCTATGTGTAGGTCACTTTTTTTATTCCACCCACTTCTTTAATGTATTTTTCTCCATTTTTTTGAAAAGTCGGTGCTATTTATCAAGATGACACTATATTTGGCATTTTTTTGCATTGATCAAAACAAGTAGGCACTGAATCAGGTTATATTTAGTGCTTAGTTTAGCACCTAAACATGCACCATTATGTTCCCTTATTGAACAAATGACATTTTTTAGTTGGTCTAGCTCCTTTTTATTCAAAATCCATGGAGCTTCTACATATGTTTCATTTTCCCTATTTGGTCATGTTGTCATGAGGGATTGTACCCAAAATGCTTAAGTGTGATTCTCAACAATCTCGTAAAACATGGAATGATCTTCAGGCCTGTAGATATGCCTATGATGAAGATCTTTCTTTGGAGAAGGTCAACTTCCTCTCAGTATTCACCTAAAACTATCTTTTGAACAAGAAAAATGATAGAAGGATATTCTTGAAATAAACCTATCTTTAAATAGTGATGCACTGAATGTTTAGTATCCTCAAAACCCCTTAACATATTAAAATTTAGAATAATCTTGAATAAAAGACTATATGATTTTTGTCACAAGGGATTGAACTTAAAATGTTTAAGTATGATACTCAACAATCCTATGAAACATGAAATGATCTTTAGGCTTGTGGGTATGCCTATGGTGAAGATTAATCTTTGGAGAAGGATGACTTCCTCATAGTATTCACCTACAACTATCTTTTGAACTAGAAAAGGTGATAGAAGGATATGCTTGAATTAAACCTATCTTTAAATGGTGATGCATTGAATGTTTAGTATCCTCAAAACCCCTTAACAACTTGCAATTCACAATAATCTCAAATAAAAGACTATATTTTCACAACCCAAAACTCAAAAACCAACTTATATGAAGGTTCAAGCATCAATATCTTAAAAAGGAAAAAAATATCCATAATTAAAGCTATTTAATCCCAATAACATAACATGCAATCTAAATCAATAATAAATAACATGCAGTAATTAAGAACTGAATACCTAATTGAGATTAATCAAAGGGCTTGCAAGACCACAAAAATTTAATCCAACTCACAAATCCACCATTGATAACACACCAATATGAGAAGGATAAACCTTGTCTCTATTCAATCAAATAAATCAACACCACTACAAAGTTTGAAATTAATGAGCTCCATACAAAGATGCCTACATTTACAGAAGCAAAACAAGGCAAGAAAGAAAGAATTGGTAAAAAAAACATAAGGAAAAGACCTTATAGGAAGGTCAAACCCAAAAAAGAGTGGGAACTCAACTGAAACTACACTCAAACTGAACTAAACTCAACTACTCCTAAAAAATGCCCAAAATAGCCCCATGGTCAAATTTGAACAAAAAGCATGCATGAAGAGGGGTAAAACTGAAAATATTCGCACTAGAATTGGCTCAAATCCACCTTTAATTATGCATCCATGATGTGGGCTCCAATAAATAATGTAAAACTTAAATACCTATCTCAAATACCTCCATAGGCCATGGAAAACACTCCTTTGACCAAATTGACTCAAACCATGACCCATGCAGTTACCCTCCATTTTTGCATTACAATAACAATCATTACGTGTTTTATTTATGAACACTTAAAAAATGTTTTATAGTTTGGGCTCATGCAAAAATTAAATAAATATATAATCTCCAATTTGTCTCCTCAAGACATGCAAACCCAAAACTCCTTTCTCAATGCGAACTCAAACTCCTTTTCTAAGAGCATTTATTCTATGTTTGCATTTAATTTAATATTTATTAGGTGTTTTATTTATGAACACCTAATAAATATTACTTATATCTTTATAATGCAAAAAATAGAAAAATAAAAATAAATCTTATATTAATATTTATTAAGTCATAAAAGCATATTAATTAATATCAATCAAGCATTATATTTTTATCGCTTAATAAATATTAATATAAAAAGTATTTATAGCATTTCACAAAAGGCTTGAAAACTACAAGGTAACAATTCCAAAGGAATTTTTAAAAACAAAACAAGGTAAAAATCGCCTTGTCTTTGATGACTTAGGGTATTCAAACTCTAAAACACACTTCTCTTCATTTTCATTTTTTCCATTTAGTAGTTTCCTCTTTGTGGTCGCCTTGGTAGGGTTTGGAGTTTCCATGGAGATTTGAAGCTTTCTAGAGTTGTTTGTTGCGAGGATTTCTATAGCAATTTGTGACCCTCTTTCTATATACCTAGTAAGCATTTCATGTCTGTGACTTCAAGCTTAATCTACACAAAGAAAACAATGAACATTTCCTTTGGTTCTTTGTGACTTTTCCTCCATTCTCAAACTCTTTATTTATGAAGGTCATGACCTCCATTTGTACAAAAAGTAATGGAAATATATATGTGATTAATGATGAAAATGGATTCACTTTATCTGCATTGGAAGAAACAGGCTACGGGAACTTGAGGGTTTCATCTTCTAATGGTCATAATTATTCATTTTAGATTTTTACATTTTCCTTCATTGATTGCTTGCTGGGAACACTACTCTTTTCCTTGAATCCCCACTCTTTCCAGTATTATTTGTTGTTCTATTACATGAAGACTAATATTCTTACCTTACAAAGTGTTCTTCATTGAATGAGTGATACTATTTTGTTTTTATCCTCTAATGCTACATTATTTTCACTACTTTATTGAGGGTTTTCATATTCTATAAGTTACAATGGTTCATTATTGGGAACCCTCTGTATATTTCTTTCTTTCCTATACCTTGTTGACTAGGATCATTATTTCACTAATATTGGATTATAGTTATAGTCGCATACTACCTTTATTAGTGATCAATATTTTAAATCCTTTGACTTTTATAGCATATTTCCATGCTTCCTTTAAAACCTATTGCAAACAGATAATGATTTCTCCCAAAATACGAACTAGGTTTTTGTGAAATTTAATGGGTTGGTGCATTTTGATGTCTTCTAATTTCTAAGAAAATTTCACAAAAGCCTAGTTCGTGGATAGTGAGATATGAAAAAAACATGACCATGCTCCCTTCTATGTGTTTCATCATTATGGTTTTTCAAACTTTGTATTTTATGTCCTACTTGAAAAGAAATGCTTGAGGTAAAACCCATTAAATGGGATTGGTAACTCTCCATCAAGTGTGGATAGATGAAAAGTGTTATATGGTTTGCATCCTGTTGTGATAAATGTCCCACTCCACATGGCATCAAACTTTGTATGTTTTCTAGGTCTGCTCTTAAGATCAACCCATTTCAAAACAATATATCCTTCCTTGAACACTCTTGGAGATGCCTTCTTATCAAATGTCCTTTTCAAAACTTTTACCAGGGTTACTAGTGAGCATAATATTACACAGTTGTTGGTTAAGTACCTCATTTGACAAAGAAAAATATGAAAATACCTCATGTATCATATCCTTTTACCCAGGAATAAGATATCCCACATAGAAACATTCACATGCATTTTATTCGAATGATCAATAGTATTAAAATTGTTGGTACTAATCTTATGCTACATTTTTGGAACAACAATATATTTTTATGCTTGTGTTGGTTGTAATGGTTCTTTCTGGTGTTCTTTACCCACTACCTGTTGTGTGTGGGTTGTGTCCTTAGCAAAATCTAATTTTTTTGTGAAGTAAAGTTCCTACTTGGCCCTGTGAACCTAAAACTTGCTGATTTTTATCCTTATCAGCCTACTAGTTCAAGTCAAAAACCCTTTTCTTGGATTTAGTGTTGGATGCTATAGGTACCCATGACTAATGTTGTGTATTATTAACCCCACAATACTCTCCCTCTTGATAATTCATCAATGTAACATCTAGAGTTCCTTGTTGATTCTGTGAATTCTATTGATCATTAGCCTCTTGTGGTATATATTGTTGTGACATTTCATTATTTTGAACCATGAAAACTTGATTTAACAATAACTTTGATTATTCTATCCAATAATGATACCAATTATAAGAAAAACACCATCCCTCATCCTGAGCCACATTGTTTTGCACTAGTACAATATCTTTGGGTGAGCTGGGTGTATTTGGATTGTAGAGAAAAATGGGCCTTTGGTTATAGTTTCTCCTTTGGCCTCATTGATCAATTTGGTAAGGTGACCCATTGGGCTAATATGAAGCTTAGTATGGCCTCTCATCTTGATTTTGTTTCATCTCACAGTTGACCAACTTATTACTAAAAGTTTGCAAAGTCTTCATAATGCTCTCATTTTGTTCCTTAATGTCCTTAAGATATTGAAATGGGGTTGTAGTTGCATGTTCTTGAGCTACAACATGGTTATTAAATGTTGGAAATATAGGAGTTATTCTAGTTGTGAAGGGTATTTCCATTGATCTAGAATAAAAAACTGAGTAGGTAATAGACCACAACATTTATGTTCTCTCTTCCCATGTTGTGATTTGTCATTTTAGAGGATTCTGGCCTAGTCTTCCTCAACTATACACTTGGATATCTCAACACTAGAACCTCTCCTCTCAGGTACATTACATATATTCCCTATGGCAAGGGGCCTTTTCATAACCAAGTTTGATATTGTTGAAGATAGAAACAAGATTATGTGTAGTCATTTCTTTAGCTAGGAGAATAAATTTATGCTTATGATTAAACCATGTCATGCTGATATCTACCAGAATGTTTAAAAAAATATCGATATGGGTTTGAATTCCTTATATCCCCCTACATCTTTGGGTAGATTCTCTTTTGGAGGAAGTGGGATATGCTCTTGGGGATTTCCTTATGGTGGATAATGAGTCTTCTAACATATATCATTGCACATTTTCTCGCATCCTGATAGATTTGAATGTGTCTAAGGGGTTTTCTATTGAAACCTTACTCCATTCATCAAAGGGATCCTGGGTTCATTCGCTGGACTATGAAGGGTTACCATTTAGGTGTAGAAGATGCTTTAATAATGGTCATGTTGTTTCCCAATGTGGTTCAAAGAAGAATAAGATATCTTCTTCATGGTGGAATGGCTCCATGGTTGAGCATCATACAGTGGAGAAGAAATCTAAAACTCAAATGAGTTTCTCTCGGGTGGTTGCAATGGACTCTTCAGGTCCTTTGGCTTGTCCTCAGATGGATTTGTTGGGAGGTTTGTTGAGGGAAACACTCAATGTCTCGTGACTTCTTCTCAAGCTAGAGTAGATTCTCATGAATTTGTCCATGGGGTAGTTGGTGTTTCCTTCTCTATTGACTATGATAGGATATTGGCTAGTGGTTGTTCTCTACCAACAATGAGTGTTGATAGTGTTGTCCTTGTGGTTGTAGTTGGTGTTATCCCAATAGCTCTTATTGGTCCTATTGTTCAGGATGTTGTTGGCACTTTCTCTGGATCTTTTGAGGGGGTTCTTTCTTCTCCCCAAGGGTGGTGAAATTCTAACTCTAGATTCATTAGCTTGGCAGGATGTGACTGCTAAGGTGGAAGAGGGTTGGATTACGGTAAAAGGTAAAAAAATCCAAGACGTCTTTGTCCTCTTTTGGCATGACCCTTTGTTCCCACTCCAGGAGGGATAAATGAAAATCTTAATTGCCTTTTTCTTGTGATTGGTTACACTAGAGATCTCTCTAGCCTTTTCTTTTTCTATTGGTTGTATGTTGGTTTTGTATGTAGTGTTGGTCTCAGGTTGAGGGAGTTTGTTGTTAAAACCCTCATCATGGTCTTGTTTCATTTCATTTTGTGGGCCTTAATGGAATATCTTCTATGACCTCTTTGTAAAGGGTTTCGAGTCCCTTCAAAACCTTCTTTTTCTTTAATTAAAAAAAAAACTATAACTTCTATTGCCTTGTTGGCCTCCATTATGGATAGATGTCTTATAGGACATTGTTGTGAGATGACAAAGTTCATGAAAAGAATTTTGGTTCCACCTTTATGCTCTTCTACTCCATTATCTCATTGATTTTTATTTGATGTATCTAATGCTTCTTTTGGAGCTATGACCTCTAACACTTTCTTTTGATGTTTTCCTTGAATTACCACTCCAATACTTGCTGCTTTAACCTCCAAATTTGATCAAAATGATTCTTTTGCATCCCAAAATGGTGCAAGAGTACCCTGTCAAGTTCAAGCTGTGTGTGTGAAAATTGTACCTGATTCTGTAGACACAACACTCAGTAAAACATTAGAGGTTAGCTATAATCAAAATCGTGCAAAATTGAAAGCTATCTAACCAAGCGATTTACTACCTTCTAATAGGTGCGAGATTAATGTTCTCAGATTATTATCGAGATCAGTGACCTAGACGACACCTAAATGAAGGATTTGAATGCAATTCTAGATATGGAATAAATGCAATTATTCTATTTTTTTTTTTGGTATTTTATGATGCAATAAGAATGATAAATTGATATGATATGAATGCTATTGAAAACTGATATGCTATGCTAATCTAACAATGATATGAAATATGAATGCAAAAATAAGATTGATCTCACAAAGATGTCGATTCGCAAGAGCTTTGATTCTTCAATTCCAATTCTCCAGCGTGATTGTGCAAAATATGAGATGATTTGTGAAGAGCTGAAGCCTTTAATTTATAGAAATCCAGGGCTTGGGAGGTGCATGGATAAAAGCCATAAATCACTCAAATTAACTCATCTTGATTTTTGAGTTATCTGATCATAAAAGATAGTTAATTCTCAAAATCATGCAAAAATAGCTTTTTAACTCAAATTAGAGTTTAGATCAGCTTTTTGAACTCCAAAAGGATGTTGAGTTCCAAAAAGTCAATAACTTGCATTGATTTTCTGATTTGGAGTTTAACTGTTTCTTTTGAATATGCATAATAATTAAGAATTAAATAAATAAATAAAGTGATTTATCCTCAACTCAACTGATTTTTGAAATAAAATAATTAATTTATGGGTTAATTAACTATTTTACCAAACTTTTATTAAAAATTATATTATTAAATAATGACAACATGCTTTAATTAATTAAATAATAATTTAATCAATTAAAGATAGGAATTTTGATTTATTGTCAAAATTAAATAATACAATTAATAATAGATAGAATTAAATTTAATTACACAATTAAGTGGCAAATATTAAATCTAATTAATTAAATATGAAAATATTCAATTAATCAAACTTAGGATAAATGTGATTTATCGTCAAATAATCATTAAATTAAAGATAATTAAGATAATTAGGAATATTACTAGGAATATTCCCCGATGCAGAATTTAAGATAATCAATTATGATTCGATGATGTTAGATGTGCCTTAGGTTAGGACTTTGATGTCGATTTCGTTCGAATTGAAGATGTAGGAGATTAATGAACTTATAGCCCATTTTTAGGGTATTACATTTTGCCCCTCTTTGAATTACTGTGCGAAGCGGAGTGGTTCAAAGATAGTCTGTGTTTGATAAAGCTATGAAACTGATGTTTGAAATTAATAATTGATATGAGACAGAAGCTGATTGATATTGAATTGATATGGAGATAATAGGTCCTAAATGACCAAAGATAATGTTCACTGTAGAAGCAAATGAACCTATGATTGCGAAAAAGTGTCAAAATGCCTGATTCTGAACCTTAGGATTGATAAGAAGTGAGTGACCCGTTCTAGACTCGATTGTCTTAGCAGAACTAGCAAGTATCACATCCAAACCCTTCAGTTGTCGAAGAACCAAGGAAAGAACACTATGATCTGATGGTTGCAAAAACTGATACAGTTTACAAGATTAGGAGAATACCAAATTGATATGGATCTTGATGAATCTGATATGCCCCAAGTGATGATAGATTTGCCCCGAGCGATGAGGACTTTTGATGAATCAGTGACTAGACGTGATTGTTTGTCTTGATCACTGATGAAAGATATTGATAGACTTGATCGATAGAATTTGATTTACAGACTTTGAATTGATGTGCAATACCATGCCCCCTTTGGGATTAAAATTGAAATCTGACAAGAAAAAGTCAGCGTTGATAGTTTAGAAGCATGTTAATTGATTTGAGAAGTGGTTATATACATTCGAGAACGCATTCTGCATCGTTTGGAAGGTCCTGGAGACCGAATTTGACTAGGTTTGACCATGAGTTGACCATGGTTGACCAAGTTGAAATTTTGATAGTGTGATGTAAGATAATCAGTTAAGTTGAATACTGGATTTCTGTGATGATCGAAGGTTGATTATGCAAGCAATTAATAATATGAATGATCTCAGATTTGAATTTTGATCCCGAAAAAGGATTCTACTTGCTACTTCATTGGAGGAACCTTCGTGTGAGATGCAGTTCTTGTTAGACTTGAAGATGCGATTTGAAGAATCATTTAAGCATTGAAGTTCATTTAATCATTGTGAGATCATGCAAACATGCAAAATGCAATGAGACATGCAAAATGAAATGCAACCTAAGACCGAGGACCTAGTCACTGATCATATGTCGATTTGTTATCATCATTGAACTTTTAGGTAACCGGATAAATCAATACAATGCCCACTAGCCATGAAACCATAGACATATGAATATTGATTTGTATGCGCAAGAATCAATACAACACCCACTGGTCAACAACCATGGATATATGAATATTGATTTTGTTTTCGAAATGTCAGATTAGATATAAGCACCAAGGCACAAACGCCAGGATGACTTGAATATCATGTCCATTTTGATATAGCAATTTGTACAAGCATCAAAACATAAACGTCGTGATGACCTGAGTACGCCTTGCGTTGCAAACACATCAAACAGTCAAGAGATCATTCTAAATCCAATGTGAATTACCCGTAGTGACCCTTTATCGTTCACATCCTTAGGCAAGATTGCGTTCCACAGTAGGAGAAAGAACTTACTCAAAAAGATAATAGTTAGATCAAAATTCCTTGAATTGTATGGGTATCAATGGTCGAGGTACGCATGGCCATCCAATTCGAGATAGAGGCTCTTACAGTCGGACACCATTTCAATCCAAAAGTTCGAAAGATGTTAGATTTTCACATACAAGCAGAAGACAAAGAAAAGATTATGCCCCCAGTCATCACTCTCTAAATCCTATAAAGGACATCATCGAAGAGCTCGAAGGGACACAATATGCAAAAATCTCAATGCGAATCAGTAAGCATACAAGGAGATAAAAGCATGAAAAGCACAAATTGTTTTCAGTTTGAGTTTGATGTTTGATTGCGTTGTTGTAAATGCAAAATCCTTTCTGGAGACAAGACTGACTGACTGACTCAACTGGAAGCTTCAAAGGACTCTGACTGGATAGGAAATGTCGAAGATACATGGGAGACCATAGGATATGACATTGATTGCCCCCAAATTTGAACATTGATAGGATACAGACGCTTGAGCTAGTTGGTGTACAGGCCGACTTATTGAAAACTGGAAATGCAGGAACAAACCGGGAGATATGTACAAACTAAAGCAAGACTGAAAGCTGGGAAAGACCAAGATTGTGCTGATAGATGGAGCATTTGGAACAAGTGGCGCCCGTTTGCCGGGTTTTCACCATCTTGGTAGAGATTCTATTTTTGCTACCGAGGTGCCTGTTTCCAGGTTTTCACCAAGGCACTTTTTCTTCTTTTTTCATTTTTTTTGTATTTTTTCATTTTTTCAATTTTTTTGTACTTTTGATATTTTTTCAATTTTTTTTGTACTTGTGATATTTTTTGATTTTTTTGTACTTTTGATATTTTTTGATTTTTTTGTGAATCATCAAGGCGCCTATTGCTAGGTTTTCACTAAGATGTTCATTTTTTTCAGGACTTTTCTGATTTTTAAGATTTTTTCAGGACATTTACCAAGCACTAAATGCCTTAGGCATAGAATTTCTTCAGATGGAGAACGTTGATTGGTTCTCGGAGCTGTTCTCCTTTAGTTGTTGAGAGTTGATAGGCACCAGAGCCAAAAGTAGCAGTGATTACAAAGGGACCCAGCCAGTTGGGTTCGAACTTCCCCTTGCGTTCTCGATGTGATTGATTTTTAGGATTTTCTCTCAACACTAGATGGCCAACCTGAAATTCTCTATGTCTGACTTTCTTGTTGTAGCCTCTAGACATTCTTTTCTGATACACTCTGAGATGATCATACGCTGCTCGTCTACGCTCATCTAGTAATTCAAGTTCTTGTAACCTCAACACTCTGTAGTCTTCATCAGTGACAAGTCCATGCATTTTGATTCTAAGTGATGGGATTTCAACCTCAATAGGCAGTACCGCTTCAGACCCATAAACTAAAGCGAAAGGTGTAGCCCCTGTAGGTGTTCTGATACTTGTTCTGACACTCATTTTGATACTTGTTCTGATACTCATTCTGATACTTGTTCTGATACTGGTTCTGATACTTGTTCTGATACTCATTCTGATACTTGTTTTGATACTGATTCTGATAATTGTTTTGATACTGATTCTGATAATTGTTCTGATACTTGGTATATTTGATAACATCTTTTTCCATTGCAAACTCCCAAGCAAGATCATATTGTGCAGTCTCAATGTCTAGCAAGGTGGAGGACAAGATGGATTAGCAAGCTGGTGGAAGAGATGGAGGACAAAAATTGTCATGTAAAGCGCATTTGGACAAGCAATGAAAGGCTAGTATAGGATAAGTCACAAAAGTGTAATGTCAATTTTTTCTTATTTTTGAATTTTTGGAAGAAGGCAAGCTTTTTAGATAGTGCTCCTTGAAAGGATAAACCATGATATGCCAAGGATTCAAAATGATATGCTCAAAGATGCTGATAGGGAAAGGAATATGGAGGAGGAAAATGAAGGATAGGATTTTATGTAAAGCGAGTGAGGATGGAAGATAGGAGGAATAGGCAAATGAGGAAAAATGATAGAAAGTAGAAGGATAATGCATGGAAAGATTGTGAAAGGGTAGATGGAAAGGAAGGCAAGCTCAACATCAACACATACCTTGAAGGGTGGTGAGAGGGTGGAGGAAATGTGAATGAGGGAATACGTGAAGGAATATGGCGAATGGATAGCAGAGGTTGTGGTTTAGGCACATGGAATGGAAGAATTTTTTTGGAGGGAGATGAAGTGGAAGCCTTTGGAAGCTTGAATGTCAACTTCACTTTTTGCTCAACACCAGACTCTTTCAAGAGAGACTTTGGAATCCATATAGCCTTAGGATTTTTATTTCCTTTTGATGATCTAGAGAGAATATCTTGAATGATGGATTTTGGAACCCATACTTGTCTTGTAGTTTTTTTCTTAGATATTTCTTTTGACTTTATGCTTCCATGTCTATGAGAGGAGACATGGTGATATTCTTTTTTTGATGGATTCTTGTATTGCTTCTTTTTCTTGTATTGAACATTCAAGTTACTTCCAAAGGACTTGGGACTTGTGGAAGAAGGAGGAGGATATGACTGGTTTAGATGGGTGGGTGGATGAAAAGGATTCAAGGGTATGCATCTATGTTGATCTTGAGGAAAGATGGGAGATGGAGGTATGTAAGGACCCAAGATGGATGGAAAATTAGGAGAGTTAGGAGGGGAAAGTGAAGGGACATAAGGACCCAAGATGGAAGGAAGGCATGAAGATCTTTGTAGTGGTGGAAGAGGTCCAAGGATGGAAGTGGAAGACGCAAAAGGATAATCAATAAGTTCATCAGCATCTATATGACAACCAAGGATATCAGCATCTTTAGAGTGAGCATTAGAATTTTCAATAGAATCATGGACATCTTGAATATGAGCACCTTCTTTGATAGGATTGTTCAAAGCTTGCAAAGACTTAGGAAGAGTAGAAAGTGGAAGCGAACATGGAGTGGTAGAATAAGAAGATGGAAGACTTTGATCTTGACAAGGATCTTTGGAAAGCATAAGCGTATAATTTTTCTCTTGATTTTCAATAGGCTCAACATTGGAAGTAGCAACACCATTTTTACCAACCTTAATGGAAGTACCATCTTTGGAAAGCGCAAGTGTAGCAAGGTTATTTTGATTGTCAATAAGCTCAACAGTGTAAGTAGTAGCTTGATCTTGCTTAGGCGAAGACTTAAGACATGGTGGAATGCATGAAAAAGGGGGTATGGGATCAAAAGAACCTTGAGGCGGATAAGAGACATCGTGAAAAGGAGTGGATGACATGGAGGGTTCTTGATCTTGATCTTTCTTTATGTTCTTTTCTTTATCATTTTTGGAATCCTCTTGACATGGAACCACTTCTAAGGACAAGGAAGCATGTTGGGATTGTATGGATGACTTTGGAAGAGATGGTGAAGGACTAGCTGAAGTAGGCATTATAGAATATGAAGGCTTAGGCTCTTTAGGTTTATCATTATTGAAAGTATTTGCAGCCAAGTGAAGGTTAGCTTGAGTTTCTTTAAGAGATAACCCTAGAGGATAACTATAGGGAACCACATGAAAAGTATCAGGGCTTGTGTAAGATGAAGGTTCTGTGAAAGATTTGAAAGACTCGGAAGCTTTAGGAAATGTATGGGTATTGGAGGAAGTAGGGGATGGAAGGGAACCATCACAAGACAAAGGTCCAACATTAACATGATCTTGCTTGAGAGTGTAATCTTTATTTTCAGTCTGAGAGTTCTTAGAGGAGAGATCCTTATAATATTGATGTTTCAAGCTAGCACGATGTATTTTATAGTCCTCAGCAGTAGTAGATGGATCATCATCAAGGTATTGTCCACAAAAGCCATCAAAATCTCTTTCAAAATCAAAATCATATGGATCACCATCACGATCTATCCAATGTGACGGCCCATTTGTAGTAAGCAAGAATGAACGATGAGGAGGACTCTTAGGAATAGAGGTGTCATAGGTATCATTACATTGTCTGTCGTCATAGTCATCATAGTCTCCAAAGCTAGATGTGTCACTCTCTGTTGAAGAGGTATCATATTGCTCAATTTTTTTTCGGGGGCATGGTGACATGTACAAGTCTTTATCAAATGGAAAAGAGTATAGAGGTTCCTTTTCTTTCCCAAGTTTGTCAAGCTGGACTTGCATAGCATGTATCTGTTTCATTATAGTGGCGATCAGAGCTTCTTCCTCTTGTTTACTGATTCTTTGAGACATGTGTACTGATTCTCAATAGCTATCACTCTATTCTTGACACAATGATATTTTTGACAGATTCTGGATCTAGGCTGGAAACATTGGATATCTTGCAATTTGACAATTTCTGACAACTCTCTCAAATTTTTCTAAACGACACTCTGTAGACTAGTACGACACTGGGTTCTTAATCATACGACATATGGGCTTTACTGAAATGACATTTGACAAAAAGTCATACGACTTTTGACTTCTTGAAATGAGTTTTGACTCCAGAAAGAACTTTACGTCAATTTTTGCAAAATTTAAGGTTTTCAGTTTTGGATTGTTTGTAAATTGTACTATCCAAATTTTGAAGGTTATACCAGATTTGATCATTTTTAATAGCCAAGTAGATAAATAAGCACACAGAACAGCAAGCAAGTGATTCCAAGCACGTCTGAAAATAATGAACAAGGGCAAAAGCAACCTTGCGCATGAACAATCAAGTGACCAAATTGTGCTAATCCCTGAGAGTACTAATTGTGTATGTTCTGAAAAAGTTTTGCAATAACACACATATACCTGAGAATGAAAAATTGGCCTCTCTAGGGTTTTTAGTAATGGTTTGACTCTGCAACTTTTATGATTCAAAGGGGTGAACTCCAATCCCGGCGCACCAGGGTTTTGACACAGTCTGAGAACTTAATCTTCAAGAGCTGCTAGGGAGATCTAACAACCCAACAATGAACCATACCCATGGAGATTTCTTCCACAAGGACATTTATATAGCGGCTGTCACTACCATGGTGAAAATGGCTATGACCGCTTGAGGTTCTGTCAACGCAGTTTGCCCTGTGAAGGGATTGTCCGCTACAGTTAACCCTCTCTAAAGATGACTCACAATAGTATACCACAAGGGGACTTGGCTCCAGATTCAAGGTTTTGACACCTCTTCACTTTTAACCCAAACAAAGCAAGTAGATTAATCCGACACGCTAAGACAAATTTTTTTTCCACCAAGGTCTATGATATCAACTCCACGTGATCTATCAACCTCTCCGGGGAGAGAATGTATCAATCAATAAGAGAGGACACACTAACCAATTTTGATTCACCAAAGCTCGTGATATCAACCCTACGTGATCTATCAACCTCTCCGGAGAGAGAATGTGTCGATCAATAAGAGAAGATGCACTAACCAAGTTGAATGTGAAACGCACTAAGTATCCTCCCTACCTACAAGGATTCTGTCATCAAGAAAGATTTCTCTAGGAATCCAATCTCTCAAGAATCACGAATAGTGTTCATAGGGCCTAATTACTATGTGAGCACAGATGTATGTTCCGAAAGTAAATCTACCAAAAGTACCCAAAAAGTAGAAAGAGGAACACTTAACGCTTAAAGAGAATATGAGATGAGTCCACAAGGTGGAACACTTAACACCTCACACAAGCTGAAAACAAGTCCCCAACTTAGAAAACAAGTGAGTTCCTAAAAGCACAAAAGGGTTGCCAAGTGGAACATTTAACGCTTCTGTCCTGTTGACCCCTCCCCTTTATGGCGCTGAGATTGCAACCACGGGGCGGAACTGAGGGGCCGGTGGATTAGCGAGTCCAATAACCCAAGATAGCAATCAAGATCAATCACAAGTATTCTAAGACTACTTAATGAATCCTTAAGGGATCACAACCTAGTATCAATTATGCAAGTGTGTAGAAATATATCAAAAGCATGAAAAGATGCACACAAGCTTGACACATAAGAGATTTATTTTAAGTCCCAAATCAAAATATTATTAGATGAAGGAGAATACCTAGGATCCTTGCAATGCGCTTAGTAGATTTTACTTGATTTTTAGCAATTTTTGTTGAGCTTTTCCATGCAAGCAAGTGACGAACTCTCCAACAAGCAAACAAGCAAACAAGATATGCAAAATATATTCAACTTATGAAAACCATAGGGTTAGCTCTAAAAATCAATTATTATCAATAATAATAACCAGAAATCAACCCAAATGACAACTCATATCATTCATTGAACCATGTAAAAAAATTAGTGCATACCCATCACAAAATTTTATTTTTTTTGCTGCATTTGACCTAGTCAACAAGATCTAATTTTTTTGATATGATTTTGGCCACAAAAATAGAAATTCAGAATAAAGACCCCTACTAAAAAATAGAGAGCTTTCTAAAAATGCAAAAATTTTAGAAAAATCTCTTCATTTGTGCCCTAGAGACCCATTTTATCAAAACAGACCAGTTTTTGTAAATTGACTATTTGAGCTATGATATCATGTCCAAATTTAAAACATAAAGAATGGACCCCCTATATAATTTAAAGATATTTCCGAAAATATAAAAATTTTCGAAAAATATGCTGATTTGCGTCAAATATTAATTTTTTCCAGAATTTCAAGAAAAAATTATTAAAAATTCAAAACATCTCAGAAAATTCTAAATTTTTTACTGTAGCTTCCATGACATGTCACCAACTTGAAAAAAAAATTTTAGACCAAAATTCCAAGCCTTTTGGGAGATAAAATTAAATCTTTGAAACTTTGGGGTTTTAGCTCCCAAAAAAATCAAAACCAGCATGCAAAGGTGGGTTGCCCCACGGTGGGTGCCAGAAATGTGTGTGTGAAAATTGTACCTGATTCTGTAGACACAACACTCAGTAAAACATTAGAGGTTAGCTATAATCAAAATCGTGCAAAATTGAAAGCTATCTAACCAAGCGATTTACTGCCTTCTAATAGGTGCGAGATTAATGTTCTCAAATTATTATCGAGATCAGTGACCTGACGACACCTAAATGAAGGATTTGAATGCAATTCTAGATATGGAATAAATGCAATTATTCTTTTTTTTTTTTTGGTATTTTATGATGCAATAAGAATGATAAATTGATATGATATGAATGCTATTGAAAACTAATATGCTATGCTAATCTAACAATGATATGAAATATGAATGCAAAAATAAGATTGATCTCACAAAGATGTCGATTCGCAAGAGCTTTGATTCTTCAATTCCAATTCTCCAGCGTGATTGTGCAAAATATGAGATGATTTGTGAAGAGCTGAAGCCTTTAATTTATAGAAATCCAGGGCTTGGGAGGTGCATGGATAAAAGCCATAAATCACTCAAATTAACTCATCTTGATTTTTGAGTTATCTGATCATAAAAGATAGTTAATTCTCAAAATCATGCAAAAATAGCTTTTTAACTCAAATTAGAGTTTAGATCAGCTTTTTGAACTCCAAAAGGATGTTGAGTTCCAAAAAGTCAATAACTTGCATTGATTTTCTGATTTGGAGTTTAACTGTTTCTTTTGAATATGCATAATAATTAAGAATTAAATAAATAAATAAAGTGATTTATCCTCAACTCAACTGATTTTTGAAATAAAATAATTAATTTATGGGTTAATTAACTATTTTACCAAACTTTTATTAAAAATTATATTATTAAATAATGACAACATGCTTTAATTAATTAAATAATAATTTAATCAATTAAAGATAGGAATTTTGATTTATTGTCAAAATTAAATAATACAATTAATAATAGATAGAATTAAATTTAATTACACAATTAAGTGGCAAATATTAAATCTAATTAATTAAATATGAAAATATTCAATTAATCAAACTTAGGATAAATGTGATTTATCGCCAAATAATCATTAAATTAAAGATAATTAAGATAATTAGGAATATTACTAGGAATATTCCTCGATGCAGAAGTTAAGATAATCAATTATGATTCGATGATGTTAGATGTGCCTTAGGTTAGGACTTTGATGTCGATTTCGTTCGAATTGAAGATGTAGGAGATTAATGAACTTATAGCCCATTTTTAGGGTATTACACAAGCCTCAATGAATCAATTTTGGTTTATTATCATAGGTTTGGTAATTTAATCATGTAATAAGGTCTAAAAGACCATATTAAACCATTTTTATTGGATTGGAATCTTAGAGTGTCATTTTGGGAGTCATTTGTCAAATAATGTAAAAGTTGCCAATTATTGCAAAATTGTTATATTACAAAATGCAAAGAATGGGAATGTGAAGGGAAAAGGTTGGTTGACATTTAAAATATTTGGTTGTAAATGTTGAAATAATAAGTAAAATTATTTAAAATACTTTTTATGGTCGAGCCAAAGTTGTGGGTTTTTGAAGATGAACTAAATCCAAAATAACATTGTTGTCAGCAAATTCCAATGTTTTTCATTGTTTGAAAACCTTGTATAGCCTTGTATTTTATAGAGAAACCATGAAAGTTGTTGGAAAATTTTGATAATGTTCTTACCTTTCAAATGATTCTTGTTTGAGTAAATTTCATCATGATTTACAAAATTTATGATAAAAGTAGTGATTGACACTTTCAGATTTTCACTATGAAACAACAAGTAATTTTATTGATATGACCTTGTATGGTATAGTATGATCCTGAAACCTATATGGTTGGTAAGATATATTTTTTTCACATGTTTTTCATTCTTACCAGTCCTTAAGATAAGATTATTTGATTAGTTTAATAAGTCAATCTTTGTAACAACCCTATTGGGAAACTAGGGTAATAGTGAGTAAACAATCAATTTTTTGAGGAATTATGTACAAAATAACCTACTCTAATTTTTATATATGTTGCATAAAATCCAAATGGGTATCCAAAAGTGGTCTTGGATCTTCTAGGTCGATTCTACAACAAAATTTATGCCCAAAAACCTCAATCTATTATACTAATTAGGCCTTATGACAACATTACCAGTCAATTATAGAAGTGTATGTTCCAAAGTAACCCCTCCCAAGTTTATGATATGTTTAAGAGGCCCAAAAGGGTATTTTAATTAGTTATTAGTTTGAGGATATCTAGTTTACATCAAAAGTTATGCTAGATTTTGTCATCTGATAGGGCTACTTGAAAATTAGGCCTATTGAGAGAGGTTCCAAATAAGTTGGGAGAACTCGAGTCTTGTGATCCATTGTGGGGTTGAATATGATATTTTCACATGGTATAATATATCTCTAATGTTGGATGTAAACCTTGAAGCACTAATACATGATTTGGTGTCTTGAAGCCTTGTAACCTTGTGAAGGTCGTGACAAGAAGAAGATAGTTTAGTGCAAAGAGGAATCAACCCATTGTTGTGAAATATGTCTCATTTGTGTTGATTTTAACCCCTTATCTACATCATAAACAACTTTTTTTCCATTAAATATGAACAAAAATCTTCTTGTACATCCAAATCAACTCTTTAACCTCTAAATTTGAACAAAATGCTTCCATGTCCTCTTGAGTCCTTTGCATAATAGGATTGATTTTTACCTCATCGTAGCTCTACCCAAGGTTTAATGAGACATAAAAAATATCTTCTTGAAGTACAAGTTATGATTCAAGGGTTTGTTCACAAGCTTCTAATTTTGCAAGGTGTGACCTAACGTCAATCTTCAAGCAAAAATCATCTATTATAGAGGCAAAATCTTCAATTGTATTAATTTCTTCTTTTGTTTCATGAATGATCAATGCCTTGTCCAAATCTTATTAATCTTTTGTACTTCTCGCTAGAGTTAGTATGGGTGTATTCTCTTCATTTTCATTGACATACTTAGGAATCTCAACAAATAAATTAGTCCATGTCTCATCATTAAGAACCTATTTTTAAACATACCTAGCCTCTTCTACCTCTGGTAGTAAATATGATTTATCATTCTCAATATCTTGCACATACATACCAACATGTAAAGGATTTATCTGTAACTATTCAAACATTTCCTCCTATTGTTTGACAACTTGAAAAATCAAAATATCATTGAGTTCTTGAGGTTGCACTAGGTTTGGGGAAGGCTTCTCTTGAGGTGTTAAATTTTGAATAGGTTCTTATAAGACTTTTCTTACTCAATAACATGTTCTTGTACTATAATAGGCTCTCTAAAACTTGGAAAAGAAAATATTCTAGGCTCTTTGTTTAAAGGCTCTTGAAATTAGCGATCACTCCTAAAATTTAGAATTTCAAATTTGAGAGATTTAGGAGACTCGCCTTATAAGAAACTTGGAATTTTGTCTTTGGAATCCTCTTGTTTGTCAAGTTTTAACTTCATCTCTACATCTTTTATTGTAATCTATCTCTTCAAACTACCTCTTTTGCATCTCATATTGATGTCCTTTTGCTGGCAACACTTGTCCCCTAGGAAAAATCTGAATATTTTATGCTCGTGGACTCAAAACTTTCCCTTGTGTACCTATAATTGGTTGTATCTCAAAAAATAATGGCATTGGAGGCCTTGGGTCTATACTACTAGCTTGGATTAGGCATTATTCTAAAGTAGTTATGGATATACAATTGTCTTGTGCATGCTAATGTTATCATATTACTGTAATTTTGTAAAAATATTTTGATGAATAGAATGATACTTTATTTTCTGCATCCAAGTTAAGATTTGGAAAGACTCATCCAAGGGGCCCCACTTGGTGAGAATTCCACTCATTTAGTTAATTTATTACTTTTATGTTCAGTAATTAGTTTCATCTTTAGTAACTGATTGTTCCTACAACAATTGGAACTATGTTTTGTGACTTTTTTTGTAAATATATTGTGTGAGTGTTCCTGTAGCTATTGAAACTCTGATCTGTGACTATTCATGTAGCCATTGGAACTATGTTATGTGATTGTTCCTGTAGCAAAGGAAGAACAAAGTAACTTCCTATTTATTTTCTAAGAACTACATTTTTGTTATCTATTTCAATCCAGTTTAGTTGTTGATTCATGTAATATGATTATGATTAAGCTATTTGAGTTGCTTAATTTGTACCTTTCTCATATGTTATGCTCACTAAATCTTGAAATCAAAAGTATAGAGCCACCACGTATGAATTTCTTTACCTCTTGAAGGCTGAAAATACTATAGTTCATACCAAAACAATAATATAAATGAAGTTCAGGGTCCCACTAGGAGTGCATTTCCTTTATAAGTTTGCATGTATTATTAGTAATAAGATATATATTAGGTGATAAATTAAACTATCACTTAATAAATATTTTATACTTAAAGTTCATATGCAAAATTAAAAAGGAAAAGAATTAAAACCCACGCTTCACTTAGTGAAAAGAATATATTATTTTAAAGTTAAAGGAAAAAAAGTATTTCAACAACTGGCCACATTAAGGTAAAAACCCTAAACTTGAATAACCTTTCCTCATTTTTTATTTTTTATTTTACTGTGTATTGATTTTTGTCAAGAATTGATGCAGAAACATCCGGAGGTCATAACTTTTGACTCACTTTTGGGTTTTTGCTTAAATGTTTCGGGTGCATGCTTCAAGAGGTGCCATATGTTTTGTTGATCAATCAGGGTCTATTTTGGCACATTTTCAAGAGTTGAAAATTTCATTTAGGGCTTCGAAATCAGTTTTTAGTGTTTTTTCCTAGTTTTTAGAAAGGTCTGTTTTGTAATAAATCTGAAACTATGTTTCTAATCTCGGATATTAGTTGGCAATTCATTCTAACTTAGTCAAGGGCATGTTTAGGAAAAATCTTATCTTTTTAGGTGTTGTTTTGAAAATTGTAAAAAATGGCAAAAAACAACTATGGGAAAAAACTGCCAAAAAGGGTAATTTTCAGATTTCTTATTTTTTGGGGTTTTTTGGTTACTTAAGAGTTTGCAAAGAATTGTAGAAGTGGTCAATGATGAATGGAAAAATGTTGAAGCTTCAAAATCTATGTTTATTGTCTTGTAATTGAGTTTTATTATTAACAGAGAGTTGTGTGCTACATCATTTGGTATCAGAGCAGGAAGATGGTTGGGAGAGGAAGAGGAGGTGTCACGCCAATGCAAAGATTGATGATGGATATGCAGAGGAAGATTGAACAAATTAGTGAGAGAATAGATAATCAAGGAATATAAGGAGGGAATGAATTTGATGAAGAGGGAAACCGAAGAGATGCTGACCAAAATGAAGAAAATATAGAAGAGAGGCTGGAAGAAATGAGCTATGAAGATAGAGTTCTCAGGGATTCAGAAGGAAGGAGTGAATCAATCAAGATTAACATTTCAGACTATGCTATTAGTCTTAAGCCAGAATAATTAATAGACTGGCTAAACAAGATGGGGAAATTTTTTGAATGGAAGCCTATGACAGAAGAAAAAAAGATGAATTTTGCATGCACAAAATTAAAAGGACATGCAATGATATGGTGGGATCACCTCCAAAAGGATCAAACTAGAAAGGGAAAAGAAAAGATTAAGACATGGAGCAAAATGGAAAAAAAGCTCAAAGAAAAATTCTTACCCATGGATTATTCACAAACCCTCTTTCGCAGGTTCCAAAATTTGAAGCAAAACTTGTCTTCAGTGCAAGACTATACAAATAAATTCTACAAGCATTCTATGCACATAGATCATCAAGAAAATAATGAGCAGATGGATGATAGATATATGAATGGCCTAAAATTATCCATCCAAGATGAATTGAGCATGCATCGTGTCAACAGTATGGAGGAAGCCTACCAGTTAGCTCTAAAGGATGAAGAAAAGATAAATAGGCAATATATCTAGAGGAATAGAGGTGGTCGGAGGGGTACCTCAAATCCATTTCGGGGAGGTTCTAATAATGGTCAGGGAGATTCTTTTCAAGGATTTAAAAAAAATATAGACACTAGGCAAGATCCTCTAAATCAAGAAAGAGGAAGGGGGTTTCAGAGAGGATGAGGCTACAGAAGCGGAAGAGGCTAGGAAAACTAGAGAAGGCCTTTCACTTGTTTCAGAAGTGGAGAAGAAGGAAACAAAGCCTTTGAATTCTCTAATTATAACATGCTACAAAGAAATCAAGGAGGATAGCCTAGAGTGAACTTGGTTCAACCATAATTTATAGCAGCAGGAACAAAACAAGAAGTCCTACCGGATGTGGGAGAAACTCTCATGATGAGGAGATTGATGATCATTCCAAAAAAGGAAGAAGTCCCTATACAGAATTTTGATTATTTGTGGCTTCGAACCAACATCTTCAGAACTAGATGCACTTCAAGTGGAAAGGTATGCCAAGTTATTATTGATGGGGGTAGTTGTGAGAATATGGTAGCTAAGGAAATGGTAGAGAAATTAAATCTGCAATGTGAGAAACATCCTTGTCCTTACCATATTGCATGGTTTAAGAAAGGAAATGAGGTTACTGTTGATAAAAGATGTTTGGTTAGATTTACTATAGGAAAAATCTATAAGGATGAGATATGGTGTCATGTTATTCCTATGGATGCTTGTCATATTTTGCTAGGAAGGCCATGGCAGTATGATAGGAAGATTATGCATGATGGAGAGAAAAATACACATACCTTCTAGAAGGATGGCTCTAAAGTGATTCTCTTACCACTTAAGGATGAAAGGAAGAATGAGGCCATGTTGTCTACAAAAGAATTTGTCATAGAAATGAAGGTGGCAAGTTGTTGCTATACATTGGTAGTAAAAAGAGGAGAAGAACTAGAAAACATAGTACCACATGATGCAGTAAAGATACTAGAGGAATTTGCTGAAGTTATTCCAAATGAGCTACCTGATGGTCTCCCACCAAAAAGGAATATATAAAACCATATTGATATGATTCTTGGAGCTACTCTTCCTAATCAAGCAGCTTATCGAATGAACCCAATACAACATGCAGAGCTCAACAAACAAGTAACATAATTAATTGAGAAAGACCTGATTAGAGAAAGCATGAGCCCATGTGTTGTGCCTACAATGTTGACTCCAAAGAAGGATGGAACATGGAGGATGTGTACTGATAGTAGAGCAATTAATAAGATTACTATCAAGTATCGGTTTCCTATTCCTCGTATAGAGGATATGATTGATGAATTAGCAAGGGCCAAATACTTCAGCAAGATTGATCTACGAAGTGGATACCACTGGATTCGAATTCATGAAGGAGATGAGTGGAAGACAACTTTTAAGACTAGGAATGGCTTATATGAATGGATGGTTATGCCATTTGGGATTTCTAATGCACCAAGTACATTCATGAGATTGATGAATACTATTTTACAACCCTACATTGGTAAGTTTGTTGTAGTTTATTTTGATGATATCCTAATTTATAGAAAAAACAAAGGAAAACACCTACAACACTTGAGGATCATCCTGAGTGTACTTAGGAAAGAGAAGCTCTGTGCAAATTTAAAGAAGTGCAAATTCATGCAAAATAATTTGACTTTTCTGGGCTTTGTCATTTTTGAAGATGGTGTTCAGATGGACCCAGAAAAGGTCAAGGCAATCCTAGAATGGCCTAGTCCATCCAGCATAACAGGGGTAAGGATTTTTCATGGATTAGCAACCTTCTACAGAAAGTTTATTCGAAATTTTAGTAGTATTGTAGTGCCCATAACAAATTGTATGAAAGGAAGGGAATTCACATGGACAACAGATGTTGAAGAGAGTTTCAAATTCTTGAAGAAAAAGGTAACTCA
The DNA here is from genome assembly GCA_027943335.1 of Chamaecyparis obtusa. Classification (NCBI taxonomy): domain Eukaryota; kingdom Viridiplantae; phylum Streptophyta; class Pinopsida; order Cupressales; family Cupressaceae; genus Chamaecyparis; species Chamaecyparis obtusa. Next base: position 687,865 of record BSBK01005180.1, read on the forward strand.
AGCTCCTATATTGACACTTACAAATTTTGATAAAGTATTTGAAGTAGAGTGTGATGCTTCCCATGTTGGAATAGGTGATGTTCTTAGCCAGGTAGGTAAACCGATAGCCTTTTTCAGTGAAAAGTTAAATGATGTGAGGAAGAACTATTCTACCTATGATTTAGAATTTTATGCTATTGTTCAAGCCTTAAGGCATTGGAGGCATTATTTGGTCCCACAATAATTTGTATTGTTTACAGATCATTTGGCCTTAAAATATGTGAACACACAAAATAAATTGAATAGTAGGCATGCTAAATGGGTGTCTTTCTTGCAAGGGTATAATTTTGTTTTGAAGAACAATTCTAGAAAGTAGAATCAGGTTGTTGATGCCCTAAGTCGGCGTGTTACACTAATAACTAAAATGGAAACAAAGGTCATTGATTTTGATTCTATTAAAGTTCTTTACGAGGCTGATGATGATTTTTGGGAAATTATAGAGAAGATTAAAGAGCCAGCAACTGGTCTTTCAAATCACATGAGAGGAGAATACTTTATGCAAGATGGTTACCTCTTTAGAGGAAAACAAACTTTGTATACCAGCTGGTTCCATGAGGGAAAATATTATCCGAGAATTTCATAGTGGTGGTTTGGCTGGTCACTTTGGGAATGACAAGATGATAGCCTTGGTTGAAGATAAATACTACTAGCCAAAATTGAAGAGGGACATTACTAAGTAACTGGCAAGGTGTCGAATCTGTCAAGTGGCTAAGAGTCACTCCCAAAACACAGGCTTGTATACACCTCTACCTATACCCATCGAGCCATGGATAGATGTGAGTATGGATTTTGTATTGGGGCTTCCCCACACCCAACGAGGTACATGTTCTATTTTTGTAGTTGTTGATAGATTCTCTAAAATGTCTCATTTTATTGCTTGTAAAAAAACTAATGATGTCACAAGGATAGCCAACTTATTTTTCTCAGAAGTTGTTAGACTCCATGGCATTCCAAAGACTATCACATTTGACAAGGATACTAAATTTTTGAGTCATTTCTAAAGGACCTTATAAAAGAAGATGGGAACACAGTTGCAGTTTAGTAGTGCCTATAATCTCCAAACTGATGGGAAAACTGAGGTGGTCAATCAAAGTCTGGGAAACCTATTACGGTGCATTGTTGGTGAAAAGCCCAAGCAATGGGACTTGGTATTGCCTCAAGTAGAGTTTTCTTACAATAGTTGTCTTAATAGATCAATTGGAAAATCTCCTTTTCATATTGTATATGGTAAGAATCCTCAGGGTGTTTTGGACCTTGTACAACTTCTTGTGAAAGATAGAATTAGTGATGATGGGGAAGCATTTGCTAAACACCTTCAACAACTTCAACAAGATGTGAGGAGTAAATTGCAGGATAGCAATGAGAGATATAAGGTTGTTGCAGATGTCAGTAGAAGGAGACAAGTATTTAATACAAGTGATTTGGTACTGGAACATATCATAAGTTGAAATACAAAAATATAGGTCCTTGTCGAATTCTGAAGAAGATCAATGATAATGCTTATGAGGTTTGTTTACCAGATGATTTGGATATTTCTCTTGTGTTTAATGTTTCTGATTTGTATGCATTTTAGGGAAATCTATCTAAGCATGATAGTAGAGATGAGGTGGATTGGCCTCACCACCTTCCAAGTAAAAAGAAGGAAAATATTGCCCACATTCTGGATAAGCAGTCTACAATCACACAGAATGGTCATTACAATAAGTACTTGATTCAGTGGGAGGGACTACCAGCAATTGATAGCACCTGGATCTCAGAGTGGGAAGTGATGAAGTTGGACCCAAAAAAGTTACAATAGTTCACAGACAACCACTTGTAGGAGCTGTGTTCCTTTAAAGAAGGGGAGAATGATGTAGAAACTTTCGAAGGTCATAATATGATGCAAAAACTTCCGGAGGTCATAACTTTTGACTCACTTCTGGGTTTTTGCTAAAAAAATTTAGGTGCATGCTTCTAGAGGTGCCATATGCTTTTCCAATATCCTAGATCGATTGGGGTCCATTTTGGCACATTTTCAGGAGCTGAAAGTTTCATTTAGGGCTCTAAAATTAGCTTTTAGTGTTTTTTTCCTAGTTTTTAGAAAGTTATGTTTCGTAATAAATCTGAAACTATGTTTCTAATCTTGGATATCGGTTGGCAATTCATTCTAACTTAGTCAAGGGAATGTTTAGGCAAAATCTCAGCTTTTTAGCTATTGTTTTGAAAATTACCAAAAATGGCAAAAACAAAAAAATTGCCAAAAAGGGTAATTTTTGGATTTCTTGTTTTTTGGGGTTTTTGGGTTACTTAACAGTTTGCAGAGAATTGTAGAAGTGGTCAGTGATGAATGGGAAAATGTTGAAGGTTTGAAATCTATGTTTATTGTCTTGTAATTGAGTTTTATTGTTAACAGAGAGTTGTGTGCTACATCAAGAATGGAGTAGGGTTTGTTGGTTCTTGGAAGGTGTTTCTTTGTGATGTTATGGAGATTTTCTTACAACTTCAGACTATGGCACTATAGGCACTCAAGCTTTGTCTCTGAAAAAATAGGAAAAATATATTTATTTCTATATATATTTGGTATTTTATAGCCATGGTTTTCATTTGATATTCTGTAAATTTGAAAGGTTCTATCCATTCATTTACTCCATGGTCAAGCTTGAGGGTTTTCTTATAAGAAACACTTGAAACACTTGTATCTGACATTAAAAACAATAAAAACATCCTTCTTCTATATGTTTCCACTTGGTGTTTACTTAGGTTTTCCTATAACTTCTTTTGATAGAACTCCATACATACATGTTGTAGTCTTCTATGTTAAAAACCCTTTGTAAGCTATGGCTCATGATGTTCATTTAATGCCTGATAAGGGTTTCCATTCCTTTTTTTATAGCTTGTATCATGATATGTCATTTTAAAAAGTTAAAAAATTTGTTTGATCCTCCTTTTTTTTATCATTACATGTTTTGATCATCATCTCTAGGACTATTATGTTTGCATTCACATGATACAAGAACAGTATCACCCTTTACATTTGTTGATTTCTTTTCTCAATGTCATTTCTTCATTTTTTACTTTGATAAAGAGCTTGTTGTAGGTAGTGATCAAGTTTATACTGGTGAAGATTCTTCACAAACCACAAACTTGATTTTCACAAAATTTACTAGGTTTCTTTATTTTAGAGATTCTATTTTTTGTGAAAAATTTAGAAAAACCCAATTCACATATTTTGAGCTATGATCAAATTAAAGTGAATGCATTTACATTCTCTAACACTATTTTTGTGTATCGTATGTATGTTGTTATTATTTTATAATAATATGTGCACCATTGTTTATCCTTCCATAGACTATACAACCCTTGCTTTTTCACTACTTCATTGGATAAATAACTCTATTGGCCTTGGCATTTGTCTTTTCTAAAGATACATATCAATGTCAATCACATGGAAATATTTTCATACTATTGAAAATAGCTCCTTGATAGTGGAATACTTACATTGTTGATTAAATACTTAGGAATGTTGTAGTTGAAATGAATTTTATGGTAGTCATGTATATTGATTTTGAATGTTGCATTCTATCTTGATTGATCATTATTTTTTCTTTAACATTTATAACAACATTGAAATTGATATTGGCATTGATGGTTACTTTATCTACTATCCTTTTTACCTCAACTCTATTCCTAAACTTGTAAGTTGTCTTTTTGTAATAGAACACTCATCTTGTAGCATGATCTTTGTTTCCTATATTCTATAGATATTTGATACTATTCTATTCATTTTTATTTAAAAGCATCTTGGGCTCTACCCTTATGGGATCCCATTTCACCCTACATGATATAATGTGTATGATGTCAACTTAGAATATTCAATGATGATCATGATACCTGTATACTTTCTCTCTCCTTGTAGGTTTCCTTAGATTGTGAGGTAACTGGAGCAGGATGCTACTCAATCATGGGATTTTTTATTCTAGGCAATGATGGGTCTCATCCCTTTATTTTTGATGATTCACTCTCTTATACATGTTTTAATTTTATAATGTATCATTCCAGTTACTCCTGCGGCTTGTGTGAGATTTGTACCTTATTATTTATGAATAAAAGAAATAAATTTTGATGCAAATAAGTGTATAGTTTTATGTTATAAAACATTTGCATAAAAATGATCTGATGTTTTTTATCAGCATTTACTTTCAGTACTAATACTTAACAAAAAACCAAATGTATACCTTTCATATTTATTTACACGTTGCCTCAACTACACTTGTTTGAGATAGAAGCAAAAAATAGGTAACATCAGTTGTTGGTAGTAGCTAGTGAAACTCATAATCATATAGACTAGATCATGGATCATTATTGATATATTGCTATGATGCCTTTTTTCACGGTTAATGTCATATGTATCATTTTCACGGCCTACAATACCATATTATTAAGTTATATCATTTTGAATTACTCATTTAGACATGTATCATCTTGACTTGTATCATTTCGAGTTACATAATTTATCATTTTTACTTATATCATTTGTACATGTATCATTTTGACATATGTCGACTATTGGACATGTATCATTTTGACATGCTATTGATCTACTGGCATATTTGACTTTCACTCCTTTTAGTTGTATATGAAGATGATCTTATCGGTATTGACTTGTTAATTTGTATATATTGAAAGTGGTCAATGATTTTAAGAAGGATATTTATTATGTATGATGATTTTAATTTACCACTCAAGATGGATGTTGTCAAATTCAATTAAATTATAAATATTTGACTCACTTGTTTTAATTATAGATGATGATCATGTTATAATAATTATCTTTTTATTTTATATATATTGGATATTGTTGTAGATTTTATTTTGATGGAGATTTAATGAGTATTATGATGTTAATTTGTATGGATGTCCACTTTCCTAAAAATTCTTTATTAATGTTACCCTATAAAATATTTCAAATGCAATATGACTTACTCTACAATCATATAAGTTATTTAAGAAGCATGATACATTTAACTAATTAAATTAAAATAAAATTGTAGACACCTAAAAATCCATTGGTAAATAAAAGTATTTTTATTTTCCAAAAACCTTGATGACATCATCATTTGTTAATTAATTAATTATTTATTTAATTAATTTATTTATTGTTATGTCATTAATTCCTCGTATCTTAATTAAAAATATTTAATTAATTAATCCCTTCTAGAAATGTTTAAATCTAATTTAAACACCATTCCACCCATTAACTATTTAATAAATTGACCCAAAATCTTTTAAATAAATGAAATATTTATTTAAAATCCCTTAAAACCCTAGAATCTTCTAGAGATTCCTAAACCCTTCTAATATTTCCTAATCTTTCCTAAACCTTCTTAGAGGGTGATTCCTACCCTTTTTAGCCTAAACCCTCATCCTTGGACTTTTGGTCAAACCCTCTCATTAATGAGCCTTACAAACTCATTAATAGCCTCTTACACCACTCATTAAGGCTCTTACAAAATCATAAATAAGACCCATGTCTCTTCTTCCACTCTTGTCCCATAGGAACTCTTCCCTAGTGTTTCTCACACGTGTGAGCAACCTTAACCCTTATCCTTCTAACCTTACCCCTAACCATACCTTAGACTCTACCACAAACCCTGACTTTGACCTTAACTCCTCTTCCTAACCCAAGCCCTTCCCAAAATCCTACAAATACTCTCACTTCCAAGAGAAAAATAATCAATTCACATCCTTCATACTAATTAGTGTTATAATGTTAGATTGTTTCTAGATCTTAAGCTTTTTTAGCATATTTGTTAGTTTAACTCATTTTCAAGCTTTCTTAACACACATCATAGATTAGATAAAATGGATTAACTTAGTTTTATTCATTTTTATTATTTTCATCTCATTATATCATGCTTCATTTGGACTAAAATCAACTCTAGTTTAATCATTTGTAGCTTAGTTTGCATTCTAGCATCATTAGGCTCTTTGAGGCTCTAGGGGCAAAACAGGTGTTCTATACCTGATTTTGTGCCACTATGGGGTTCTCATGGTACCTAATTCATCCCAATCCCTCCTAATAATAATTAGGGATAAGCTCCATGTATTTTGAGAGCACACCCACATCCCTAAATCAAGAACAAATCAAACGGTGATAGGGTGCTCCAATTTAAGTTCTATCTGAATGTCTTTGCAAATTAATTTTTCTATATGTTAGGGATATTCTCTTAGAATAATTTTTGAATGTATACACTTGTTCCAAATAGGTTAGGTTTTCTCTTATCACATTTTGGCATGCCTGGTGGGACCCCACAAGCCTTCAAAACTACCCTTTTAGGGTTTTTTGGCCAAAAACTCACTTTTTCACGCCTCTCAAATGAATTTTCTGTAGTTTCATACAAAAATTGATCAATTTAAGCAATTTTAATATGTTAAGTGCCCATATTTTTTACTAAAACTGATCCCCATCATGCAATTGTTGTATGGGCCAGTTTTGCTTGCATTTTAAGCCATTTTTTACCTTCTGGCTCAAGTGGCGTGTGAGAAACAATGAATTGTCATTTGGGAATACATGGAGTGTCATGCGACACTGTAATCTGAAATAATTAATGGCCCCAATTTTTTTATGGGAGGTAGGGAGCATGTTTGAGGCCCTAGACTTGGTTTTTATTATTTTTTTTGGGCTTGTTTGGGGATCCTAGTGAACCTAGGCTTCAAGCTTGTAATTTATGACATAATACTCTTGCAAGTACTTCATGAATGCCAATTTATCACCAAAAAACTAATTCCTAAAATCTCATTAACTTTCTTGAGTGATTAGGAACCATAAACACTTTATTTTCAAGGTTAAAATGAACTTCTAGTCATTTTTTAGTGCCCTTAAGGGACTAATCTGCAAATATTTCCTAAACATTCCTAATCAATCCTAAACATTCCTAATTGGTCTTAAAACAATAAAAAACACTTTAATGACTTTCATTTGGCTAAAAAGAACCTCATTCTTACAAATCTAGGGTTTTAAGTTGCATTCATGCAAGTTAGGAATATTTCATGTTTTGGAGGCTTAAAAGGAACCACAAATCTGCATTTCATTCCTGTTTGGTTCCAAATCAATCCTAATTATTTAAAAATAGTCCTAAATCAATCTTGGAACATTGTTCTTAACTAAGTGAACTTTATTTGCAAAATCTTAAAGTGATTCCAAGTTTTATTCAATCTAGGAGAAATTATGTATCTCTTTCCTATTCAGTTCCTAAACAATCCTAAGGGTTCCTAAAATTTCCTAAATCAATCCTTAAGCTTTGATCTTGGTAAAAACAAATGTCTTGTTGCAAAATATTGAAATTTTTCCAAAGTCTTCATGCATAAAATCAATCTAGGAACTTCATTTTGGGTCTAAAAGTGAATTCTAGAACACCAAATCATGAGTGGAACTAAAAGAATGAACCAAAGTGAAAAAATGATTTCCTTTCAATTCTAAAAGAAAACAACACAAATATTGAATGCCTTAAAATTGAAAACAAAGAACTCTTTTTTTTCCAAGTTCAAATCAAAATCCACCAAAACACAATCTTTAGTAAAAGGTAAAAATTGCAAATTTCTTTTTAAAAGCTTTTGTGTCTTCAAGGAAATGAACAAATCAAACTCATAAACACATGTGTTTTCACAAAGCTTTCATTTCAAAATCACTTCAATCAAATTGGGAAAATAAAATCTTCTTGGTGTATTTGTTAAAGTTTCCCATTCTGCAAAATCTTGTTAGCTAAGTAACATGAAAGATGTTGGACTTGGACGAGTTCACCTATTTCAATTTTAGAGAAGTTTTTCTAAAGAGAAAAGTGTTTCCTCTTTGGAGAATGAGTTCAAACCGGTACCTCCCCGACTAGTATAAAAATAAAGCGCTGAGAAAACTCTCATTTCATCCCCTCAAGCTTGGGCGATGCATGTTGCTAGTTGCCCGGGGTAGGTAAATATCCCTAATATTTCAGAATGTTCAACTAGGTTCTTAAGTGATTCACACACGTACAAACTGATTGGGAGGACTTCATGGATTAGACTAAACACTTGTTAAATAGAAGCTACCCAATCTACTCTTGAAGGTATCAAAATCTTTGTGCAAGGACCGATCCCTGTGGTTTCCCGGATCACCTTAAGACACTCACCATTGTAATACCCCAAAATTGGCACCTAATAATTTCAATCAATTTTGGTGCATCTTCTTCAATTTTACATCTTCAAAGTTCTATTTACTAGGGAATTTTCTCTCTCCTACCTGACTTTTATTTGAGTTGATGTCAATTGCAAAAACCCTAATTTTCATTAATCACACACTATAATTAATTACTAAGTATTCGACTTTATTAGCTAAATAATACCTATGATAAATTAATTTAATTCCAAAGTCCTAAGTGCTTTAAATTAAATTAAAACCCACCCCCTTTAGCTAATGCACATAAAAAAAGGAATTAATCTTATTTAGTTATTTGAATGGACACCTCTTTATTTGAATTTAATAATTCAAATTACTCGAAAGGTCACCCATATGTGGCAATAATTCATTCTCTTAATTAAATAAATCTTTCAATATTTGTCTCAATTGGGAATGAAGAGGCAACCATTCATTTTCAAGAAACTCTTCATTCTCTTCCTGGGCTTGTCTATTTAATGAACCTTCTCCTTCATTCAAAAAAGGCAATTTGTGAGAGTAGTTAAACTATAGAGAATTTTAGTCTCAATTTCATATTTTCAAGTTTTCAATTGCAATTAGCTTAATTTCTCTTTTTAGTATCAATTGCATCCTCATAATAGATTAATTTGCTTATTGCTTTTAGATTAATATCATATTTCTTTCAAGGTTATTTAGATTAACTTGCATCTTCATATTTCTTTCAAGCTATTAGATTAATTACACTTCTCATTCTAGATTAATTTCAATTTTGTTCATCTTTCAAGCTTTTGAAAATCCTTTGTATTAGCTTGGTCTTAAGGTTGTTGGCTCTCGTTCTGAGAGTAAATCAAACACCCCAATTAATTAGAAGGCAACAGGTTGAATCAATAGAATCATGCAAATGGGTAATTCATACTCAATTATGTGATTCGATGATCGAGTAATGACTATGTTGTGTTTGTAGCTGGATTAGAGGTCCACATTCAACTTATAACATTCTGGCACCCACTGTGGGGTAGAAAATTTGATTTCTAGCCTCATTGATTTTAAAACTTTTTTTGAATTATGTAATATGTCGTATGTCTGTACTTCTCTATGTACATAAGTTCATGCAAGATTCTTGAGTGTACCACATGAAGTTTTGCTCCTTGTAACACTCTCTCGCATGAAATTATACTTTCTCACGCAAGTCCTGGTATTTTCTCGCGTGCAGTGCAACACTTCCTCGTGTGAAGTTTCACTGTCAGGCATTTAATTTTTCCAGATTTTGCAATTTACTATTGTTTTTTCCTGACATTTTCTTTTTCTTTTGATTTTATATCTCTATTTTTATCACAACATAACATTGGTCTACAGGTCACTTTTTTGAAGATCATAAAACTTGCTAATGGTTTGCTTGCAGGACGATTGCCAAAGATCAATTAAAACATTGTGTTTGTTTTCTTGCTTTCATTCACATAGTCTAATTAGGGCTCTGTTAAAATTTCTTAAAGGTCCTAATAGAAAAGTAGGAGAATAAGCTCTTCATTACATGGAATTGAAACCCATGGATGAAACTGAGACCCAGATGTTGCTAGAATGATGGATACTTGGGGAAGTAGGGAAGGTAGTGAATCTTTAGCACTTCTACTTGCTAGGGGATTATGCTCTTCTTTCTTTGAGAGAACCAGAAACCCAAAAGCTTGTGGATTTGGTGGAGTGAAGCTAACTCAGTGATGAATTTGCTTGATGTGTTTTGGTGAAGTGAAGAGGTAGAGAAGTATGCTCTTCTCTCTTTGAGAGAAACAAAAAATCAAACCCTCAAATCTAAGCCAAGTTGTGTCACCTTTAGAGGGCCTACCAGAAGTTGAACCTCCGAGAATGACCCAAGTGAGTATGCACCTATCACCGGTGATTCCACCTCACTATAATAAAGAATATTTTGTTGTGTCTAAAGACTCCAAAACCATGTTAACTTCCTTCTCTTGATTTCGACATCATCTTGAGAAGGCTCTGTCTATTGTACTAAGCAGTGCCGCTCCTAGCCCTGTTTGCGGGGGTGTATGACTTTCAGGTGTTGGTGTGGTTGTGAGGCCCTAGCCTGGTATCGGGGGTATCGAAGGTTAGTGTGAATGGAAGCCCACTAAGAACTTTCCCTAGTTAGTTGCCTACCCAGTTTACCTCTGAAAGGAGTCAAAATCTTTGTGTAGGGAGGGGGAAGAATCTCTCCTATAGATTCCCACCATAGGCATGCACTTGGATGCTTGAAGGTGGTATATGACACTGGCCCCTACCACAAGGGTAACCTTTGAACATATACTATTGATTCCTTGGAAACACCAAAAACATGGGCACCCTCTAAGGGGTGACACGACTGTGTGAGGTGCATGCATGCACATAAGCAGTGGGGCAAAGATTTTGTCTTCTCACCAGTAGGGATAACTATGTGTTTGTTATCAAGTCTTAAACTTGTCCATCATGATTAAAAAAAGACCCCCATGATACTACCAAGTTGCTTTGTCCTTCGTAGGTCTATTTTCCACTACTTCTTGTGTCACCATTGCTTGATCAAACCTTTATGCTTGTAAACGGGTGCTTGAAACTTTCAAACTGAGATTGTTGATTAAATTGTCCTTTACACTGTCTAGAAACTAGATTTCCTATCTGCGAACCATTTACACTGTATCCTGAAAACTATATTTTATCTCAAAATTTGCGTTGAACTCTTCAACACTATCTTTTTCCCACGTGAAGTTATAAAATGAGCACTTTCTCGCACAAGATTTCAATCTCTCGCATGAAGCCTGGCATTATCTCACATGGCTTGGTACTTTCTCGTGTGAACCTGTACCCTAGTTTTCAAAATAGAGACTTATTTCCCGTTGACTGGTTGACTTTTTCCCTGATCTAGTTTTTGTTTGAGGTCTATTTTTCTATTTTCCTATCATTCACTATCAGAAACTGAGTGTCTCAAGCTACGAACTGATCGATTTTTCTTAAACTCTTGATTGTCTCCTTGTTATTTGTCTTATCTTTTGTGCTTTTGTACCTTGTGTTGTGATAGTCTTATCTCGGTTGTTCTAGCCATACTCTTGATGATTCATACCAAGTGCATTTCATATCTCGGCTGTTCTAGCCTTTATCTCCTTTTTTTTGTTCCTAGAGACAGATTTTTAGCATTATCCTGAGTCTTCTCTCGTTTCATCTTCATCTATGACTATCACGACTCGAAGTGGCAACACTTATCCCATTCGTAATACTGGTCAAGGTAGAGGCACACCTCGTAATTAGGAAACAAGTTGTCTTGAACCTATTGTGCAAACTGAACATTGTGAGGAATCCTCAAGTTCTTCATCAAGTACTTTGAAAGATAGCCCATCTCAATCAACTCCAGTGTTCCAAGAGTGTTTTAATCCATTATTTGAAGCACAACCTAGTTTCTCATTTCAAGGTCAAGATAACTTATTCTTCCAAAACAACTCATTGTTTCACAACTTTGGAAGACCGCTTCCACGGACTAGTCCTATCATTGAACATGTCGATCCTGTTGATGATATCAACTCATCTAAACCCATTGATCTTCTTGATCCTATTAGAGAACTAAAATTTTCCTTAGCTATGCCCTTTCGACATTGTGCATATCATTTTACTGAGTCTTCATGTACTATGCAAGCCTACAACAAGATGGGAGAGCCATTTGACTTCCAACCAGGCAAATACAGCCAAAATTTTGATCAATCTCAAAACAACCAGCATTTTGGTCAATCTTCCAATGACCAACATCATGCTCAACCCCGAAATGAGCAACGCTATGATCAAACCCAAAATCACCAAGCTCAATACAAAACTCAAGGTGGTCAACCAACGTATCACTATCATCCTACCCCTTATGATCAGACCCAAGATCAAATCCCAAGCACTTCTGAGAACCTTGGCAATGAGGGTGATGACACAATAACTTGAGATGACATAGATGATGCGAAAGCAAACAAGAGTCTTATTAAGATGATGGAGATCATCCTTCTAGAGGAGAAGGACAAATACTTTCTTGAGTTGGCCAAACAAGGAGCTAAATTACCCTTAGACTATCAAGTTGAAACGCTTGTGGCCAAGGAAGAAGAAACTGAGACTGCTAAATTGAAAAAGATGGTCCAAGACATGCAAGATTAGATTAGCCAACTTGCAAAGAATAAGGACAAACCCGCTCAACAATTCACAATGGAAAGTATTTGTCCTTTCCCCTTTGATAGGAGTCTTCACATGCCACCTTTTCCTAGAGGTGTAGAGCTCCCTAAATATGACAAATTCTTGGGTGCTATCGATCCCCAAGATCACCTAAGGGAGTTTGGCACTTTATCCATGGAATTCATACATGATCCAACATATCTCATGCGCCTATTTCCTCGTAGCTTGGGTGGACCAGCTATGGAGTGGTTTTCTCGATTGCACACTAGCATTAAGACTTTTGATGAAATGGATAATCTATTTCTCCAACATTACTCACATAATATTCAACATTCGGTCAACATTCGGGACCTTTGCAATCTAAAACAGTGACAAGGAGAATCTTTCCTAACATTTCTCCAAAGATGGAGACAATTGTGTACAAGGTGTCCTCATAAGCTACCAAAGTCTGAGAGACTCGACATTTTCTTGGACAATCTTATCCCAGACTTCAGATACCAAGTGCAATTACAAGGTCCTCTAACCTTTGATAGCATGATTAAACAAGCAGTGCGAATAGAGGCCTTTATGGTTAAGAAAGGAGAATTAACTTTGAATGAGGACAATAAAAAAGGATTCTCCATGAACAAGGATAAAGGAAAAACTATCAATAAAAATAGGGATGTAGTAAATGATGGAGTGGTGGATAATGTCACCACAAAGCCTTCAAAGCCTATTTTTAATCTTACTTCTAGTATAAAAGTGGCTAAGGCTGTTGAAAAGACCACAATAGATAATCAGAAAACTTCAAGATTTTCTAAGAACAAACCTTGGGCCTCTTGACCCAAGCATGAATTCACTTCTTTGGGAGAGCCTCTTGATGTGATCTATAAAACTCTTATATAGAATCAAGTTCTTACTCCTTTGGAAAGGTGTCCTTATGACCCACAACCATGACCTCATTGGTGGAATGATAATGCATACTGTGACTATCACCAAAACATTGGTCATAAGACTTCTACTCGTCTCCAACTGAAGCATAAGGTTCAAGATCTCATTGACAATGGTGACATCCTTGTAGAGAACCATAACAAGAATTTGGACCATCAAGCATTTAAAGATCCTTTCCCTCCTCATGAGAAAGGTGAGTCTTCAAACACTAAGAATACTAATGCAAAAGTCAATTACATGTACACTAATGATGACAATGTTATTGGTATGATCAAACCTATTGGGGTAGAGTACTGCAATGTGATTACTATTAAGAGGAGAAACGATGCTCCCAAACCTAAGACTCCTTTCATCTTGCATAGTTCCACGTCTCATTCATCTGAATCTGAACAATCTCAAGACTATGCTAATGTTGTTACTCGATCATGAGGAAGAGTTGTTTTGAAAGGTCCTGATACTTCTACATCCACTCTAAAGAAAACTATGGATAAGACTATTGTTGGTCCTGCCAACAAGAACATGAAACCTATCCCTATAACTAGCTCAGCTAGTTATATCATCTTAGATCAACTCCAGTGAACCAATGCTCAGATTACCATTTTTGAGCTATTGAAGATCTTGCCTGCTCATAGGCAGGTTTTGGATAAAGCCCTCACTGAGGCAAACATTCCCAAGGATCTTGATCTCCACTGGATCCAATCTATGGTGGGTCATTTGACCTCACTTCACTATCTATCCTTCTCTAAATAATATGATCACTCTTTGAGCCATCCGCATAACACTCCCTTGCATATAGAGGTCATGATAGGTCCTAAGAGAGTTTGTCGAGTGCTCATAGACAATCGTGTTGGTCTAAATATTTGTTTTTCTAAGCTTCTTACCTAGCTAGGTTATGATGAGAATTGTATAGACTCCTACAAAAAGATTACCATCAAAGCTTATGATCAGGAAGAATGCAAGTCCCAAGGCTTAGTTGTGCTACCTATCTGCATAGGACCTATTGAGAGAGATGTTACTTTTCAAGTTCTTGACATTCCTCTTGCCTACAACATCTTGTTGGGTTGGCCATGGATTTATGAGATGTAGGTTGTTCCATCTACATATCATTAGTGCATTAAGTTTCCTTTCCATAGGGTAGAAGTTACTATGCCTGCTAATACCAATTACTCTTGCAACACTCTTGCACAATCTGCAAATAGCTTTGTTCCGGCTAATAGAGAGTCCATTGAGTTCTATGATGCTAAGCTTAAGGAAATAGAACAAACTCTAAAACTTAAGGATACAGGCATGGGAGAATACTGAATTGAACCTGTGCTATCACTAGCTACTCTACCTCCATCTCCACGCTCTTATGGGAGACCTTTTGAGAATAACAAAAATTTTGATGATTCTCCTCAAACAATCTACAATGGTGCCTTTGTACAAGCCTCTACACCTTTAGAAGATGAGGATGAAGAAAGAGTTGTCAGAGCTTGGATCTATAAGGGAAAAGAAATAGCTAAAATAACTACTCCTCCTCTAGACTTAGAACAAGAGCCATACAGTGAGGCCTTCAAGATCATGAAGCACTTCAGCTATAAGGGGAGTGGTCCTATAGGAAAGAATGACAATGGTTTTCTGAAACCCATTGAAGCTACAGGTCACCGCACAAAGGATACTACTGGCTTAGGCTTCAAAAAGATCCCCTTTCATTTAGGGATAAACAAGTTTGTGCCAGAACCTGAACCTAAACCTGAACCTGAGTTAGAATTTGAAGATACCACTCCAGAGGTAAATCTAGAGGCCAGCTCTAATGAAGACACATTTCCATATCCTATTCCTCCAGAACTTGCTGCACTCTTTGTAGAACCAGATGAACCTATTATACTTGTCCACATGGTAGAAACTGATAGTGATTTTGATGAGACTACTTTGGTACATCAACTCACGTATGATCAATGGAGAGAAATACAAATGGTTGATCTCAACTCCTAGCATGTACAGTACATACCCCCACATTTCCAAGAATAGTTTGAGAAAGATATACTTCAATGAGCTATTAATACTACAAGGGGTAAAGCTGATGATACAGCTGGTGCCAATGGAATTCCCACATCAAGTACTAACTCACATGAGTATGAATTTGAATCTTTGTCTGATGCTACTTATGATAAAGATATAGACATGGTACATACTTATGAAAGACTTCTCAAAGTAGGTGAAGGGTCTAGCATTAGGTCATATGAATTAGATTCCACTGGTGTTAACTTGTCCTCTACTTTCGACATGAGGTTGCATATGGATTTGAACACTCCTTTAGATGAGATTGATCTAGGTCATGACTTTCTCATCCACACTTTTGATGGTTATACCGTGAATGCAATTGAACTAGTCACTACTTCTCTTTCACTCCGTCATCCCAATCTAATAAACTGGATCTCCCCCTCATCATCCAATGAAGTCCTAATGTTCTAGAATGATTACAATTTAGCCTATTACCTCCATGCTATTGAAGTTGTAATGTCCTTGACCAGTGAAAGCAGTGTCAGCATGACAGAGGTGGATATCAAGTATCTTAGAAAAAAAATTAAAAGAAGAAAAAATAGATGCTCTGATGGTGAAAACCACATTGTGGCAATATTAGAACCAAAAATAGTAAAAATAAAAGACATATCTAAGGGTGAAAACCTCTCTAAGGTGCCCATGGATGAGATACTTGATATGCTTCCAAGCCACTTTCAAGAGAGATCATCTGTATTGATTGAGCTGACACAGCTAGTGAATTTGGGTATAGAGGCTACTCCACAAATTATTCATCTAGCACAATCATTATCTACAAAAGAAAAAGAAGAGTTCACTAGCTTATTTCAAAGAAAGAAAATAAAATTTGCATGGACTTACTTTGACATGCTTGGATTAGACCCCAATCTAATCATGCACCATCTGTCCATTGCACCAGGTATCAAACCTATTAAATAGAAGCTATGAAAGATGCATCCACACGTAGCACTTTTAGTCAAAGTAGAGCTAGAAAAGCTTGTTAAGGTTGGTTTCATAAGGACTATTGATTATACGAAGTGGATTTCAAATATTGTTCTAGTCACCAAACATCATAAATCCATTTGTGTGTGCACAAACTTCAAGGATCTAAATAAGGCATGTCCAAAAGATGACTTCCCGCTACCTAATATTGACATGATATTAGACATGACAGCAGGATATGAGATGTATTCCTTGATGGATGGATTTTTTGGCTATAATCAAATAAAAATTGTGCCAGAAGATCAAGAAAAGACCGCTTTCACATGTTCTTGAGGCACCTTTTGCTGGAATGTCATGCCTTTTGGGCTTAAGAATGCTGGAGCAACATATCAGAGAGCTGTCACTACTATTTTCCATGATATGATGCATAAAACAATGGAAGATTATGTGGATGATACTTTAGCCAAAAGCATGTAGTGAAGAACTCATCTCATAGGTTTGGGTCCCATACTTGACTGCATGGAACAATTTAGTCTCAGACTTAACCCCAAAAAGTGTGCTTTTGGTGTCACTTCTGGGAAACTCTTGGGTTACATCATTTCAGCTAAAGGCATAGAAGTTGATCTTGAAAAGGTGCAAGATATTATGGGCATGCCTCCACCCAAGAATATTAGTCAAATGAGAGGACTACAAGGAAGGCTACATTCTATTCGGCATTTTATTTCACAGTTGGCCGACAAGTCACAACCGTTTACTAAAACTCTGCATAAGGGTGTGACCTATGAATGGAATGAAGAATGTGACAGAGGACTCACTCAGATTAAATAGTATCTTGCTAATCCACCTATATTGATGCCCCCTATTCATGGGAAGCCACTCATACTATACATCTCAGCAACGAACACATCTTTGGGTGCTCTCTTAGCTCAAGAAGATCAGAACAACAAAGAGAGAGCTATATATTATATCATTAGAACATTGGTTTCTTATGAAATGAACTATTATGTCATTGAGAAGGCTTGTCTAGCAGTAGTGTTTGCTTCTCAGAAGTTGTGGCATTATATGCTCACTCACACTACAAGGCTTATTGAAAAAATTGATCCACTAAAGTACTTATTGAGCAAGGCTGCCCTCACAGGTAGATTAGCAAAATGGGTGATGATACTTAGTGAATTTGACATTGAGTATGTGGAAAAAAAAGCTATTAAAGGACAAGCAATTGCTAATTAGTTGGTGGAAGCTCCTTTGCAAGATCACCAGCCTTTGAATATTGAATTCCCAGATGAATCCATCATGCTTCTCACACATCAAGCATGGAGCATGTTCTTTGATGGATCATTCACTCAGCAAGGATCAAGTGTAGGCATTCTATTCATTACACCTCAAAGATACTCATTGCCAAAATCTTATAAAATGTTGTTTCCCTACATAAACAACATCATTGAATATGAAGCTCTCATTAATGGTATGAAGATAGCCATTGAATGGCATGTGGATGAGCTCAAGGTTTTTGGAGACTCTCAGTTATTATCAACCAAGTTAATGATGTCTACCAAACAAAAGATGACAAGCTAGTACCTTACAAAAGAATGGTGGATGATCTCAAATAGTATTTTGCACACATCTCTTTCTAGAAAATTCCAAGGGTAGACAATAAAGTAGTTGATTCTATGGCCACTCTTGCTTCAATGTCACAAATGCCAGAAAACTACTTTAGACACAAATTCCTGGTGGAGGCATTACACTACCTTGCCTATGATATTCCTGAATCTAAGATGATCTATTCTGTCATTGGACATGACTCATCTTGCTACCACCATATCTATTCCTACCTTTGTGAACAAATCATTCCCAACACCTATACCCAGAATGAAAAGTGTCACCTAATTCATAATGCTTCATGGTATGTCATCATAGCAAACGACTTGTATAGATGGGGTTTAGACAGTACCCTCCTTAGGTGTCTAGAACCCGATGAATCCAAATGTGCACTAGTTGAGGTACATGAAGGTATCTGTGGGTCTCATTTGAGTGGTCTGACATTAGTTCATAAACTTATTAGAGTTGGTTACTACTAGCCAGATATGGAGAAAGAAGTTGTTCAATATGCCAAGACTTGTAAACAATGCCAATTTCATAGAAATCTGATCCATGCTCCTGCTAAAGAACTTATTCCTTTCATTAGTTTCTTGCCATTTCAGCAATGGGCCTTTGACTTGGTGGGTTAGATACATCCTTCTTCTTCAAGAGGACATAAGTTTATCATCACAGCTACTGACTATTTTATTAAGTGGGTTGAGGCAGTGCCTCTGGCTATAGCTGATGGCAAGTCTATGTCTATGTTTATACTGAACTACATCATCTATAGATATGGTGTACCCTCATCCATTATCACTAACAATGGTGGATAATTCAAGAAAAAAGACCTAAGAGAATTATGCACCAAGTTCAGGATTATTCAGCATTGGTCATCTATCTATTATCCCCAGGGTAATGGACAAGTAGAAGCTTCTAATAAGATAATTCTCAAAATCTTGCACAGAATAGTTCATAAATCTGGTAGAGATTGGCATCTCTAGATTAATCCAACTTTGTGGGCCTATAGAACAAGTATCTAAACACCAACGGGGGCCATGCCCTTTGCCTTGGTTTATGGAGTAGATGCAGTATTACCTATTGAGGTTGATATTCCTACATTGTGAATCTCTCTGAGAGGCCTCATCACTGATGAAGAAAATAGAATATCCCAGCTTCAAGAGCTTGGGTTATTGGATGAATGTCAAAAGGTGGCATTTGATCATCTTCGAGCATACCAAAAGAGGATGTATAAGGCCTATAATAAGAAAGTTAGACAAAGAGAATTCCAAGTGGGTGATCTCATTCTGAGAGAGAACCCCAAGAATCAGTAGCAGTGAGTCTAGAAAGGGAAACCAAATTGGCTTGGTCCATATGTTATTACTACAGCATTTGGGTTTGGCGCTTATCGACTCTCCCCCACTGAAGGAGAATAGCTCAAAGAGCCTATCAACGCTCTTCACTTGAAGAAATTCTATAGCTAAGACATTTCTTGTATGCTCATGTACATACTTATTGATCCTGAAAAAATCCAAAAAAATGATATATTGTCAAAAATCCTAAAAAATTGCAAAATGTCCTGAAAAAATGATCATCTTAGTGAAAACCTCGTAAACATGTGCTTTGATGTATCTATTATCTTGGTGAAAACCTGGTAAACAGACGCCTTGATAATAATAAAAAAAATACAAAATTTGAAAAAATACAAAAAAAGTGAAAAGATAAAAAATACAAAAAAAATGAAATTTCAAAAAATACAAAAAAATTAAAAAAAGAGAAAAGTACAAAAAAATTGAAAAAGAAGAAAAATGTACCATTGATGAAAACCTAGTAAACAAGCATCATGGTAGCAAAAATAGAATCTCTACCAAGATGGTGAAAACCTAGTAAACAGGCACCTCTTGTTTCCTGAAGCTATATCTCATCTCAAAACCATTTGGCTCTTGCTTTCCTGCTTTAGTTTGTTTCCTATTGTTAGTTCATTTCCTGCTTTAGTTTGCTAGCTCATGCACTTGCTTTCAGTTGTCTTCGAGATTTTTCTCGACTCTTCATGGATTGGAATTGGTCACACTTGGGGCCACCTTCCTGGTCTAGGGGGCTTTGTCCTATAATTTTAGAAGTTTTTGTTTGTGCATCAGTCACCAGTGATTTTTGCTGCATCTGCCTGCTGATGCCTAGCTACTTTTGAGATTTCTCTCCTTGAGGATCTCTTGTGTATTAGTCACCAGTGGTTCCCGCTCTGCCTGCCTAATGATACCTAGCTCTCGTTCAAATCCCTCTCTTTTGTGATCTCTTCCTTACATCAATCACCTATGGTTCTCACTACGTCCACCTTCTGATACTTGGTTCATGCTTTGATATCTTCTTGAGACTTTGTCTCTCGCGATGGTCACCAGTGGTTCTCACTGCATCTGCCTACTGTCGCTATCCCGTTGATACTTTGAACATTGTACACTTCTGATTCGACTTCAATCCGCTTGAACACAAACTTAAACTAAGACTAAAACTAAATTTGTGTTCCTTTGAAGCATACTAAGATTTTTCTTTGAGTGCTTGTTTGGTTGTTTTATCATTTCCCCTCGAGTGAATCTAAGATGTCTTTCTTGAATGAGAAACACAAAGACTGGGGGCATGATCTTTTCTTTGCTTCTATTTGTTAGTTTAGTTCCAATGATCCAATGAATTCACATAAGAGGGGTGTCCATCTGTAAGAGCCTTCATCTCATATTGGATGGCCATGTGTACCTCGACTCCTTTTATATGGAAATTTTGGTGAGCTTAGTTCTTCTCCTTGTCTATTTTGAGTGACTTCTTTATGCTACAAGTGAAATTGCAAATGCTCGTCCTGCTAGGTGAACGTAAGGGTCACTATGAGCAATCTTTGGCAAAAGAAAGAACACTTATGTGTCTAGTGTGTTTATTTGCAAGAAACATTCAGGTCATTCTAGAAATTATGCTTTGATGATTATGTTAACTTGCTAAATTAAAAGGAATCAATGTTCAGGTCATTCTGGCTTCTTGTGCCTTAATGCTTACATCTCATTCCGACAAATCTAAGACTTATGTCATATCCATATTCTCATGATTGCAATGTTAGTAAGGGTTGTATGACATCTTGTGAATGTCCCATGCCTAAAAGAACTTGATGATGATAAATATGATGAGTCCAACAACCAAGTCCTAGGGTTTGCATTTAGCTTAGGCTTGCATTTTCATTCTAGGCTTGCATTGAGACTATGTTTTGGTGCTCTCTTGATTGTCTTCTTCTAGATCTATTCATCAAAGGTTCTCATCTTTTGTCCTAGGTTTGTCTTGGCTACACAAGTGTCTGGTCCCCACTCTCAATCTTTGAAACATCCTTTTGATTAGTACCTATCATATATTTCTAAAACTCTGCATGAGATAGTTAGTATCACATACATTGCATTCCCATTTGCATCCATAAAACCCATTTACATTTTTCATATTCATTTGCATGTGCATCCATTATAAGCATAAATAAAATCATACATTGTATTCATTCATTTACCATCTATTACTGCATTTCACGTGTGCATATTCATATACCATCATAAAAGAAACATGTGCATCTCATACATATCTAATCCATACATCTAATCATCTAGGAAACATCTTATAAAACATGAACATCAAATAAATGTATAAACAACTACAATGATATAAAAAATCATGATCTCATATATATATCTCGATCGAATCAATGTCATGTACAAAACAAGGGTGCTAATCGAGCACAGTATCAAAAATGGGCTAAAATATATGGATCACAATATGCTAACTCTGCCCATCACCACCCGGAGGAGGTGGTGGCAGTGGTCCCTGTGTTGGTGCTTGTAGAGGTGGCATCGGTCTTTGGGGAGGGGGCATCGGTCTCTATGGAGGTGCCTACTCTGGAGGTGCCTACTACAGAGGTGCCTATTGTAGAGGTGCCTATGGTGGTCTTTGTGGTGCTCTTGCATACTCAAAAAATGGAGGCACCTACCTAATACATCTAGAACAACTCCGCAATATGCTGCATAATAATAAGCTTCCTGAGTAGACTCATATCTAATCTCTAGCCATGCTCTCACTAGCTCCTCACATAACTCTCTGATCTCCTGATCCCTATTGGCTATGTGAGTCTCTTGTATGATGACTTGGGTATGGTAGTCATCTCTCTCACGCTGAACCTGCCTGACCCTCTCCTGGCTCTTCCTAAGAGCCTCTTGCAGCTATGGTGTCTGTGTTCCTATAGGAACATCTATCATATATGTATCATCACCTAGAGGTGTCTACTATGAGGGACTCCCTATCCTCTGGCTAGTGGAGCTTTGCTGAGACCCACTACTCCCAGCACCTACATCTGACCCCATAGTCCTTGGGGGGATGTCTATCTATGCTGACCTGGGCCTCAATGCTCTCTACCCAGGCCACTGTAATGGTACCTACTATTGTATAGGTACCTGCTATTGTTGTTGTTGTCCTTGTGGCCCTTGCTATGTAGCTTGCTATTGTATAGGATGTTGTACTGGTACCTGCTACTATGTCGGTACATACTGCTATGTTGGTACCTACTGCTATGCAAGTACCTACTATTGTGCTCCCTGACCCATGCCGATGGGATCTGTAAATCTAGGAAATGGATGGGCTAAGAATTGGTCCCTATATGTAGGCATCATACCTGCATTGGTGATGTCCACCATGTAATCCCATCGGGCCTGAGGAATGCATGCCTTTATCATACAACTACCTGGATCTAGTCTCGGGTGCCACCCCTTCTCCTCATCAGCAAAGTGGGCATAGGGGAAGTACTCATGGGAAATGTCCTACTATCTCCCAAACTGATGCAAGACACATGTAACAAGAAAGTGCTCAATAATGGTAATACTACATCTGATCAGTGGATGCAAAACAAACATATAAGAAAGCTCTCTCTGAGCATCATCCCATGGCTCAGTAGCAACCCATGGTCTCCAGACAACAACTACCATATCATCAAGTTGTCCGTGCCATTGCTCTATTTTACCCAGCAATGGCTGAGTCAGTGGACCTACGTACCTATATATATATGGCTCAAGAGCCTGCCATGTATTGTGATATATAGGCCTGCAAACAGGGAGATGCTCCCAGGCCCAGATCTAAAGAATGAAAACACCTACCACCATGGTCCTTGCACTATGATATATGATCTCATGCATCTCATGGTACATATCGGCTAGCATGCACTCATTCCATCTGAATCTGATGGCTGGCCTCTCCAGCATCTACTGCAACATCGACCCCCAACCGCACTCCAAACCATGTTGACCTAGATCAAAAGCCAAATAAAAACTCAAGAACATAGTGAGAACAATAGCTAATGGGTGAGCACTATCATAACTGCTAATCAAATCCTCCCAAGAGATGGCCTGGCCCATCACTAGATCATCTTAGAATATAATCCTCAATGCCACTATGCCTACCCTCGGTTGAACATCGTACTCTACTCGGGCACCATGGACAGGTATTCATAAGATCCTATATATATCCTTAGGAGTGACTGTCATCTCCCCTAGTGGAAAATGGAAGGTGTTCATCTCCAAATGGAAACGCTCAACTAGTGCACCAAGAAGATCATGATTTACCCAAATGTCAGGTATATCACACAAATATCCTAGACTGAGTCCCTCAATATGTGCACTCTCAACATCTATCAATCTCTATATCAACATGGTGATCACTGGATGATGTGACTGAAAGGTGACATTGGGAAAGTCAACCTGCAAAGCAAGCGACGACATTGGATCAGTATCTCAATATGATGGTTTTCAAAACAACAACAAATTAAGCAATGCATCTATCCTAGACATGACTCTGCGACGCTCTACTTGGATGATTTCTTGCAAATTTGGTAAATTTTGGAAAAGGTTTTACAACACTACAGCAAATTTTTGTGTGAGGAAACTATTCCCTTGTGCGAGACAAAACCTTCTCTTGCACAAAAGTGAGAAAGTTTGCACGAAATGACCTAGAGCTTCATGCAAGATTCCAGGCAGAGCTCGGATGAGGAAGCCCTAACCCCTACGAGGAAACCATTTCCTCATGTGAGGGGTGACTAAGGTTGGCATGAGGAAACTATTTCCTCATGCGAGACTTGTAGAACAAGCCCTAAAAGTTGCTAAATCTAACCTAAATTGACCTAGAAAGCAGTACAAATTGAGATGCAAGGAGGATTATCGACTACTCACAGGTGGGTCATACTCTGATGATCAAGTGTGTCATCACGAGTGCTCAAATCAATGCATATGCATTGGAATGCCCTCCATTCTCTCTCTTAGAGCTCAAAATCACAAGAAGACAAAGTGAATAATGAATTGAAAGTGACCCCTCTGAGCCTTATATAGCTTTTTGACCTAATTTTTGAAGTGCTTCATTTTGTGTGAAAATTGTACCCTTGGTTAAATCAACTACTCTGAATCTATTTTTGGGATTGAAATCAAAATTTGACATCTCTAGATAGCTCAAAATTGCATTTTAAATTCTGGGACCCTTTGGGATCAGACGCTTGTGCAGTCAACCTTCTGACATCATTTTCTTGCCAGATCCTCATCTCTTCATCATTTTCTTGAGATCTTCAATGTTTTCATCAAAGTCAACTCTAGTCAAATTTGGTCAACCATGGTCAAACTTACTTAGCTAATATGGGCTTAAATATCCAGTACGTGTTATTGAACTACCATATTCTGAGGAGTCTTTGAGTGTGTTCCTAAGTCAGTGAACAAGTGGTACTAATCTCTACCTAGTATAAGGAAGGATAGGTGTGTCTTCATAAAAATGATTGCTTGATGTTTTCTTATAGAAAATTTAGATAATTCCCCCAAATGAACAAACACGCAACATTTACAAGCACCTAAAAACACCTGACGATCATGGGAATTTGACATAAATAACCCATTTTCCAAGAAAACACTAAAACAAACAATTTCCTAACATCAACGGATTGCATCCGGGGTTCCTAGATCACATCTTGTATCCTGAATCACATATGTTCAAACCTAGATTGCATCCGGTAACTACACCATTTCCTGGATTGCATTTGGTAACTACTGCATTTCCTAAGTCGCATCCGCATTTCCTAGATTGCATTCGGTAACTATACCATTTCCTAGATCATATTTGGTAACTACTACATTTCTTGAGTCACATACCGCATTTCCTAGATCACATCCAGGACCAAAAACTTTGCCAGTCACCTATAAAATATTGCATCTAGGATAGTGAGCACTTTCATACCTTCCAGAACCAAAATTTTTACATTTGCAGATACCCATTTGGCTCAATAGTAAGTTCCTATTGTCAAAACATAGCCATCTGATAACTAGAAAGAGTCATCTTTGAGAACATCTTATCACCTTACATGGTCCAAATCCACATTGTCCAATTATGGAGTCAGTTTATCCAATCAGTTACAACCAAGTTCCCAACTCATAAGTAGGGAACTTTGACACCATTTGACGCTGGAACTTCCCATTATCAGACTCACTTACACTTTGGTTCCCAACTCACAAACATGGCACCTTTGACACCCTTTGATGTTGGATCCATAAAATAAATATTTCAAACCTACTATTGCATCCTTGGATTCACAATAAGACATTACAAACAATCAGACCCACTTTAAACACAAGACACTCATTGGTTCCTCAATCCAGTTCTCATGGTTGTTACAAGACACAAAGCTTACTATTTTTAAAATAACCCATTCTTAGAAGAAATACCTTTGCTTGCCTTGGAAATGGGAGAAACTTCAAGACTCAATCCCTTATACGACACTACACCTAGCACTATTCATACATCGACCCCCAAACAAATAAACATGAACAACCAGGAAGATTATCAATGGGATGAAAGACACGATTACCAGGATAACCGAGATGAATGTGACAAACAAGAACAAAACAACCAAGAAGAGGTATGATACCATGAAACATATCAGGATGATATGATGATGATAAAGATCCCACTGAAAAAGAATACCAAAGAGTTGTAAACAACAAATGATTCAACAAAATCCTTGAAAGAGATTTGGAAGAAAATAAAGAGAAATACTTCCTAGAACTTGCTTCTCGAGGTGTGAATTTACCAAAGGACTATGATGTAAGTCAACTCAAGTATAAAGAAGATCTTAGTCCTATGTCAATTCTAACAAGACAACTACTTGCCATGAAGCAAAGATTCAAGAACTCAAGAAATCAAAGGACAAACCAAAACAACAATACTCTTTGGAGCACATATGTCCTTTCCCTTTTGACAAGGGACTCAAAATGATTCCATTTCCTAAAAATATCACAATTCCAACATATGACAAATACATGGGAAATTCTAAACCTCAAGATCATGTGAGGGAATTTTGCACAATCAGTATGGAGTTCATGCATGAGAAAACATATCTAATGAGACTATTTCCATGAACTTTAGATGGGAAAGCTATGGATTGGTTCTCAAAGTTGCCCATAGGAATCAAGACATTTGATGAACTCATGCAAAAGTCATAAAACACTACTCCTACAACATCCAACACATAGTAACAATGTTGGATCTATGTAATACAAAGCAGAAAATGAGAGAATCATTCTTGAATTTCCTACAATGATGGAGAATAGTATTTGCACAATATGCTAGGCAGATACCTGAAAACAAAAAAATGGACATCTTCATTAACAACTTGGTTCCTGAAATGAAATTTCCTATACAATTTCAAGGACCACCAAGTTTTGATAAGATGATAGAAAGTGCAATCAAGATTGAGGAGGTCTTGATCAAGAAAGGTGAAATCTCCATCCACAAAGAGAATAAAGACAAGTACTATCCCTCCAAGGATAAATACAAGTATGGAAACAAGAGTAACCAGAATGCAGTTAATGATGGAGTTGTTGACACTCCTAATGTCAAACCAAAACTAGAGGTCTTTAATCTTACAACAAACCTCCAAGTGAACAAGAATTTGAATTCTATGGTGACTCCAATGGCTAATAAAACTTTCAACAGACCTCCTTCTCAAACAGAGCCTTGGGAAGAAAGACCTAAGAGGACATTCACAAAATTGGGAGACACCTTGGAACTGGTCTTAAAGTCACTCTTGGGCAACAAAATTATCACAATTCCTGATTCTAAACCTTGGGAACTAGAAATAAATCCCAAGTGGTGGAACGATAATGATTACCGTGATTTCCATCGCAACAAGGGACACAAGACCAACAATTGTATGAAGTTGATACATGTCATTCAAGATTTGATTGAAGAAGGAAAAGTCAAGGTAGATGGTCATCACACAAACAATGACCATAAGGCATTTCAAACACCCTTGCCTAACTATGAGAAAGGAGAATCCTCAAAGAGCAACAAGATTAACTATACATACATTGATAATGACAATGTAATCCATATGGTAGAACCATGCAAACATTCTATAAACATGATCACTCTAAAAGGAGTTAAAAACAAAATTGAATCTTCTAATGTCATAACACAAAATTAGGCTAAGATCACTCTCAAAGGGGCTTCAACATCTAATGCACCAGCTACAACAACAACTAAGAAAGTGGTATTACCTCCCAAGCTTAATCTAATGGATTAGTTACAAAAGACACCTGCTCAAATATCTATCCTAGAGTTGTTGAAAATTTCCCCTAGTCATAGGGAAGTTCTTGATCAAGCTCTAGTTAGCACTAATGTACCGAAAGATCTAAACATGGATAGATTCCAAGCTATGGTTGGTCACTTGAATTCCCCACACTACCTATATTTTTTTGAGGAGGATGATAAATCACTACACCAACCACATAATCAACCTCTACACTTAGAAGTCTGTATTCACAAACATCGAGTCAAGTGTGTCTTGATAGATGGAGGCACTGGTTTGAACATTTTCACATACAACTTGGTGAAACAATTGGGGTTCTTAGAACATGCAATTGATCCTAGAAGAAAGATAACCATCAAGGCTTATGATGAAGAAGAGAGATCTTCCAAAGGGTTGGTTATCCTACCTATCAAAGTGGGACCTGTAGAACAATACATCCTATGTCAAGTTCTTGATTTACCACTTGCATACAAAATTCTTCTAGGAAGGCCTTGTATACACTCAATGCAAGTTGTGGCTTCAAATTACCATCAATGCCTAAAGTTTCCTCAAAATGGGGTGGAGGTAACTATTCCAGCAGATACTACATATTCTTGTAACAATCTCAAACAAGCAGAAAGCATGGTTCCTCACAACAAGGAAATCTCTAATAAAGAGGAAACATCCAAAGAAATGGTTTTGAAAAGCTTCACTAAAAAGATCAACATCCAAGAAACAAGTATAGGTGAATATAAGATGGATCCCCCAATATCTCTAATAGATCTTCCCATATCTCCAAGAACACAAGGAATGCCTTCATCAAATTTTACACCATCCAATGGTAGTGATCTAACTATACATGAAGGAACTGGGATGGTCAAAGAAAAAGTATCCCTTGAAGAAGAAAATGAAGAAAAAATTGTTTTGTAGTGGCTGTATAAAGAAAATGAAGAGGATGGAAATGTTTAACATGTGGAGATAGCCCCAAACAAGTATGGAAAGGGGTACAAGATCATGAAATAAATGGGGTACAAAGGAAAAGGACCCTTAGGACAAAATAAGAAAGGACTTGTTGAACCTATACACATGGAATTTATAAATCCTAAAGACAAGATTGGACCAAGCTTCAGAGAAGCAAGATTTCATCCTGTAGCAAAAAGTGGTCTTGTGTTTGATAGATCAGGGGATTCAGAGGATGAGGAAGAAATTGAAGGACAACCTATTTCTTATGAAAGGTTGTTACTCTTACAAGGAGGTTTGCTATCAGAAATTTGCACAAACATTGAACGTGACCAAGTTTTAGAAGAAGAACCAATAGAAGTACCAGACACAGAACAAGAACCAGAAGATCCTATAATTGACACACCCCATTTTGATGAAGAACCTTCACAAGAACTATTTCTAGAAGGATAGAATGATGCTAATGAAGAAATCCAAATACCTATAACTATTGCCCACTTTTTGGGGGTTTCAGATTATAGTAAGGTAGATTCTCATGAGTATGAATGTGATGTCCTTTCTGATTCCACCATAGATATAGAGATAGACGTGATACACAAATTTTCTTTTGGAGTCTTGATTGAAGAAGGAGAGAGTTCTAATGCTAGACAACTAGAGTTAAATTCACATAACACTAACATGAACTCTAATAATAATGAACATGACTCTAATGATCCTAACACTTATTTAGAAGAAAACCTAATGGATGATGTCTTACATGTTAATAACATTGATAATAATTCAGTGTTGTCTATTGAACTTACTAAGTCTATATCCTTAATATACCCTAAACTAATAGACTGAAATGATCCAACAACCACAAGCCTTTTATCTCTTGATAATGAATATTCCATAGCCTGCTATCTAAATGCTTGTGAACCTTTCCATTCTTCCACCAGTGTAAGGAGTGAAACCATGACTAAGGAGGATATCAAGTTTCTCATCCTTAAAATAAAATACAAAAATAACAAGAGATCTGATGGTGAAAACCACCTAGTGGTAGTATCATATCCTAAAAGAGAAAAACAAAAAGACGTATCCAATGGTGAAAACCTCCTAGAGGTGCCAAAGGATGGGATTTTTGATATCCTCCTAGATCACTTTCAAGAAAGATCATCAGTTCTGATTGAACCTACACAACCCATTAACTTGGGAACAATAGAACCTCCTCAGCTCATTCATATTGCTCAGTCTTTAACAAAAGGACAAAAAATCTAGTTCACTGAATTCTTCAAAGAAAAGAAGATTAACTTTTTTTGGTCTTACTTAGACATGCTTGGATTAGATATGGACTTGATCATGCACCACTTGTCTATTTCACCTAATATAAAACCAGTAAAGCAAAAAATGAGAAAGATGAATCCACATGTGGCCTTGTTGGTGAAAGCAGAATTGGAAAAATTGTTGAAAGATGGATTCATTAGGGCTATTGATTATGCAGAATGGATCTCAAATATTATTCCTATTTCTAAAGAAGATAATTCTATAAGAGTTTGCATAGAATTTAGGGATCTAAACAAGGCTTGTCCTAAAGATGATTTTCCATTACCAAACATAGATATGATTGTAGACTTGACAGTTGGATATGAGATGTACTCACTAATGGATGGATTTTTGGGATATAATCAGATCAAATTTCTCCTGAGGATCAAGAGAAGACCACCTTCACATGTGCATGGGGAACCTATTACTGGAATGTGATGCCATTTGGTCTTAAAAATGTAGGCGCAACTTACCAAAGAGAAATGCCCACTATATTCCATGATATGATGCATAAGAACATGGAGGACTATGTAGATGACACATTGGCTAAGTAAAAGATAAGAGCTACACATATAAAATATCTTAGGAAAATCTTTGACAAAATGGAACAGTTCCAATTAAGACTTAACCCTAAGAAGTGTGCATTGGGTGTATCATCTGGAAAACTACTAGGGTTTATAGTCTCAACAAAAGGGATTGAGGTGGATCCAGCTAAGGTGAAAGCCATTCTTGAAATGCAACCATGTAGGAACATTAGCCAAATGAGGACACTACAAGGAAAGCTACAGTCTATTAGAAGATTCATCTCCCAACTAGTGAATAAAGCACAACCTTTCACAAAGTTGATGCGTAAGGGAACTACTTTCACATGGGATTCACACTATGAAGAAAAATTTGCACAAGCCAAGAAGTATCTAATGAATCCTCCCATTCTAATGGCACCAATTTATGGAAAACCTCTATAGCTCTACATATCAGCTATAGACATATTATTGGGAGTCTTACTCGCACAAGAGGATGAAGCAAAGAAAGAAAGAGCTATATACTATATCAATAGAACTTTGGTTGCATATGAGTTAAACTATTCAATGATTGAAAAGGAATGCTTGGCAGTGGTGTTTGCCTCTCAAAAACTTAGGCACTATATGCTAGCACACAAGGTGAAACTGGTAGCCAAGATTGATCCACTCAAGTACTTGTTGAACAAAGCTATTCTGACAAGAAGACTAGCAAAGTGGGTCTTGATCCTAAGTGAATTTGACATTGAGTATGTAGATAGAAAAGCTATTAAGGGATAGGTGATTGCAGATCAACTGGCAGAAACACCATTGATAGATAACAACCCACTACATGTAGATTTTCTAGATGAATCAATCATGCACTTGACAAAGCATCCATGGAAAATGTATTTTGATGGATCCTTCACACAACAAGGATCAGGAGTTGGGTGCTTATTCATTACACCATAAGGCTACAAGATTCCTAAAGCATATAAAATGATCTTCCCTTGCACCAATAACATAACACAATATGAGGCTCTTGTGAATGGACTTAAGCTAGCAATAGAATGGAAAATTGTTGAGCTGCACATCTATGGAGATTCACAACTTGTTATCAATCAAGTGAATGGTGATTACCAAACAAAAGATGACAAGCTCATGCCCTACAAAACAATGGTGGATGACTTGAAGAAGTGTTTTGTCTTCATTACTTTTGAACAAATTCCAAGGTTAGAGAATAGAGCAGCTAATACGATGGCTACTTTAGCATCAATGTTACAATTGGAGGAGCACCAATTTCACAATGACTTCCTGGTGGAAGAACTTCCCTTTCCTGTCTATGAATCGCCTGAATCCTAAATTGTTTGTGTTATTAAAACCCAAGTGTTGTCCAGATATGCCCATATCTACTCCTATCTTAAAGACCAAACAATTCCTGAAGGCTATTCTAAAAAATGAATAGAGATCCCTCATAAGAGAACCATTGCATTACATAATCATCACTAATGACTTGTATAGACATGGACTAGATGGTGCAGTTCTTAGGTGTTTAGAAAGTGAAGATTCTAATCACATATTAAAAGAAGTTCATGAAGGTGTGTGGGGATCACACTCGAATGGTCTTTCATTAGCTAAAAAACTCTTAAGGGTCAAATATTATTGGCCCACAATTGAGAAAGATGCTATCCACTTTGCAAAAACATGTAAGAAATGCCAGATCCATGGCAACCTAATACATGCTCCAGCCAAAGATCTGATTCCTTTCATAACACATTGGCCATTTCAGCAATGGGCCTTGATGAACTACAACTGATTGAATACCTAAATGACTTGAAAATCAATGATTAGAGATCACTAAGTACTGAATTGATATGTAAGATAATTAAATTAGTCATTATGTTATCATTGATGTCAACTAGTTTTGATAGTACTTATCATGTTGGTTGCAAATATCTAAACATCTAAAAGAGGAGAGGAAATATGAAGAAATGAGATATCTACATGGAGAAAGATGGATATGTCAGATGAGGATAAGGAATACTTTGGGTAACTTATTGATGAGTCTATGACTTCATATTGTTGACTTGATTATGTTACAGTAATTTATTATGAATGAGGAAGCAAAATTGCACAAGGCAATGTGGTTGGTAAATGAATAATTTTAGTATGCACCGAGCCACCATAGTGTATACCAAGTGATAGTAATAACTGAACTTGTATTGACCGATGCATTTCTTTGATAACCGAGTATGGATGAAAGTATTAAATACTTAGGTTAGCTGACAGAAATTGATGAGATGGAAAGTGTTATGATTTTGAGATTGAGGATAAAGTTTGTTATGAGATCCATGGCTGACAAAATTCAGAGAAGATATAAAGGATGGAATTGAAATGTGTCATTGACACATCTGCTGAGGAGATTTTAAGAGGCAAAATTAATGAAGGAGATTAAGCATAAAAATATGATGGTTGATATGAAAATGGTTTATCTTTCTATATAAGAGATATGAGTTTCTTTATTGAAACATGCTGGAAGAAAGGAGACTACAGAGATTTTGCATGAATATAGTTTCATGCATGCCTGATCAGACTAGTTGAAGAAGAACCGAACTGCAAAACAGTACCGAGAGTCAGAGAGCTATTATCGAGTGAAAGTAAGTTGAGAAATTGAATTGATATATTGATCAGAGAAGTTAAAAGGGCTTTGAATAGATCTGAATACCTACAAATCAAGTTGTATTATAATCATATCAACTACTGTTATAGTTTAACAATTGATACAAAAAATATCTTAACCGAGTGGACCTAACAGTCTTTAAATTGTTGTTCATGACATTCAAGGAATGTTCATTTTTACCTTGTTGAACCCATAGTGAACGTTGGTCAAAAGCTAATGGTTAGTGTTAAATCCTCTAACAAGGTCACACCTAACAATGTGTTTTTAAACCTTTAACAGGGTTGGCTCTTGACCAAGCTCACTTCAGAAGAGTAAAAATTATTTTTGGGTTACCGGTCCCAGTTGGTTTTTCCCTTAACAAGGATTCCACATTAAATCATTGTGTTATGTTTTTTTTTAAAGATTATTTTATTGTCATACTTTACATACTGCATATTTGGTTTGGTTAGTAATCACCATGAGTTAATTAACTAGTAATCGGTAAAAGTACAGACAATTTAATAGTTTATGTTACCGAGTTGCAGAATTGGTTGATATTGTTTTGAAGTGTTACATCTTGATATTTGGGGACTGTAGGATAAATGAACTAACTATTTCCCCCCCCCCTCTTAGTTATTCTAACAATTGGTATCAGAGCATATTGGTTGCTTGGAACAAAGTTTTAAGGATTTCAGCAGAAAGATCACAAGATGTATAAGAGGGCAGCGCTAAAGCTGAACAAGGACAACTTTACTGTATGGAAAAGTTGAATGAAAATTCACATGACTAGAATCGGAGATTCTTCCTTACATCTACTTGAAAATGGCTACTTACAACCACCAACTGGACCTTTGACTCTTAATCAACTGAAAGATCGACATGAACACAACATGACTATGATAGAGATTGTTGCTGCTCTATCTGATGCTAAATTTGAGGATGTCAAAGATTGCAGTACTTCAAAAGAAATGTGGGACAAACTAGGTCAAGTCTATGGTGGTGATGTTAATATCAAGAGAGCCAAAGCTAAAATCCTAAGGGGTTGGTTTGACAATATGAAAATGAAGGAAGGAGAAAACATAGTACATTACACAAACCAGATAAAGGAAGTAGTTGATGCTATCAAAGGATCTGGTGGTATCATTGATGAAGAAACAGTGGTGAGTAAGCTACTAAGAACCTTGTTGCTTGCTTATGCAATCAGAATATCTGCTATACATGAAATGAGGTCTATACTTAGAAATATTCTTACTCTTGATAGTTTGATTGGTAAGCTTACAACTTTTGAGTTGAACAACTTTGATAACAGTGTTGTACCGACTATTGAGTCTACTTTCATGTCTTCTCTTAACATTAGCAAATCTAGCAATAGACGCAATATAAGGAATGACAGTGATAGTAATACTGATGATGAGTTAGATGAACTTGAAGCTCTTATGGCCCGAAGATTACCTAAAGGAAAAGGTAGATATAAGGATAAATTACCTTTAGCATGTTTTAATTGCAAAGAAGTTGGCCATATTGCTGTTAGATGCCCGAACAGGAAAGTAGAAGATAATGTCAGAGAAAGATCTAGAAGTAGAAGTTATGGTCGAAGATACAATTGAGATGGCTGACAGTACAATAGAGACAATTGAGATCACAAAGATAAAGGAAAAAATTTTTGTGGCATTGTAGAAGAAGAGGAAGATGATTCTAATACTGACATCGGTGATGATGTTGAAGTAGTATTTGTCACAATGAAAGATGATTCAGAAGAAGAGGAAAGGTATGTAGAAACAACACTTATTTCTAAAGTTAGTAAAAATGATACTTGGATCATTGACAGTGGTTGTACCCATAACATGACTGGTGATGAAGAAAAGTTTGATCATCTTGAGCACTATAATGGAGGGTCAATAAAAATAGGTAATGATACATCATGTATGGTTAAAGGAAAAGGATATTTATTGATAAATGATAAAATTAGATGTGATAATGCTTATTGGGTAAAAGGACTAAATTATAATTTTCTAAGTGTGACATAACTTAAAAACTCAAGTCACCGAGTAGCTTTTGAAGGCAAGAAGCTAAAGATATTTGATGATGATGGAAAGCTTGTTGGAACATGAGCACAATCTAAAGGTAACTTATTTTATCTTGACAATGCTGAGACTTCTTGTTTACTGATGAAAAATGAGGATGCATGGTTATGGCATAAAAGGTTATGTCATGTAAATTATGATAACATGATTAAGATCGGTAGAAAGAAAAAGGTTAGAGGTCTTCCTAGCCTAACAAAGCCTGATCATGTTATGTGTGATGAATGTCAAAAAGGGAAAATGACAAAATCTAGTTTTAAGAGTAAAGATTATTCAACAAAGAAAACCTTGGAATTAGTTCACACCGACCTATGTGGTCCCATGAGAACTCGGAGCTACTATGGAGATAGATATTTTATTTTGTTTGTTGTTGATTACACTAGATTGATGACTGTCATGTTCTTAAAAGAGAAATCAGAGGCATTTAAGATGTTTAAATGGTACAAAGCAAAAGTAGAAAAAGAAACTAGCAAAGAACTGAAACGCTTGAGATCTGATAGAGGTGGTGAGTTTATTTCTAATGAATTCACTAACTATTGTAATGAGCATGGTATAAAAAGATAGGTTTCTACACCAAGAACACCACAACAAAATGGAATTGTTGAAAGGAGAAATAGATCAATTGTTGATTGCACAAGGACACTGATGATAGAATAGATTGTTGCTCAAACATACTGGAGGGAAGCAGTTAGCACAACTGTATATATATGTTCTGAACCGAGTATAGTTGAAGAAAGACACATAAAAAAATATCCTATGAGTTATGGTTTGGTCACAAACCGACTATAAGTTACTTCAAAATTTTTGGTAGTAAATGTTTTATTCTGAAAGATGATAGGAATGGGAAATTTTACTCTAAAGGGGAAGAGGGAATATTTCTTGGATATTCTATGAAAATTAAAGCTTACAAGTGTCTGAATAAGGTTACAAATAAGATGATTAAAATTACTAATGTTAGAGTTGATGAATTTTATGATAAAAATGATGAAGAGAGAAATAAGGAACCAGAAGACTATGGTAGATTTCTTTATGTTGAACATCCAAAGTACCTACCAAAGTTGTAGGCTAAGCTGACCGAGCATCAAGAAAATAACATCAAGGAACAACAAAGGGAAACTGAGGATCAGGAAGAAGCTACTAAGAAAGGAAATGAACCTGAACAGAATGAAGAACAAAGAAGACATCAAGTTGGAGATAAGCAAGCAAGAATGATGACAAGAAGTAAGTTAAGACAAAGCACATGCTTAATTTGTGAATTTGAATTGAAGAATATTAAGATTGCACTTGAAAATGATGAATGGATAAATTCTATGAATGAAGGGATAGAACAAATTGAGAAAAACAAGACATGGACCTTAGTACCTAGACCAAAAGATAAGAATGTTATTGGTACTAAATGGATTTTTAGAAACAAGCTGAATGAGAATGGAGAAGTTACAAGAAATAAAGCTAGACTAGTTTGCAAGGGATATGCACAAGAAGAAGGTATTGATTATGGTGAAACTTTTGCACCTATTGCTAGACTAGAAGGAGTTCGCATGTTACTTGCATATGTTGCACATAAGAAGTTTAAATTTTATCAAATGGATGTTAAGTCAGCATTTTTTGAATGGAATACTAGAAGAGGAGGTCTACATCGAACAACCAGAAGGGTTTGTTGATCTAAATCAGAAAGACATGGTATGTAGACTACACAAAGCTTTATATGGTTTAAAGCAAGCACCTAGAGCCTGGTATGAAAGGTTAAATACTTATCTTTTAAGTATTGGTTTTTTAAGAACTAGTGAGAACAACAATTTGTATATGAAGGAGGATCTGATGATACTATTTTGATTGTTGAAATATTTGTGGATGATATAATCTTTGGAGGAGATCATATATGTAAATCATTTTCTGATGAGATGAGAAATGAATTTGAAATGTCTATGTTTGGAGAGATTAAGTTATTTTTAGGCTTGTAGGTTATTCAGCAAGATGATGGGATTTTCATCACACAATCAAAGTACATAAAGGAAGTATTGAGAATGTTTGGCATGGAAGATGTTAAACTAGTTGGAACACCAATGGTCATAGGCTGCAAATTAACAAAAGATATGATGAATCTACAGAGGTAAACCAGACATTGTACCGATCCATGATTGGTAAACTGATGTATATAGTACACAATAGGCCAGATATTACACATGTAGTGGCAATTGTTGCTAGATTTTATGCCAATCCAAAGGATTCACATATGGTTGCAGTAAAAAGAATCTTGAGATAGCTGAAGAAAACAAAGGAATATGGCTTATGGTATCCTAAGAAAGGAAAATTTGAATTAAGAGTCTACACCGACGTAGCTTGGGCTGGAAATATAGATGATAGAAAGAGCACAACCAGAGGAGTATTTTTCTTTGGTGAAAGACTTGTTACTTGGACAAGTAAGAAACAACCTTGTATTTCTCAATATACTGTCAAAGAAGAGTATGTTGTTGCTACTACAAACTGTTCAAACATTACTTATATCAAACAAGTGTTGGAAGGAATGAATGAGGTAATCACTGAGCCGGTGATTATATATTGTGATAACACTAGTGCAATAAATATTTCTAAGAATCTTGTAATGCATTCAAAGAAAAAGCATATTTCTATTAAGTATCACTACTTAAGAGAACAAGTATATGAGAAGCAAGTAAAATTTGAATATGTTACATCAAAGCAACAACTTGCTGATATTTTTACCAAGCCTCTACCGAAGGACACTTTTGAATACTTGAGGACTAGACTTGGGGTCCGTCCCCTATCTACTGGTCACTAATGTGATTTGGAGGTTGCATCAACCAATTCTTATCATAAGATCATTCATGTTGATGCAACATAGCTCACAATTTGGATAATGTGTAAGGTTGTGAAAGATTTGTACAAAATTTTGCATATCAGTATACTGAGATACACTATCTGCACCGAACAATAGTGAGTTATGTAGCTATTATAGAGCTATATGTTTTTCTTTAGCATTGTTGTCAAAGGGAGAGAGAAACATTATGAAACAGAGAAATCAATGGAAATTCTATCTAAGGGAGAGAAATACACAAAGAAAGACATATTTTTTACTAAGAATAGAAGGAATCTGGGAGCTGAAAAGATCTAATTTGTAGAGGAAAATTTGCACTGGTAATGTTGTCATGTAATGTAGTGATTAAACATATTAAATATCAAGTTGAGGGAGAGCTTACAAAGCTATAGTATTTACTTACATAGTTGTAGAATACATGTTTGGTATGTGTATGACATATTTCATAATTGCTTGTGTTGCCATCAATGCCAAAGGGAGAGATTGATGAAGTACAACTAATTGAATACCTGAATGACTTGAAAATTAGTGATTAGAGATCACCAAGTATTGAATTGATATGTAAGATAATTAAATCAATTATTATGTTGTCATTGATGTCAACTAGTTTTGACAGTACTTATCATGTTGGCTACAAATATCTAAACATCTGAAAGAGGAGAGGAAAGATGAAGAACTGAGATATCTATATGGAGAAAGATGGATATGTCAGATGAGGATAAGGAATACTTTGGGTAGCTTATTGATGATTCTATGACTTCATATTGTTGACTTGATTATGTTATAGTAATTTATTATGAAGGAGGAAGAAAAATTGCACAAGGCAATGTGGTCAGTAAATGAAGAATTTCAGTATGCACCCAGCCATCACATTGTATACCAAGTGACAGTAATAACTGAGCTTGTATTCACCGATGTATTTCTTTGATAACTGAGTATGGATGAAAGTATTAAATACTTAGGTTAACTGACAGAAATTGATGAGCTAGAAAGTGTTATGATTTCGAGATTGAGGATAAAGTTTGTTATGAGATCCACGGCTGAAAAAATTTGGAGAAGATCTAAAGCATGGAATTGAAACATGTTATTGACACATATGCCGAGGAGAGTTTAAGAGGAAAAATCAATGAAGGAGATTAAGCGGCAAAATCTGATGGTTGATATGAAAATGATTTATCTATCTATATAAGAGATATGAGTTTCTTTATTAAAACATGTCAAATGAAAGGATACTATAGATATTTCACATGAATATAGTTTCATGCATGCCTAATCAGACTAGTTGAAGAAGAACTGAACTGTAGAATAGTACCGAGCGTCAGAGAGCTATTACCGAGTGAAAGTAAGTTGAGAAAGTGAATTGATATATTGATCAAAGGATGTATAAGGGCTTTGAATAGATCTAAATATCTACAAATCAAAAAGTATTGTAATCAGATCAACTACTATTTTAGTTTAACCATTGATACATAAAATATCTTAACTGAGTGGACCTAACAGTCTTTAAATTGTTTCTCGTGACATTCAAGGAATGTTCATTGTTACCTTGTTGACCCCATGGTGAATGTTGGTCAAAAGATAATAGTTAGTGTTAAATCCTCTAACAAGGTCACACCTAACAATGTGTTTTTAAACCTTTAACAAGGTTGGTTCTTCACTGAGCTCACTTCAGAAGAGTAAAAATTATTTTTGGGTTACCAGTCCCAGGTGGTTTTTCCCTTAACAGGGTTTCCACGTTAAATCATTGTGCTATGTGTTTTTTGTGATGATTTTTTTATTTTCATACTTTACATACTGCATATTTGCTTTGGTCGGTAATCACCATGAGTTAATTAACTGGTAATCGATAAAAGTATAGACAGTTTAATAGTTTATGTTACCAAGTTGCAGAATTGGTTGATATTGTTTTAAAGTGTTACATCTTGATATTTGGGACTGTAGGATAATTGATCTAACTAATTCACCCCCCCCTCTCTCAGTTATTCTAATAGGTCTTTGATTTGGTTGGTTAGATTTACCCAAATTCATCTAAAGGACATAAATACATCATCACTGCAACTGAGTATTTTACAAAATGGGTAGAAGTTGTCCCACTGTCTAATGCAATAGGAAAACAAATCTCAATGTTCATCTTGAATTATATTATATGTCATTATGGCATACCCTCGTCGATTGTGACTGAAAATGGGGGCCAATTCAAAAAAAAAGACATAGATGAATTGTGTCTTAAGTTTAAAATCACTCAGCACTATTCCTTGATCTTTTACCCTCAAGATAATGGACAAGCTAAGGCATCAAACAAGAACATTCTGAAAATCTTGCATAGGACATTCAACAAATCAAGAAGGGATTGGCACACTTGCAAATCAATCTAGCATTGTGGGCTTATAGAACAAGCATCAGAACACCAACTGGTGCAACTCCTTTTGCGTTAGTTTATGGATCAGAAGTAGTCTTACGATTTGAGGTAGAGATTCCATCACTAAGAGTATCCTTGAAACATCTAGTCACTGATGAAGACTAAAAAATCTCTTGACTGCAAGAATTAGAATTTCTAGATGAGCGCAGACAACAAGCATTTGATCATCTCAAAGCTTATCAAAAGAGGATGTCTAGAAGCTACAACAAGAAAGTGAAACCAAGAAAATTTTAGGTGGGAGACCTAGTTCTAAGAGAAAACCCTAAGAATCAACAGAACAGTGAAAAAAAGGGAAAATTTGAACCCAACTGGTTGGGTCCCTTTTTCATTACCGTAGCATTTGGATTAGGAGCCTATCAATTGGCTACACCTAAAGGAGATGTTTTGCTAGAGCCTATCAAGAACCTACATATGAAAAGGTTTTATGCCTGACATTCTTGGAGATAGCTTCTGTATAGTGAAAAGAGTCCTTAAAAAATATCAAAAACATTGAAAATAATTCTATAAGCACCAAAAAATTAGAAAAAGCTCCTGAGAAAAAGAAAAAAAAAATAGCAAATATGGATCCTAAAAAAAA
Source organism: Chamaecyparis obtusa (assembly GCA_027943335.1). Classification (NCBI taxonomy): domain Eukaryota; kingdom Viridiplantae; phylum Streptophyta; class Pinopsida; order Cupressales; family Cupressaceae; genus Chamaecyparis; species Chamaecyparis obtusa. The sequence goes on from BSBK01005180.1 coordinate 728,609, forward strand.
AAAACAATAGAAAAAGTCTTGAAAGAAAAAATGACCATCTCGGTGAAAACCTAGCAAATAGGCGCCCTTGTGAGTCCAAAAAAAATTTGAAAAAGAGAAAAAGTCAAAAAAAAAAATTGGAAAAGAGAAAAAGTGTCTTACTGAAAACCTGGTAAAAAGGTGCCATGATAGAAAAAATAGAATAAAACTATGGCGAAGTGGTGAAAACCTAGTAAACAGGTGCTACTTGTAATCAACGCTCTATCTATCAAGACAATGCTTGCACAATTTGGCCAATGTAAATATTAGTTTGTATATACTTTCCAGTCACTTTCGTGATGCGCCAAATCCCAAAATGAGATGTCAAAAAGCTGTGTCTTCCTAAGGTTGGAATCTGTCCTCATTAGGGTCCTAGGTAAATTATTTTTCCCTGGGGGGCATTGATCAAAATCAGATGTGTTGACAGGATATTGAGTCAGCAATTGACAATAAACTATGAACAATGGTATTTTTCAATACCACCTCAGTTCGCAATTGACAATAAACTATGAACAAAAGTATTTTTAAATGTCAATTAGTGGACCAAAAATGTGTTTCTCAACACAATGTCATGGTGAAAAGAGTGTTTCTAAACACTAAATAGGTAAGACACTTATGGGTGAAAGAAAATCTTTGATTGATGATAATTCATATGCGTGTGTTTTAAAAATGAATCAAAAGTGTTTCTCAACACTATAACCACAACTGTCTATTTTTAGAGAAAATACAATGAGCATTCTAAAGGATAAATGAATCTTTTCTTATTATCAATTTTTTATGGTTATGTTCCCTTGAGTGACTCGATAATGTCTACGGACTAGAGAAACAAGGGATGGGGGGCATGACATTTTTATTGTCTTTTGTTGTGGTAATAAATCCAATGATCCAATGTGATCATGGGGAATGGATGTCTACTATAAGAGCCTCCAGCATGATTGGAACGCCATGTATACCTTGACCTGTTTCCTATGAAAACCTTGTTAGGAATAGTCCTAAGAGGGGGCAGGGGAGGGGGTGAATCAGTTATCTACAAGTTTCAATTCTTTATTCAATTAAGTATACTTAAACTTAAAGCATAAACAAAATGAAAGAACACTTGAACACAACACCAATATTTTGGTTACAGGGAAACCCAAATAGCTAAAAACCCCAGTGGGAATTAACACCCACTAATAATCTACACTAGTGTATTATGATCCTTGTTAGAAGATCCTTAACCCTGTTAGGAGTTGTCTTTACAAAGCATTTAGTATAGTAGACCTGGTCAAGGGTTGGACCCTGTTAGGAGTCTTTTACAATTAACCTTGTTAGGGTTGAGGACGCACTGTCTAAGAGCACACTACTCAAATGAGTGAAGGCTACAACCTTCTGAATAACAGATACACACTATATCTAGATCTTGGTGAACTGCGCTTTGACCTATTGTCTGGATCAGTTCCAATGTATAGCACAAATACTTTACTTGGTCACATAGATCTTGTTCTAATGGTTCAACACTTCACACACTCTGCTCTACTCTTCACAATCAACTCTGAACCACACTCTAGCAATCACAAATTACTGCCTATAAATATCTTTCCTCTAAATAATATAATCAAGTCAGCCTATTAGAACCACCTTAAAATCATATTAGAGAAACCATAACAAACTCCAATAATGATTTGGTCGGCTCTTCTAAGCATGCAACACATTTTGGGACCTGTTCAATAAAATAATTGAAGATGCATGCTACACACTATCAGCTCTACCAAAACAACTGGATCTTTCTCCTCAAGCTGAATTACATCATGCACTCTTAACCAAACATCACTAACACTTCTCCAAGCACTAATACAAAGGCGCATACTGAAATGATAGGCACAACTCCTGAACCAATATAATCTCTATCGGCTCTTTTGAGTAAACACAGGAAACTGCTACTGGTGAATAGAGACTACATAACTTCACTTCTACTCATCATCAAACTCTATGTCCATGAATGTTACATCACTAACATGTCTCCTTCACATATCCAAATGCACAAGGCTCCATGATAATTGTACGAACAATCACACACAGAACACTACATGTTACTCTATTAGGAACATTGCTGACACAAGCTGCTATATAATTATATGTACTAACAATTAACCTTTGTGTCCATGATATCATGTTGATAACATGTCCATGCTGCATATACTTAAAGCTCACTTCATAAGTCTTCCATGCATGTTACTTACCATATGTTGTCATCAATGACAAACATATAGTTAGTACTGGCTTGTTGGAAAATCTCCAACAATCTCCCCCTTTGGCATTGATGGAAACATATGGAATGAAAAACACCACCAACCCAAAAGAACAATTATTTTATAACATTCTCCATTTCCTCAAAAAAACTCCCCCAAGGATGAATCCTCCAACTGCTGTAATATTCCTCAACTAAACTGCTTCCATAAATGAGTATTACTCCCCCTTTAGTACTATTTTTCATAATTGTATACTACTCCCCCTTTGACATCAATGGAAAAAGGTGCCAATTAGTTGAGTAATGGTACTACTCCTAAAGTAGAGTAGTCAACCATCCATCAGTCCCTGAGGACTAATGCTCTTTCTTCTTACTACTAAGCAGAATCAAGGAAGGGAATGACTCCCAACTTCTCCCTGAGATACTCAAAAGTATCTTTTGGCAAGGGCTTTGTGAATATGTCTCCCAAATGGTCTTTAGTACTCACATAGTCCAACTTGTCTTCTTTCTCTGCCACTTTCTCTCATAGGAAGTGATACTTGATCTCAATGTGCTTTGGCTTTGCATGCATCACATGGTTCTTCGACATGTTAATAGTGCTAGTGTTATCACAGTGAATAACAATAGGATAATCAATCTGAATTCCAAAATCCTTTATCATTTGCTTGATCCAAATAATTGTAAAACAATTCAAGGCTGATGCAACATACTTGGCTTCTGTTGTTGACTGAGAGAATCAATTTTGCTTCTTGCTTGTCCAAGTGACAAGTCTGTCACCAAGAAACACTACTCCTCCTGATGTACTCTTTCTATCATCAACACATCTTGCCCAATCAGCATCAGTATACACATGAAGCTCAACATTTTATAAATTAGGATACCATAGACCATAATCTATAGTGCCCTACAAATATCTGAATATTCTCTTTACTACCATGAGGTGACTTTGTTTAGGCTCTGCTACAAATCTTCCAACTATGCCAATTGCATTGGAAATATCAAGTCTAGTTTGAGTAAGATATATGATTTTACCAATCATAGACTTGTACAATGTTGTATCTACTACAAGAGAATCATCTTCTTTTGTAAGCTTGCATCCTATTATCATAGGTGTGCCTACTAGCTTGCAATCATCCATCTTGAATTTCTTTAGTATCTCTTTCACATACTTGGACTGATTTATGAAAATACCTTTCTCTGTCTATTGTACATTTAGTCCCAGAAAGTATTTGATAGGACCAATCATGCTCATCTCAAAATCACTCTGCATTTCTTTAGCAAATTTTGCACTTAGTTTGTCATTACCCACAAAGATAATGTCATCAAAAAATATAGCCACAATTAGTATTCCTTCTGATGTTTCTCTTATGAATAGATTACAATCTTCTACTCCTTTCTTGAATCCAATTTTTGTTATATATCCATCAAGTCTCTCATACGATGCTCTAGTGGCTTTCTTAAGTCTATAGAGAGCTTTCTTCAATCTACATACCATATCAGATTTTTCTGATAGGGTGAATCCTTATGGCTGCTCAATGTACACTTCTTTTATCTCTCCATTCAAGAATGTTGACTTAACATCCATCTGATAAACTTTGAAGTTTTTGAATGTTGCAAAAGCTAAAAACAACTTAATAGCTTCTAACCTTCTTACTGGTGCAAAGGTTTCTGAATAATCAATACCTTCTCTTTGCGCATATCCCTTGCATACCAACCTTGCTTTATTCCTCACTACTGTACCATCTTCATTCATCTTGTTTCTAAATATCCACTTTGTTCCAATCACATTCTTATCACTAGGTCTTGGGACCAGTTCCCAAGTATCATTCTTGATAATCTGATCTAGTTCTTCTTTCATAGCATCATGCCAATCTGAATCATTGCATGCATCTTCAACACTTAAGGGTTCAATCTGAGATAGTAAACATACTGCCTCATTACTTGTGGAATTCTTAGCTTTTGATCTTGTTGTGACTTTTCTACTCTGATCTCCAATGATGTCAGCCTTAGAATGATATCTAGATGTATACTTTGGAAATTTAGGTGATATTGACTCATCTTCCTTCTGAGTTTCTTCTTCACTTGTTTCAGGGTCATTGAATAATACATTAATACTATCAAACATCTCTTCAACAACTGTCTCACTAGTGGAAGGTCTGGGTTCTTCTTCAATCATAGGTGAGTAATCATGGTATCTTTCTTGAATCATAAACTTTTCATCAATCTTAACATGAGCACTTTCAATGATCTTCTTTAATCTTAAGTTAAAACATCTATAAGCTTTACTTTTAGTAGAGTAACCAAGAAAAATACTTTCATCACTTCTTGCATCAAACTTTCCTATTGCTTCATCCCTCTTGATGTAGCACTTGCTTCCAAATATTCTAAAGTATTTTACTGTGGGAACATTACCAAACCATAGCTCATAAGGTGTCTTGTCTGTGCCAAGCTTTAATCGTATTCTATTGATTGTATAGACTATTGTATTGACTGCATCTCTCCAATAGGTGTGTGCAACTTTTCCTTCAATTGTGATGGTGTGTGTTGTATCAAGGATGATCCTATTCCTTCTCTCTGCAATCCCATTCTGCTGAGGGATTCTAGGTGCACTCAACTATCTATTTATGCCATTTTCTTTGTAGTACTCATAGAATCTATCAAATGTGAATTCTCCTCCTCTATCTGATCTTAGACATTTTATCTTTAGTCCAGATTCATTCTCAACCTTAGCTTTGAACATTTTGAACTTCTCAAATGCTTTTGAATTATCCTGTAAGAACTCAACCCACATCATTCTAGAATAATCATCTACAAACAAAATGAAATACCTTTCACCATAGTATGATCTTGTTTGAGCTGGTCCACATAGGTCAGTATGAATCAAATCCAGCTTGTTCTTTGCTAAATTATGCTTTCTCCTGAATGAATTCCTTACATTTTTTCTCATTACACATTCCCTGCATATAGTGTCAATTGGCTTTGCTATGCTAGGTAGGTCTCTAACTACCTTAACATTACTAATCTTTACTATGTTATCAAAATTGATATGACATAGTCTTTTGTGCCACAACCAACTATCATCTACTTTAGCAACAAAACAACTTGCTTCTGGATTAAGCTAAAAAACATTACCTTTAGTCTTTGATCCTGATGCAATCATTTCTCCTTTTTTGTTAATAATGCACTTGTTTCCATTGAATTCCAACCTATAGCCTTTGTCAAGTAACTTCCCAACACTTAATAGGTTATGTTCAAACCATCAACATAAAGAACATCATCAGTGCTATTCTTTCCATCCAAGGTGATGGCTCCTCTTCCAATGATGAGTTTAGCAGTATTATCTCCAAATCTAACCATGCCTCCTTTGTATTTTTCCAAGTGAAAAAATCTATCTTTGTCTCCTATCATGTGATGTGAACAACCACTATCAATGATCCAATCAGTTCTAATGTCAGCTTGTGAAATCAGTGCTAACTTTTGTGAGTTCTTTTCATCTTTAAGAGCAATGAATCCAATTTCTTCTTCTACTGATTCTTCATCCAATACTCCATTTTCAGCATAGTAGCATTCCTTTGCAATTAGGCTTGTAGTTATCCTTGTACTTTTTAACTCTTGTAGGACACTTAGATGAAAAGTGACCAATCTTATTACAAGAAAAGCATTTAAATGAAAATTGACCTTCATATTTCCCTTTTCCTTTATTTTCTCTTTTAGCAATCATAGCAATGAAATCATCTAGTGTTTTCTCTTCATCATCATCATCAAAATTACCAGAAGTGTTTATAGATTTCTTACCATGAACCGAAGCTTTGAGGGTTGTCTCACTTTTAGGCTCCATCTTCAAACTTGATATCTCAAATGTAGCAATCTTGTTGATTAAGGTTTCTCTTTTGAAGTTTTCTGAAAATTGCATAGTTTCATCTAGGATGTTTATCTTATTCTCATATTTTGGTGTCAATGTAGGCATCAATTTATCCATGATGTCTTCTTCTAAAATTTCTCCACCATTATTTATGATTCCAGCAACTGTTTTATTAATCCTTTGATTATAGGCTCTTATGTTCTCCTCAGGTAGTAGCAGGGGAGTTATGATAGAGAAATGATAGAAGATTGATAGAAATGAAGTGAAGCCTGTTTCAGGGCCCCATAGTGGGTGCTAGATATGTGTGTGAAAATTGTACCTGATCTGTAGACACAACACTTCAGTAAAACATTAGAGGTTAGCAAAAATCAAAATCATGCAAAATTGAAATCTAATTTAACCAAGCGATTTACTGCCTTCTAGTAGGTGTGAGATTGATGTTCTCAGATTGTTATCGAGATTAGTGACCTAGACGACACCTAAATGAAGGATTTGAATGCAATTAATCTATATTTTTAATATTTTCTATGCAATAATATGAAAGATGATATGAAATCTATGATATGTAAAAACTAATATGCTATGAATTGATCTAACAATAATATGAAAACAAAAGTGATCTCACAACAATGTTGATTCGCAATAAGCTTTGATCCTTCCAATTGTGATTCTCCAGCATGATTGTGCAAAAATATAAGATGCTTTGGGATGAGCTGAAGCCTTAATTTATAGAAATCCAGGGCTTTGGAGGTGCATGGAAGAAAGCCATAAATCACTCAGATTAACTCGCCTTGATTTTTGAGTTATCTGATAATAAAGATAATTTAATTCACAAAAACATGCAAAAGCAAAGTTTAACTCAAAATAGAGTTTAGCTTTAATTGATAATTGATAGTTGTCTGCTTTTATGATTGTGCATGTTTTATTTATGAATTAATTAAATAAATAAAGTGATTTATGCTCAACTTAACTGATTTTTGAAAATAAATAATTGATTTATGGGTTAATCAATCATTTAATCAAACTTTTATTAAAAACAATATTATTAAATAATGACAACTTGCTTTAATTAATTAAATAAAAATTTAATCAATTATTCATAAGATTTTGGATTTTTTTGTCAAAATTTAAATAATATAATTAATAATAGATAGAATTAAATTTAATTAAACAATTAAGTGGCAAATATTAAATCTAATTAATTAAATATGAAAATATTCAATTAATCAAACTTAGGATAAATGTGATTTATTGCCAAATAATTATTAAATTAAAGGTAATTAAGATAATTAAGAATATTGCTAAGAATATTCCCTAATGCAGAATTTAAGATAATCAATTAGATTCGATGATGTGTAGATGTGCCTTAGGTTAGGACTTCTATGTCGATTTTGTTCGAACTGTTGATATAGAAGATTAATGAACTTATAGCCCATTTTTGGGGTATTACATTTTGCCCCTCTTTGAATTATTGTGCAAAGCGCAGTGGTTCAAAGATAGTCTGTGTTTGATAGAGATATGAAACTGATTCAAAATTAATAATTGATATGAGATAGAAGCTAATTGATATTGATTTGATATGGAGATAATAGGTCCTGAATGACCAAAGATAATGTTCACTATAATAGCAAATGAACCTATGATTGCGAAAAAGTTTCAAAATGCCTGATTCCAAACCTTAGGATTGCAAAGAAACGAGTGACCGGTTCTAGACTCGATTATCTTAGTAGAACTAGCAGGCATCACATCTGAACCCTTCAGTTACCGAAGAACTAAGGAAAGAATACTATGATCTGATGGTTGTAAAAACTGATACAGTTTACAAGATTAGGAGAATACCAGATTGATATGGATCTTGATGAATCTGATATGCCCCAAGTGATGATAGATTTGCCCCAAGCGATGAGGACTTTTTTGATGAATCAGTAACTAGACATGGTTGTTGTCTTGATTACTGAGGAAGATATGATTTCCAGCAAAGATATGATTTCAGATTTAGATATGATTATAGATTTAGATATGATGTGCAATACCATGCCCCCTTCGGGATTAAAATTGAAATCTGACAAGAAAAGTCAACATTGATAGTTTAGAAGCATGTAAATTGATTTGAGAAGTGGTTAAACACATCCGGGAATGCATTCTGCATCGTTTAGAGGTCTAGACGACCAAGTTTGACTAGGTTTGACCATGAGTTGACCATGGTTGACCAAGTTAAAATTTTGATAGTTTGATGTAAGATAATCAGTTAAGTTGAATACTAGATCTCTGTGATGATGGAAGGTCGATTATACAAGTAGTTGACAATATGAATGATCTCAGATTTTGTTTTTGATCCTGAAAAAGGATTCTACTTGTTGTTTCATTGGAGGAACCTTCGTGTGAGATTCAGCTCTTGTTAGATTTGAATATGCGATTTGAGAATTGTTTAAGCATTGAATTTTGTTTAGCCATTGTGAGATCGTGCAACATGCAAAATGAAAAGAGACATGCAAAATGAAATGCAACTTAAGACCTAGGACCTAGTACTGATCATGTGTCGATTTGTTATCATCATTGAACTTTTAGGTAACCAGATAAATCAATACAATGCCCACTAGCTATGAAACCATGGACATATGAATATTGATTTGTAATGCTCAAGAACCAATACAACACCCACTGGTCAACAACCATGGATATATGAATATTGATTTTATTTTTGGAATGTCGGATTAGATATAAGCACCAAGGCACAAATGCCAGGATGACCTGAATATCATGTCCATTTTGATATAGAAATTTGTATAAGCATCAAAACATGAACGTCGTGATGACCTAAATACGCCTTGCATTCAAACACATCAAACAGTCAAGAGATCATTCTAAATCCCATGTGAATTACCTGTAGTGACCCTTTATCATTCACATCCTTAGGTAAGATCGCATTCACAATAGGAGAAAGAACTCACTCAAAAAGATAATAGTTAGATCAAACTTCCTTGAATTTTTTGGGTATCAATGGTCGAGGTACACATGGCCATCCAATTCAAGATAGAGGCTCTTACAGTCAGACACCATTTCAATCCAAAATTTCCAAAGACGTTAGATTTTCACATACAAGCAGAAGACAAAGAAAAGATTATGCCCCTAGTCATCACTCTCTAAATCCTATAAAGGACATCATCGAAGAGCTCAAAGGGACACAATATGCAAAAATCTCAATGTGAATCAGTAAGCATACAAGGAGATAAAATCATGAAGCACAAATCATTTTCAGTTTGTGTTTGATTGCATTGTTGTAGATGCAAAATCCTTTCTGGAGACAAGATAGACTTGACTGAAACAAATGAAGCTTCAAAGGACTCTGACTGGATATGATACGTCTAAGATATACTGGAGACCATAGGATATGACATTGATTACCCCCAAGTGTTAAGCATTGATAGGATACAGATGCTAGAGCTGATTGGTGTACAAACTGACTTATTGAGAACAAGAAATGCAGAAACAAACCAAGAGATATGTACAAACTAAAGCAAGACTAAAAGTTGGGAAAGACCAAGATTGCACTGATAGATGGAGCATTTTGAAACAAGTGGTGCCTGTTTGCCGAGTTTTCACCATCTTGGCAGAGATTCTATTTTTGCTACCAAGGCGCCTGTTTCCAGGTTTTCACCAAGGCACTTTTTTCTTTTTTTCTTTTTTTCATTTTTCAATTTTTTTGAATTTTTGATATTTTTCAATTTTTTTTTAAGATTTTTTTTTCAGGACATTTTACCATAGACTAAATGCCTTAGGCATAGAATTTCTTCAGATGGAGAATGTTGATTGGTTCTCGGAGCTGTTCTCCTTCAGTCGTTAAGAGTTGATAGGCACCAGAGCCAAAAGTAGCAGTGATTACAAAGGGACCCGGCCAATTGGGTTCGAACTTCCCCTTGCATTCTTGATGTGATTGATTTTTAGGATTTTCTCTCAAACCTAGATCGCCAACCTGAAATTCTCTGTGTCTGACTTTCTTGTTGTAGCCTCTAGACATTCTCTTCTGATATACTCTGAGATGATCATATGCTGCTTGTCTGCGCTCATCTAGTAGTTCAAGTTCTTGCAACCTAGACACTCTGTAGTCATCATCAGTTACTAGACCATGCATTCTAATTCTTAGTGATGGGATTTCAACCTCAATAGGTAGTACCACCTCAGACCCATAAACTAAAGTGAAAGGTGTAGCCCCTATAGGTGTTCTGATACTTGTCTGTAGGCCCATAGAGCTGGATTAATCATGAGATGCCAGTCTCTACCGATTTTGTTTACTATTCTGTGCAAGATCTTCAATAGATTTTTGTTGGAAGCCTCTGCTTGGCCATTCCCTTGTGGATAGTAGATAGAAGACCAATGTTGGGTGATCTTTAATTTGACACATAGATCATCTAGGTCTTTATTCTTGAATTGCCCACCATTATCTATGATTATGGAATGAGGGATCCCATATCTACATATGATATAGTTTAAGATGAACATCGATATCTGCTTTCCCATTACTTGTGTCAAAGGGACCGCTTCTACCCATTTTGTAAAATAATTTGTGGCTGTGATTATATGGGTATGTCCATTAGAAGAATGAGGATGAATCATCCTGATAAGATCAAATGCCCATTGATGGAAAGGCCATTGTGTTGTAAAGGGGATTAGATCCCTCCCTGGAGCATGAATTAGGTTGCCATGTACTTGACACTTTTGACAGTTCTTAGCAAAATTGATAGCTTCTTTTTCCATTTCAAACTCCCAAGCAAGATCATATCGTGTAGTCCCAATGTCTAGCAATGTGGAGAACAAGAGGGATTGGCAAGCTGGTGGATGAGATGGAAGATTAGAGAATGAAGGGAAGAAATCCTCAAAGGTCAAACTCCTCAAGAATACCCAAGCTAGGGAAAAATTTTCATGTAAAGTGCATTTAGACAAGCAATGAAAGGCCAACATAGGATAAGTCACAAAAGCGTAATGCAAAAGAAGGAAAGGATGTAGTCCAAAGGAGTAGACATGTCAAGAGGCTTCATAGCACTATGTTTTACTCTTTCTTCTATTTTTAGATCAAGACCAAAGGGGAAAAGGATAGTGAAAGGCTAGAATGAATGGAGGAAAATAAATATGAAGGCTAAATAGGAAGGGAATGAAAGCAAGATCAGCGTAAAGTAGCTCACAAGATAGCCAAATGTTCATTTTATAGATCAACATTGTCAAGATCAAAGAGAGAAGATGGAATGGATGAAATATGTAGAAGAACTACGCATGATGCCTGATTGCCAAGTTTTCATCATGGTACTTATCCAAGGTGCCACAAGGGAGTGGTTTTCACCATAGGATGAATTTATTTCTCTTTACTTTTGCTACCAAGGTGCCTGTTTCTAGGTTTTCACCAAGGCACATTTTTAATTTTTTTTTCATTTCTCTTTTTTTGGAACAAGGCAAGCTTTTTAGATAATGCTCCTTGAAAGGATAAACCATGATATACCAAAGATTCAAATAATATGCTCAAAGATGCTGATAGGGAAAGGATTATGGAAGATAAAAATGGAGGATGGGGTTTTATGTAAAGCGAGTGAGGTTGGAAGATAGGAGGAATAGGCAAATGAGGAAAAAGGATATAAGGTAGAAGGATAATGCATGGAAGGATTGTGAAAGGGTAGATGGAAAGGAAGGAAAGCTCAACATCAACACATACCTTGAAGGGTGGTGAGAGGATGGAAGAATCATGAATGAAGGAATACGTGAAGGAATATGGTGAATGGATTGCAGAGGTTGTGGTTTAGGTGCATGGAATGGAGGAATGCTTTTGGAAGAAGATGAAGTGGAAGTCTTTGGAAGCTTGAATGTCAACTTAACTTTTTGTTCAACACCAAACTCTTTCAACAAAGACTTTGGAATCCATATAGTCGTAAGTTTTTCATTTATTTTTGGTAATTTAGAGAGAATATCTTCAATGATGGATTTTGGAACCCGTACTTGTCTTGTAGTTTTCTTCTTATATATCTTTTTTGACTTTATGTTTCCATATCGATTAGGGGAGACATGGTGATCTTCTTTTTTTGATGGATTCTTGTATTGCTTCTTTTTGTATTGAACATTCAAGTTACTGCCAAAAGACTTGGGACTTGTGGAAGAAGAAGGAGGATATGACTAGTTTAGATGGGTGGGTGGATGAAAAGGATTCAAGGGTATGCATCTATGTTGATCTTGAGGAAAGATGGGAGATGGAAGGATGTAAGGACCCAAGATGGATGGAAAATTAGGAGAGTTAGGAGGGGAAAGTGAAGGGACATAAGGACCCAAGATGGAAGGAAGACATGAAGCCCTTAGTAGTGGTGGAAGAGGTCCAAGGATGGAAGTGGAAGATGCAAAAGGATAATCAATAAATTCATCAGCATCTATATGACAACCAAGGATATCAGCATCTTTACAGTGAGCATTAGAATTTTTAATAGAATCATGGACATCTTGAATATGAGCACCATCTTTGATAGGATTGTTCAAAGCTTGCAAAGACTTAGGAAGAGTAGAAAGTGGAAGCAAACATGGAATGGTAGAACAAGAAGATGGAAGACTTTGATCTTGACAAGGATCTTTGGATAGCATAAACACATAATTTTTCTTTTGATCTTCAATAGGCTTAACATTGGAAGTAACAACACCATTTTTACCAACCTTAATGGAAGTATCATCTTTGGAAAGCACAAGTGTAGTAAGGTCATTTTGATTGTCAATAAGCTCAATAGTGTAAGTAGTAGCCTGATCTTGCTTAGGAGAAGACTTAAGACATGGTGGAATGCATGAAAAAGGGGGTACAGGATCAAAAGAACCATGAAGCAGATAAGAGACATTGGGAAAAGGAGTGGATGACATTGAGGGTTCTTGATCTGATCTTTCTTTATGTTCTTTTCTTCATCATTTTTAGAGTCCTCTTGACATGGAACTACTTCTAAGGACAAGGAAGCATTTTGGGATTGTATGGAAGACTTTGGAAGAGATGGTGAAGGACTAGCTGAAGTAGGCATTATAGCATATAAAGGCTCAGGCTCTTTAGTTTTAACATTATTGAAAGTATTGGTAGCCAAGTGAAGGTTAGCTTGAGTTTCTTTAAGAGGTAGCCCTGGAGGATAACTATAGGGAACCGCATGAAAAGTATCAGGGCTTGTGTCAGATGAAGGTTCTATGAAAGATTTGAAAGACTCGGAAGCTTTAGGAAATGTATGGGTATTGGAGGAAGTAGGGGATGGATGGGAACCATCACAAGACAAAGGTTTAACATTAACATGATCTTGCTTGAGAGTACAATCTTTATTTTCAGCCTGAGATTTCTTAGAGGAGAGATCCTTGTAGTATGCGCATTTATAATCAGCGTAGTAAACTTTCTCTTCCTCAAGTGAAATAGATGGATCATCTAGGTAATGTGCACATAAATCATCAAAGTCTCTTTCAAAATCAGAATCATATGGATCACCCTCATGATCTATCCAATGTGACAGCCCATTTATAGTAAGCAGGAACACATGACGATGAGGATCCTTAGGAACAGAGGTGTCATAGGTATCATTACATTGTCTATCATCATAGTCATCATAGTCTTCAAAGATGGACATGTCACTCTCTATGGAAGAGGTATCATAAGGGTTATCACAGTGCTCAAATTCTATTCGGGGGCATGGTGACATGTACAAGTCCTTATCAAATGGAAAAGGGCATAGAGCTTCCATGGATAACTCCTTGGGTTCCTTCTCTTTCTTAAGATTGTTAAGTTCAACTTGCATAGCATGCAGCTGTTTCATCATAGTAGTGATTAGAGCTTCTTCCTCATGTGTACTGATTCTTTGAGACATGTGTACTAATTCTCAATAGCTACTGCTCTATTCCTGACATAGTGATTTGTTTGACAAATTCTAGAATTAGGATGAAAAAGCTAAGTATCTGGCAATTCTGACAACTTTTCAAAAATTTCCCAAATGACTTTCTGCAGACTTGTACAATAGTGGGTAGGCAATGAAATGATAGTTGAAAAACATGTACGACAGTTGCTAGCAAGATTTGACTTTTGAAATTTTTTGGCATCAAAACTCATACGACACTGGGTTGTTTACCATACGACAGTTTGGTAGTACTAAAATGACATTTGACAAAAAATCGTATGACTTTCTGACCTTCTGAGATGACTTTTGACTCCAGAAAGGAATTTCACTTCAAATTTTGCAAATTTTGAGTTTTCAGATTCAGATTGTTTGCAAATTTCAATGTCCAGATTTGAAGATTGTAATAGATTTATCCATTTTCAATAACTAGATAGATAAACAAGCATGCAAAATAGCAAGAAAGTGATTTCAAGCATGTCTAAAAACAATGAACAAGGGCAAAAGCAACCTTGCGCGTGAACAATCAAGTGACTTATTCATTCTAATCCTCAGAAGTGCTAATTGTGTATGTTCTAAAAATGTTTTGCAATAACGCTCATATACCCTATAAAATGAAAATTTGGCCTTGCTAGGGTTTTTAGTAATGGTTTGACTCTGCAACTTTTATGATCCAAAGGGGTGAACTCCAATCCCGGTGCACCAGGGTTTTGACACAATCCAAGAACTTAATCTTCAGGAGCTACTAGGGAGATCTGACAACCCAACAATGAACCATACTTATGGAGATTTCTTCCACAAGGACATTTATATAGCGGCTGTCACTAGCATGGCAAAAATGGCTATTACCACTCGAGGTTCTGTTAATGCAATTTTCCCTGTGAAGGGATTGTCCACTATAGCTAACCCTCTCTCAAGGTGACTCACAATAGTATACCACAAGGGGACTTGGCTCCAAATCCAAGGTTTTTTGACACCTTTTCACTTTTAACCCAAACAAAGCAAGAAGATTAATCCGACACGCTAAGACAAAGTTTTGCTTCACCAAGGTCTATGATGTCAACTCCACATGATCTATCAACCTCTCCGGGGAGAGAATGTATCAATCAATAAGAGAAGGTGCACTAACCAATTTTGATTCACCAAAGCTCGTGATGTCAATCCCACGTGATCTATCAACCTCTCCTGGGAGAGAATGTATCGATCAATAAGAGAAGATGCACTAACCGAGTTGAATGTGAAACGCACTAAGTATCCTCCCTACCTACAAGGATTCTGTCATCAAGAAGGATTTCACTGGGAATCCAATCTCTCAAGAATCACGAATAGTGTTCATAGGGCATAATTACTATGTGAGCACAGATGTATGTTTCCAAAAGCAAATCTACCAAAAGTACCCAAAAAGTAGAAAGAGGAACACTTAACACTTAAAGCGAATATGAGATGAGTCCACAAGGTGGAACACTTAACACCTCACACAAGCTGAAAATTAGTCCCCAACTTAGAAAACAAGTGAGTTCCTAAAAGCACAAAAGGGTTGCCAAGTGGAACACTTAACACTTCTGTCCTTTTGACCCCTCTCCTTTATGGTGCTAAGATTGCAACCACGGGGCGGAATGAGGGGCTAGCGGATTAGTGAGTCCAATAACCCAAGATAGTAATCAAGATCAATCACAAGTATCTGAGACTACTTAATGAATCCTTAAGGGGTCACAACCTAGTATCAATTATGCAAGTGTGTAAAACAAAAGCATGAAAAGAATCACCCAAGCTAGACACACGAGATATTTATTTTAAGCCCCAAATCAAAATATTATCAGCACAAGTGGAATACCTAAGATCCTCGCAACGCGCTTAGTAGATTTTTACCATATTTTAGCAAACTTTATGCTTTTTTCAATCAAAACTAGCAAGAGTCAATCAAAAATAGACAATTTCAACAGTTAAGATTAGCTGTTAGTCAAAATCTGAAAATCAAATCTGACAAACTGCCTGCAAAAATGAAACAACAGTTAAAACCTGATGCTGAAACTCGTACAACAGTGGGTCTATTACCAGATGACAGTCTAAAATTTGTACGATAGTGGGTCTATTACCAAACGATAATCTAAAAATCATATGACAACGGGTATTCTCCTAGACGACAAGCTGGAAACTCGTATGACACTAGGTGTCTGATGAAATGACAATCTAGCTTCCAAACAATAGTGGGTGCCTGATGAAATGATACTCAGTCAACTATCATACAACAGTGGGTATGCTCCCAGATGACACTGGGTGTCCGATGAAATGATAGTCTGAAAAACTCATACAACACTGGGTGTCTGATGAAACGACAGTCTGAAAAACATGTATGACAATTCAAAAAACTCGTACGAAAAACTCGTACGATAATTTGAAAAATGCATACGACACTGTACGGACCGAAATTAAAAATCACGCTTTACGGACTATTTTGATAGAAAAAGTGCCAAAAAAAAATTTTAGAATACCACCAGAACAGGTAGCAGCAGGGGAGTTCTGATAGAGAAATGATAGAAGATTGATAGAAATGAAGCAAAGCCCATTTCAGGGCCCCACGGTGGGTGCTAGAAATGTGTGTGAAAATTGTACCTAATCTGTAGACATAACACTTCAGTAAAATATTAGAGGTTAGCAAAAATCAAAATCATGCAAAATTGAAATCTAATTTAACCAAGCGATTTACTACCTTCTAGTAGGTGCGAGATTGATGTTCTCACATTGTTATCGAGATCAATGACCTAGACGACACCTAAATGAAGGATTTGAATGCAATTAATCTATATTTTTTATATTTTCTATGCAATAATATGAAAGATGATATGAAATCTATGATATGTAAAAACTGATATGCTATGAATTGATCTAACAATAATATGAAAACAAAAGTGATCTCACAACAATGTTGATTCGCAATAAGCTTTGATCCTTCCAATTGTGATTCTCCAGTGTGATTGTGCAAAAATATAAGATGCTTTGGGATGAGCTGAAGCCTTAATTTATAGAAATCCAGGGCTTTGGAGGTGCATGGAAGAAAGCCATAAATCACTCAGATTAACTCAGCTTGATTTTTGAGTTATCTGATAATAAAGATAATTTAATTCACAAAAACATGCAAAAGCAAAGTTTAACTCAAAATAGAGTTTAGCTTTAATTGATAATTGATAGTTGTCTGCTTTTATGATTGTGCATGTTTTATTTATGAATTAATTAAATAAATAAAGTGATTTATGCTCAACTTAACTGATTTTTGAAAATAAATAATTGATTTATGGGTTAATCAATCATTTAATCAAACTTTTATTAAAAACTATATTATTAAATAATGACAACTTGCTTTAATTAATTAAATAAGAATTTAATCAATTATTCATAAGATTTGGGATTTTTTTGTCAAAATTTAAATAATATAATTAATAATAGATAGAATTAAATTTAATTAAAAAATTAAGTGGCAAATATTAAATCTAATTAATTAAATATGAAAATATTCAATTAATCAAACTTAGGATAAATGTGATTTATTGCCAAATAATTATTAAATTAAAGGTAATTAAGATAATTAAGAATATTGCTAGGAATATTCCCCGATGCAGAATTTAAGATAATCAATTAGATTCGATGATGTGTAGATGTGCCTTAGGTTAGGACTTCTATGTCAATTTCATTTGAACTGTTGATATAGAAGATTAATGAACTTATAGCCCATTTTTGGGGTATTACATAAACCACACTCTAGCAATCACAAATGACTGCCTATAAATATATTTCCTCTAAATAATATAATCAATTTGGCCTGTTAGAACCACCTTGAAATCATGTTAGAGAAACCATAACAAACTCCAATAATGATTTGGTCGGCTCTTCTAAGCATGCAACACATTCTAGGACCTGTTCAATAAGATAATTGAAGATGTGCGCTACACACTGTCGACTCTAACAAAACAATTGGATCTTTCTCCTCAAGATGAATTACATCATGTGCACTTAACCAAATATCACTAACTCTTCTCCAAGAACTAATACAAAGGTGCATACCAAAATTATAGGCGCAACTCCTGAACCAATATAATCTATGTCAGCTCTTATGAATAAACACAGGAAACTGCTACTAGTGAATAGCAACTGCATAACTTCACTTCTACTGATCATCAAACTCTGTGTCCCTGAATGTAACATCACTAACATGTCTCCTTCACATATCCAAATTTGCAAGGCTCCATGACAACTGTATGGACAATCACACATAGAAACTTGCCTGTTACTCTGTCAGGAACACTGCTGACACAAGCTGCTATATAACTGTCTGTACTAATAGTTAACCTCTACGTCCATGATATCATGTTGATAACATGTCCATGCTGCATATACTTAAAGCTCACTACATAATTCTTCCACACATGTTACTTACCATATGTTGTCATCAATGACAAACATACAGTCAGTACTGGCTTGCTGGCAAATCCCCAACAAACATTGGTGAGGTTGAATTTATTTCCTTGCTTGTTTAAACAAAAATGACAAAACTACTTCCTAGTAGGGTGCATAGTAAATCTTATTATGCCCAAGGATATGAATATAAAATGAAAGGTCATTGTAGGTATATATTTACACATTATGCACTAGAAAAGAAAAGGTTTATATCAAACAAGAAGTAACTAACGGGACATTCTAGTTGGGTGCTTTAATGTCTAGGTTATCTTTCAACATGACGAATAAAAAGGAAGTATTCATATTTTTAGGATTGCTAAATCTATCAATGAAAATTGTACTATCCTAATGAGGTCCCACTACAAATGCTCTATGATGACAAACAACATGCTTTGAATAAATAGTGACTGTCCTAGGTGTCTTAGGTCTAGGTGCATTTCATTTTAATTACATTAAGGTTCTTTTTACTTTTATATCATATTAATGTGCATTAGGTTCATTTAGATGCATTTCATTGTCTTTAGTTGCATTCAAATTCATTTTAAAATTGCATTCATTTTAATATAGTTGCATTCATTTTAGATTTGCATAAGCATGAAAGTGTGAATTTAAATATTCAAAGCATTAATTGTGGGATGAAAATTCCATAGCATTTAACCATTTGACATGTTTGACCAAGTGCATCATGAAATCATAAAGAACTGAAACAAAATGACTGAGTATAAATCATTGATATTCATTTGCATTTATAATCCATTTTCATATCATAAACCATTTGCATTATGCATCCACAATCATTCATACATAAATAAAAATGAGATGTCCATACATCACATCATAATACATCTCATGCATCCATATCCATACATGAAATAAATTTTTCATCCATACATTCATAAAAACTTTGAAAATAACAAAAACATAAGCATATATCAGTGAAATATACCACGCCATCACCATATCATCATCTAATCTAAAACTTGGCCAAGTATGACAATTGCCTCAATATCCAAGGCATCAGAAAAATATCAGATATCCCACATGTGTAGAAAAAAAAGCATTAGATATCAATAGCATAAAGTATAAATAGAAACAAGATGATGAGATTAGATAAACTCTCCATATTAGCATCAGCAGAAGCATCAATATACCATCAAAAATGTCCATAACAGAGTATCAAGAATGTCCATAACAAAATATCAAAAATGTCCATCAGAATGGCAGCATCAATGTATCAGAGCATGGATAAACATGAAATAAATACATCAACAAGTAAAAAGTCCAAGGGACATAAGAGAGTGTATCGAGAAAAAATGGTACAAGTACATGATGTCATCAATAAAGTACATATACATCAGTGACACAAAAATGAATATCAAGAGGTCTATGCCTCACTGGCTCCCTCATCCTCTCATGGAGGATTAGGATGGGGTGCATCTGCTCTGCCAGGCGGTGGTGGAGGAGGAGGCATGGCACCCTCTGACTGCTACGCTATAATGAAAAATAGAGGAGCTCTCTAAGCGGCAGGAACCACAACACAATATAAAGAAAAGTAATATGTGGCCCGCTACCCCTAGTGGGTGGCTGTATGAGCGTATCTATCTTGCTCTACTCTAATATGAGACAACTGAGTGTCTCACTTTGATAATCAGGCTCAGAGGGTAGCAACCTCTAACTGTAATGTAGCTCGCTCCTACACACACTGCAATAGTCTGTCTCCATCATCACTTGTAGGAGGATCCCTGGGTGCCTGTTGCTACTGTGCTTGGTCATCTCATCCTCCTACTTCTCTCTGAGCATGCTCATCCCTATGTAATAGTGGCCTTGTGTCTCTTTGAGGAGGAGTGACCCACAGTCTCCTAGGTCTTTGTTGGTTGGTGTCTCCTCCTGAGGCACGCCATTTGCTGCTCCCTCTTCCTCCACCTCCACCCCTATCATCTCCACCACCTCCACCTCTACCTCCATGGGCTCCATCTCTCCCTCTATCTTGCCCTCTATTTCCACCTCTCCCCCTATCACCACCTTGTGCATCTCAGTCGCAACCACCACCATCATCCTCGGGATCATAATCTAGTGCATCCTCAATACGTGGAATGTCCTTATCAGGAGTAGTGAATCTAGGGTATGGATGTCTCAAATAGTGTTCATGGTACTCATCGGTAACCCTAGCATCAAGAAAATCTACCTGATAATCTTAGTCTACCCATGCCATCTGGGAGATCTCATGAATATAAGTCTCATATATCAATCTAGCTCCCCACTAAGACTCCTCACTCCTAATTCAAGCATATATGGTTGTCTCCTAGGACATGCCCTATACTCTACCATACTGTCTGCATACACATGTAATAAAAAATCTCTCAACAATGTAGCAGGTCCTCCCCACAAGATACCTGCTCTAAAGGAAAAATGGCATCTACCTAACATCTAAGGGCCAAGCCTCACAATCTTCATAGGGTCTCCAAACCACATCTGTAACATCATCAAGAAGATGCCTCTAGTACTCCAACTTGCCTAGATGGGGCTACTGTATAAGACCAGAATACATGAATATATAAGGAAGGCCAGCATCATGATGCCTCTGAACTATGGGTTGAGTGACAGGGATATGCTCCCATGCCCAGATATGTAGAACAAGTATACCAACAGTCATAGATCATGAGTGCTAGTACATGATCTCATGAAGCTCACAATACATGTGAGCCAAGATGCAACTACCCCAAGCATAATGACTAGGTGACTGGATCATCTAGTTGATCACCCTGGACCATCCATACATAAAGCCATGTGACTCCAATCTGGCATCAAAAGGCCACCAATCAACCCAGCTAGGTACATAAGAAAAGGGGTATAATGGGCCACCATGTGGTCCCAGCTGAGATGATGGTGTCATCCTGAAATAATCTACTGGCATCTGCTATCGCCGCCAGCCCAGATGCCTCATACTTGATGTAGGTGCCCATAACATACACATGAATAATATGCCACGTGTCCTCTAGTGTGATAGTCATATCACCAGTGGGTAGGTGGAATGTGTTATGCTCAGAGTGCCACCACTCTGCCAATGCTATTAATAAGCTGTGATTTACCCGAATGTCGGGTAAATTCCCTAAAATCCACAAACCACAACATAGGACTACACGTTGATCCTCAAGACTCATTCAATCATGTAAAGCTAGGACCTCGATAGGCCGAGGGGATCTAAATGATACAACATCAAAATCAATCTGCACAACAAAAAATAGGGGCACTATGTCAGCATTAGACAAAAGTAGTTGGCCAAAAAATTGCTTACAGTTCAAAAGGACAAGTAAATTTGACTCAAAAAAACCAAGAAAACCAAAAATGATCTAGAAATCCTAAATGTGACATAAGAAATCTAGGATGCAATCCTAAAATTGGATGTGAGTCAAGAAATCCCAAAAGTGATTTGGGAAATCTAGGAAGCGATCCGGGATACCGGATGCGACCCTGTAACAAAAAAGGGAAAAGAAATTTGAATTTGGCTAATATTTTACCAGATGTGACCCGATGGGGTGCGATCTGAGAAATCTCGGATGTGATCCAAACTGTAGGATGAGACACGGGTTTGACTGGACATGATCCTGCATTTGGGATGCGATTGAAAATGAAACTAGCTATAAAATGCTTTAAAATGCATGAAATTCAAAATTTTCAAATTGATAGGGTACGTTATAGAGTACTCACAGGTGGTGCATAATGTTGTGGTTGGTCGTGTCACCTAGCCATCTCAAATTGATGCTTCTCCTCTAGGAACACCATTGTCACTCAGAGCTCCGTGAAAAGTCAAAGGGTAAAAGTGAAAATGAATAGTAAAAATGGACTTTTTGACCTATTTAAGCCTCCCGGGAGCCCCGGAACCCTAAGGAACATTAATTTGAAGACATCACAAAAGCCTACTATCGGGACCAAAATTGAAACAGGTGTTCCCCATTACCTCAGGGTAGTAAAAATAGAGTTATAATGCAAAGTCAACTTTTAGAATGCAGAAGTCAATCATGGTCAAATTACGGTCAAATAGGGGCAAAATGAACAGAAAGGATACTATGAGAAAGAAAAATTAGTGTAGTAATAATTTTCAATCAAATCAATGGTCAACCAAAGTCAAACTTTAGTCAAACACCATTAAAAAGAGTTGCACAAAGCATAATTAATGCACAGAAAGCTTATCAGAAGCTGTAAAAAGAGATTTTCTCACTCATGCATCAAATTTTCATGCAAGGATATTACTTAAACACGAGTCAAAATTGGTCAACTCTCTCAAATTCTTGGTCAAACTTGGTCAAATAGTGTTTCTTGAGCACTAAAATCAATCTAAATGGCTTGCTAACACTTTCCAATCGATTTTCACTTGATCCAGACTCAATTCAATAATGTCAATGCTTGAAACTAATGATTTTATTCAAATTCATTCCAATTTCAGTCCTGAGGGGGCATCATAATACCATTCTTTGAATCAAAATCCTTCAAACACCAAGGGCATGGCATTTTTCTTCAATCAAGTTGATGTTGTTAATCTTTACGACATTAATCAATTTCATCGCTTCAAATCAAATTGATTATTTGTTAGCAAGTTCACTTATTGCAAATCAAATTTAATTGAAAATTCTTTTTCAAAATCTCTTATCAATTTTCATTCAATCAAGCTTGAAACCAGTATGGTCAATTCTCATCCAATCAAGTTCAGAATTGATGACTTGGATTTCGTTCAATCAAGCTCAGAATTCTCAAATTCAGAGTAGTTCTCGTTACTTCTCTCTAAATCTCTTAGACTGGATTCACTACTCTTTAAATCCCCTCAAAATCAGAGTGGTCCTCACTGCTCTCTAAATCACTTGAGTTCAGAGTAGTCCTCACTGCTCTCTAAATCTCCTGAATCTGTTCTATCGAATCATGCTAAAATCAGATTTTCTTTGAACCAACACACTGCTTGCACATTGATTCAAACAAGGGCAAATGTAATCATCTAAAATTGGGCTAATAGAACCTAAGGCCGTATTTGCCCTTAATTTGACATTTAACCTTGATTATGTTAATTTGATTCCCGGACATTAACATAAATCCTGAAAATCAATAAAATCAATTAAAATCATAATTCAAGTATTTATCACCAAGGTTTCAAGCAAAATAAAGTCAATTAACTCTAGGCCTATTTAATTAATTCAATCCCACCAAATTCATGGCTAGAGTTATTAATTAAAAGAAAATGATAAATCCATTTTAATTCAACAAACACAACAAACACACTTCAATCATTAAGAGGCTCTCACATGGATCAAGGATCAAGCCAAGATGCATCTCAACCACTCCTCACATATGCATCTCAACCATCCATTTGCTTCAATTTCCTATAAAAGAAGCTTCTCAAATCTTGAAATGGTCTTCTTGCTTGCTTGCTTGCTTCCTAATTTCTTGGTTTTTAGTCTAAATTGCTTTGATTTTCATGTTTTCATGCTTTCATTTCATGCACTAGTTAATTAGGAAAACATCTCATTTTGGGTTTTGGTAAAGAATTCATGATCTAAATGGAAAATTGTGATGAATTTTCCTAGTTTCTAGTTTATTTCATGCATTCTAAGTTGAATCTCTCATTTTAGTGTCACATTGTCACTATTTAAGGGTTAAATATGAGATCTACTAACCCCTATTTCATACTTGCACTAACTAGAGAGAAATAGGATGATTTCATTTGTTGATTTCCTTAACTTGCATGCTTAATCCTTCTAACAAATGGTATAATCTCTTATTGAAGTGTTGTGATTTATGTCATAAACTCACACCCATAGGTGACACCTCATCCATTAGACTAGGTGATATCACCACCTCCACCCAATCAATTAAGGTATGTATGGAACTAAATTTCAATCGGTTACATTTTACAACAGTTCCTTATATCTAGTGAATGCACACCAAATCAGCATGAAATTAGATGCATTGTGGGATTACATGTTTAGAACTTAAATTGTGTATAGTTGGTAAAAGCATGACTGAGTAAATGTTTTCTAGTTGGTGAATATTGGCAAGGTTAACTGAGTTTTGGTATCAAGCAAGTAATATCTAAGTGTTAACTGAGCTAAAGTCTTTAAAGTGTAAACTGAGCACAACTATGTTTATTGAGTTGTGGTATGTAAAGCATTAAATGCAAAATTTTGGGCGGGAAAAGAGTTTTTTGGTATAAATATGCAATGAACTTAGTCATTTCATCACATAGCAATCGCAAGTAGAACTAGAGTGACTTGAGAAAATTTGAGCAAATATTTTCCAGAGCTTTTAGCAAAGATTTAAAGATATCTTGAGAAAGTTCTTCATGACCTAAAGTAAGTTCCTCAGCCATCGAGTTATTTTAAAGAAATATTTGCAAAGCCCTAAAATTTGAGATACTATGGTGTCTTCATCCAAGGTCATGAAATCAAAGTCTGAGAGTAACAAGAAGGTCTGACGCAAGGAAGGGCAGAATAAGGGGCCAAAGGAACACCTTAATCACCAACCTCCTTACAGAACAACACACAAAAGAAATAACACACACACACAAAGAGAGAGAGAGAGAGAGAGAGAGAGAGAGAGAATGTAGAACATAACATCAATTATTCATGAAATCATCTCATACATGTCAGGCTGTAAGGCCTTCCTAGTTGTAGCCAAATACATTCAAATCAAATACAATAGTCCTGCAACATGTGAGGATTTAGAAAACTATCTTCTATCCACTTTTCTTTTACTAGTCTTCTATCTCCAAAACTTCTATCCCTAAACTACAACCAACCACTACATTTATACAAGAGGCTACCAAATAATTTATCCTTTAGATCCATCATTGGAGAAAGGAATGACTAGATCTAGGTTCATACACTTCCCAATGATCGATACCAACATTAACTCCATGACCAAAATTCAATGCATAAGTTAGCCTCAACAGGAAATCAAAATAAATTACTTGGTGAGCAAGACTATAGAGCGCCAAGAAATAACTTGGTGAACCAACTGAACAACTCAGTCAAAGAAGGAACTGAGCAACAACTGAGCCCCATTAGTAAACAAAGGAAAACATCACCAAGAGCCAAAAGAAGCTACTGAGAAAACCTATCACTTCTAACTTGTTTTAGGTGACACAAGATTGCTAAGAACCTAAGATGCTCCTGCATCAGACACTTGGGGTTGTTTGAAATGATTCTTTGAATCATGTAGCAGGTACAACCTAAGTTGAATCCAACTCAGATTGTGAAATCCATGAACTATCTTCAATCAGTATGTTCTTCCACTTTACTAGATACTCCACATATTCCTTTCCTCTTGTACTTCTGCCAACTCTTTGCTCCAAAATCTAGTCAATTTCTTCTATCTATTTCTTAGGATAATCATTCAGTACTGTCATGTCTTCATCAGGTTCATAATAGTTATACAAATATGCAATTTTGAATATATGTGACATATCCATGTCATCATATAACTCAATCTCATAAGCATTTCCACTGTCAAATCTCCTCAATATCTTGCAAGCACCAAATTTCTTCATTTTCAATTTCCCATATGTTCCAATAGGAATTCTTCCTTTCTTCAAGTGTACCATTACTTCATCCCCAACTACAAAATTCTTATGTCTTCTTGATCTATCTGCTATTTTCCAACTTATGTTTCACTTCCTAATGCAATGTCTTAATGAACTCATCAAATTCTTCTCCTTCAACACTTCTCTTTTCTTCACTAGCAATATCTTTCAAATCTGATATACCTCTCGGTTGTATGCCACTAACAATCTCAAAAGGTGAGTTTCTAGTACTCCTATTCACTAAATTATTGTATGAAAACTCTTCATGTGCCAACATAAAATCCTAGTTACTCAGTTTACCTCTAATTAAACATCTCAAAAGATTACCTAAACTTCTATTTACAACCTCTGTCTATCCATTAGTCTTTGGGTGAAATGTAGAACTATATCTCAACTCAGTACCCAAATTTTTCCAAAGAGTCTTCCAAAAGTATCCAACAAACTTACTGTCTCGGTCAAAGATGATACTCCTCAGTAATCCATGTAATCTGATAATTTCCTTAAAGAAAAGATTTTCTATATGTACTACATCTAATGTCTTTCTAAAGGGTAC
Source organism: Chamaecyparis obtusa (assembly GCA_027943335.1). Lineage (NCBI taxonomy): Eukaryota > Viridiplantae > Streptophyta > Pinopsida > Cupressales > Cupressaceae > Chamaecyparis > Chamaecyparis obtusa. The sequence goes on from BSBK01005180.1 coordinate 755,165, forward strand.
AAAATATGCCATTTTAGAAAATCTATCCACAACAACAAATATATAATCATTACCTCTCAATATCTTCGGTAATCCAAGAACAAAATCCACACTGATATCAATCCAAGGTTTCTCAGGAACAAAAATCGGTGTATGCAATCCAGTATTCTGACTTACTCCCTTTGCAACTTGGAAAATTCCACAACTTTTCACAAATTTCTGAACATCCTTATACAACTATGGCCAAAAGTATTTCTCCTTAAGAAAATTCAATGTTTTATCAATGCCAAAATGTCCAGCCAAACCACTACTATATTTCTCCTTTATCAAATTAGTTCTCATTGATCCTCTCAGTATACATAAATGAATACCTTTAAACAACATACCTTCCCGAATGAAATATTCTTGCCATTTAGTACTTGGTTGATCTTGAATAGGTGCTTTGCTCTTCCTCCATGGCTCAAAAAAATCAGGATCAATTTCATACAAATCTTTCATGTCATCAAAACCAAGAACTTCAATTTTCATCTCAATCATCAAAGATCGTCTTCTACTCAATTCATCATCAACTCGGTTAGTGAGTCCACTCTTATATTTTATCAAAAATGTATAACTTTGCAAATATTCAACCCATTTCACATGTCTCTGATTCAACTTATTTTGACTACCCAAATATTGTAAAGTCTTATGATTAGTATATAATACAAATTCACTCGGTATCAAATAATGTCTCCATTTCTTTAGGGCTTGAAAATTAGCATAGAATTCTTGATCATACACAATAATAGGTTTACCTTCTTGACTCAACAAAACTCCTATTGCATTACCACTTGCATCACATTCAACTTGAAATACCTTATTGAAATTAGTTAAAGCTAACACAGGCAATTCAACAACCTTCTGCTTTAGAGTCTTAAAACTTTTATCAGCTCCATGTGTCCACTTAAATTCTCTTTTATCTCCTCTCATAGTCTCAGTCATAGCATTACAAATTGAACTAAAATTTCTGATGAACTTTCGGTAAAAACTTTCTAAACCATGAAATGATCTTACCTCACTAGCATTTTTTAGGTGTAGGCCAATTCAAAGTGGCTTCAGCCTTTTCAAGATCCATCTTCAAACCATCAGCTAAAATTACAAATCCAAAATACACAATCTCTTCTTTCACAAAGGAACACCTTTTCAAATTAATCAACAACTTTTCTTCTTTCAATCTCTGCAATACCTGTCTAACATGCAACAAATGTTCTTCTTTGGTCTTACTGAATATCAGAATATCATCTAGGTATACAATCACAAATTTACCCAAGAATTTCTTCAAAACTTCATTCATCAATCTCATAAAGGTACTCGGTGCATTAGTTAAACCAAAAGGCATAACCAACCACTCATACAAACCTTCTCTTGTTTTAAAATAAGTCTTTCATTTATCACCTTCTCTAATTCTTATCTGATGATATCCACTTTTTAAATCAATTTTGGTAAAATACTTTACTCCAGTCAAACTATCCATTATGTCATGCATTATCGGTATAGGAAACCTATATTTCACTGTTATCTTGTTGATTTCTCTAGAATTAGTACACATTTTCCATTCTCCATTCTTCTTAGGTGCCAATACAATTGGTACTAGACAAGGACTTAAACTTTCTTGGATCAAACCTTTTTGCAACAATTCTCAGATCTGTCGGTTCAATTCCTGATTCTTGGTAGGTGTTAACCAATGTGGTGCCTTATTCAGTAAAATAGCTATAGGGATAAGATCCATACAATGATTAATGCTTATCTTTGGTGGCAAACCATCAAGCACATTATCATAAATGATCTCTCTATACTCAGTGAGTATCTTATCAATCTCTTAAGGTATGTTATCCACTACTTTCCAACTCGGTTTGTTAGGAATCACAACAAAACATACATCATTCTTCTTCAAATCCTTAACAAACTTTATTCCTTCCATCAAGAAAATTTTCTTAGATGTAAAAACACTACTCATAGGTTCTTCAATCAAAGGCAACAAGATTTTCTTTCTCCCATTATCCCAAATAGTATATTTATGCAATCTCCCATCATATATAGCATGTATGTCATATTGCCAAGGTCTACCCAAAAAAATATGACAACAATCCATAGGCATGATATCACATAACACCTTATCATAGTACTTTCCAATTTTAGAATTCACATAACATTCTTCACTTACCAATAATGTATTCTCATCCTTGATCCATGAAATTTGATAGGGCTTCATGTGTTTCATTCTTTCTAACTAGAACTTTGTAACTATTTCCTCAGATGCCAAATTCTCTAAGCTTCCACTTTCAATGAGTACCTTCCATACTTCATCAACAACTCTGCATCTAGTCTTAAACAAACTTTTCCTTATCGGATCTTCCTTATTACTTGCACTCCAAAGTGCTCTCCTAACCATCAAGTTCTTTTCCTTCTCAGGTTCATTTGGTGAGTCTTCTTGCACCAAGGCATTTGTACTGCTACCGGCCTTCTTACTTGTATGTGTACACTCAAATGATCTATGTCCTTCCTCTCTACAATTGTAACAAGTTCCTCAGAATCCACCTCTTCTAGAACTACCTCCGTGAATACTGCCTCTTCCTCTAGAAGAAATTTCACCTTTCCACTCAGTCTTGCCTGTGTCCAGATTTGTTTTGTCTTGATCATATCTATTATTTTCACCATAAGATCTACCTCTTCCTCTTTTTCTTCTCTCATGTCTTTTATTCAATTTCTCCTTGGCTTTCAAGGCAAATTGATAGGCTTCTTCAAAACTTTCCAATTTGACCAAACTATTTTCTTCTTGAATAGAAACTCTTAACCCATTCAGGTACCTATCAATTGTTTCCACTTCATCTTCAACATGTCTAGATCTAATATCTAATCTATAGAATTCATCAGTATAATCTTTTACCAAGCTATCTTTTTGTCTCAAAATTTGCATTCGCCTAACTAGGTTTATCTGATAATCACAAGATGAGAACTTTCCTTTCAATTTATTCACCATTTTATTCCATACCTTGATTTTATCTTTGCATTTCCTCTTTCTGTCCAACTACGGGTGCTCCCACCACAAGGATGCATGACCTTTCAACTTTGTGCTTGAAATTTTCACCTTCTTTTCCTCGAGAACATTTAAAATACTCAAAATATTTTTCCATCTTAGTCATCCAATCCATCAACTCATCTGAATCCATCTTTCCACTATACTTAGGAAGATTGAAATGTGGTGTGGAATTCAGATTTGTCAAAGCCTTCAACAATCTTTCTTCATCCCAATCCATCATAGGTGCAGGTTTAGCTTCACCTTGTTCATCTTTAATTTCTTCATCATTGACATCTTCAAGATGTCTTCCTTGGCATTGGATTGTCTCAATAGATTCTAATCTAGTAACAATCTATCTTAACATGTCTACCAATCTTGGATCTGCATCTCACCTCCCATGAACCATCTTGAAACCCTCTGTAATTGTAGGTTAGATCACAATCTTCTACCCCACAACTAATATCAACTAGGGTTTGACAAGAAGGAACCCTCGACCTAGATTCACAAATCTAGATCTAGATCTCACACTCACTTTGATACCACCTGACGTAAGGTAGGGCAGGATGAGGGGCTAAAGGCATGGCCTAATCCAAAACCTCCTTGCAAAAACCATGTGGAGTAATCCAAAAACACACACAGAGAGAATGTAGAATAGATATTTATATTTCATCAAATTACCTCATACATGTTGGGTTTTAAGGCCTTCCTAATTGCAGCCAAATACATTCAAATCATATACAATGGTCCTCCAACATGTGAGGATTCAGAAAACTACCTTCTATCCACTTTTCTTCTACTAGTCTTATATCTCCAAAACTACTATCCCTAAACTACAACCAACCACTACATTTATACAAGAGGCTATCAAACAAGTCAACCTTCAAATTCATCATTGGAGAATGGAATGACCGGATCTAGGTCCACATGATTCCCAATGATTGATACCAACATTAACTTCATGACCAATATTCAATGCATAATTCAGCCTCAACAGGAAATTAAAATAAATCACTCAGTGAGCAAGACTACTGAGCACCAGGAAATAACTCAATGATCCAATTGAACAACTCAATTAAAGAAGGTACAGAGAAACAACCAAGCCCTGTCAATAAACAAAGGAAAAAATCATCGAGATCCAAAAGAAGCTACTGAGAAAACCTATCACTTCTAACTTGTTTTTGGTGACACGGGTGTATCATCTTAAAATGGAAGCACTTCCATGGTAAGAATGTTTAGCCCTCTGAGTAAGTGGTTTGGGGTCATGTTGAATGACTTGAATGGGTACTTGACTTGGATCTGGCTTTTTCCCCTATTTTGCCCCTTTTTCCACTTCTTCTTGGCATTTTTCTGGCATCCTGAACTGTGAACCTAGGATTCTTGACCTCAGGGTCAAGGTCGACCTCGACCCTAACCTAGGTCATGGATGACCTTTACCTTGACCTAGGTCAAGGTCGACCTCATCCTTGACCCTAGGGTCTAGGATCCTCGGGGTTAGCTTCCAATTTTGAGATTTCATCAAAATATTGTCTTTTCCCTCTTCGGGGCCACTATTTCTTGGATTGAGTGTCAAATTCTCAAATTAATATTTGAGGTGGACCTTTCTCAAGATTTGTATAGGATTCCTAATTTATTTTTGGAGATTATCCTTTCTCGAGTTTTGTGCCTAATACTCAAATTAACTTTGGGGTTGGCCTTACCTCAAATTTTGTGACAAGGCTCTTAAATAATTATTTTATTTCTATATTAAGGGTGGTCCCCTTCTAGAGTTTTGTGTCAAGACTTTAATTTAATTTCCTCTCCATGTGCACCTCTAGAGATTTTTGTGCCATGGGCCCTTAATTATTGTTTTCTACGAGGCCCCTCTTGTGCCCTAGATCACTATAAAAGGGAGCCTTCCTCTCTCATTTTCTCCGTCCATTTTCATGATCAAGCTCTCAAGTGAAAGAAAGTAAGAAGATCAAGCCTTCAAGCCTTCAATCATTCAAGAATTCAATTCATCAAGGAGATCCATTAGAATCCATTGAAGGGTTCAAGCTCTATGGAGCCCTCTTGTTGAAGATTCATCCATTCAAGCCTCTTCCTATTCCAAGATCCATTCAAGATTGGTGTTGAAGATCTAAAGACAATTGATTGGAGACATCCTACATTTGATTCTACATTCATCCATTCTTTTAGATTCGAGGATTCAAATCCTCCACAAGGGTTTCAACATAAGCAAGGTGAATTGTTCCATTTACTTTTTTTACTACTGCAATTTCAAGTCAATTTCAAGGTTAATTCCTAAATTGGGGTTTGACTGAGGCAAACCCCTTCCCCCCAACAAACAAAACCATTTTTTCTCGCAAGTATAGGTGCGGGATGGAAAATTGAAGTTCAAATCTAGATACCCTTTTCACCAAACTTCTGAGATCCGTGAACAAAGTCAAAGTTGACCTTCATTTTTCTAAGGTCTTCATTGACCTTTTATGAGGGTCAAAGACGACCTGACCTCAGAAAGGAAAAATATTTATGGGTTTTGTAGATCTCATAGTTTCAGCTTTAAATTATGGAAATCAACATTTTTTGGGACCATTTGACAGGATTTTCAGCAAGTTCTTTTTCAGAGGTAAGTACTTTTATTTCTTAATTTCAATATTAGTCATCTACATTTACTTTTCATATCAATACAATTTCATATAAGTGTAAAATATTGGTTTTTGGGGTCTCTTTTATGTGCAAACCATTGTCCTAGGATGCCATCCACATTTTATCCTTTACAAAAAGATTGCTAAGAACTCAAGATTCTCCTATATCAAGGTCACATTGATTAAGTTTGCAACCTGTGATGAACCAAAATACAAGTTGCACCCTAAAATTGTAGCACGGATTGATCAAGCCAGTGCATTTTCAATATGCCACCTAGGGTTTTGTTGGTACGAGACATTCACACATACATCCACTTCAAAATTAGTGAAATTAGAGATTTCAAGCTTCAATCCACTTACCTGGAGCTGAGTGTGAATGAAAATCTCAAAGATGAGCACAAACACCTAGAGGTGAAGGGAATGATGACTACCCTATATTTCCTGAGGGATTTCAAAATGGAGTGGATTAGGGTTGTTTAGAGTAGAGTGCGTGAAGGGAAATTGTGGCTAGATGAATCGGTCAAAATAACCAAGGACATCATACATGCGGTCATTGGTTACCATGTTATCAATAAAGTTAAATCCATAAGGAGTGCACCAAGAATTGAGACTGAGAAGCATACAGGAGCATAATGGTATAGAATAGGTATGAGAATTAGTATAATCATCAATCCAGAGACAAGGTTTAGAGCTTATGTTGTCAGTTACAAGATGTTTCAATCAAGAAGGTTGAACAGTGTACCTTGTGGAGACGTAGACATCACCTACAAGATTGTTAAGAAAGGGTTTTCAATTTGACCTCACTGAGCTTCTACTAAAAAAACTGGATGAGAACATGAGAACCATTAGGACAGCAAAGACAAACACTTGTAAGTTTAGTTCTCTACTGGTCTGTGTATTTTTATATATGCAAAACTTCTTTCTATCAGTCGGTAATGTTGACAAGGATGTTAACCAACCAATGATTATGAAAATTAGTGAGTTTATACAAATTCTAGGTTAGAATTTTCTTAGTGTTATGGATGTTTATTTTGAATAATTCAAGGAGAGAATGCATCAAAGGAGTAGGATACTAGGTTAGCTGGTAGAAAAACACAAAGAAGATATTTGTTTCCTAGTGGACATCGACACCACTCTAATCAAGGCAATTGAACCAAGGACTTTTTGGTTACCCCCTATGGGCTATGAATTGGATATTGACCAAGCTTCTAATTTAATAAAGGCATTGTCAGTCGAGCCCAAAGATCCAAAAGCTACTAGGTTCAGAACCTATGAAGAGGCTAAATTAAGAATAAAAATGGATCTAGTCATAGTAAAAGTTAGTAGAAAATATAAGAAGATGATGGAAACATTAACGAAATAGTTTGGAGATGATGCAGAAGAAGAAGAAGAATAAACAACTAATATGGTTGAAGAGGCAAGTGAGGAACAATTGTTAATTGGAAATAGTGAACATGATGAGGAGACCAAGTCTGATAAGGATATTCAAGCTGCATAGGTCAAGGCCATAGGGAAGAGAAAACAAGCAAAAGCACCTATAAGAGCAAGGACAAGATCCTTAATAACTAATTCTCTGCCCCTAAAGAAAGGAATTGTAAAAATATCAAGGCCAACTCCCACCAAAACATATCAGAAGAAAAAGAGAGGTGCCCAAGTCACCTCCAACCTACCTAAGAAGAGGAGAAGATTGATAAGAGAAAAAGATGATATTTATGAAGATGATGAAGAATAAGATCAAGCTAAATTCAAAATTGTTGTAAATAAAATTCAGTCGGTAGATGACTTAGTTGAAAATATAAAGGCAACGAGTGGACTTGCTCACCCTAAAATGGGTCGGTATGTATATATGACTATCAAGGATCAAGAGAAAATTCAAGAAGCTATTATTAAAATGATGATAAAGTTTAAGAAAGTACCTATTAAATTTTATTAGTATATTCCTAAGGAGCTATATGAGAAAGTGTCAGCTAGGTGGACATATGCCTTGCACACTAAGAAGAAAATGATGGAACACTCATTGATTTTGGTCATGCCTACTCTATCTATTACTGAGATAGATGAACTAATGAAGCAATATTCAAAACACTTCTTGATGAAGAGTAGAGCCCTTGAAGCAGTTGATGATAATAGCAAGCTTCTATGGACCACAATTTTGAAATCTAGAGTGAAATCTCATCAAATTGCATTGGCTATCATTCCCAAGAAGAAGGAAAAAATGAAAGGAAAAGGAGGTCACTCAGATGATGTAGATATAGACAAAAAGGATCCAATACACATATCAGATACTGAGGTAGCAGATGACACTTATGCTATGGACTTTTACCCAACTAGATATAGTGAAGAGTATAAACAGAATGCTCTTGAACAACAAGTAACTATCGGGACAGATGATGTTTTGATTGAGGACATCACACATGGAGATCCTAATGATGTACATGATGATGAGTACATCAACATTGATACAGATAATACCAAGGATAATGAACCTACTAAGGCAACAATAGTTGACATACTGGGTGACTTACCCATATTAGTTCAAGCAATAGAAATTATCACAAAAAAAGAATCTGAAGGCTCTACATCTGAGAAGAAAAAGGATACACCTGAGGGATAGGGTGCAGAAGAGAAGAAAGATTAAAATGAGCCTGAGAACAAAGAGACCAAAACCAAAGAACTAGAAAAGGATACTCCTGTAGAGTTGGCTACAACAGACACCAATCAAGATGCCCAAGGACAAGACTCTAAGATGCTAGACACCAAGAAAGAAAAGGAAGAGAGTGTATCTACCAAGTTAGAAAAGCCAAATCTGGAGACTAAAGCTCTAGTGCCTTATAGAAAATCCTCCACACCAGAGAAAAAGAAAAAGAAGAAACATGATAAGGGTCCTATCACACTAGATGAAATCATTGAAATTCCTAAATGTGACCTTAGGACCTTAGACCCCAAAGCCTTGAGAAGGTATGGTTAATTGTGCACAAGGAAGGCTGCATAAGAGAAAATGAGAAAAGATAGTAAAAGAAAACAAGTTTAGAGGAAGTTAGAGATATATTGATGCAAGTAGTCCCTGACATCAATGTTGATGAGGCAACTCCCATTATTTATCAACTTGCAACTCTAACCAGACGCATCAATGCCCCTGATGTAGATGAAGAGAAGAGAATGGAAGAATGGGAAGAAGCAAAAATATAAATAAAATTAGTAGATAAAATAAGCCTAGAAGTGGCACTCAATAAGGTCAAGCTCTTAGATTTTGTTACCAAGCTTGAAACCATCATACATCAGGTAACTCAAATTTTGTATAAATTATGCACTGTAGACCACTTCACTACCAAGCTTACTGAAAAGATCAAGAAATTTGATGAAGAAATAAAGGTTAGTGCAAATAATTATTTAACCGAGCCAAATGTGTTTCATAAGAATATTTCAAAAGTTTAAGAACTTCAGCGGTTAAGAATTGATTTCAAGAAGCAAGAGAATACAATCAATGATCAAATCACCAAGCTTCAGGCTAAGTTGCTTCCCCATCTTAAGATCATGGAGAGACATGTAAATAAGGCAAAGGATTTAGTTGCCACCCTAGAGATATCAGTGTTAGATAAAAATTTTGACATGCATGCACAAGTCAGTTTAGAGCACATTGCTCTTGAGAATTTGAAAGAGGAATGGGAAAACCTCTTAAACTCCCTAAAGATAACCCATCAGAATATTTTTGATAAGTTGTAAGTACATTATCTTATGGCATTAATTTCAAAAAGGGGAAATTATATGTTTGTGTGTGTGTGTGTGTACTTTACACCGAGGGCATGTACAAAGGGGGAGTTAGTATAATTTTTTTGAAGTCAGTACATATACATAAAGTTTTGATACTAATGCAAAAGGGGGAGAATGTTACTCCTATTTGAACATTAATGATAGTCATTAGTATCACTTAGTCGGTAAAGGAGATAAACAGGATAGTTGATCAACTACATAAAGCCTATACATTGAGTAGGAAACAAGGTAGATATCTAAGCTAACCAAACATGGATTTGACCAAGCACTCTTACCGAGCCAGATGATCACCAAGTACCAAGCACAGTGGTCACCGATCATTCATATGAACCAAGCACTAGTTAATTACCAAGTGATGAATGTAGTGAACACCAAGTAAAATAGGAAATGACATAGCAAATTAAAATGGCACAAAAAACAATGCAAATGGTTCACACCGATCATAAAATGGTTTACCAAGACCGAGATAGAATTGAATATGGATGTAATTACTAATTTGTCGATAATTCCTATGTACTGTAAGATCTAGGTTATTTAGTTTCACTGTTGATCTTAGGTTTTCTAAGATAATGTAAAACCCTAATTAGGTCAAGTTAGTCTAATATAAATTTTTTAAAGATGTCATTATGATATTGTATCATCAAGGAGTAGTTGCATTTAGGACATCAGGAGATCGAACAGGGTTTTTGATAGAAGGATTTGAGAATAGCATTCATTTTTTTAGAACAAGCACAAGGCTACCAAGAAGAACAGAAGGACACATACATCACTTCAAGGTGATATATTTATGGTATATTATAGATTTGAATCAGGCAAGTTTTAGTTTCTAATCATAGATACATCTTACTATTACCATTTAACCATTGTAGCAGATTCAAAATCTCCTAACAGAGTGGACTTAACCATTCTTAGTAAATATCTTAACCGAGTACACACATGTATTATGTTGTTAAAATCCTATAACCAGGTAAATCTGGTTGATCTTATTGTTAATCCTAATAGGGTAAGATCATCAGAAGTGATCACCATCTTGTAGCCTTAACCGACATACTTTGTTATTTCAGTAGTGAAGATTTGTGGGTATTGTCTCCACCGCAGTTTTTACCTTCTCACAAGGGTTTCTATGATACCAAAATATTTTTGTTATGTGTATGAAGTTTCATGAATGGTTTATTGTTTATGTTACATGAAATTATATTTTTAGTTATATTTGAATGCATGTTTTATACAATGCATTTAGTCGATTAATGCTATCTATACCTACAAATTTTTAGTATTAAAAAGTTTTAAAGGTATTGATTCACCCATCCCCTCTCAGTACTTATCTTTCCATAAATCTAATAGAAGACATCCTTGGAGACAAATTTGATGAGGGACATTAATACTTGTAAAATTGTCTAGTCCTTGAAAGAAAAAAGATGGGAGAGCATAATATGGAAGAGATCCTTCAATGTTAGTGTTGGAAATATGTGATAGATTTATCGTTAATGTCAACCAAATGTAAGGTGAGGTATGGAAATATGTATTCATATGTTTATATGTTATATGTGTTAGCATCATGTGTTCAATTTTATCATTGTCGTCAACATGTTGTGTGTATCGATGACAACCTGATGAAGAGATGTATGAGTTTAGTGTTGTACCTAATGCAAAGAAGTATGAGGGAAGTGTTTAGTGTTTTCATGTGCCTAGTTATGAGAAGTTGAAATATGAAAGAAAGATAATTTAAAGTTAGATATACAAAAAGAGTGTTTGAAGTCTAGTATTGGTTATTATGATGATAAGAAGTTAGTACGTTCTATTCAACTTAGGAAGCACCAAGATGGGAGGGGAATCGGTGCAACAATGTTCTTTTGATTTCTTAACCAATTCCAAAACTTAAATCCATCAATAAATAAAAATAAACATGACAAAATAAGCACACATTGAATCATAACACCATGATTTTTTTCAAGGAAAACCCGGTTAAGGGAAAAACCCTGGTGAGGATGATACCCACACATATCTTACTACTACAGTAATAAGTACCATGTTAAAGGTATAAGTATATATGAGGGGAATACACATGCATTCAGGCTTACAACCTAGATCTTACAACTCAAATACATGTTGGCAATGGGCCAACTTCCCTTGTAGGGTTTGTGACATGGCTTAACTACCTCATGTGTCTTGTAAAAGTCTAGTGGTTGTATCGGGCATTAACAGGTCGATCTTTTGGTGAAACAAAAACCCTAGATTGTAACAAGTGGTATCAAAGCTTGGTCATAGGTTCAAATCCATGAAAGCCATGGTGAGTGATGTTGGGAGGGGGATTGTTGGTAGTGGGCTAGCATCCCTCATAGGGTTCATGATATGGCTTAACTACCTCTTGTGTCTTCTAAAATTCTAGTGGTTGTATCAGGCATTAACAAGTCGATCTTTTGGTGCAACAACAACCCTATCTTTTAACATTACAAAACATTTATCTTCCCTCAGTTGGGTTCACCGATCAAATATAGATTATAATATAGAAAGGACTTATAGTCCCAAAACTAAAGTGGCTTGTAGAATCAATATTGCCGATACAATTCCAATGAAGCTCCATAAATATCATAAATGAATAATTTTCACATCAAAATATAGCTTCCACACCATCACACAAACATGCATACTCTTTGCATCAAAAACTCAATCTTATATACTTGATCATAAGTCCAAAACATTAACAAGGTCAACACCAATAATGAAATATGAAATGTGTACTTCCCTTGAGAAAAAAACACTGATCAAAACTCAATGCTAACCTATACTAATCAAAATATACTATGTATAAAGTCATCTTAAACTATGTCTACCATCCAACCAATTAGATCATCAATTTGATAGGATCATTATTTAATCCAATATGCTACTGACTCACATAACATAATTCTTTGTCACTGCAATACTCAGTGAATCATAACTCCACCAAAATATATCATAGAAAATTGTGATTATAGGGATAAACATAACATGATTTCTACAATCATTCTCTAGCTTCACAATATCTAACATTTGGATCTCTATCTGAACTATCTTGATCTCTAAACCTGTATCCTGAACTGTTCTCCATACTTAGTTGTTTTCATCATCAAAACTTTAGGTAGACCAAAAACCTAACAAATGACCAAGAGTGAAGTATGTAGTTTCCATCAATGACAACATACACTACATTACCAACCAATAATCTTCCCCTTTGGCATTGATGGAAACACTTAGTGAAAAATGGCTAAGTGTCCATCCCAAAATGCCAAGTCAAAAAATCCTTCAAAAAAAGATTTCCCCCTAAGATAAGTATTTCATATTTCACACAACTCTTCTCCCCTTTGACATCAATGGAAAAGGTAGGGAAAAGTTCCTCTACCAAAATCCTATATTGTCTGCATATACATATATACAAGTGATGAAATCATACTCACATAAACTTGAAAACATCTAAAAATCATCCTTAAAAGTGACAAGATCTACATCCCAAGTCTTCCTCATACTATCCAAGATTTGAATTTTCCCACACAACACATAATTTATTTCCTTAGTATGAATAAGATCAGGTGGGTGTAGAGACTGGCTCAAAATTTATGCCTCTTCAAGGATCCTTTGTGATATATCCAACTTGGTAAAAATAATGTTCTTTAGGTCAGTGAATTGACCAAGCACTCTTCTTCTCTCAACCTCCCAAGTACTAATTTTATAATTCAACTTTACCACTTCAGCCATATAATATTAAGATTTTTTTTTTGAAGAATCAAAAGCCTTCTCTTTATCAGGTAGTGCTTTATAACTATCCTCGATGAACTTATCACTGTCCTTAACTTTAGAAAATGGATCAATACATAACTTACGAATTCTACTTCCTTCCTCAACACCCCTTTTTATTTGAACAATTCCAACATCTAAAGAGGATCTATCCTTAGCAATAAGTGAACACAAATGATGAAACCTCTTCATAAAAAATCCTTTTGTACTTTATCTTCTACAATCTTCTCCAAAGATTCAAATTGAACATCAAAAATATTCAAAATCTCTTTAAGTTGGTTAGGTACATAATTACCTAGCTTTATTTGTAAATTAGGCATTACTTTACCAAGAACTTCAACTTCCCTAGATATAAGTCTTCTTCTCTTCTCCCTTTTTCTCATAAATTTTGCATGAGCTTTGGCTTGTGCCAAGATTGCAACTTTCATCAATTCTTTTTCTTCCATAGAATCCAAATCTATCAATCTATGTAAATCAAATGATTCAAGGGATTCAAGTGAATCTCTTACCAACAATGTTTTTGACTTACTGAAAGATAGACCAATTCTAGTATGAATTTTCTCTATTTCTTATGGTTTATCCTGTCTTTCTTCTCCAACAGGAAAATTATCTCACTTCTCATGCTCTTATGTCCTTTTTTCTAACCTAACTACTTCTTTCTCAAGAGGTATGTTATCTTCATCTCATCTGGTGATCTTTGTATCCATAACATCTACATCAATGCATTCATCTATCTCCTTATCTAGTTCAATCTCAATTTCAATAGGTTTGTATTCGGAACATCCTTTACCAAAAATAATATCTCTCATCTCATCCTCAATGATAATGTTAGAGGGATCGGTAAAGGGATCCTTAACTTTTTGCCCTTCTTGTTTCCCATCTCCAATAGCATGTGTTTCATCAAGAGTAAATGGCAAACCAACTGTTGGAAACAATTGTCTGAAGGAAATTGCTACTCAATTATGTATTGTCTTTGATGTCACACTATGTCATAGTCCGCAGCAATCAGCTTCTACCGAGCTCAGTCGGTCTACCAGACAGGAATATTTAGTGTTTACCGAGTTCACTCGGTTATCGAAGAAATTTAGTGTTTACCGAGTTCACTCGGTTGCCGAAGAAAATTTAGTGTTTACCGAGTTCACTCGGTTGCCGAAGAAAAGATAGTGTTTACCGAGTTCACTCGGTTGCCGAAGAAAGTTTAGTGTTTACCGAGTTCAGTCGGTTATCAAAGGTAAAGAATTGTCGGTGTTTACCGAGTTCCCTCGGTCACCGAAAGATTATAGAAAGATATGGTCACCGAGCACTGTCGGCCCTTGAAGGATTTTTGCAAATAGAGTTTACTTAATTCAGCCGACTGTTATACTAAATAATGTCGATTTGACTAATCCAAAATCATATAAATAAAAGGTCAAAAGTGAAAAGTAAATAACAATATAGCAGAAGATTTACAGAAGAAAAGAAGGAAAGGTATATGCGAACTTGTGAAGGATGTTCAGATATCCTTGAGGAACAGCAGAGATTTATTTGATCAGAAAGGATCAGAATTATGCAAAATAGAGATCTGTAATCAGCAAGACAGTTGCATTATTATACAGGTCACTTTTTCATTGTTACCTTCTTATCATTGTAACAGTGAATTCTAAATCTCTTAACCGAGTTGGTTTAACAGCCATAATATAAATCCTCTAACAAGGTGACAATTCCATTGAATTGTTTTCAAGACCTCTTACCAGGCCACTCCTAGCAGGGTGTTTTAAATCCTCTAACAAGGTCACACCTAACAGTGTGTTTTGTAACCTTTTACCGGGTTGGCTTCTAACCGGGCATCACTTCAGAAAAGTGAAAATCAGTATCTAGATACATTGGTGGTTTTTCCCATATTGGGTTTCCACGTTAAATCTTGTGTCTCTTGTGTTCTTAATTGCTTTCACAATCATATACATGTTTTGATGAATATCTAAAGATAATATTGATAATACTTTCTGCATCTTCAAAGTTACTGCAATCTATTTACCGAGTGCTAAAACAGATTACATTGTTAAGATATCTTAAAGGGATCTGCAAAGAATTAATAGTCAAAGATTTATGGTTGACTGATTCACCCCCCCCCTCTCAGTCACTTCATCCATATTCCAAAAATAATATCTCTCATCTCATCCTCAATGATAATGTTAGAGGGATCGGTAAAGGGATCCTTAACTTTTTGCCCTTCTTGTTTCCCATCTCCAATAGCATATGTTTCATCAAGAGTAAATGGCAAACCAACAATATAAACACTTGTCTCCTTAACAGTAGAAAAGAATTGTTCGGTATCCTTAGCTACAGAGGTGGATGCTTCATCAAATCCACATATATATTTTCTTATCTTTGTCCTTGACTCTTTCTTCTTAGGTGCATCAATCCTCATCTCAATCACCATTTTACTTACCACATCATCTATTTCAGCAATAATCTCTTCATTTTTTCCATCTACAAACATTTTTATCCTTTTCTTTATCAATAATGTTTTCTTTTCTTCATCAAGCAATCTCTTCATGTCATCACCCTGGATTATAGGAAACATTTTGGATATGGTTTTCTCTCTAATTAACTTATCTTCTTCTAATGTATCTTGTCTTCTTGCCTCAATGATCTAGTATCTAATCTTTTATTTCAACTAAATTTCTACTAAATTTATTCAAATGCACAACTACTCCATCTTCTAACATTTTTGTTTGTTCCTCATTCAGTATATTATAGTATTTCTTTACTTGTACCAAAATACCAAGCTTAATCACATAATTCAGAATTTAATATATAGGGTATTCATCCTTACCAACACACAAAGGTAGATTAGTGACCATCTTATTTGTTGTGGCTCCTTTGGTCCTTACTTTCTTCTTGGACTAGCCCAATTTGGTAAATGAATCATCATTTTCTACTTTATATTTTTTCTTCTCTAAACATGTACTCTTTTTCTTTGTCTTTCTTCTTACTAGTTCTGATTATGCTTTCTCAAACTTTGGTCTAGAGACCTTCGGTGAAGTAGACTTCTTTACAAGAGGTGTAGATGATGCTCTTGTCAAACTCCTAGTAGCTCTAGACATGGTAATAGGTGGAGGAGGTGATGCTTCCTCAACATCAATTAGTTTAGTCTAGACTGAAATGCTCTTCTCTTTCTCCTCAACTTCACCATTTTCTCCTTACCAATACCTTCCTTTTCTACAATGTTATCAACAATTTTCTTTACTTTTTTTATTCTTTCCTTCTTCGTCAGTTCACTCCAAACCTTCTAATACTTCTCAAAGTAAGTTCCAAACCTTTCTGCTTTTGGATCTATCAAACTCTTCAAAAAAAATTCAACATATTGTTCAATAAGGTTAGGAATTACCTCATAACCCATTGGCTAAATCCACATAGTCCTCAATTCCAATGCTTTCATACATCATTGATCTATTTCTACCATGAAGCATACTAAATCATCATAATTTTCAACTAGACTCTTTAGTATCCTCTCTCTTTTTTAAATTTTCTTTTGAAACATCTTGAAGTGACTAGAAATCAATCCATACATTTTATCCTTCTTTGGCATTCTGTAAAAATTAGAAATTTGAAGTACTACAAGAGTGCTCTTTTTCCAAGTAATGTTTGAAACTCCAGGGAAGTAGTTCATTAGATAAAATAACAAGTGCACTATCAAAAAACCATACTTCAATATCTGTGACTTATCCTTCTTGATCTTTTCCAAATTCTCCTATAGCAATTTCCTTAAAATCTCACAAATGCCAAATTGCATGTCCTTCACCATTCAATAAGCAATATGAATGATTGTAGTTGATATAGAGTTCAACTTGTTGTTGTGTTATACATTGTAGCCAAGTATCATTGATGAAAATTTCACATCTAGTTGAATAATGTCATTAACAATCATTTCCCTCTTGTCCCATTTAGATTTAGTCAACTCTTCCACAATGCTCTTCTTAGTGGATTTTAGGGCTAGCTGTTCACTAATATCACTAAAACCTACAACCTCATGAATTATCTTATTTTTTATCTTAATAGGTTTGTCTCTTAGCCAATAGAAATGACCATGGATTTTTTTGAGCACTATCTTGACCCATTCTGGTTCCTCAAAAATAAAAAAAGTCTTTGAATTGCACCAGTTTAATCGATTTACTTTCTGAAACTCATCTTTCCACACACCATTATCACACAGTGATTTATATTGGTCATAAATGTCAAAATATCCCAATTCCTCCAATTTATAGTGAAGGTATGCATGAATATCTTCTACATGTAAAACCTCATGAGGCACATAAAAAAATGCACCTTCAGGATCATCTTCCATAGACTTATGTAGGTGCAATTTGAATTCATATCGTGGTTTCTCAAGTACATTAACTATTTGAGGAGTATCCATGACTTAACTGATGAATTTGACCATATTTTATTGAGATAAATACCTTTTTACTTTTCACTAGTGGTTGCACATGAATTCAATTGGTAGCTCAAATTGTCATTGAATCTCCTTCTGCTCAGGTTCTTACTAGATCTCCACAAAGAAAAGTGTCAAATGAAATCTCAAGACACCTTTTCATCCTTCAATTTTGATCAGGTTTCCTCATTAAATTCCATATGTTCCATAACCTTCCATAAAATTGATATAACTAATTGGTAAATCCTCCTATGATCATCGATATGATCATGTAACCTCTTGCAATTTTAATTATAGCCTTTCTGAACTAATCTGCAAATAAATCTTTCATCGTAGTTCTTATTGCTTCAATTCATAGGACGACAAATGATTTTTTGATGAAAACTCCCCCTTAGGTCTTATAACCTAATTCATTGATAATGAAGGATCCATGCTAGAAGTCAGTGTGATCTGTCTAGAAGCATCAATGTGTTCTTTCTTAGTCCATGTCTTCTTCAATTATTTTTGGGTTTCATCAACTAACATGCTCTACTTTCCTTTTTCATTTGGTCCATTTCTCTCTCCTACATTATTAGATCTACAACACTGATAAATATGTCCTACCATATTTCAATTAAAGTATGTTATGTTTTGGTTTGCATTTCTTTTATTCCCTTCATTACCATTTCTTTCATTGATCTTTTCAACTGTACCATTCATTCTACAATTTCTAGCTATATGACCAACATTGTTTCATTTATAACAAGTAACATTCTAATTCACATACCTTTTATTTTTTTGATTAGTCCTCAACCTATAATTCCTTACAGTGTGACCCAATTTATTACATTTAAAACATGTAGGATTACTTCTTTTTGTAGGTCTTATATCAGGTTTGAACCTTGATCTACATTCACTAGATTTGTGCCCATACTGTGATAGGTGAAACAATAGCCTGAAAAGGATGTAGTGGATGTATTCCTCCAACATTCCCTTTCCCTATGACCAATTTTTTTGCATCTGAAACATCTTCCATTGAATGTATGCCTTTCAGATAAATCCTTAAGTGGCCTAGTCTAAGTTTCTTCATCATTTTTAGAACATTCTCCCTTTTCATATCCCAAAACTTTATGTTCACCATGTAGCCTTTGATTTTCAATCTACTCATTAATTTTTGCAGTGCTAGATCTAAAATTTTCTTGAATCTCTTTGGCCTCATCTAGGTCTCTTCTCAATATCTCATTAACTCTTTCCAATTCTTCCTCATTATGTATAGATTCTTCAAGATAAATCTACAATTGTCCAACTTTTCCATTTAGCTTGTTGCATTCTTCAATTTTAGCCTTTAGGGATTGCTCAAGTATTTGTTTCACTTCCATTTCTTTAGTCATCCTGATTTCCATGGCTTCCATCTCAATCTCTTTCAAATCTATCTTTTGGATAAGAATCCTTTCTTTCTCCTTAGTCACTTTTCTAGGGATAAACTTGACACACTGGTGCATTGCTTTTTTGTTATCATAGACATGTTCTAAAGAATAAGAATCTTTATAGAACTAAGAAAATGAATTCAATATCTATTTTTTGTCACAACTATACCCATTCTCCACATGAATCCCACTAATATCTTCCCTACACTATCTATTTTTTATAAGATTAAAAAAAATACTTGGACCCTTTGTCACCTTCCGTGATCCATCTTGCCTCAGCTCCAGTTTTCTACCCTTGGATCTTATAGTTTTGAATTCTCCTTGACTACACTTTAGAGGTGATCACCTCTTGTTCTAGGTTATTTTCATTACCCTTAACTTGAAGAGCTTTTTTAGACTCATTGATTTTTTTTGGTAATTCCACTCTTCTTGCCTCCTATCTTTAGCATCCTTGGTTCATATGATTTGAAACATATTTTTTCACACTTCAACCAATTGATCTAACTTCTCTCTAGGAGAAGACCAAAGGTTGCAAAATTTGGAGAGATAGATAAATATTATGATGGCCTCTAATGTTTCATCATCTTGAAGCAAAGAGGTATTAAGCTTGAATATTTTTTTCCTCTTATGTATACTATTCTGTGATAGGGACTCTTTAAATGCAATGCATGCAAAAATAGGGGAGTGGTCAGATATACTTGCTAGAGATACACATATAGGAGACTCTCTCGGAGGATGTGCAAAACCAAACATAGAGGATTCCACATAAATTCTATCCATCCTACAATATATTTTATGCTTGTTGGACTAGTTATTGCACCAAGTGAGCCAAATACTATCATATTATTTCTTCATCTTGTTTTTTATTACGGTAACAATAGGTTTTGAAGGGGCCCCAAAACCCTTTAACAAAGATTTGAAAAGATAAACATGAAGAACCAAAATGAAAATAGACTATCCCGCAAAGGGACAATCACCAAAAGGGACACTTCCTGGATATTCAAGAAAACCAAACACAAAAAATACTAGAAATAGGACAAAACAATGAAACACCCTTAGCAAGATAGGGCCAAAAAGTCCTTCAGCAGTTAAATCAGATCAGAGTGTTCAAGAAGCACTCTGAGTCCTCTAGTTGACTCTGCATAGTCTTGATTGATTCTTTCAGTTTCAAAATTTCCTGGTCATTTGCCTTGATCTTCTTCCTAGTGTTAGATCTTGTTTTGGTGCCCAAACCCATTTGCTGGCTTGAATCAGTCAAGTCAATTTTGTCTATCATAGTGCCTTCTTTGTTGCCTTCTAGCACACTACTCAATGTCTTAAGATTATCCAGGGTACCTTTCATACCAACATTGGACATGGTGAGAAGATTCTTTAGCATGGCTTCATTCTTTCTGATCTTGTCATTTATGGGGATCATATCTATCTCCAAAGCTCTATTAATTTTTTCCTCTAGCTTGGTGGAGTAGTCTAAACCATTATCAAAAACATCCAACTTAACTTTATTAGAAACAACCTCCTTCCTAAGGTTGTCAATAGTTTCCTCCAGCATGACATTCTTTGTTTCCATCCTAATACACATGTTCTTCAGTTCCACGAGATCATTTTGGACCCATTTATCCAAATTATAACTATAAATAGACTTGTTCTTAGCCATTTGGAGAGCAGTCATCACAATGGTTCTTTTCATATGAGAATCCCTTTCTTTGATATCTTCCTCTAAAGGGAGGAACCTTTGCCTTTCTAAACTTATCTCATGGTCTTCATTCTCTTTGTGCTTCCCAGAATTGGGAGAATCAGAATTAGATGGCATGTCCTCATCCATTGCCATGAGACCCTCTTTGCTAGAATCATCATTTGCACTATTACCAACATCCTTATAAGCCTCCTTTTTAGCATTTTTAGCCTCCTTTTTAGCATTATGATCTTGGTTTTCCTCTCCCTCAACCTCATGATTACTACCATCCCTGGTAGCCGAGGTCTCAGGATTGACCTTCTCCCCAATATCACCAATATTGTTGATATCTTCCTTAGACTTATTAAGGTTCCCCTACTCTGTCCCAAAATACCCCTCCATAGTTTCGATGATATTTTTAGTGACATCCTCTGGGTTAACCATGTCTTCCTCCTCAAAGACTTGAGTGCAAGATTTGGTCACTTCAAGGTGACCCTTCATAGAATCATCAACAACCTTGGTATCTTTTTCAAAAGAAGCCTTGTTCTCAGTATCCTTATTCATAGGCTCAGTTTTGTCCATCTCATCATCTGCATTCTCTTGGTAGACTTTCAACCTAGAATCATCATTGATGGCCACATTATCCTCTTTTAACATAGCGCTATTGCCTGAGGGTTCCTTCACAATCTCTAGACTATCCTTCGACCCAAAAGTCTCACCGATGGTCATGGAGGTAGAAAGGGTTTTTTTGCTAGAAGGATTTTCTTCCTTAGGGAAGAACCAAGGTTCTTCCTCTTTTTAGTGCTAACTTGGGAGGGAATGGGGTTAGGGATATGGTCCCTATCATAGTCAACAATCAGGAGGATAAGCCCAATGTGAAGAATAGGAAAATTCTTTGACCTGTATTCTATGATACTTTGGTTTAGTGAGCTCAAAAAAAAGAAGGGGAAAGAGACCCTTTTCTCATGTCTAAAATGATTAGCTAAAACAAAATGGTAATTGTAAACCCTAGCAAACCGGCCTTCAAGGGTAAAATATTCCATAATGACCCTGATAATAGAGCCCCAAATGTTATCAATATTATCCATTTCAACAAAGTCCTTATTACCTTTTACTAGAAGGGCCTGTTCTTTATTTTTTACAGGGAACTCCTTATAAGTTGTGTTTCCCACTTTGATCTCTTTTGAATACTGCATTCCCTACAAGAGAAGACCAGTAATTTCAACAAGGAGCTCCAAGGTGAGGCTGAAGGATTTTCCAACCAAATTAACCATGCCCTTATCCCGTCCATCATCAAAGGATTTGGAGACTTCTTTATCATTCCCATGCAATCTCTTGAGGAACTGGTGGACTTGACCTTTTTTAACTCACTCCAAACCTCCTTATTGTGCCTCCATTTGCACACAGTAGGTTCTTCTCTTCTTAGTTTGCCTCCCATGGCTGAAATATCACCCAACTCTTTAGTCTTAGAATGAGGATTCTCCTTTCTATGCAAAGTTAAGAAAATACAGTCATGAAAAGTACGCCTGGGAAAATGAATGCCGTGAGTTTGATTTGTAACCCTGAACACGTGCAAGATCTGGAGGAAGTAACTTATAATTATGACTTGGCACATCACCTTTGGAGCTATCATAATAAGAGATGATTATGAATCATAGATATGTACTTCAAGATTTTCCATGTCACCTCTAGATTGATCATAGACTGGTTTGCATTATAATGTGTACTCATTATTAATACTACATATTATCCCTTCTTTTTGTCTGAGTCTATCATAATTAATGCATGAGTTTATCTCGTCATTAATTTTAGTTGTGCCATACCATTTTAGTATTCTATCACTTTTTACCCCTAGATTAGCAAGGCCATTAGCAACCTAGTTTGTTTCACGAAAGCTGTGAGAGTTATGAAAATAATCAAAAGATTGGGTTATTTTGATAATTTTGGCAATAATATTCTCTATAGTCCAGGACGGGGAATAAATTCCTTTGATGTTATTGACTATGTTCAGAGAGTCTCCTTCCAGCCAAACACTTTTTTACCCTAATTCTTCCACCAACATAATAATATTGATAGCTTCCATGGCCTCAACTTTGTGGTTTGACTGGAAGCCCAACAGTGTAGCAATTGCTCCCACACAATTCCCATTGCAATCTCTAATGACTCCACCACCCCCTGAGAGGCCCGGATTACCTTTAGACACACCATAAAAATTTGCTTTAATCCAACCACTAGGAGGGGAAATCCAAACCAAGTTATTTCTAGCAGGATTAGATTGAAATTTGGTAGTTGAAAAATTCTAGTTATTCATATCATCATCTGAAAGGTTGTCCAGCTTGAACTTCTTCTTGCTTTTAAGGATTGTGTTGGTGAAGTTTTCCTCTAGACCTCTACAAATGTTGTTTCCAATGACCTGTATTTTAGCATATTTCTCTTTGAATATTCTATTGTTTCTTTCTTTCCAAATACACCAGCATAGGTGAGGAGGGATAAGTTTCCATAACTCTCTAGCCAGCTCATTATGAAAAGGGCAGCTCCATTAAGTGACAAAATCTTGCCAAGAGTTAGGAAACAACCAACACAAATTCCACTTTTGAAAATTAAATCCCACACCCTATGAGTGTAGCTACAATGAAGCATAAGATGGTCACAAGATTCAACTTTTTCCATGTAGAGAAAGCATCTATTAACCAGAAAGAAACCCCTCTTAGATAGATTATCTAGAGTCAGGGGCTTATTTTAAACAAGAATCTAGAAGAAAAAATTAATTTTAGGAGTGAGAAATTTATACCAAACAGTAGCACACAGAGGTTTTTCTTCCCTAGAGAAGAAAATAGAACAAGCAGAGGCCACCGAGAATTCTCCATTAGAGGTAGGGTCCCAGACAATTTATCTTGGCAGTTATCCTTAATGAACTAGGATTGCAAGTCAATCATGAGAAGAGATAGTCTATTGTCAATAATATCAATATCCTTCCACTTATTATTATGTCAATAATCAGAAACTTTTATTCCAAAGGAAGCTTTGGCTTGTATGATAGCTTCCTTTCATTCTTTCTTATTAGAAAGAGGCTCTTTTTGAATCTAGGGATCATCCTAGAAGTCAATTTTGTCCCCATCACCCAACTTCCATCTTCTCCCCCCAAGAATAATATCTTTTGAGGAACATATATTGTTCCATATATA
Organism: Chamaecyparis obtusa; assembly: GCA_027943335.1. Taxonomy (NCBI): domain Eukaryota; kingdom Viridiplantae; phylum Streptophyta; class Pinopsida; order Cupressales; family Cupressaceae; genus Chamaecyparis; species Chamaecyparis obtusa. The sequence goes on from BSBK01005180.1 coordinate 779,048, forward strand.
AGAGCCACTCACCTTGTCTTCATTTTTAATAAAGTCCTCCAAATTGTTAGAATCAAAAAGATACTTAATTCTAATAATTTCTCCACTGCTTTTTGTCCCCATAAATTCTCCAGATTTGCTTAGCAAGAAGGGCCTTGTTAACAAGTTTAATTGGTCTCAATCCCAGCCCCCCTTTACTCTTGGGTTTACAAACCTTCTCCCAAGAAACTAGGCTTAGTCTTTTTTTATCTTCAACTCCAGTCCATAAAAATCTTTTTTGGATTGTCTCTAGCACAATAGAAAATTTGTGGGGAATCTTGAAAAGGCTCAAAGCATAAATAGGGAGGTTTTGTAAAGTATATTTTAGTAGTTGAATCTTACCAAGATTACTTAGAAAGGAACCTTTCCAATTAGCTAGTCTACTATTAAAGCTATCCATGATAAGATTCCAAAAACTATCAAGGAGCTTAGAACAAAGGGGGAGGCCTAGATAGGAAGAAGGGGGACTCCCAATGCTACAACCAAGGATTTTAGAGATCTTATGTTGTCTTTCAAGGGGAGTGTTAATAAAGAACATGAAGCTCTTATTCTAGTTGATGAGTTTCCTTGTAGCAGAAGTGTAGATGGTAAAGGCTTTTTAAAGGTTCCTAGCTTCTTTAATAGTTGCCTCCCCCATGAAGAGGGTATCATCAACAATATGCTCATGAGAGAAAATTGTCTTGACTAAGGAGGGCTAGAGACCAAATAAGCTTCCCTCATTAACAAATTTATTGATGTATCTTCCCAGACCCTCAGCCAAAATAGAAAATAAGATCGGAGAGATAGCATCCCCCTACCTGAGACCTCTAGAAGGTTTGAAGAAACTAGAAGAGCCACCATTAACAATGATAGAGGATGAGATAGTAGAGAACAATTGAGATATAAGTTTTTCAACCCTAGGATCAAAACCAAACCTTCTCAAGACTTTATGGAGGAATTGCCAATCCACCCTGTCATAGGCTTTAGACAAGTCTAATTTCATTAACCCTACTTCTTCATAGCTTCAAGTGAGTGAATATTCTCATGGGAAACCACAATGGAGTCAAGAATTTTCCTTCCTGGGACAAAATCATTCTACTGGGGGGAGATAATAGAAGGAAACAAAGCAAGAAGTCTTGTAGTCAAAACTTTGGCGATGATCTTGTAAATCACATTACAGAGGCTAATAGGTCTGAAGGCTTCCACCATATCAGCCCTTGGCTTTTTTGGAATCAGGACCAAAAAGGTGGCATTAAGTTCCCTTAAAAGAGCTTTAGAACCAAAACATTCTTTGACTAAATTCTGAACATCTTGACTTGTTATCTCCCAAAACTGCTGGAAGAAAAAGATGGGGAAGCCGTCAGGACTCAGAGATTTGTCCCCTTCAAAAGAGAACATAGTAGCTTTGATTTCCTTATCACTGGGAATAGCCTTTAGCCTAGCATTTGACCTCTAATCAATTAGGTTAGGAATGGTGAAGAGGATCTCATTTTGACTATGAAAATCAAGGTTTTCCTCTTTGGAGAGTAACGAGGAGAAGGAAAGGAGCATTTCCTTTCTAATATCATCTTCCTTAGTTAAGGATTTACCATTGGAAACAAGGGAAGAGATTCTTTTTATAGCTTTGTGTTTCATAGCTGTCATATGAAAGAATCTCATGTTTTTATCCCCATCTTTTAGCTAAAGGGCTCTAGATCTCTGCCTCCAAAAAGATTCCTCTTTGGAGATGACGTTATGATATTCAGCCACCAACAAATTCTCAATTTTTTTAAGCTCCTCCAAGAGACCCTCTTTCTAAATTTTCTCCTAAATGACCTTTAAGTCTTCTTGTTTTCTATTTTTAGCCTTGAATATGTCTCCAAAAATTTCCTTATTCCATATTCTAACTTTCCTTTTTATAGTGCTTAGCTTTTTAGCTATTCTATACATAGCATTACTATCCTGGATGTAGTTCCACCATTTAGAGATACACTCCTTCAAGCTAGGGTGAGCCAACCACATTTTTTCAAAATGAAAAGGGATATTCTTTTTCCCATTAAGAATATTAGCATTAAAAACTATGGGAAAATGATCAGACCCAATTCTCATAGAAGAAGACAAAGAACCAAAAAAACTTAGAAATCGAATCAAAAGATAAAAGAGTTCTATCTAGTTTCACCTGAATAAGATCAACTCTAGTTCTTCTATTAGACCAAGTATAGGATATACCTTCAAGCTCCATGTCAATGAAAGATTGATCATTGATGTACTCCATAAGATCCAATCTACTATCTATTTGAAATGGGACCCCACCCATTTTATCATCAACCAAAAGGGGAGTGTTAAAGTCTCCCATAACCATCCATCTGGTCTCTTGATAGTTGCTTCTGATTTCTTTAAATCTTTTCCAAACTTTCAATCTTCCATTTTCTGTATTGGGAGTGTAGATATTCAATAGGTTCCAGAAGAAATCTTCTTTGAGGTGTTTAAATTTGACAAGGATAATGTTTTTCTCCACAAGAAGAACCGTACAGTTAACAAAAATTTTGCTCCAAAAAATGATAACTCCACCCACATCAAAGTCACTACCAACACTATTACCATTCTTAAAAGGACAATTTTTTTCCACTTTACTTCTTAACATCTTAGTTTCTTGGATAAGCAGAATATCAAGTTTACTATCTCTAACAATGTTTCTCAAAACATCTTATTTATGGGGATTGTTCAATCCTCTAATATTCCAAGACATAATCTTCATTTAGAGGATTGGGGAGACAGATCTTTGGAATGGTAGACTGTTTACCATCCACTATATTATTTTTTGCTTCTTGTTCCCTTGTTGTTTTGTGAGTAGGTCTACCTCTTCCCCCTGCTGATGAGCCTACATCTGCTTTCTATTTCCTTCTAGTTTGAACTCCTCCCTGAGGACTACTTTCTAACTTCTTACCTGATTCTGCCTTCCTTTGGCTCACTCCACCTTTTTTAGAAAGTTTTTTGAACTTTTTTTTTTATCTATAACCTCTGACCAGGGAGTCTCTAGGAGCTCCAAAGGGGGAAGGACATCTACCATGCTCTCCTTTTGGATATCCTCCTCACTTACCTCTGACCAACTCCTGTTGCTGCTCCCTAAAATAGGGGAGTTATCCTGCCCATTAACTTGAAATATAACTAAGTCAAAATCTCCAATCTTGGAATCTCCAAAACCCAAAATGGAAGAGAAGTTTCCACTAACTTCTTTCCCTTCTTTGCTAGGACTTGAAGATTCCAGCTTAATATTGTCCTCTGGTAAATCAATATTAGACTGGTTACCATCTTTAGTATTCTCCCCTTTGATAGGGCTTAGGGATTCATTAGGGGCTATCTCTTCAGCTTTATCCTCAGATGCTTCAGATTGAATCAGACCCTCCTTGGTTTGTTCTTTCTTATCTACACCATTTTTTAGATCTTCTTTTGATTTCTCTTCCTCATTAGGGATTTTAGATTTAAATTGGGTCTCTACTGGTCCAGTTTTTCCTCTCCATTTAGTTCTTGGTTCTTTCTTTTTTGGTTTCTCCTTGGGTTTCATCAGACATTATTTTGCTCAGTGCCTATATTTTTTGCAAGTGAAGCAGGAAAAGGGAAGGGATTCAAATTCCACCATTTGAATGTGTTTGCCCAACTTAGAGTTGATAGTAATAACCTCTGGTAAGTCTACCTTTTGGTTGATATTAACATAGATTTTGGCATATACAAGTCTTGACCTAGCTATAGTCATCGGGTCTATAGATAGAATCTCCCCAAATGATCCAGCCAAACCCACAAAAAAATCTTCATGCCAATATTCCAAGGGTAAACCCTAAAAATGAACCCACACTGGGGCTGCTTCAAACATATCTACATTCAGGTCAAGTCTAGTTCCCCATTTTTGAAGAGCCAAAGAAGATTTGTCGAACATCCATGGGCCTCCACATAGAACAATAGATAGGTCTTCAACACTTGAAAAAAAAAATGTAAAAAAACCCTTAAGTAGAGTTGCAATATCTACTTGGCCCTTTAGTTTCCATTTTCTAGCTATAAACAGTCTTACAGCATCTATATTAGGTCTTGGGCCAATAAATTTTCCCACCAGCATATTTTTCATTGTAGCAACAGTATGGTTTACCAAGGAATTGGGAAGAGAAATACTAAAAACTCCTTTCTTAGGATCAGACATATTATCTACACAAGGGAAAGAAGACTTTCTAGTAGGTTTGACCCCAAACAATGAAGAACAACTACCTTTAATCAAAATTTGACTAGTGTTCCAAAAAATGGAGAACTTACCAACATCAGTTCCTGATTTTGGGCCTCCATCTTGAGAAATCTTTCTGTCTGGGTCTTTGTCCCCTTTATTATCCTTGGTGGAGCCCTCCTCAACTTCACCTCTAGCCTTGTTCTTCTCTTCTAGCACAAATATTCTCTGAGCGCTCCCAGAAGAAGTATTCCTACCTGAATCATGATTTGAAAAGCCTATTTTCCACCTTCTCAGGAATGATTACTGGCTGGGTCTTTGTCCCCTTCTGAATCCTTCTCTCCCTCATTCTTCTTTTGGTCACCTGACATTGTAGATCCCTGAAACCTGCCAGTTGCAAGTTTCCCACCTGGTAAAATTTTTGAATTTGCTCCCTCCGGTCTTCGCCTTCCCTCTCTGCTCACCATAAACTATTACAATTATGTTATTTCTTCATCTTGTTATATTAATAAGTTATTTTTATTATAAAATTAAATCATGTTGATTTAATTATTAAGTCACCTATTATCTCTTTTATTACTTAAGCTAAACATTAGGCATATAATAATCAATTCTTTTATTAATTATTATTATGCAACCTAGGTTTCCTTTTTAGGTTTTGATCTCCTTTTATAAGGATTGGTCTCTCTTGTTATATAAATTTTTTTTGACAATTGTCTTGCATTGTTTTGTACATCAATATGATTCATGTTTCATGGATCATTGAGTTCAAGCATCCATAGTTATTTTCTTCTCTCTTTATGTGATAGGTATTTGCATGTAGGTGATTCTTGGGAGTTGTAGGGTTGATTTTATCATCAACTCCAATATGGTATCAGAGCTTCAAATTTGCATGCCCCTATTCTTTTCATGAGAGATTTGGCCTTGTTTTTCATATCTTTTTTTATTGGATATGGGGGAGCATTTTTCTAGACATTTTAGGCTTAAACAGAACTCGTAAATGAGCTCAAGGTGCCCAAAAACCCCTATTTCCATATAAAATTTGTCCATTTTGGACAAAGTTGACCTCAGAGGCAAAAAAAATTGCCCCAAGGCCATATGACCTTGGGCACATATTCCAAGGTGGTGAAAAAAAAAAGTTTGTAAAAAGTGCTTTGTGCTTTATAAAATGTGTCACCAAGAAGCCACCTTGCTTTAACCCAGCAACCATCGAAGCTGCACCAAGTAGCCACCACAACCACATACAATAGTAACTACCAGTAGTCCCTACCATCTGCCAAGTCACCACCCGCGTGCAGTCGAGCTTTTTCCAATAGCCACCTATTTTCTTTAGCCTGAAAAAAATTTTCAGTGGATGAAAAAAAAATTCTAAGGTTTTTTAGGTGGATTGTTTTTGGTGGTGACGGCCATATGGCTATCAGATTTAAGCTCATGGACTACTAATGTTAGCACTGCATCAACAGTCTTCATGCACTATTTTGGCCCTTCTGAAGCTCCCTATGGTTTTTTGGCCATAAATTTCTCATACAGTGTTGAAATCAAGAAAATGATATATTGTCAGAAATATATTCTGAGCTCTACCCAGATCTAGAGGTTTGATCTTCTGATTTTGCTTTTTTGATGACGTTTTTTTTCTGTCAAATCCAAAAGTTCTTTTTTTCACTCTAGAAGCCATATCTTGTGCCTATGGACTCCTTTTTTAGCAAATGAGATATCATTGGAAAGATGGTTCTATGAACTTTTGAGTGCTATGAGTATTATTTATAGATTCTGCTCCAAGTATATTTTATTCAATTTTTTTCATTTATGCACTCTAGTAAATATCTTGTATGTTTCAGGTCATGGGATCTTTTTCTCTGTATGGGATGGCTTATCTTTGGATTTTATTCATGGATATACAACCTTCTATCTTCTTTGAGCTTTGTAGACATCTTTTGTAAGCATTTCAATTTTGCAAATGCACTTAGATAATGTGCCAACTTATTGCATGCTTGGGATCTTGCACATCTTTGTGCCTTTTGTACTCACACTCCATTATAAAGTGTCATGGGGGGGGGTTTGATGTTTGCCTTATTTTCCATTCTACCTTTTTCAAGTGATTGTTTCTTCCATGACATTAGCCTTAGGATGTGTGTTAATGACACTAGCCTTTATATGTGTTTGTACTTTCTCTACACCTTTGATGTTCTTGGTTATTCATCATGTAGTTCTTGTTGGTCATCATTTTTAGTGTACCTATCACCTCTCCCTTTTCTACATTATGGGGGGGGATTTCTCTATTGATTCTAATGCTTCCTTGGTTAGTTGGAGTGAGCTATGTGCTCAATATTTTTTCCTATGTATTAGGAAGATGCAGTGGCTGGGTAGCTATACATTTCGGTGAGATGGATCATTTACCATATAGAGACTCTTTTATTCCTAGTTTTTGAGGCAACCTTCCAACTGATCAACTCTTCAAGCTTTGGTGTTTTATGCCATTTGTATCTTTGAGTTTAGTTGTTTGCCTTTGTTTACCTCCTGATTTGAGTAGTGTCATTGAGGGAACTCATGCAGATTATAGTCTTCTCTACCTATCCATGTTCTATTTTAGTGGAGGTTGTTCATATCAGCAGTTATTCTTTGACAATGTGTGCAACTTCTTACTTCAGTGGTGTTTTCATGTTTAGTCTTTGTTCCTATTTTCTAGGATATTCTCTAGTTTTGGAGGCTTCTTCAGTCCTTCACTAGTCTTCATCCCCTTTTGGAGTAGATTTTTTTCCATGTGGTTTTCTCTATTTCTTTTCCTTATAGAGATTGTTTTATACTTGTGTACCTGATCAGGCCTTTGTTGTCGGGACCCATTGCTTTCACTAGTTGTTTCTAGGTTTTTAGCTACTCCCTAAATTTATCTTAAGGGGGGGTGTTAGAGTAATAAGGTGTTTTTATTATTAATTAAATCATGTTAATTTAATTATTAAGTCACTTATTATCTCTTTTATTTCTTAAGCTAAACTTTAAGCATATACTAATTAACTCTTTTATTAATTATTATTATGAAACCTAGGTTTTCTTTTTAGGGTTTTGATCTCCTTTTATAATGATTGATCTCTCTTATGATATAACATTTTTTTGAGAATTTTCTTGCATTGTTTTTCACATCAATATGATTCCTCTTTCATGGATCATTGAGTTCAAGCCTCCATAGTTGTTTGTTTCTCTCTTTCTGTTACAGGTGTTTGCATGCAAGTGATTCTTGGGATCTGTAGGGTTGATTTTCTCATCAACTCCAATACATATTTTCTAGAGGATCACTAATATTAAATATTATCTTAAGTTTGTCACATAAAAATTATTCATTCCCCTTTCAAGCATGTTTAACTCTCCCAAACTTGTCATCAACATTCTCCACCATATTAAAATCCCCAATGAATATACAACAAGCATCAAGAATATTGCATGCCAACTAGTCCCATAGGCTAGCCCTATCCTAGTAATTGTTTGGGGCATAGATATTACAGAGCCCTACCTCCTTATTATTAGATTTGAAAGTGGCCAATTGAGACCACTGGCAGGGAGATACCCCATTGGAGATCATTTTATTAATCCACTATGCACCAACCAGGAAAGCCACCCCCCCTTTCATATGTCATGCCCAAAGTACAGGTAGGTGACTTTATCCCATAGAAATTTTAGGGTATTAAATACATGGTATCTAGTAACTTTAATCTCCTACAGGAAGATAATGTCCTTCCTATGTAGTTTATTACACCAATTTATGACAATATATTTTCTATCTTCCATTTCAAGCCCTCTTATATTCTAATTGTAAATGTGCATATTCATGATTAACTTCAAGGAGGATTTTGGTTCTTGCATAATCTATTAAAACAATCTATAATTTTAGAGATCTTAATCTTGTTTCTTCACTTGTTGTTTATACTATTTTTCCTCTCATATGTAATGCTCTTTTTCTTTTTGCTAAAAACTTCATTAAACCTAATTTCTATCAAATCCTGACCACCTTGCCCAAAGGACACAATTTGAGAATTTTGGTTGTGTTCTAGAACAAAAGGCTTGGGTTCATCATAGACTATGGTCTGTTTAATAGATTGATGTTAAAGATTCCTATTCTTTTTTGCAATATCATTAATCTTATCCAGGGCTAGTTTTTGTGCATTTTTGTTAGGGCATCATCACCATTAACTTTCTCTCTGCCAACAAGAATATATTAAGGTTGGCACCCGAATGGGTTGGGGGGCACTAATTCTCTATATTGGATTGTAGGTTGAACCTCAAACTCCTCTTCAAAGAGAGTATTGGTTAAGGAAACAATTTTTTCCAATGGCTTTACAATGGTATCCACTTTCCCCATGCTTGAAACATTAGAACCAGAAGTAATAGAAATAATTTTATTAGAAACATTTAAATTAATAGAATTACCATTATCCTTACTTTCCTAAGGTTGTGGGGATACTCCATTTGCAACCATCACATTAAAGGTTTTTTGTACATTTTTTAATGACTGTACTCCCGTCTAGTGTGACCATTTAGCTTGTAGTGAAAAAAAGCCCCAAGATTTCCAAGCAAGACAATTTTCCAACAATAAGAATCTCCCTCAATATCAACCAATATTTCTTTAGGAAACACCACCTCAAGGTTCAATGTAATGATAATCCAAGCATTTAAATGTGGCAAGGTAACCCTAGAGTCTTCTACTTGGAGAAAAGGCCCTAAGGGCTTAAGAATACAGGGAATAAAGGGCCATAATTCTAGTTGAACTCCTCTTACTTCAACCCAATTCAGAGAAGATCAGGCCACAATTTATTCAACATTACTTCTAGGGATGAGGTAAAAGCACTAAACAAGGTTTGATCAACATTCCAATATCCTTTTTTTTAAAAATATTTCCTGCATGCCATGTGATTTTAAAAAAACAACAAACAAACCTTTTTGAATCATTCTGCTAAAACTAACAAATATTCTAACCTTTTTCCCCCAAGCATTGTTAAACCAATCATCCAAAAAATTTCTAGCAGACAATAATTTAATATCCATACAAACAAAGAATACCACAATACTTTTAAGCTAAGATTGTTCTATTTTAATAGCCTTTACCATGTCATCATTCAATGAGAGAGCGAGGTTTTCACACTAGGCGATGATACCTTACCTTATTGTCCTCCTTCTAGGTCAAAGAATTGTACCACATTTCCATCACCTCATCTATATCCATTTGGATTGGGATCTCCTCTTCCACTCCCTAATTCCCTTCTACAAAAATTTTCCATCAAAACAAGTCGAGTCTAGAAGTACAGGAGAAGATTGTTCGATCACAAGTGCTTTGTAAGATAGTTTGGTCGGATCCTTAGATTTATCACCAAAAACTCTATCTTCACCCAATTTCTTACAACTATCCTTTCCACCATTTCCATTATTATCACCAGAGATGACCATTGAAAGAAAATATGATCGGGATTACAAGTGAGTCAAGTCCTAAATGGAATAGATCAAACAAAAATGGCATACACATGCGAGGGAAAAATAAAACTAGAGCACCAACAGTTAATCACAAAAAAGAAAGACAAATAACACATGCGGTGGTACAAAAACTATTAGAAAGTAAAGTCCACCAAAATAACTGAGAGGGGGGGGGGGGTGAATCAGTTATCAAATAATAATAGCTTTTATTACCATTATCAGATTCCAACCATGTAATCAATATAAGCAACAACTATATAAAGATAAACATACACAATAACATAATTGTTACCTATTTAGTTTGCATACTAAATTGGTAAGTTGTTTCCACCTTTAAATTACAATATGGACTTAACAGTTGCTGTCCTAAGTTGCAGAATGGTTTGGAGGCAAAAAATGAAGTATATAAATGCAAAATGACAACCATAAACATCAAAAGAGTGCATAAAGGTACACCTCTACAAAATTACATTCAACTTATGCAGATGAATTATACATTGCAGTGCATTTGCATTATCAGATTATGTACTCTAAGTATTGATCATGCTCAAAATTGCAAATTCATAGTGACCATTACATTGTGCATTCAAATTGAATGTAGTAAACAAGAGTCCCTTCAAGGTTACATATTTTAGTACATATGAAATTAAGAAAGCTTGACTGATGCATGATGAGGTATAGGGGTCCATGCATTGCCTGTAAGAGGTCTTCTGCATTATGGAGCTGATTGTCCACAATTTGTGAGTCTTCCTATCCTGGACCTTGTGTCTCTTTGTTCTGCATCTTAGGTCTTCTTTATGTCATGTACCCTACGTCATGGAGGAAAAGATGTTAGATCCAAATGGGATCTAAGCAAATACATGAAAACTTGTAAGCATCATACATCAATTAAACTTCCAGAATTGCACAGTTATTAGTAATATCAATATAATGGAAAGATATCAAAATGGAATAAACAGTCAATTAGAATGTTGTTATATATTTTCAAATAAAAAATGAAGTGTGCACCAGGATTGAAAATCAAATAGTGCTGTTATTTCACATGTTCAGTGCATATTCAAAGAGAAATCAATAGGAAATGCTAGTGATAAATACAGTATTTATGATAGAATGAAAGTGTATGTGCCAGAGCAAAAGATCAAAGGACAGTGCCATATTTCAAGGTCAAAATTAGTGTTTTGTGCCAGAAATAGTCAAGACAATAGTGTCAAATGAAAAGATGCCAGTTTTTATTGAAGGAAAGAAGTAAAAGCACTGATATACCTTTAGCAATAGCATGAGGAAGATTTTTTTTAACTCATACATAATTTTAATGTTCAAACAGCAAGCTGAAAATACTGAAGACAAGTTTATACAAATAAGAAAGCGATTCAAAGGAAGAAATCCAAAAAGAAAATAGGAAAAAGGTAATCATTTTTATATACTAATATTGTTTGTCTCATGTGTAGATTGAGGGCTAGGTAGAACACATAATTACTGTTTCATATGCAGGAAAAGTACTAAAGAAAATGAGCATTCATATTGAATATCACTCATGAGAGTCATGAGCCCGTGCTCGAACCCCATGGGTGATAGTTTAGTGGGCAGAGTAAAATAAAGATGCTAATGATAATCAAGTGCTATAATTGTACAAGAATACTTTTAAAAGTAGAAAATTCATATGCTTTTTCAACCTGTCTAGATTTTTGGAAGTTTAGCAGTGCAATATAAATGCATAAGAAATAGTAAGCAAAGCTAGAGATAAACTACATCATTAGAGCTTGAGTTTAACAGATGGATGCATGTAGCACCATTATTATGGCATGTTCAAAGAGCAGAGTTCCATCTCCATAGCTGAGTGAGTTAAGACTGATTTTCAACAAAGTCTAAACCATGAAATTCAACTTAGAAGGTCGTATGCCAGTTATAGAGCCCAAAAGAAGAAGTTTGAAATCTTCTATTGCAGTCTTGATGTATTAAAAACATGAGTTGGCATTTAAAGTCTCAAGTTTAAAACCCATTCAAAATTTCAATAGTTAACGAGCCAATACAATGCAATTCAAGTTAGAGGATAGGTCTACATGTTTCAGGGTTACAATGGTCTTGTTCTTGATAGCAGAGATGATCAATGCAAAATAAAATATTTCAAACCCTATGACTAGACTCCCAAAGTTTCTTATGGGTACTCTGCATTCATATCAGCTTGAAGGGTTGAAAGTTTTTTACGATTTGCATGGCTTCAAAGGAGACATGTTATCCTTGCAGATAAAATGGGACTTGAAAAAAAACTATCCAGAGCATCTCTTTTCTGGCATCTCTAGATGCGGAAAAGCTAGGCTCAGGTCACAATTTACAACTAAGAGTTGTATGTTTAAAGAAAATGCTTATTCACAGTCAAGACCAAATATAGAAGCCAAGTTTGGAGGTCAAGTGCAATAGCTCATGAATATGTAGACACAGTCAAGTTCACAAACATCAGTAAGAAAGCCCTAAATTTACGCAAAATAGAAGGATAAATGACAGTTTGTCTTTTAGCGTGTGCATGTTTAAACATAAATAAATCTACTCAAGGGGAAGAAAGATACTTATCTCATTAACAACCTATGATCTAGAGTAGATTGCAAGTAAAAGCCACCAAAAGAATCACAGAGGGTCTTAGCTTCAATAGTTGGCTCAAGTCTTCAAGCTCAAAACTTTCAGTCAATACTACAACTCGTGAATTCTAGTCAACTATATGTGATGGAGCCGCAAGTATACATTCCATGATGAACTGTTATTTAGCAATTCAAGGATCAACTTTTGGAGAAAGATCACAGTCAAGGGTCAAACTATAGTCGTCACTCCAGATCTGCCAGTCACTAAGCATGTGATCTCTCAGGTTACAGCCTAAGCCCAAGCAATACAATTGAAACACGATGATAATTCTATGCCAAAAGAATTCAAAGTGCCATTAAAAGGAAATCACTAGCAGTAGGGGCCAGATCCAATGCAGAAACCCAAGTTTAGATAATGGATTTTCAGATCCAAACACCAGTACGTGAGCTCTAGATTATGCAGATAACCAGTGAAAGGCTCAAGTGGTGGCACAAACCCTAAGGTCTCCTTCCAAAAGATGTGAAAAATACCTAATGTGAAGATGCAATGAGATGCAATGAGATGAAATAATAAAAAAACCTTTCTTCAAGTTAATATAATTTGGAATCCGTGAACATACCTGTTGTGCACGATATCACCTCATGCTTTGTAATAAACATAAATATTTTGAAAAAGGTCATGTTGACCATGTAGTTAGGCTTTCGATTTAGGTTGCATGTCAAGCATGTAATTTAAGTTTGGGTTGTAGGATGGGTTTTTGCATCTTAGGCTATTTTAGAATATAGTTTAGATATTTTAAATATATTCTTTAATATATTTTTAATATTTTAATATATTATTTGATATATATTGAGATATATTGTAAAAGATGTGAAATTTTGAAAATATCAACATTGGGAGACCTAAAGTGTAGGGCTAGTTTCATTTTGGAAATTAGCTTTTAGGGCTAGATTTTAGGCATGAATTACACCTTAAATTTAGGGATTGAGCTTAAATGTTGGAGGGCTTGTTTGAAGACTATATTATAAGCATCAGTTGGGCCTAATTTTGGGGAGATCTATCTATTTTAGAGGCACTTTTCAGGGAGAGCTCTCATTTTCAAAATTAGCCTTGGAGGCTATTTATTCGAGCTCAATATTCATTGTTAAGGGTTCTGAATAGTGAAAAGGAAGGTTTGAGTGAATATATTCATTCCTCTACCTCTTTTTACATGTTTTTGTAACCATTTGTATAGGTTTCTAAAGGAAATAAAGCAAGCCTTTTTTTATTTCATCATCTCTGAGTATCAAGTTTAGTCCTATTCTTCTTTTCTGCATAAAGTGTTGTAATTTATGTAATTGGGTAAAGTGAGTTGTTTCTGATTCCTTTCCTATCTTATTAAAAATTAGACCATTTTGCAGAATGTGTAAGTTTGTTGTCAGTTTTTACTGTTTGTGGTTTAAACCCTAGCAATGAATTCTAGTCAACCTTTATGTTGAGTAGAGAATGATAAAAGCAGCTCAGTGATTTTTGTTATTAGGAATCTCAGTTTGTAGATCTTGATAAATCTATGCCAAGTTTTGGTGTATCACCCAATTTCCCAATCAATTTTAATCTTTCTCTCTTTTCCCCATTAAGTTTTCAATTAGGAGGTGATATTCCATATTTGATAGGAACTGGCCTAGAATCTAGAGGTTCAATCACCCACATAGTTTACCCATGAACTTGTGATTGTTCCCATGTTCTCTAGAATTTCTAAGTGTTTAGGTGCTTGGATTTAGGGTGCAAATTCTGGAGTTAACAATAATAACACAAAATATGTTGACTACGGAACCTCTTGATCAGAGAGTAAAACATACACAATAACACAAGATATGTTGACTAGGGAACCTCTTGATCAAAGATTAAACCCAGGTGGGAATGATGCCCACAAAAGATGTACTAATATGAAAATTCCTTGTGAGAGGATTGACTCTGTTAGGAGCCTTATGAAATACATTCAGTACATATGAGTCCCTGTAAGGAGACTTTGAATCCCTATTAAAATATTCTAACCTAGTTAAGAGTTATGGAAGACAGATGGACCCACTGTCCAAATAGCTTCAAGGGCAAGATCACTAAACACACTATCCAACTAATCTCTATATTATCCAAATAGAATAATACCAAAAATTATTGATCTCAACAACTTGTCTTTGCTCCTATGTCTATGCCAAACCACACCAATTGCTTCACTAGATCTCTGCAATTCACATATCCTCTTGCAATATCATATATCTCTTTTATCACATTATTTTCATTAAAACTTAATTTTCTCCTTACAAACAAAGAAAATAATCCTTCCTTTATACCACAATCAAATAATTACAAATGAGTTAGCCAACAAGGCTTAACCACTTACAAAATATAAACCTTTACACGTTAAATAATATTTCACAATTACATAAAAACTATCGGCTTCATAATAGAGTAAATATTCACATGTGCAACCTCTGACCATGTTGTCTCATCTAGGTCACCACCCAAATGTTTTCATCAATTGTGCAACTTTGCATGCTCAGATTCTATCCCGGTTATGAGATATAATCCAGATACCACAACCGCTTCTCAGGAACAATGTCTAAATACTGATTCCTTTAAATTACACATAACTATCATCAATAATTGAATTTATGTACGTGCTCTTGACAACAATATCAAGACACAATATAGAATAAATCCTCAACTCCGCATACCTTGATCTGCAATACTCCACATGTGCTAATTCAAACACTGACTGCTTCTCTTCTAATCTCTACTAGATCACTATGTTGACATTAATGCCAATTGCAGTCATGAATGCCACATACAACTTCTATAGAATGACTCCAAATACTCCCCCATTGGATATATTCAGCATTCATTGCTAACAATCTCCTCCATTAGAGTTGATGGCAACATAGATGAAAAGCATCCAAGTTCCATGAATACCAAACTACAACACTACTACTTTGAAATATTTTCAAATCCTCTTCATCAATCAAATCATTTAGGTTATCCATTTTATATTTCTTTTTCTCCTCCAATAGATGGTTTTCATTTATCATTCTCCCCCATTGACATCAATGACAAATAAAGCATAACTATGTCAATCCATATCAAAAAGAATCAATGTCAAAAGATACTTTTTAGAAAATACATTCACAAGAGTCCTTTTGACTCAACTAAAAACACACATACTCCCCCATAGAGGAAGTACCAACATAAATTCTAGAAAAGATAGAGCTCATATACCATTGGACTGATGCAAAAATATGCATCATTCTTCAAAAGTAGGTTGGGGCATAACCCCAAGCATACCTCTCAAATACTCAAATGTATCTTTAGGTAAGGGATTTATAAATATATCTACAATCTACTCTTTTGTACTTATATACTCAAGTCTGAATTCTTTCTCTGCAACTTTCTCTCTTACAACATGATACTTGATCTCTATATGCTTTGTCTTAGAATGCAACACGGGATTCTTTGACATACTTACTGTAATGGTGTTATCACAATGTATGATAATAGGCTCATCAAATTTGATTTCAATATCCTTCAACATTTGTTTCATCCATATTATTTGATTAAAAAAAAAAAATTTCTGCTACATATTCTTCTTCTACTGTGTTCTATGAAATACAATTCTACTTCTTACTTAACCAAGAAACCAATCTTCCTCCAAGGAAAAATTTTCCACCACTTGTGCTCTTTTGTCATCAATGCTACCTCCCCAATCTGCATCTATGTATGCACATAGGGTAAAGTCATTAGATTATCATACCATAACCCATAATCAATTGTTCCTTTCAAATATCTAAATATTCTTTTTACTGCTGCATAATGTGACTCTTTAGGATCAACTTGAAATCTTGCCACAATTCCAACTACATATGATATATCTGGTCTTGTATGAGTTAAATACTACAATCCTCCTATCATGGATCTGTACTTCTTTTTCTCAACTGCAGGAGTTTCATCTGTGCTAGATAACTTATGACTAGTTACCATAGGTGTGTCAACTGACTTAAAATTCTCCATTCCAAATCTCTGCAACAATTCTTTCAGATATTTTGCTTGACATAAGAAAATACCATTACTGTTTTGTGCAATCTGTAATCCTAAAAAATATTTATGTAGACTAGGCTATCTATATCTATTTTTAAAGGCTTAAACAAGCAAATGTTAGGTTTTAATCTATCATCATATCAATTCAAAACATTAACTTCTAAGCTAAGCCACCTCAAATAGTTCCTAAACGGGTGCACCCAAGCACTATTTGATTTGCTCTTGGTTAGGGGATGTGGGTGTGCTCTCAAATCAGTTGGAGCAATTCCCTAATGATGATTAGGAGATATCTAGATTGATTATAGACCATAAGAATGTTAGGAATGAATGTTTAATATATTCTATGGGAGTATTAGCAGCCATTCTGTAGCAGTTGTTGCATTCATGACTGTGATTTTCATTGATTTCAACACAGTGATCTACTGAAGATTAGCAGAGGAGCACACAATGTTTGGATTAGCACATGTGGGATATTGGAGATAGAGCTATGCAATGTTGAGGATTTACTCTATGATGTATTATATGTTCATGGTTAAGAGCACAGATAGTAATTCATTTATTCATGAAAGTTATGTGCATTTCAGTGGAAGCAGTATTTAGACAGTGTTCCTTAGTAGCGTTTTGTGGAAATTGGATGATATATCCTAATTAGGATGGAATATATTTATGCGCAGTTAGAGAATAGTTGAATACATGTTGATAGTGATGTGGATGACAATGAAAACTTCGAGGTTGCATGAATGAAGAGTTATGCTAATTGGAAGCCAATAGTTTTGTGTAACTTTGATGTAACATGTGGAAACTTTTATTTTGTAATTTGGATGCAGACTCATTTGTAATTATTTGAGTGTGGTATAAAGGAAGGAATGTTTTCCTTGTTGTAATGTGTAATGGGATATGGAATAGTAATTGTGAAAGAAAAATTTTGAAGAGGATATGTGAGGTACAAAGATTTGGAATTGAGATATGTTGTAGCAATGAGTGTGGTTTGGCACAGTCAGAGAAGAGGTAACATATTATTCTATTTAATAATCTAGAGATCATTTGGATAGTGTGTTCAGTGATCTTTCCATTGAATCTATTTGGGTAGTGGGTCCTTCTATCTTCCATAACTCCTAACAGACTTAGAATCTTTTAGCAAGCATTCAAAGTCTCCTAATAGGGACTCATATGTACTGAATGTATTTCATAAGACTCCTAACAGAGTCCATCCTTTCACAAGGAACATTTATATTAGTGCATCTTTTGTGGGCATCATTCCCACTGGGGTTTACTCTTTGACCAAGAGGTTCCCTAGTTAACATATCTTATGTTATTGTGTATGAGTATCTTTCTATGGTTATTGATTAAATTACTTATATGGTTAAAATCTATTAAAGATGATAAAGGTTATAATTAGCATATAACTAATTCACCCCCCCCCCCCTCTCAGTTATCTTGGTGGACTTTACTTTCTAACAATTGGTATCAGAGCGGCAGGTCCTTGAAAGGAAAGTTTAACAACTTAAGGAGATCCATGGTGAATTTCAGGAAAGAAAGCCCTAAGTTTAATGGAGTAAATTTTGACAGCTGGAAAGAAAAGATGAAGACACATCTACTATGTTTAGGACCATGTTATTGGTTGATTAAAAAGAATGAGAAGACTATCATTGATGAAGATAATATTGAAACATGTACTAATGATGAAAGAGATCTATTCATGTGTAACATACTTGCTAGAGAAGCACTTTTTTCAGCCCTTCAGGAGAATGAGTACAGTCAGGTAAAGTATTTGAAAACATCTCATGAAATTTGGTTAGCTTTACAATCTACTTTTGAAGGTGATGAACATGCAAAGAAAGTCAGATTACATAATTGGATATGTGCATTTGAAGATATAAGAATGATGGAAGATGAATCTGTTAGAAGCTATATTGGTAGAATGTTAGAAATTGTTCCAGGTATAAAATCTTGTGGAGGAACAAAGATAGAGAATGAGGTGATATGGAAAATTTTGAGGACATTAACTCCTGCATTTAAGCAAACAATACAGATGATTGAACAAGTTATACCTTTTACTTTGAACTTTACAAGAGAGACTCTTCTTGGAAGATTGGAAGTAGCAGAGATGAACCTAAGGTTATCAGGAGACTTGCCTAGAATGGAGACAGCATTCAGTGCTCTTAGTGTTCACCTTACTTTGTCAAGAAGCATCAGTGTGAGCAGAGATTATGCTGGTAGCAACAAATCTAGAAATGAAGAAGACAGGAAGATTGAAGAAGGTATTGCCTTGCTTGTGAAGAGAGAACCAGATGGTAAGAAAATTTTTAAATGTTGGACATGTCAAGAATATGGTCATTTTGCATCTAAATGTCCTAAAAGAGTTAAAAAGTATAGAAATAATTTTAAGCCTAGAAGACCTAAGGAATATTATTATGCTAATGATGAAGAACTTGAAGCTTGTCTAGAGAGAACCTTAAGTGAAAGTGATACTAAGAATAATGATGATATAAGATTTGTAGCAATTAAAGAAGAAAATCCGAAAACACTGGTTAAGGAAGAAAAAGCCCTAGTTTCTCAAGTTGAAAATAAAGTTGATTGGATCATAGATAGTGGTTGTTCACATCATATGACTGGAGACATGAAAATTTTCATAAATTTTAACAATTATGATGGAGTTGTTAGAGTTGGAAACAATGCACCTTGTTTGATTAAAGTTATAGTATCTATTACTCTTGATAGAAAGACTAATATTAATGATGTTTACTTTGTGGATGGTTTGAAACATAATCTTTTGAGTGTTGGACAGTTAGTCGATAAGGGATATCAAGTTTGGTTTACTGAGAAAACTTGTGTGATAAAAGACAAAGATGGAAATTTCATTGGTACTAGATCTAGAACCAAAGGTAATGTATTTCAGTTGAATCCTACTGAGATGACATGTTTGATGACTAAGATTGATGATAGTTGGTTATGGCATAGAAGATTTTGTCATATAAATTTTGATAACATTGTGAAAGTGAGTACTACACTTGCAGTAAGAGATTTGCCTAGAATTATGAAGCCTACTAACATGATTTGCAAGGAATGTGTGATGGCTAAATAGAAAAGAAGCTCATTTCCCAAAAAGAAGTTTACATCTATAGAGAAGTTAGAGATTGTTCATACAAACTTCAGCGGTTCTACAAGGACTAGAGGATTCTATGGAGAAAGGTATTTTATGATTCTTTTTGATGATTTTACAAGAATGGTGTGGATTGTATTTCTTAAAGAAAAATCTGAAGTATTTGATAATTTTAAGATCATTAAGAATAAGGTTGAGAATGAATCTGGAATGAAGATTAAATGTTTGAGATCAGATAGAGGTAGAGAATTTACTTCTAGAGAATTTAACACCTTTTGTGAAGTGAATGGTATTAAGAGACAATTTTCAGCCCCTAGAACACCTGAACAAAATGGTATTGCAGAAATAAGAAATAGATCAGTGACTGAAGTAGCAAGAGCTATGTTATTTGAGAATGACTTAGCAAAGATATTCTAGAGATAAGTAGTGAACACAATAGTGTATACAATGAACAAAGTACAAATCAGAGCAACACAGACAAGACATCCTATGAATTATGGTTTGGACATGCACCCTCAGTTAAGTATTTTAGAATTTTTGGAAGCAAATGTTATATAAAGAGAGATGATGACATTGGAAAGTTTGATCCTAGAAGTGATGAAGGTATATTTCTTGGATATTCTTTGAAAAGAAAAGCTTATAGATGTTACAATAAGAGAACTAAGACTATTTTTGAGAGCTCAAATGTTAAAGTTGATGAAAAGTTCAAAATTCAAGAAAGAATACTTGATTATGAATCTGATGAAGGAACTCATCCCAGATCTAACATTGAGACTACTGAATTATTCTATGAAATTGATAGTGACTTGTTGAATGAAAGCCACAATGAGATCATTGAAGAATCGATACCTGAAGTGAGATATGAGATAGTGACACCTAACAAGAATTTACAAAGGAATCATCTTGTTGAGCAAATTATTGGAAGCATAGATAGAGGAGTTCTAACTCAAAATAAGGTACAAGAACAGTTGTGTTTGATTTCTCAAATTGAACCTAAATCTACTAGTGAAACCTGTGAAGATGAACATTGGATTAAAGCTATGAAAGAAGAACTAAATCAGATTGAAAAGAACAAAACATGGGAATTGGTCCCTAGACCTAAAGATAAGAATGTTATAGGAACAAAATGGGTATTCAGAAACAAGATGAATGAACAAGGAGAAGTAGTAAGGAACAAAGAAAGATTGGTATGTAAAGGATACTCATAGCAAGAAGGAATTGACTATGAAGAAACATTTTCACCAGTAGCAAGAATTGAAGCAGTAAGAATGTTTTTGGCCTATGGAGCTTACAAGAAGTTCAAAGTATATCAGATGGATGTAAAGTCAACATTTCTGAATGGAGAGTTGGAAGAAGAAGTCTACATTGAGCAGCCTAAAGGTTTTCCTTTAACTCAAGAAGACATGGTATTTAAACTAAATAAATCTTTATATGGTATAAAACAAGCACCTAGAACTTGGTATGCAAGATTGGACAAGTATTTGATAAAATTAGGATTTACAAAAGGAACAGCTGATAGCAACTTGTACACAAAATAAATTGAAAATGGTTTGTTGGTTGTAGTTATTTTTGTTGATGATATTATTTTTGGAGGAGAAGATGAAGCTAGTGATAAATTTGTAGATGAAATGAAGACTGAATTTGAAATAAGTATGATTGGTGAAATGAAATATTTTTTGGGATTACAGATAACACAAAACAATGATGGTATCTTTGTAAGTTAGACAAAGTACTTGAATGATTTGTTAAAGAGATTTGGAATGGAGAACTGTAAACCAGTTGGAACACCCATGGTAACTAGACATAAGTTATCTAGCACAAATGAGACTCCTATAGTTGAACAAAAGAAGTTTAGATCTATGATTGGAGGATTGTAGTACTTGACACATACAAGACCTGATATAGCACATTCAGTTGGAATTGTAGCAAGATTTCAAGCTGAACCTAGAGAATCACATTATGTAGTAGTAAAGAGGATACTGAGATATTTAAGAGGCACAATTGAGTATGGATTGTGGTATGAAAAATCTGATGATTTTACCCTATGTGCATATACAGATGCTGATTGGGGAGATAGTGTTGATGATAAAAAGAGCACCAGTGGTCGAGCATTTTTCCTTGGAGGAAGATTGGTTTCTTAGCTAAGCAAGAAGTAGAATTGTATTTCACAAAGCACAATAGAAGCAGAATATGTAGCAGTAGCAAACAATTGTAACCAAATAATTTGGATGAAGTAGATGCTGAAGGATATTGGAATAAAATTTGTTGAGCCTATTGTTATACATTGTGACAACACTAGCATAGTTAGTATGTCTAAGAACCATGTATTACATTCTAAGACAAAGGATATATAGATTAAGTATCATATAGTAAGAGAGAAAGTTGTTGAGAAAGAAGTCAGACTTGAATACATAAGCAAAAAGGAGCAGATTGCAGACATATTTACAAAACCTTTTCCTAAGGATACATTTGAGTATCTGAGAGGTATACTTGGGGTTATGCCCCAGCCTACTTTTGAGAAGTGATGCAGATTGTTGCATCCATCCAGTGGTATATGAGCTTTATCTTTCTTTTGGACTGGATGTTGGTACTTCCTCTATGGGGGAGTATGTGTATCTAAGCTGAGTCATGAGGACTCTAGTGAATGTATTTTCTGAATAGTGTCTTTTGACATTGGAGTTGTTGTTGACATAATGATGAAATTTCTATCATTGATGTCAATGGGGTAGAAGTGTACATGAAAAACCTTTTGTACCATCTGTTGGAGAGAATCTTAATGGGATAACAAAGCAAGATTTGATTCATGAAGAGGATTTGAAGTATTTTTCAGAGCAACAGTGTTGCAGTGTTGGATTTATGGAACATTGGATGTTTTTCATCTATGTTTCCATCAATGCCAATGGGGGAGATTATTAGGAATGAATTTTGAATATATTTTATGGGAGTATTAGCAGCCATTATGTAGCAGTTGTTGCATTCATGACTGTGATTGTCATTGATGTCAACACAGTGATCTACTAAAGATTAGCAGAGGAGCAGACAATGTTTGGATTAGCACACGTGGGATATTGGAGATCAAGCTATGTGATGTTGAGGATTTACTCTATGATGTATTATATGTTCATGGTTAAGAGCGCAGATAGTAATTCATTTATTCATAAAAGTTATGTGCATTTTAGTGGAAGAAGTAATCAGATAGTGTTCCTGAGTAGCGGTTTGTAGAAATTGGATGATATCTCCTAATTGGGATGGAATATGGTTATGTGCAGTTAGAGAATAGTTGAAGACATGTTGATAGTGATGTGGTTGATAGCACAAACTTTGAGGTCACATGAATGAAGAGTTATGCTAATTGGAAGCTGACAGTTTTGTGTAACTTTGATGTAACATGTGGAAACTTTTATTTTGTAATTTGGATGCCGAATCATTTGTAATTACTTGAGTGTGGTATAAAGGAAGGAATTTTTCCTTGTTGTAATGTGTAATGGGATATGGAATAGTAATTGTGAAAGAAAATTTGTGAAGAGGATATGCGAGGTACAAAGATCTAGAATTGAGATTTGTTGTAGCAATGAGTACGGTTTGGCACAGTCAGAGAAGAGGTAACATATTATTCTATTGAATAATCTAGAGATCATTTGGATAGTGTGTTCAGTGATCTTTCCATTGAAGTTGTTTGGGAAGTGGGTCCTTCTATCTTCCATAACTCCTAACAGAGTTAGAATCTTTTAGTAGGGATTCAAAGTCTCCTAACAGGGACTCATATGTACTGAATGTATTTCATAAGACTCCTAACAGAGTCCATCCTTTCACAAGGAACATTTATATTAGTTCATCTTCTATGGGCATCATTCCCACCGGGGTTTAGTCTTTGATCAAGAGGTTCCCTAGTCAACATATCTTGTGTTATTGTGTATGAGTATCTTTCTATGGTTATTGATTACATTACTTATATGGTTAAAATATATTAAAGATGATAAAGGTTATAATTATCAGATAACTAATTCACCCCCCCCCCCCTCTTAGTTATCTTGGTGGACTTTACTTTCTAAGAAAGAACCCCATAGTCGCACAAAACTGAGTATAGAACACCCATTTTGCCCCTAAGGCCTTAAGGATCCTAATGAGCTAAAAATGCAGATTATCCTATGAATGCTTATTCTAAGTTGATTTTAATCCAAAATAGATATGATATGATGTTGTGCTATGAAAAACAATGAAAGAAACTATGATTTACCCATTAGTTCTATGCTATGATGAGTTATGAAAGCACAAAAATAGAGTTAATTCTAACATTTTATGAAAAAGGCTTAAGAATCTAGAGCTATTCTAGTATTATGACTCTACTTAATATGAAAGGTGAATTGGTAAATTGCTCTTAGGAAGTGAGGGTATTTATAGGATTTGGGAAGGGCTTGGGTTAGGAGGATGAGTTAGAGTTAGAGGTAAGGTTTGGGGTAGAGTTTGGAATAAGGTTGGAGTTAGGTTAGCTAACCATGGTTAAAAGTTGATCACACATGTGTGAGAAACACTAGGGAAGTGTTCCAAAGGGATAGGAATGGAAGGAAGATACATGGGTCTCATTAATGGCTTGTAAGAAAATTAATGAGGATGTAAGGGATATTTAGGAAGGGTTTTGACTCAAAGTGAAAGTTGGAGGATTTAGCTTAAGAAATGTAGGAATCACATTTTAAGTAAGCTTAGAGTGAGATTAGGAGATTCTAGAAGAGGTTTAGGGGTTTCGAGGATATTTCTAAGGTTTTAGGACTTTAATAAATATTTTATTTATTAAAAAGATTTTTGGCATTATTTATCAATTAATAATCAATAAATAGGGGAAAACCATTTAGACTTGATTTGAATGATTTTGAGAAGGGATTCTTTAATTAAAGATGTTTAATTAAAATAGGAGGATTTAATGGCATAAAAATATATTAATTAATTAAATAAATAAATAATCAACAAATGATGATGTCATCAGGGTTTTTCAAAAAATAAAAATACTTTTATTTTCTAATGGATTTTTAGGTGTCTACAATTTCATCTAACCAATCATGCTCATCTCAAATTTTTTGTTCATTTCATCAACAAATTTATCACTAGCTTCATCTTCACCTCCAAAGATAAATCAACAACAAAGATCACTACAATCAAAAAACCATTCTTAATCTCTTTTAGATATAAATTATTGTTTTTTGTGCCTTTGGTAAATCCTATGTGTGTGAATTTTGTACCTAGTTGTAGACACAACACTTCAGTAAAACATTAGAGGTTAGAAAAAACTGAAATCTACAAGTAATTGAAACTATGCTAACCAGGCGATTTACTGCCTTCTAGTAGGTGCGAGTATGATGTTCTTAGATTGGAATCGAGATCAGTGACAATGCAACACCTAAATGAAGGATTTGAATGAAAAGAATTGAAAAACTATATGAATGCAGATTTAATCTATATTTTTGTATTTTCTATGCAATAAGAATGAGAAACTGTATGAATCTAAGCTAGAATGTATGAAATTGAGTTTGAATGCAAATTTAATCTAAGAAATGCTATGAATGAATATAAAAATCTATGATATGAAACTATGAATGCTTAAAACAATAAATGAAAATCTCACAATAGCCTTGATTCGCAAAAGATTGATTCTTCAGTCACGAATTCGCCAGAGTGAGGATGCAATTTCGAGGTGTTGATTGCCAGCCAAAAATTGTGTAGACCTTTGTGAAGAGCTGAGCCTTGTTTTTATAGAAATCCAGGGCTTGAGGATGCATTTGAGAAAAGCCATAAATCACTCTTGATAAACTCGGGTTGATTTTTGAGTTAACAAGAAATTAAGAATATTTAATTCATAAAATCATGCAAAAGCAGTTTTTATCTCAAAATAGAGCTTTAGTTCTCTTTTTCAACTCATCATCAGATGTTGAGTTTTAGAAAGTTTACAAATTGAAATTAGCAATTGTTTTAAAGTTGACTGCTTTTGTGATTGTGCATGATTTAATATGAATTAATTTAATAAATAAAGTGATTTATTTTCCACTTAACTGATTTTGAATTAAAACAATTGATTTATGGGTTAATCAATTATTAAATCAAACTTTATTCCAATTAAATCATTAAATTTGACAACTTTGATTTTAAATCAATTAAATAAATATTCAATTGATTGTTTGTAGAAATTTTGACTTATTGTCAAAATTAAAACAATATTAATTAGGAATAAATGCAATTAAATCTAATTAAATAATTAAGTGGTAGAATTTAATTAATTAATTAAATATTCAGAATATTCAATTAATCAAACTTTAGGATAAATAAGATTTATCGCCAAATAATTATTAAATTAAGAATAATTATGATAAATTAGGAATATTGCTAGGAATATTCCCCGATGCAGAATTAGGATAATCAATTAAATTTGATAATGTGCAGATGTGCCTTAGGTTAGGACTTTTGTATCAATTTGAAGATGTAGGAGGTTAATGAACCTATAGCCCATTTTTGTAGACCATTTTTGGGGTATTACATTTTGCCCCTCTTTGAATCACTGTGCAAAGCATAGTGGTTCAAAGAATAGTCTGTGTATGATAAAGATGTATGAAACTGATTTGATTTGAAAGATTAACCAATTCCGAGACAGAAATTGATTGAAAGATTTAAAGATTCAAGATTTAATATTTAGGTCTTGAATGACCAAAGATAATGTCAACTATAGCAACAATGAACCGATGATTACGAAAAAGTGCCAAAACCCCTAATTATGAACCTTATGATTGCAAAGAAGTGGGTGATCGATTCCAAACCTGAATGTCCTTGTATGAATCATATTGGTATTACATCCTGAACCCATCAGTATCATATAAAATATTTAATATTTTCTATAAGGGTGGTTCCAGGTTGCCCAAGGTCCTAACCCAAGATCATATGAAGCTGCGCATTCATGATATAATGGTCATGTAGAAGTTGAGAACTCCAACTTCATAGTTCACCAAGAACACCTGCATGCAAATGACATGTTGTTGGAAGGAAGCAGAAGACACAAAAAGCAAAAGATTGGAAAATCTCAACAAAGTGAGAGAAATTGTATTCCAATATGAAGTCAGAATATAATTACAAGATTTCAACCTATAAGGTGAATGAAACCCTAAAAAAAGGTAAAAAGCTAGGTTGCACATAATAATTAATATAAAATATTAATGATATGCACCTAAGAGACAACTTAAGTAAACTAGAGTAATAGACAACTTAATTAATTAAATCAAAGTGATCTAATTAATAAGTGTGAACAGATAATTACTCTAACACCCTCCCTTAAGCAAAGCTCAGGAGGTAAGATAACCTGGCACAACTATGAAAGTAGGAAAAAAGATAGGTCCTGGCAACAAGGCCTGATCAGGTACCCAATACAAGGAAATCTCTGTAAATCGGAGACAAAGGAGAAAACCAAGTGGGAAAAACCCCTCTACAAAAAGAGATAGAAAAAATTAGAAAAAGAAATGGCTCAAGAGACTCTCTCAAAACCATAAGTACAACCAACCCCCCCATGAGAGAGGGAAGAGACACCAAAGCCCCCCCAGAATGATGGAACCCCTGTGGAAATGATCGAACTAATGGAACTCCAATGTGGAAGAAACAAAGGCACGGAACAAGGAAATCCCTGAATGAGAGGTGAAACTAGAAGGCCTAACTGATGCTCAAAGGATAAAACATGAGGGTCCTAAAAGGGAATCCCCAATGTAGGTGGTGTGACAGGTGTGTTGACACTGCCATGAAAGAGGAGATGAATGTCCTCTATAGAATCCTCAACAAGTGCACCTAGTGGCTTGATGAATGGAGCTGGAGGGTCAGGTAGTGCTAAAGAAGAATCCTACTAAAGAGAAAAGACCTCAACAGGATGTGGTGTGGCAATCATAATAGTGATCTTAGGAACAATACAAAGGTTCAAGCGACCTGACTGCACCACATGATGCTCTCATGAAAGAGAAGAGTTGTGCTCCAATAATGGATATGGTGGGCCAAAGTGTGAGAAGGTGTAGAGATGGGTGGAATGATCAACTATCCCTTTAGCAATAATGCATCCTGTCGCACTATCCCGAATGAAGACTGAATCTATAGTGAACTCAACTGTCTTCCCTGATCCACTGTGTGTAATCTAATAAATCGAGAGAAGGTTTACAGACAGAGATGGAACATACAATACATCATTGAATGTGCCATCCTAAATGCCTATAGAACCTTTCCCGTAGACTATTAGGACAGTTTTATTCCCCATGAGAATATGAGGAATGGGAAAAGCCTCAACAGTAGAGAAAACCCCTTGAGAAGATGCCATATGGTGAGAAGCACCTGAATCTAGTATCTGAGGGACCTGTGAAGGGGATGCAATGGATGCTCGTAATGCATGACCCTATCCAAAATCCTATCCAGATGTCAAAGATGTGGAAGAAGATTGAAAAGCAGACCCCTGTGAGGTATAAGAGGATGGAGAGGAAACAGTGCTCTTCTGAAGAAGATCTTGTAAACCTACAATTTGTTTCTCATAGCCATCAAATATCTTCTAAAAATAATGTGACTCATCATGAGGTCCCTTCTGACAATAAGAACATGTAGGGCTCTCAGTCTTCTATTTCTCCTTCTTAGAAGAAGATGGTGGGCCAATAGAGTGCTAAGAAGTGGAATCTGATATCTTCTTTGGCTTCTACTTTTGTGTACCCTAAGGTGTCTTGGAAAGAAATGTCTGTGACTGTGAACATGTAAGTGAATCCATCTGAGTGAGCTTAGACTACTCAGGAGTCAACCTATCACAAAAAGTCTCAAAAGAGGGCATAACATGTCATGCACCTAGTGCATCCATAATGGAGTAGAAGGTAGAAGTGAAAATTTGATAAGGATCGTGAAGCTTTGAGAGTATCAGAAAGGTACACTCATCATCAGACTTCATCTTTCTAGAAACCTATAAAATAGATCGAAGAGACTTGAACTTCATCAAGAAGTCCTCAATGTTGGTGAATGATTCATGTACCAAGGAGGTGAACTTTGCATCTATCTGTAGAACCCTAAACTAATTCATTATGCCAAACAAGGTGGAAAACTTGTTCCACATAGCCCTGGGTGTGGTCAAACTATCTAGGTGGAACAACAACCCATTTGAAATATTCAGTGCAATGAGGCCCATTGCCTCATCCATCCTATTTCTCTACATAAGATTCTCATAAGGCCTCTGTAGAACTGGTGGAGCCTCATCGAGGCATGACCATAACCCTTTTGCAATAAGCAATCTGGTCATCTATCCTTTCCAAGTGTGGTAGTTGTGAGGTGTAAGGAAGGTGATAGAAGAGTCTGTCATTGAGAGAAGAAGTAGATAGAAGTAGAAGGGTCTTTTCTGAAGTAAATTACAGAAAGGAAAAAATACCCCCCAAAAAAAGTATGATTCTATCCCCCGTACAGCAAAGAAGTAACTATCGAAAGCACAAAAAACTAGAAGAAAACCTGGACACCAGATGTAGAGATCGAGGAAATAGAAGCCTCTACTTTGACACAAAAAATAGGAACTCAAATGGCTGAATCAACAAATGAAACTAGCACCATTGTCTCCAGCTCGAAAAGAGCTTTCCGGTGAAATTTCATTTTTTGAAAAATGATATTGTATGCAAAAATTATGGCCAAAAGATTGACAGGAGGTATAAAAATTACACTCTCTAGAAAAAGTCAGAGATGGGAAATATTTTGACAGTCGTATGGCCATCACCAGATGTCTGGATGATGTCAGCTAGCATCAACGAGGAATAATGGCCGGTGGGCGGCAGCTCTGGCAGAGGTGGCGGCCTGGCGGTGGCAGTGGCGTAGTGGCCGAAAGGTGGAGAGTGGGCCAGGCCGCCCTAGCGCACTGGTGGCACACTGGCAGTGTGGCTAGTAGCGCTCTAGAAAGCCCTAAATGGGTGTATTTTCTAAGGTTTTTTTTTTAAAAAAATTGATTTGCGTGTCGTACGGCCTAGGAGGGAGAAAATTTTTCCCAAAGGTCACTGTGGCCAAAAAACACAAATTTAATATGAAAAGTTGATCTCCCAGGCCCTTTGAGCACAATGGTGGCATCCATTTTTGCTCAAAATGCTCCAGAAAAAAATGCTTCCTCCAGATTAAAGAAAAAAAACCTAGAGAAGCTGTCTTTTTTATCTTCGAATCATGACTTCAAGACCTCCAGACCAGGTAGTAGTAGGGAAGCTCTAATACCATGTAGAAGTTGAGAAATCCAACTTCACAGTTTGCCAAGAACACCTGCATGCAAATGACCTATTGCTGGAAGGAAGCAAAAGACACAAAAAGCAAAAGATTGGAAAATCTCAACGGAGTGAGAGAAATTGTATTCCAATATGAAGTCAGAACATAATTACAAGATTTCAACCTATAAGGTGAACAAAACCCTAAAAAAAGGTAAAAAGCTAGGTTGCGCATAATAATTAATATAAAATATTAATTATATGCACCTAAGAGACAGCTTAAGTAAACTAGAGTAATAGACAACTTAATTAATTAAATCAAAGTGATCTAATTAATAAGTGTGAATAGATAATTACTCTAACAGGTCATGTTACACTGAGTGAAAGGTTTAGAACAAGTTCTCCTTTTTTAAGACTAGATGTACCACTTTCTAGAAATAATTTTGGAGGGAAAACAACATCTCGAATTACTGGTTCTTCAAGAGATTAGCTTAAACAAGCGTAGGTGATAAAGAAGGAATTCTACATGTCCTCATATTTAATCTATTACCTTGCATGCACTCAAGACCTAGGAGCTATTCCTCATGAACCTTGGAACGAGGACTTGAATATTGTCCCTTGTTAAGAAGAGATAGGGTCCTTGAGGATTATAGGAGAGTTCATGATGTTTTTCTTGTAAAATTGTGTCACTAGCTAGTAGGAACTCCAAACGAGAAGATCTCATTGGAAGCCCAAAAATTGGTTTGAACTTATGGTAGTTTTTATATCCAATTTCCTCATTTCACCTATATCAGAATAGGAGGTTTTGACGAAGAACCTCTCAAACTACCTAGGTTTTATTTTGATTGTTTCATCTTAGCCGATGTTTGTAGGAATATATTTACTGTGATTAAAAATAGTTTACCAGAGGAAAAATGGGCTTCCATGTTTCCAATCAAGCTGGGAACTATGGTTTGCAAAAATATGATTGATGCCTCAATAATAGGCAGTAATTTGGTGAGCTTTCACATGCAATTTTATGACCCAAGGAGAGGTTTTGACAATAAGGGTTTTGCCAGATAGGTTTTGAGTTTGAGTAATCACCCATCACTAAACTCACATATTAAGGATTTATGGGAAGATCTCAGTGATGAAGAAGTAATCAGAAAAAGAGATCACTCTAGACTTTTGGTTCCTCAGATCAAGATTTTGCAGTTAAAATTTGATACAGATGGTATAAATGAAGATGCTTCTAAGATTACAGGTTTAGAAACTGATTTTTTAGGTTTAGGAGGCTTTCTAGATATAGACTAGGTGAGAGAAGAAGAGTACAACATAAAGATAAGAGCTAGGTCCATTTTTGAAGTCACAGAAGCTTGGCTAAAAAGGAAAAGACAAGAAAACACAAAAAGCTCCCCTCTTGAGAAACATAATGCAGACCCTGTCTCGATAGATGTGTTGCATGTTTCATCTAATACATCTCTTTTGACTAATGATGTAGGTAAAATCCCTCCTTCCAAAAGGAAAACAACCCCAGGTGGACACCCTACCATGCCTCGGACAAGACCGAGAACTAGGTCTGAAAACCACATTTAGATGGCATCTCTGGGTTCTAATTTTATTAACATTAATATCAAAGATGAAGATATCTCTTTCTCACCCGAACATTAGGAGAAAAATAGAGAAGTGTCTGTTAGAAACCCAAAGGTTCAACAGGTTGATACCACTCCCTCCAAAACATCTGATAATAGGATGGTTTCCAACTCAATTCCCCCATGGTTAACCGGCATAGTAAATAGAAAGAGGAGCTTCAAATCTATCTCTTTACCAATGAAAGAGATTATCACAAAATATGTTGTCTACACTCCGAAAATGAAGAGCAATGTGAGGTTGTCCACAGATCCCTCCATAAGAAAAGTAACTGCAGAAATCACTACTTTTAAACCCAAGGAAGGAGTATAAGAACCCAAAGTAGAGGAATTTGAAGTTACAAAAATGGAGTTTGGTGTATTGACTAGAGATTCTAGAGATCATCTTTTCAAATTTTTGGCTGACCATATGCTTGGTCAATCATAGAAAGATGGAAGAGAAAAATGGGAACTTAAACAGCTGGTGATTACTATGGCCGAATTCATCACTTCAATCAACAAACGTAGGTGCACTACCATTAGCGCAGTCTCCACAAGATTTCAATCCAAATTCAGCAAAAAGTAAGAGATTACTAAAGAAAATGCAAGAGGGCAGAATCTTGGTGGAAACAATGAAGACCTGGATTGACGGTATCATTGCCGAAGGAAGCACCTTCATTGGATAATTTGTATCCACCTACATGGATGGAGAAGTGTTGCTGGGGGAGATTCAAACTTTGATCCCAGGATGAGAGTTAGAGGAAGAAAAGTGTGCAGCTATTATCACCCAAGTTCATGAAATAGAATCTTACGGAGTGGCTCAATTCTTATCAGAGAACCCAATGAAGTTGGTCAACCCTTGCATGTTATTTATTCTAAAGTAGAATCTAGGCTAGAAAGGCTCATTATTTAAAGCTGCAATTTCAAAGGTCCAAGCAATGGAGAAAGATATTAAAGATATGCATACCAATGCACTCAAGGATATTAAGCTAGTGAATCCTTCAAGCATACTACGAATTAATGAAGGAAACTGGGATGCAGATGCTATGATTAAGAGCTTCGTAGATACTATGAACGCCCTAAAGGAAAATCAAGAACCGATAGCTCAGGATTTTACTATGATAGCCAATGTAGAGTCTATGCTATTTCTGAATAGGGGACAAATACCAAGGTAGTTACAGAGAATTCGAGAGCTCAAATGGGAGAAAAATGCGTGCTGGGCGAAGTTAATTGGTCTAAAAGGCTTACACTCACATCCAAATCAGGAGTTGGTGAATGCATTCAAGACCTGGAAGCTAGTGCAAACTGCCATGTCGGAGGACCAATGAAGGAAGACAACACAATTTCCTTGCATCTATTTAGCTTTTCTTGTTTAAAAACAACTTTCATTAAAACTTTGGCTTAGTTTGAAACTGGTTTTTAATTGTTTTATTATTTCTCCAAGAGGTCGGGTTTTCAAGGACGCCTCTTGGATATTAAACTATATATGTTGGGGCATAAAACAATCGGAGGGTTAGAATTTTCAAATTTAGATTTAGTTTAGGATCTTTAGATACTGTTTGGAGTCTTTTTGTGGTGAATAGAATTAATGAGAAAGACAGAGTAATTTTTTTTGTTTTGGACTTTGATCTGATCAAACATAAATATTCAAATACAAAGTTTGGTTTAAATCTTTGAGTCTGAACCCATCGTGTATTAATTACTTTGTGGATTAATATATCTCATACTTTGCATGGTTTTTTTATGCACTACAATTATTGTACTTTCTAGATAGTTCTCTTTTTATTAGTCTTCTCTTACAAATTCATTTTCTTGGAAATTAAAGGAACTATGCTTTCCTTTAGATTTTATTTTTCATCTTCATATATTTGAAATACCTCAATACCAAGGAGTATTTGAGTGATCCTTCCACACTTTCTGGTTAAAAGTGTATGTATTTGTTTTTTTTTTAAGAAATTCCTTGAATATCTTAGAAAGGGAGCTGAACCCCAAAAAAAAATGAGAGGGAAGTGAGATTTCATGCTTACCCAACTATTGCTAGATTATTTGTCTTCAAAGGCGTAGAGTATTTATAAAATTCATTTAGAAGAAGGAGACAAATCTTTTCACCAACAAAATTTAACCAAATTTCATGAGATGTCCTTAGAGTTTTTACCTAACTGTATTCATTCTCTGGAAGTGCTAACAAAAGTGCTTCTCTAGAAAGTATGTTACACATGAATAGATCTCTCTCTATATCAGTACATTCTTCAATTTTGTCTTCTTCAATGATATTCTTCTCATTCTTTGTGATTAACCAATATCTTGGTCCTAAACATAGAAAATGTGTCTTCATCTTTTCTTTCTAGCTATCATAGTTTACTCCATCAAACTTAGGGCTTTCTTTCTTGAAATAAGTCACCATAGATCTCCTTAAGTTGTTAAACTTTTCCTTCAAGGACATGTTGCTCTAATACCAAATGTTAGAAAGTAAAGTCCACAAAGATAACTAAGAGGGGGGGTGAATCAGTTATCAGATAATAACATCTTTTATTACCATTATCAGATTCCAACCATGTAATCAATATAAGCAACAACCATATAAAGATAAACATACACAATAACATAATAAAATAAGATATGTTGACTAGGGAACCTCTTGATCAGAGAGTAAATCCTGGTGGGAATTATGCCCACAAAATATGTACTAATATGAAAATTCCTTGTGAGAGGATGGACTCTTTTGGAGCCTTATGAAATACATTCAATACATATGAGTCCCTGTTAGGAGACTTTGAATCCCTGGTAAAAGATTCTTACCCGGTTAAGAGTTATGGAAGATAGATGGACCCACTGTCCAAACAACTTTAAGGGAAAGATCACTGAACACACTATCCAACTGATCTCTGTATTATCTAAATAGAATAATACCAAAAATTATTGATCTCAACAACTTGTCTTTGGTCCTCTTCCTATGACAAACTGCACCAACTACTTCACCAGATCTCTATAATTCACATATCTTCTTACAATATCATATATCTCTTTTCTCACATTCATTTCATTAAAACTTCATTTTCTCCTTAAAAACAAGGAAAAAAATCCTTCCTTTATACCACACTCAAATAATTACAAATAAGTCATCCAACAAGGCTTAACCAATTACAAAATATAAACCTCTACACATTACATAATATTTCACATTTACATAAAAATTGTCAACTTCATAATAGAATAAATCTTCACACATGCGACTTCCAACCATGTTGTCTCATCCAAGTCACCACCAAAATGTCTTCATCAATTTTGCAACTTTGCATTCTTAGATTCTATCTCGGTTAGGAGATATAACCCAGATACCACAAACCGCTTCTCAGGAACACTGTCTGAATACTGCTTCCACTAAATTACACATAACTGTCATGAATAATTGAATTTCCATATGTGCTCTTGACCACAATCTTAGGACACAATATAGAATAAATACTCAACTCCACATAGCTTGATCTGCAATACTCCACATGCACTAATTCAAACATTGTTTACTTCTCTACTAATCTCCATTAGATCACTGTGTTGACATCAATGACAATCATAGTCATGAATGCAACATACAACTACTATAGAATGACTCTAAATACTCCCCCATAGGACATTCAGAATTCATTCCTAAGAAAAACAATCAAAGAAATGACACGCAAGATAAATAAAACAGTCACCAAGCATTCCCAAAGACATCCACACCAGCCTACAAATGGGGTACATAAATTGAGGGGGTTTGTACAATGACATGGAACCCCACTTACAAACTAGAAAAAAACCCTAGAAAATTATGAAAAGAGACCTTTTGAGTCACTTTATTTGTCAAAGGGAGTGAAATTTAATGCTTTGGAAAACCTTGAAGATAATTCATGGTTAATTTCAATAGCATTATGCATATCAGTAGAATCATTAGGATCACAATCATTTACATCATCAACATCATTAATTTCAGCAAGAGTATCTTCATCATCTAACATTAATCAATATTGGATTCTATAGAGAACCACTATCATGTTTAGGTAATTTGATTTTGTTAAGATTTTCTTCCTCCCTTAAGCTATGCATATGTTCCTGAAATGGAATCAAAGCATCATGTGGTGTTTGAGTGGAGGAAATGGTTTGGGAAGTAATCTCATTGTCCTTAGCATGAAATCTACAAGAATGATCATGAGAAAATCAGTTTTATTTAGTTTTTCTTGAGATTTCAAAAGTTTTAGGATCAATCAAAATTGACTCCTTTTCTTCCTTAGTACAAGGAATAGAAAGAAACTTACTAAGTTGAGATATGTAAGATGTTGGATGTTTGTATGATATAAGAGGTGGAATAGAAGCATAAATAGGTGGAATGGAATGTGTGGAAAGGAGTATAGGTCTAGGACATGGAGACGAGATATCCCAATTTGGAAGTTATTTGATCTTTATAGTTTTAATAAGATAGAAAGAATATGTTTTGGTGAGGTTGTAATGGTTGAGACATGTGAGGCCAAAAAAGGTCAAGGTAAGAGATTCCACAACCTATTAAAGGATGAAAAAGACTATGATTGATCATGATAATTTCTTTATTATGGAGAAAATTCAAAAACTTATGGAGAGGAGAAAAAATATCTTTCATGGAGGTGAGACAAGAAATTCCAAGTCTCACTTAGATTTGATCAGAAGTTGGGATAATGATAAAGGTGACATCTAAGAACTTTTTACAAACCTCAATGAGAAGAGTAATAGAACCATGGATAGGACAATTAAAACCATTAAAAGTATTAATCATCACTTCAGACTTGTCATAGGAGTCTTGATGGAAATGTCTTGTGAAAATATGTTCCTCGATTATAAAATTCACCATGCAAGTAGAATCAATAAGAACTCCTTGAGAGAACTTATTATTAATTTTTGCAAAAATGTAAAGATGGCCTTTAGGTGCCTTAATAGTCTCCTTAGGATGAAAGGTAATGAAAATTTTAATTTTACACTTAGATTTGGGTTTAGTTTTGGATTGGTTAATGAGATTAAAAACATTGTTGGCCACGCTACATGTAGCATCATCATCTATGGGGATAGGGTTACTAGGATCAACAATATCAATAAAAGGAAATGAGTTTGTTTACTCAATTGTGTTGGTAGAATGTGAAGGATATTGATTTCTATAGATATGAAAATTTTGGCTGTAGGGTGAGACATGTTTATTTCCTTTATCACTCACACCCTCAAAAATTATGGTATTGGAATCTATGAGTTCTTACATAATATGTTTCAAACTAAAAAACTTCTCAATATCATGCCTAGTCTTATCATGATATTGGTTAAAGGACTTGATATCATAGGAGGTTGGAAATGGTTTAGAAGGTTCAATAGGTTTGATGGGAGGAAGCTTCAAAACAATAATATTAATAATCTTCAACATAACATTATGAAAGGATTCAGAAGGAGATTTAGAACTATGAGATGGTTTGAAAGTAGATGAAAAAGGAGAAATACCTAATGTTCTAGTTGCCACTTATGCATCAATATTGTTGGAATAGTTTTTTATCTTGATAAATCCTTTGTTGGGCTTTTGGAAATTTTGGGAATATTGTTTAGAGGCATCATTTTTATCAACCAGAGCCATTGGAGTGGATTACTCAAATTGGCTCACTTGAAGCTGATAATTATGAAAAATTGTACACAATTGAAAGGAGAATTTATTGAACATCCATATCAGACACATGATTTAAGAAATTTGAGCATTTAGAAGTTTTAATCTACCAATAAAATTAGTCACTTTTTCCTTACACCTTGCTTACTATGAATCAAATTTGTTAAATAAATTTGAGAACAAATATTATTTTGAAATTTTTGAATGAAAGAAGTAGCTATTTTTTTAGATGAATTAATAGAATAGTTGGGTAAAGGAAAATACCATTATGAGGCCTTATCTCTAAATGTCCTAGTAAAACATTTAGTCATAAGTTTATGATTATTTTATAAGTTAATACAAAAGGTTTGAAATGTTTTCACATGAGTCAAGGGAACACCTTTTCTATTGTATGTCTCCAATTGAGGTATTTCTATGCATTGAGGGATAATGACACAAATTATGTTTTGGTATAATGAGCTAGGAATTTCACAAGTAGTTATATTTTCTTTAGATTGAGTGATAGATGAAATTTTTCATTGCAAGGGAGAAACACTTCAGGAAAGGCTATTAATGGTTTCTTCAGTGGACATGTTGGTATTGAAAATGTTTGATAATTTAGGATGTGGAATATTATGTTAAATGGTTAGATCATTAGAATATGATAATGAGACATTTTGGTAAGTAAGTATCAATTATTATTGGGAAATACATGGAACATTCATGAGAGGAGGTGTGTTAAGATTATAAATTCCTATAAGACTAATATTTATATGGTTGATGTTTTGAATAAATGTAGCCATAATAGGTGGAGTATAGGTAGACACACTAGGAAATGATGTTGGAATAGGAATAGAATTCTAAACATAGTTATTAGGATAGGAAATATTAAGGGATTCAATAATTTTCATAGAGATGAGGTTATTACTTAAAATATAGGATATGTCACTCAATAAATCATTATTATTTTCATCACTTTGAACCATCCTTCTCAACCCTTTAATCAAGAGGATTGCATCACTATTAGAATGTTCTTGACCCATCCAATATTCAAGATTTTCCAAATCATTGACAAGTTTTTCTACTTTCCTAGGAGACATTCTTGTTATAGAGTAATCCTCATCATCTATAGTATGAGAAGAGTGATTTTCAATAATGTTAGGTATTCCAATGGTATGCATAGAGATATCACCTACATTCCCATAGAATATATTAGTTGACTCAAGATCTACACCTTTTGGTGAACCCATAAGTCTATAAATTCTTCTCATAGGGATGTTAAATGTAGGGTTGAATGTCATGAAACCCATACAAAAATCAAGGAAAGAAGGAAATAATAATGTAAATGAATAATAAATTAATCATTCAAATATTGCATGAATGAAGGAATGCAAAAATGTAAATTTGATCTAACATAAAAAGATAAAGAGTAATCATTCATCAACAATATCTAATATGAATAAAAAGTTTGATCCATAATTATACAAATGATAACGGAATTGTGTGTAAATCAAATCTAATTAAATCAAAATTAGAATGGGAATATAAGGAGTTAAGCTCACCAAAATGCAATGAAATAAAATAGGGATGAGTGTGTTCACTAGGATGAATGGACAAACTAGGAAGCTCACAACTATCTTATATCATGTACATCGAAAGGAAAATGATCCAATCACATTGAGGATGCTCAAGTACGAAGAATATGTAATGATCCTTCATTTTTTCACATGATAACTATGCAAATGACAATGGAAATTGAAAGACATAGGGAAATAATGTAAAGAAAAATGATATTTTAACATATATAGGAAGACAAAAAAACTCAATTTTGAGACCAAATTTGGGAAGAAAATATGA
This sequence comes from Chamaecyparis obtusa, assembly GCA_027943335.1. Classification (NCBI taxonomy): domain Eukaryota; kingdom Viridiplantae; phylum Streptophyta; class Pinopsida; order Cupressales; family Cupressaceae; genus Chamaecyparis; species Chamaecyparis obtusa. Next base: position 817,743 of record BSBK01005180.1, read on the forward strand.
TAACTAACACGTGATCTGAATTTCAGCCCAAATTACTAGGTTAGGGGAAATCAAGAAGTTCAAGGGTGAACAAGAAGTTAGGGGAAAGTCTAGTCATCTTTGACCTTGTAATTTCTAATGAAACAATTGTCAAACTATTGCTCTCGATCAAACCTTCTTGTAGTAGCTTCTTCATGAGTGCCACTTGTTTCCTACACACTAAAACATGGGGAAAATTTATGTGGAAAGGGGTTTTCCTAAGTCAAACCTTGATTGAGGAATCAACCTTAAAATTGAAATAAAGATGCCTGAATAAATAGTGTGTTGATATGTAGCTGAGGCTTAATAGGATGTCTATACCTTCACTAAGTTTCTTGGTGTTTAATTTTCCATGAATATGCTTGAATTTTTCCTTGATGTTGTCTTGAACTTGGATCTAGGATAGAAAGAAAATGAATTCCTTCACAAATTCTTAGACCTAGTCATTACTCCTTGTCTTCCATACTTGATGTATGATTAAATGAATTGACTTTTTATCTTGAGTCCTTAAATGCTTGAATGCTTAGAATTAATTTTCATAACTTCTAGTTTATTTCCAAAATGAGGGAGGTAACCTTGTTTATTTACCTCTCCCAACCACTTTGGGGTGTAAAACTTGAAGGAGACTGACATCTATTTAGGGATCTTGTGAAAAAACTATTACAAGATTAAAATTTGGGTTCATTTATCAAAGTAAGGGATAACTCTTAGTTCAAAGGTTACCTAGCTTGCCCCTAACCAGCCAATCACCATTGAAAAATATGCTAAAATTTTGGTTGGGAGTCTGATTTGATATGGGGATGTTGAAAATATTCATAAAATCAAGATTGGATCAATTATAACATGCATTGAACCCTTATACACTAAAATAAGGACTAATCAAATAACTAAATTAAATAGGGATACAATTTGGAAAATTTATTGAGTCTCAAGTGTACTATTATTCTTCCATGTAGCCCTCTTTTCATCAAGACCCACTCTTCAAAACTACAAAATCATTCATATTCAATACCTTCTTCATAGCTCTAAACTTATCTATGTGAGTAATCAAAGAAAATATCCATCCCCAATCAAGAGGAGTATACATCTCTAGTTTTTTCCTATATGAAGTAGACATCCTCAAGATCTAAGGTAGAGGATCTACCTTCTTTTTGAAACTATTTCAATTGACTTGGTTGTCCTTTAGATGTCCTCCATGAGCTTATACTTCAACTTTTTTAATCTTTAGGGTTAGTTGAAATACATATTTCTTATTATCTTGTTTTACTCAGAAAGTTATTAAGATAGGATTTAATCTCTTTAAAAATGAATTTTATGTTGTATTGAACTCTCTCATTCATAGGGTCCCAAATATCTTACCTTTTCACACCAGAAACATAACTAAAGAATATACATATGTATCATCATTGTTCTCTTATGTGAACTACCTCTCCTTAGGTATTTATACGTATCATCATTTTTCTCTTATTTGAACTACCTCTCCTATATGTATTTAAAAAAGATTTGGTTTAAAAGACCTATTAACCAAGTAATGAGAAATATAAACCAATTATACCCAAAATATTTATTTTAGTACAAATCCATTAAGGATACTCCTATGCCCCTCCATCAACATCATGTTCATTCCTTATAAAACTTCATTCTATTGAGGGATACATGTTGTATGATTTTCCTTTATGTTGTAAACCTTACAAAATATCAAAATATGTAAAACAAAACTCATTGCCATCAATGATCCTCAAAAATCTAATCTTCCTATTTTTTTTTTAAAAGAAAAATTTGGGTAGTTGATAAGACTTTCTGTATTACTTTCCCTTTCATCAAAATAGAATAATAAAGAAAATGTTTGAAGTGTATTGTGACTAAATGGAGCACTAATCTACAGTAAACATGGATGTCAAATTTACAATTTTTCATTAAGAAAATTTTAAGCTACAATGATTGTTTTCCTATTCTTGTATAAAAATGACTCGTTAATGTCCCCTTTTTGAAATAGGATTTAATAATAAATAATAATAAAGTTCAAATATTAAATAAATAAAAAAAGAATAATTATAAAAGAATAAAAGTAAAATATAACACAATTAAAATTTTGTTAAGTTTAATGAATGGTCAAGAGCCATGAAATTAATTTTTTTTACTCCCTTGAACATGATATATAATAGGGAGAAGAGAACTTCACTTGAAAGTGGGGAGAGAATAAGGAAGAAAAGTTAGAAAAAGTGAGAATCAAGAAAGAATTAATGGAGAAGATAAGAAGGAAGTGACTCTTCAAAAGGAAAAAGTTATGGAGGGTTGTTCTCTTTCAAAGGATGGTAATTGTGAAAGGTTGTGACATTTTCAAAGGGAAGAAATGATGAAGGGTTATGCTCTATCAAAGGGTAGAAATTATGAAAGGATGTTACTCTTTGTAAAGGGAAGACATGATGAAGAGATGTGAATTTTCACTCACCTTAAAAGATATAAAGGGGAGAAGTATTCATTTAAGGAGGATCCAAGGGAGATCAATGTACGAGAATAATATATTATTCTCATAGGAAATAATAAAGAGTAGTGACTTAATTGTTATGAGAGGCAGTGACCCTTCCACAAATAAATCATAAATAAAAAATCAATCCAAGCATTCAAGGATCACTTAACTATCATCATTCACCAATACACCAAATGACCTCTCAATTAATCATCACTTGTCACCCTATGAATTTCATATTTATTTAATCATCACTCATTGCTCTATGAATTCCACATTCATTCAATCATCACTAATCACTTTATGAATTCGAGATTCATTCAATCATCACTCACTAATATATCAAATTATTGAATTAAGGAAAGAAGTTGAATTAGTAGAGGTTCTCATAAAGAGCATTTTAACTCATAACACATCAAGTGATCAAGTAATCATTCTAAGAAACATCGATCCTCATAAGATAACATAACAAGATATTTAGTAATCAAATATATAGATCCAACCAATCAGCTTAAGAACTCATCAAAAGAGAATAAATCAACATCCAAGAGGAAAATAACATTTGGTTAGATCTATCTAATTTATATAAGCAAACTAAAAACATATAACCTAGAATAATCTTATATTCCACAAGTATAATGGTATAAAATAGTAGTTTCAATAATTGTTTTGTGATAGTGTGAAATATATTTTTTAAAACATTAATTTATATTTATAACTAAACAAGAAATTGGGTAGAGAAAAGAAAGAAAGTCAACAAAGGGGAGCGTATACAAGATCACCAGCAACATAGACCACCCCATGATGAATTTTTATTGTGCTTTCCACTTGGGGCCAAGGGGTTATAAAAGTATGCTCTTGGGCTTAGGTAGGAGGATTTTACGGGCACTCTTGTGATTTATTTTTGAATATCTATAATAGTTTGTTTTTGAAGAAATAATAGTCATAAGAATGTGGATAAGGAGACATGAATAGGGAGGGTAGAGATGAGCATCTTACTAGGTAGACTACCCCACAATGGATGTCCAACGTGCCTACCACTTGGAGCTAAAGGGGCATAAAGTTCTCTCTTGGGATTAGATAGGAGACTATGTGAGCATGCCCTAGTATTCTATCAACATACGATGTATAATCATGCAACATGGTTTCAGCTAACTGTTAGAGGGTCGAACATAGGAGAGTCTCAAGTAGGCAACATTGGTATTTTTTATTTTGCATGTACAGGTGTAACTTCTTGAAAGAAAGCAAATGTATGGGTTATATGCTTGAAGGGCTCATGTGGTGGTGAAGCTATACTCTGATACTCCTAAAGAATTATTTTTTTGTCATTAGTTTCATTAAAGATATATTGATTGTAAAATTTAGTTGGTGAATAAAGAAGTCTAGTCATAGGACTCAGTTGATAAAGAAAATAAGTTAGTCGGTAAAGGAAAAGATAGTTTCGATAAAGGAAAATAAGAAACAGGCACCGAGAAAATCAAGGAAAGCATTGAATAGTTACCGAGTCACGACAGTTACCAAGTCAAAGAGCAAGTCAGTTATCAAGATGAGTATACATGTTACCGAGAAAGAATAAAACATGTTATCGAGTAACATAAGCTAACATAACAGATTTTAAAAGATACATTCAATCTGGACACCAAGCATAAAATGTTTTACAAATTCCAAGAAGATTATTTGGTAAATGATTGAAGATATAAACAAGATGATTGTGCATTATTACAAGGTAAGATCCACCAATGTAAATTAAGTGGAATATACACATTGGAGATGTAACCAATGCTAGCACCATTTAAGGAGAGTAATATAGAACATTTCCACCACTTCTAGATTGAGTATAAAAGGATCAATGTATGAAGATCAGAGTGTGAGAGTGAGACAATGAGAGAGAAGAGAAGATAAATTATAGAGAATAGGTGATGATCAAACATAGAAGAATGTGAAGGTGATGAAGAGAAGAGAAGCTATTGAGTAACAAAATAATAAGAGAAGAATTGTGAATATGAATCAGAGTTAAGGCTACTGAGTACAGAAGTTGAAGTGTGATTGAAATGCAGAATGAGGTAATATGATATTGATCATATTGAGTCTGACAAGAATTTTTTGATGCATCATTATAGATATTTTTTACTACTATTTTATAGTGTAATCAGAATTGTAAAATCCTTTAACTGGGTAGGCCCTAATAGGTCTTAATTTGTAAATCCTTTAACAGGGTACATCTCTTAGATTAGAGTTGTAAAAACCTTTAGCAAGGTAGACTGAATAAGTCTTTTTACTCTTATCAAGGTAAATACTCTTAATAGGGTAAGCTATCAGAAGTAGCTAATTTTATAGCTCTAACCAAGAAAACTTTTTACTATAGTAGTGAAGTATTATGGGTACCATCCCCACCGCAGTTTTTTCCTCTGACCAAGGGTTTTTGCAAGATCAAAAATCATTGTTATATAAATTGTGAATTATGTTTTATGGTGATGTATGAAAATTTTATAATTCGATGAATGGTTAGAAAATTTGATAAAAGTTTTTTGGAGTACTAATAAAAGTTAGAAAAGTTGATAAAAGTTTTTGCATGGTTTACATGGGAAAAAAGGTATAAAAAGGTAAATCATTGATATGAAATTCTATGTGTCTTCATTCATGGGTGAGGTATTAGAATAGATGGACTCTCTGATTGATGGAGGAGAATCATGGGTGTAAGGGCAATCTTGCATCACCCAAAAATATTGTTTAGTTTTCTCAATAAGTGATATCTTTGTGTAGAGTTACTATTTCTAAAAATTTACTATTTTTAGTAAGTTGTCAGTTTGAGCTCATAATGTTCTAATTTCTTCCCTGGAGGTTCACTTTGGTTATAGCAGCCTGTCAATAAAGTTTCATTGCAAGATCAAGTCTGGTAATGAAGATATTGAAAATTCTTGGTTTTAGCATAAGGGTACAAAAACTTTGACCCCAATTTTGAAGGCTTTAGAAGATCTATAAAGGGGTCAAACCTTGATGTGAGTGGCACTTCACAACTCAATCCTATAGATAACTTAGCTCCATTTTCAAAATGGGGTTATAATAGCCAATTAGGACAACGAGTGAAGAGTTATGGTCTCCAGAAGTTGTGCTACTTAAGATGGAAATATAAAATTCTTTCAAAAATACATTTGAGTTCCAAATTTTGTTTGGGGCCTATTACAATGAAATAAAAAATAAATAATAATATCTTAGGGATGGTCGGCCTCAAATTTTAGGGTTAGAATCTCTAGAACCTTCTTGGGTGGCTAAAATCTCTCCTATATAATGAAAGCTCGTAGGGTTATCTAGGGTAGTTTTGAGGATGTGTGTGTGTGTGTGTGTGTGTGTGGTGGCTTTGGCTTATAGAATATTGTAATGAAAATTCTCATGTGGCTATGCATTTTATATTTCTAAATATTATAATTCTATTTCATTGGAGATAATAGAAAGCAAGTGTTACTATAATTGATAGTAATGATGAAGATTGATTATCTGATGGTGATGATGATGAAGATTGACCAAGAATAGAGGAATACATGATAGTAGAAAGGTTAGATCGGTTATTGTCTTGTCATTGATGTCAAACAATTGATTTCTAGTCTATATTATGATTCCATATCATTCGGTAATGATATAAGATGAATGAGTTAAGAAGAAGAAGAAGAAGAAATGAGATGTTGTGAAGTTGAAGAACATAAATGGGAAACTGATATAGATCGGACAATGATTAGATTATGTTGATATAATTGTTTTCTACCTAACATATGATTATGTTAAGTTGGTAAATCATGATGATGAATATTTATCAAATCGGTGAATAAAAGATTTTTTGGCTACCAAGTAGGAAATGTCACTCGGTAAAGGTAAAAGGTAAAAATAAAGTAACTCGATAAAGGAAAAGGAACCAAAGGCAATGAACATAAAAGAAAGGTTTAGGCATCGAGTAAAGTTAATCGAAATACAAATGGAGGACACCAAGTGAGGAACATATATTAAATAAGGATTGAATTGACATTTAATGATTAGCTATGATGATCTGGATGATCATGATGACAAGAAAAGTTAGTTACAAAGATCTACAGACTATAAAATTCAAGGTGAAGATTTACAACTTATATCTAAATGGTTAAAGAAGATGGAACAAGTTTCAAGAAAGTTCAAGTTCCTAGATGAAAAGAAAATGTGTTACCAATATCCAGATTCAAGGTATAATGAATTGAATGGTTAAGATTGACTAAGGGAAAATGTAATAGAGGATATTAAGAGGGAAAAAAATTTCTATATAAAGGATTGATTTGTATGAAAAAATGGCTGGAAAATTGAATAGTGGAAGGGTCACCAATTGATGTAGTGAAAAAGGAATAGAGAGATTCCAAGTGGAAAATAAGGATTTGATGAAGTGTTGAAGCCAGTGGGTAATGAAGAATTGAAGTGAAGATTGAAGAGCGCACAAAGGATCTAATCAAGGAAAGATAGGTGAAAATCTATAGGTCAATTTATTTACTATTTCTTAATAGCATTTGTAGTAGATAAATCTCTTAATAGAGTGGACTTAATAGTCTTATTGTAAAATCCTTGAAAAATGTAACATTCTAAAGAGTGAAGATCCTAATTGATTTGAGGTAAATCCCTTGATTGAGTCGCACCTAATAGTGTGCATTGTAATCTTTAACTAGATTGGATCTTAACCGAACATACTTCAGAAGAGTATTTTCTTATTGGGTACAAATTCCCATAGTGGTTTTTCCCAAAGTTGGGTTTCCACGTTAAATACTGGTGTAACATGTGATGCATGATTTGTGTGAATGATTTAATGATTGTTATAGTTTATCTACTATTTTGGGTAAATAGTGAAGTGTGTTTTAGTGAGTTTTCACTGAGTTAATTAGAGATTTTTTTTTGGCTATTTGGAATCAGGGATTACTGATTCACCCCCTCTTCATAATCCAACAAATTTCATGTTCTTGCAATTATTTGGTTCTTGAAATTTGTTGTAATTTCTCTATTCTGTTATGTGCATTTGTGTTGATAAGGGGAGTAGCCTTCATCAATGATCCACCTTGGGGTGATAATTTGGGGTTGTGCTAATATAAACTTGTCTATAGACTCTCTCACCCATTCTCGACACCTTATTGTGATTTCCTTTCCAACCTCTACAATTGTTGATTATTAGTGCAAGGGCACCGCATGGGTCTGAGGCCTCTATGAGGATAATTGTATTTTTTTCTTTTTTTTGTGTTATTTTATGTTGTAATAATTTCCTATGGACCAATTTTAATAAGTTTCAACTCAAATTGTAAGTCTTCTTTATCATTGGTCCTATATGGACAAATATTGCCATGGTATAGTCAAATTATATAAAAGTGAAAAAAATAATGGGAAATGATGTAATAAGGATTATTTAGCCTCTTTTAGCATGTATATTCTTAAATTAAGTATTTTGGATTCATTTGGGTAAGTTTAGTAAAAGTTGTCAACAACTTGCAAAAGTTGCTTGACAACTTTGCAAGTTTACAATGCAAAAAGTGCAATTTTTGTAACCCAATGGTTACCCATTTGAAAATTGGTTGGGTAATGTAACATGTGAATAGATTCATACATTTTTAAATAAGATCCCAATGGTTTATATTAGGTTTTTTATGGTTGTAGTGAAGAAATAATACAAACAAATTCACTTTTTTCTAATTTTTCTAATATTTTCTCTAATTTTGTGACTTGTACAAACAACCATTATACTTTACGGATACAAAAGTTATATGGATGGATAGAGTAAGGAGTTATAGTTTTTATGGAATTGGTTTGAGGTCATTTTATCATATATTATGGGAGATATAAGCATTTTACTAAAAGTGGGTCTAAAACTTTACCAAACAAGGGTTTTGTCACAAAAATGCCAATAAATCCCCATTCCACTACAGGAAAATTCTAAATCTTGGAGGAATGGTAGGTTTTCAAGTCCTTTAAATTTTCTTATTGGTTTCAAAGTGGGATATCAAGTTTGGAGAGAGAACAAGGAAGTCCTATGTATGGTATCCCTATGTGACAAACCCAAGTGCATGACTTTAACCTCTATCAAGAAAACTTGTTGAGATTTATGAAGTTTGGGAACACACAATCAGTGGATTAGTTAGTTTGGAGGTTTAAAAATTATTTTAGACCCATTTATTTAGTTTTGGAGTGCATTTATGGATTATTTTCTTTTTAAATGTGATGTAATTAGGCCTAGACTGAAAATTGCCAGTCTATTTTTTGAGTCTCTTATTCTAAAGTAACTATTGACATCCACAAGTTTTGAAAAGAATATAGAGTTTCCATGTCAAATTTTCACTAAGTTAAGGTATATATAAGATATACCCCATGTTTCCAAAGGACCAATAAGGAGAAGTTAGGATGACAATGGAAAGGAGGGGTGGCAGGGTTTATGCAACACAGTGTATTCTTGGGTTTGCGCTAAGATATTGCTTGGAAGTTCAATTATGATGTGGAAGAGAGAGATACGAAGGAAGTGGCTTTCCTTGGGATTCCTCTATGGTTGTGAAGGAAATGTAGATTCAAGAGTGGAACAACAAGGTAATAGGTTAATTGGGTCTGATAGGAGAAAAAATAGTTACCTTGGGCCTCCGTAGGAGAGAGAGAGAGAGTGGTAAATATTGACATATCACGGAAGAGTGAGGTGATATATCATAAGCCTGCAATATAAGAGGACCTTATAGTTCTGCTAGAAGTTTTTGATTGATGCAACATACTAGCAAAAACACGGTGTGCCTCTTAGTGTCCATTAAGATAGAGAGAAAGTAGTAACCCTATGATTCCATGAAGGGCAAGGGGGAATCTTTCAATTGGCTATAGAAACATGGGAAGCTTGTAGAGGAAGAAAATGTATAGGATCCTACAATTCCACATGTGAAAAAAGAGACCATGAGGCATGATAGAAGAATGGACGGGTGCACAGGTTGGCAATTCAAGCGCAATCCAAACAGGGTTGAGCCTATCTAGAGGTGATGCATGGTGCCCTCTAGGTTGAAAAAAGCTAGATGGGAAAGGTCAATAAGTGTTTGATGGTGCATGCATAAAATATGACAATTGAGTTAAAGATCCCAATGAATGAAATGACACTAGGAGGTTGAATTTTCAGAGGGGCTTTCTAATCAGCCAATGCATGAAATAAATGAGTTTTGTCATAAAAGGATTCTAAGTATCAAATAGGTTATGTTTTGTAGAGATTTTGACAGGTTGAAAATCTTGTTTTGCAGGCCTTGTTTAGTGCATAAAATTAGAAGTAGTTGCATGTCTGTTGAAATTAGTAAAAGAGAAAAATGTCAGAGGATAAACCTTTAAGAAGAAAATAATAAATACCCTATAGCGGTTATACATTGGTATTCAAATTTTTTGTGCCATCTTACCTTTAAGTATGATGATTTATTTATTAGAAGGGATGTGGTTGCTATTGATAATGATGTTGGAGATATACAAAGACCCTGGTCATAGGCATGAAGAAAATTTAGATTATGGTTGTAGAGGTATCAAAAGATCTCATGGTGGATGCAAAGGTATAAAAATATTCAAGTGTAGGGGGAGGCTTTGTCTACCTCTTACAAATGACATCTACCTCTATTTAGTACCTCCCAATTTGTCACTAGGGGTAGATTGTATAAAAGGTCTTGGTGAATAGCCAAGAAATGAGAACTCTCAGACAATCAACACTATATCTGATCAAAATCTTCCCTCATTGAGAAGACAAAGGAATAGAGGCTACCGCCCATGGTGTTCCCTAAATGGTGATAGAATGAAAATCTTGCATCTATGGCACCATTGTGAGACTTGTATGCCAAGTGTGATAAAGAGATGACTCATAGGTTTTAAAATGGGTTACCTTGGTATGGAACCACCAACAAAGATAGAACAATGATCACACTAGGAGACAAAGATGGCTGGAGATCATTCCTAGGTTTAAAACAAAAGCATGGATCACTTTTAGATACACTAAACATGAAAGATCAAGGCAGAAAATGATTTCAGCCAAGGCAGAAATTTTTTTAATTTTCAAGTGTGCTTTGCATGTGTGAGTGGCAGAATTCCATAAAGACAAAGGTACAAATTAGAAGTAGTGGAACATGCCAACAGTAAAGTTAGTTATTGGTAGGGAATGAGAGGATTTTTTACAAACTAAGTTATAGGTGAAGGGGACATGTGCCAGGAGTAGAAAAAATAAGGAACTCTTATTCTCTTTTATAAATTCCTTCTTTCTTCTCATTCTCAGGGTTCTGACTGTAATCTACTTTTTGGGCAAGTTAATAGAATTGTAAATATTCCTATGTATGGATATCTTCTTAAGTAATTGAATGTAGATTTTTTTTTTCAACCCTTTCAATTAGTTTATGAGTAGCATATTAAATTATTGTAGAAGTTGTCTCCATCTATTGTTCTCAAATTTCACTTGAATCAAAATATTTATAATATTTTGACTCTTCTTGGAAATTTCCTTGTCAATGTGTGATTGTGTATGTGGGTTTCATTCTAGGAATGAATTAAATTCCATTTACAAGTTGTAATAAATTTGGGAATACATTGTGGATTCAATAAGGATGGTTTATGTAATATCAGAAAGAGATGCGTTATTATTAGGCATTAATTCATAAATAGCTCACTAGTTTGAAGTCATATGCTATTTGGTTTTACATTCATCACTTAGGATTTGAGTCTATGCCAATGGGTAAGCACTAGTCTGATCAATGTTGTCCAAAAATTGTTTCAGAAACACCCATTTATTGATTGCCTTTGTTTTACTATTTAGGTATGGATTTAAAGTAAGTCTTTTCACTCTCAGCTATATTTGAAATGTATAAAGTTAGAATGAAGCCAATTTTGGAAGTTCACTAAGTTCTAGTATAATTCCTAAGAGTTATCTGTTGGTTAGTAATACTTGTGTGTAATTAGTTGATATCCTTAAGTATTACCAGGTTTACCCACCTAGGTTTTGCAAAGCCCGAATCGAAGAGGAATCATTTGCAGGTATAAATTATTCATGTCAATTGGCCACTAATCTCATATTCATGTTGATGGAAGGTGACTAAATCTTGGGTGAATATTAGGCATCAGTTGGAGAAACCAACATTAACCCTACCAAGTTTTATATATGTTGTAATATGGTGAAATGGGTATCCAAAAATGGTCTTATAACCTCTATATAAGTTTTTCAAAGAAATTTATGGTCAAAATACATGTTTTCATGCTCACTTTAAGACCTAAAAATTCTTTACTGGTCAATTATTGTTCAATGTACTCCAAAATACCCTATACTAAAAATGATATATGCTATATAGAATCCAAATGGGTATCCAAATATACCCTTATTCTAGTCAAAAGGTCAAATATGGAAAGATTTATGGGTTAGAAACCTTAATTGGAGGGCTACTAGGAGTTGGGGCTCATTGTGAGGGAGGTTTTACTAAACCTTGTCAAGGGAAAATGTTTGGTGTTGGAATGTGTTGTTGGGAAATTTTTAAGCCTAAAATGACCCTTAGTCTAATTAGGAGTTGATGTTATGAGTCTCCCCTAAACTTAGTATTGAAACCCACAAATTGTTGTCATCATAGGAGAATGCACATTTGGTGAAGGGACCCTCTTGTAAAATTTCTTTTCCTTGGTCTATTGTTGATTTAATGGAGATTGAAATTATGTGATTCCTCCATAATTTGCATCAAATTGGTATCAAATCCCAGAAGATCTAGGAAAAGGAGATTTTTGTGGTTGTGTGGTTGTGTGTTTGTGTTTATGGAGGTGGAGGTAGAAAAGAGAAGAGACCTAGATGAGGCAAAGAAAAAGTGGAAGCAAGGTTAAATGGACTTTCTTGAAGAGATGGATTTATTGAGAAGGTACTTGTGGGTGGAGGATTCACAAAAGAAGAAATGAGAAAACAAAAAAGAGAAGAATAAAGGAAGAGGAAAGAGGAAAAAGAGAAGGCAATAAAATTGGAGATTGATCAAGGGATTAGAGAATTGAAGCAAGCCTTGGAGAAGTTCAAAAAAAATTGCAGTAGAAAGACAAAGATAGCACTTATAGGTCTAGAAGAAGGTCACATGTCCCATTAGAAAGATTATTCAAAAGAGGAAAAGGAAAAAAAGGATAGACGCAACAAAGGAAGAGGTAAACAATGAAGTGGTAAGTATGCCTATGATTATTTTGACATCATCAAGTATTGAAGAAGTTTAAAAGGATAAGGTAGATATGGTTGTCCATGAGTTTACTCATTTTCCATTGGTTGAATATAATAATCAAGTTGAATGACTTGATGATGTTGAGGTTAGTGATCAAGTTGCTAACAAAAAGGTTATAGATTTGTTGCTTGATAAGGTATGTGTAGGTTTGCAAGAACTTATTGATATAGTACCAAATGATGTTTCAAAGGAAGATGAAGAAGGAGATGTGGACATTACAACCCTTTCTAATCAAGATTATGTTAGAACAATAAAGTGGAAGTATGAATTCCATGTGAATACCCAAGAAGTGTTGCAGATACATGTTGGAATTATGGTTTCAAGAGAGGATAGAGGGAAGTTATATTCTACCATTTCAAATATTTATGGACTTGATCAAATAGAGGTAGTTGGAGTAGATAACTTGGGGAAATATATGAAAACTAAATAGGAAGAAAGCATTATTATTTTGAAAGGAAAAAAGACTAAGGAAACCATGTTGGACTACAACTGATTGAATATCTAGAAGGACATTGATTAGTGAACACCGAGTACTGAAATAATATGTAAGATGATTAAATCAGTCAATATATTGTCATTCATGTCAACTTATCTTGATAGTGCTTATCATGTTAGTTACAACATCTGAATATCTGTTGAAGGAAGAGAAGATGAAGAATTGAGATATCTACATGACGAAAAGATGGATATGACAGATAAGGATAAGGTAAACATTGAGTAACTTATTGATGATTCTATGACTGTATATTGTTGACTTGAGCATGTTACATTAACTTATTATGAAGGAGAGAATGGAAATTGGATATGTCAATACAGTCGATAATTAAAGATTTATGTATACACTGAGCCAGTGCAATGTGTACCGAGCTACAATATTAACCGAGCTAGTTCAACTAGTTATCAACGACGTGTTTCTATAATAACCCAGTATAGATGAAAACATTAAATGCAAAGATCAGCTGACTAAAGATGATGAGCTGGATATTAGTATGCTTTCAAGGTTGAAGATAAATTTTGTTATGAGATCCATGGCTGAAAAAATTGGAAGAAGATCCAATGGATGAGATTGAAATGACTTATTGATACAACTATCGAGGAAGGTTTAAGAAGCAAAACGAACGATGAAGATTAAGCGGAAAAATCTGATGGATGATATGAAAATGTTTTACTTGTCTATTTAAGAGACATGAATTTCTTTAACGTCATATGTCGGACTGCAAAGATTTCATGTGAAGACAGTATTCATGCAAGCTTGATCAAATTGGTTATTGAAGAACCTGAGCTACAAAAGTTTTACCAAGCGTCAGAGAACATTACCAAGGGGAAAGTAAGTTGATATATTGATGAAGTGAAATTGATTAATTGATTAGAGGATATATATTTTGGGCTAAGCATAGATCTGAATATCTGCAAGTGAGTTGTATTAAATCAAATCATTACTATATCAGTTTAACCATTGATTTAGAAAATCTCTTAACAAACTGGACTTAACCATCTTTATTATGTTGCCTATGTCATTCAGAGAGTGTACATTGTTATCTTGTTGACCCCATAGTGAATGCTGGTCAAAATTTAACAGTTAGTGTTAAATCCTCTAATCAAGTCACACCTAACAGTGTGTATTGTAATCTTTAACAGGGTTGGCTCTTCACCGAGAACACTTCAGAAGAGTGAATTGTTTTTGGTTTGTCGATCCCAGGTGGTTTTTCCCTTAACAGGGTTTCCACATTAAAATCATTGTGTTATGTGTTTCTTGTGATGATTGTTTTACTTTTATACTTCACATATTGCATATTTGATTTGATCAGTAATCACAGTTAGTTATTTGCTCATAATCGGTAAACTAGACAAACATTGATATTTTATGTTACCGAGTTACATAATTTGTTTAAAATTGTTTTGTGGATTACATCTTGTGTTTGGGACTATGGTAACTGATTCACCCCCCTCTCATTTATTCTAACAATTGGTATCAGAGAAAGTTTTCTCGGAAAGAAAGTTTTAAGGACTTGAGTAGAAAGATTTCAAGATGTATAAGAGGGAAGTGTCGAAGCTGAACAAAGAACATTTTACAACATGGAAGAGTCATATGAGACTTCACATTACTAGAATTGGTGAATTTTATTTATACTTACTGATAATGGCTACATACAACCCACTGTTGGACCTTTGACTCTTGATCAGTTGAGAGACCGTCATGAACATAATATTACTATGATAGAGATTGTTGTTGCTCTATCTGATGCAGAATTTGAGGATGTCAAAGATTGTGCTACTGCTAAGGATATGTAGGATAAACTTGCACTTGTGTATGGTGGTGATGCGAATGTGATGAGAGCTAGAGCTGAAAGCTTGAGAGGTAGATTTGATGACATGAAAATTAAAGAAGGAGAAAATATAGTCTAGTATACAAACCAAATCAAAGAGGTGGTTAATTCTATCTAAGGTGTAGGAGGCTCTATTGATGAAGACATAGTGGTAAGTAAGATAATGAGAACTTTTGTGCCTGTTTATGCAATCAAAATATCTTCTATTCATGAAATGAGATCTGTTCCTAACAACAATCTTACTCTTGATAGTCTGATTGGAAAGTTAACAACTTTTGAGCTGAACAATTTTGATAATAGTGTTATACCAAGTGTTAAGTCTACTTTTATGTCTTCTCTAAAGATTGGTAAATCTAGTAGTAAACATATTATAAGGAATGAAAGTGATAGTAAAACTAATGATGAACTTGATGAGCTTGAAGCACTCATGGCCCGAAGACTACAGAAAGGTAAGGGTAGATATAAGGGAAATTTACTGTTAGCTTGTTTTAATTGTAAAGAAGTTGGCCATATTGCTACAAGATGTCCTAATAGGAAAGAGGATGATAAAGACCAAGACCAATCTGATGATGGGAAATATGGAAGGAGAAACAACCGAGGTTACCAACATCACAACAAAGACCGACACTGAGAACATAAAGATTAAGGCAAAAAGGTACGCTACACTATAGAAGAAAATGAAGATGATTCTAAGATCGACACCGATAATGATATTGAAGTTGTATTTGTTGTAGTGAAAGATGATTTAGAAGAAGATGAAAGGTATGTAGAAACAACACTTATTTCTAAAGTTAGCAAGAATGATACATGGATCATTGATAGTGGCTATACACATCACATGACTGGTGATGAGGATAAGTTTGATCATCTTGAGCATTAGAATGGAGGATCAGTAAAAATAGGGAATGATACACCTTGCATTGTTAAAGGAAAAGGTTCTATTCTATTGAATGATAAAATTAGATGTGATAATGCATACTAGGTAAAAGGGCTTAATTACAATTTATTGAGTGTTACACAACTGACTAACTCAAGTCACCAAGTTGCATTTGAGAACAAGAAAGTGAAAATATATGATGGAAAAGGAAAGCTTTTCAGAACTGGTGCACAATCAAAAGGTAATCTATTTTATCTTGACAATGATGAATCTTCTTATTTACTGGTGAAAAATGAGGATGCATGGTTATGGCATAAGAGGTTATGTCATGTGAATTTTGATAACATGATTAAGATTAGTAGAAAGAGAAAAGTTAGAGGAATGCCTAGTCTAACTAAGCATGATCATGTTATGTGCCATCAATGTCAAAAAGGAAAGATGACAAGATCTAGTTTTAAAAGAAAGGACTACTCATCTAAAGGTATATTGGAGTTGGTTCATACTGACTTATGTGATCCCATGAGAACTTAGAGCTACTATGGTGATAGATACTTTATTTTGTTTGTTGATGACTATCATTTTCTTGAAAGAAAAATCTGAGGCATTAAAAATGTTTAAATGGTATAAGGCTAAAGTTGAGAAAGAAACTAGAAAAGAACTGAAATGCTTGAGGTCTGATAGAGGTGGTGAGTTTGTTTCTAATGAATTCACTAACTTTTGTAATGAGCATGGTATTAAAAGACAATTTTATGCACCTAGAACACCACAGTAGAATGGAATTGCTGAAAGAAGAAACCGATCTATTGTTGATTGTGCTAGAACGCTAATGATTGAGAAAAATTTTGCACAAATGTACTGGAGAGAAGCTGTTAGTACTGCAATTTATGTCCTGAACTAAGTTCAACTGAAGAAGGATACAAACAAGACACCTTACGGGTTATGGTTTGGTTACACACCAAGTGTAAGTTATTTCAAAATCTTTGGTAGTAAGTGTTATATTCTGAACGATGATAGGAAAGGTAAATTTGACTCTAAAGGTGATGAAGACTTGTTCTTAGGTTATTCTACTAAGAGTAAAGCATACAAATGTTTGAATAAGGTTACTAATAAAATGATAGAGAGTACTAATGTTAAAGTTGATGAGTTTGCTGAGAAAAATGAAGAAGAAAGCATGAAGGAGCTGGAAAATTATGGTAAATTTATTTATGTTGAAGATCCAGACTATTTACCGAAGCCACAGGCTGAGTCTACCGAGCATCAGTAAAATGCTACCGATGATCAAAAAATGGAAATTGAGAATCGGGAAGAAGAAATCGAGTAGGAAAATGAACCTAAACAGAATGTTGAGCCTAGCAGAGATCAAGTACTAGCGAGATTTGTTAGAAGACACCATCCTGAGAACTAGATCATTGGAGATAAGCAAGCTCACATGATGATCTGAAGTAAGTTAAGACAAAACACATGCTTAGTTTGTGAGTTTGAACCGGAGAATGTTAGGGATACAATTGAAAATGAAAATTGGATTAATGCTATGAATGAGGAGATATAAAAAATTGAGAAGAATAAGACATGGAATTTAGTGCCTAGACCGAAAGATAAAAATGTTATTGGTACTAAATGGATTTTCATAAATAAGCTGAATGAGAATGAAATTACAAGGAATAAGGCAAGACTTGTTTGCAAAGGTTATGCACAGGAAGAAGGTATTGATTATGGTGAAACATTTTCTATTGTTGCTAGATTGGAAGGTGTGTGCATATTACTTGCTTATGATGCACATAATGGATTTAAGGTATATCAAATGGATGTCAAATCAGCATTTTTAAATGGACTTCTTGAAGAGGAGGTCTACATAGAACAACCGGAGGGGTTTGTTGATCAGAATAAAAAAGACATGGTATGTAGACTACACAAAGCTTTATATGGACTAAAGCAAGCACCGAGGGCATGGTATGAAAGGTTACATGCTTATTTGATAAGTATTGGTTTTGTAAGAACTAGTGAAAATAGTAACTTGTACATGAAAGGAGGATCTGATGATAACATTTTGATTGCTGAAATATTTATTCATGATATTATCTTTGGAGGACAAGATCATATTTGTAAGTCTTTTGCCGATGACATGAAAAAGGAATTTGAGATGTCTATGTTTGGAGAGATTAAATTCTTTCTAGGATTGTAGATTTTATAGCAAAAAGATGGGATATTCATCACTCAATCAAAATACATTAAGGAAGTATTGAAAAAATTTGGCATGGAAGATGCTAAACCAGTTGGAACACCAATGGTCACAAGTTGCAAATTGAAAAAAGATGATGAATCTAAAGAGGTAAACCAGACTTTGTATAGATCAATGATTGGGAAACTGGTGTATGTTGTACACAGTAGGCCTGATATTGCACATGCAGTTGAGATTGTGGCTAGATTTTCTGCCCATCCTAAGGATTCACATATGATTACAGTGAAAAGAATCTTGAGATACTTGAAGAAAATAGAAGACCATGGATTATGGTATACATTTGAAGGGAAATTTGAACTCAGAGTTTACACTATTGCAGATTGGGCTGGAAACATAGATGACCGAAAGAGCACAACTGATGGAGCATTCTTTTTAGGAGAAAGGCTTGTGACTTGGATCAGCAAGAAACAAGCATGCATATCTCAGTCTACTACTGAAGCAGAGTATGTTGTTGCTACTACAAACTGTTCAAATATAGCTTGGATCAGACAAGTGTTAGAAGGAATGAATGAGGTAATCACTGACCCGGTGATTATATATTGTGATAACACTAGCACAATAAACATTTCTAAGAATCCTATGATGCATTCAAAGACAAAGCATATATCAATTAAGTATCACTATTTGAGAGAACAAGTACAAGACAAGCAAGTGAA
Source organism: Chamaecyparis obtusa (assembly GCA_027943335.1). NCBI lineage: Eukaryota > Viridiplantae > Streptophyta > Pinopsida > Cupressales > Cupressaceae > Chamaecyparis > Chamaecyparis obtusa. The sequence continues at coordinate 836,550 of BSBK01005180.1, forward strand.
ATTGGAATTTGTAACATCTAAGGAACAACTTGCTGATATTTTTATTAAACCATTACCGAAGGACACATTTGAGTATTTGAGAACTAGACTTGGGGTCCATCCCCTGTCTACCGGTCACTAAGGTGATTTGGAGGTTGCATCAACCTATACCTATCAGAAGATCATTCATCTTGATGCACTTATCTCACACTTTGGATTTTTGTCTAAGGTTGTGAAGGATTATAGAAGCTGGAAACAAAAATTTATATGTACACTAAAGGTACCTGATGTGAACCGAACAACAGTTATATTTGGCTACTAAAGAGCTGTTTGTTTTCTTTCTTTGGCATTTTTGTCAAAGGGAGAGAGATTGAATATGAAAATAGAGAAATTAGTTATTGAGAACAAAAAGAGAGAGATTATAGAAAGGGAGAGACTTGAATATTTTGTTGCTGAGAACAAAGGGAATCTGAGAGCTGAAAAGATCAAATCCGCAGGGAGAGTCTGTATGGATGATATGAAAAAAATTTACTTGTCTATTTAAGAGACATGAATTTCTTTAACGTCACATGTCAAACTGTAGAGATTATGTGTGAAGAGAGTATTCATGCAAGCCTGATCAAATTGGTTATTGAAGAACCCGAGCTGCATAAGTTTTACCAAGCATTAGAGAACATTATCAAGGGTAAATTAAGTTGATATATTGTTGAAGTGAAATTGATTAATTGAACAGAGGATATATATTTTGGGCTAAGAATAGATCTGAATATCTGCAAGTGAGTTGTATTGATTCAGATCATTACTATATCAATTTAACCATTGATTCAAAAAATATGTTAACCGACTGTACTTAACTATCTTTATTATGTTGCCTATGTCATTCAGAGAATGTACATTGTTATCTTGTTGACCCCATAGTGAATGCTAGTAAAAATTTAACGGTTAGTGTTAAATCCTCTAATCAGGTCACACCTAATAGTGTGTATTATAACCTTTAACAGGGTTGGCTCTTCACCAAGCTCACTTCAGAAGAGTGAATTATTTTTAAGTTGTCGGTCCCAGGTGGTTTTTCCCTTAACAGTATTTCCACGTTAAATCATTGTGTTATGTGTTTCTTGTGATGATTGTTTTATTGTGTTATGTGTTTCTTGTGATGATTGCTTTACTTTCATACTTCACATATTGCATATTTGATTTGATCGGTAATCACAGTTAGTTATTTGCTAGTAATCGGTAAACTAGACAGATGGATTGATATTTTATGTTACCGAGTTACAAAATTTGTTTAAAATTATTTTGTGGATTACATCTTGTGTTTGGGACTGTGGATAATTGATTCACCCCCCTCTTAGTTATTCTAACAGACTAACTATCACTTCTTGTTGTCATAGAAATTTTGGGGAGGAACAAACCAAAGTTCAAAATGAAAGGACGACAAGGTGTTGAGGTAGAGATTAGGATACATCAAATTAGGAAGGATCATATTCCAAGTGACAAGATAGTTACAAGACTAGTTTTTAGGGACCAATGAAAACCAAGGGTGAAGATGAAAATCATTTGGAGTTCTTTCAAAGAGGAAAAGAGGCATACCATAGAGGACATCAATGAGGAGCATCCAAAGGATGCAAACCAATTACTACCCTTAATCGAAGAGGGCTTGGAATTTCTTTTTCCTAAGAGTATGGTGTAGCGGAACCCAATGGGTCCCATGTCTCCATGAAGATAATTGAATTTTTTTTCTTGTTTTGTGTCATGTTATGGTATAATAAGGTCCTATGGACCAATTTTAATAAGTTTAAAAAACTTGTAAGTCTTGTTGGTCATTAGTCTAATATGGACAAATATTGTCATGGTATGGTCAAATTATAGAAAAGTACCCAAAAAATGATGGGAAATAATGTAATAAGGATTATTTAGCCTCTTTTAGCATGTATAGTATGAAATCAAGTTGTTTGGTTTCATTTGGGTAACTTTTGAAAAAGTTATGAAAAACTTACAAAAGTTGCTTGGCAACTTTGCAAGTTTACAATGCAAAAAAGCACAATTTTTGTAACCAAATGGTTACCCATTTGAAAATTTGTTGGGAACCATTGGGAATTGATTCATATATCTTTAAATAACCTTCCAATGGTCTAAGAAGGTTTTTTATGGTTGTGGTGAAGAAATAATACAAACTTTGATTTTTTTAATTTTTCTCTAACTTAGTGACTTGTACGGACATCCATTGTAATGTACAGACACAAAATTTATATGGATGGATAGAGGAAGGATTTATATTTTTCTTGGAATTATTTTGAGGTCATTTCATTAAATATCAAGGGAGATATAAGAATCTTACTAAAAGTGGGTCTGAAACCTACCGAACAAGGGTTTTGTCACAAAAATGCCAATAAATCCCCATTCCAAGGTGGAAAAATTGTAAATCTTGGTGTAATGGTAGGTTTTAAAGTTATTTCAATGTTCCAATTGGTTTCATAGTGGGAAATTGATTTTGGAGAGAGAAAAAGGAAGCCCTAGGTTTGGCATCCCTATGTGACAGACTCAAAATACATTACTTTGACCTCTAATTTGCAAACCTGTTGATATTAATGAAGTTTGGGTGCCCAAAATCAGTGTATTGGCTGGTTTGGAGGTAAAAAACATCTATTATACCCCATTGATTAAGTTGTGGAGTGCATTTTTTGAGTAGTTTCTTTGTAAATGTGACATAATTAATCCTAGGCTGAAAATTACCATCCATTTTTTAGCCTCTTTTTTATAAGTTAACCCTCCCTAATTGTTTTCATATGTTGTAATATGACTAAATGGGTATCCAAAACTGGTCTTATATTCTCTATATCAATTCTTTAGGAAAATCTATGGTTAAAATACAAATTTTGATGCTCACTTTTAGGCCTAAAAATCCTTTACCAGTCAATTATTGATCAATATGTTCCAAAATACCCTATGATGAAAATGAGATATGGTATCTAGCATCTAAATGAGTATCCAAATATACACGTGTTTCAATCAAAAAGGTCATTATGGAAAGAGTTATGGGCTAAAAACCTCAATTGGAGGACTACTAGGAGTTGGGGCTCATTGTGAAGGAGGTCCTATTAAACCTTGTCAAGGGAAAATGTTTGGTGTTGGAATGTGTTGTTGGGAATTTTCTAAGCCTCAAATGACCCTTAGTCCAATTAGGAGTTGATGTTGTGAGTCTTCCCTCAAACTATGTATTGAAACCCCCAAATTATTGTTATCTTAGGAAAATGTGCAATTGGTGAAGGGACACTCTTGTCAAAGTTGTTTTCCTTGGTGTCTTGTTGATTGAATGGAGATAGAAATTGTGTGATTCCTCCCTAATTTGCATCAATTATTGGAGAAATCATAGTCATAAGAGAGTGAATAAGGAGACATGAATATAAAGGGCAAAGATGAGCCACATGGTGGATGTCCAAACGTCCATGCCATTGGGGGCCAAGGGGTTATGAAATCCACTAAAATTTAATATAGATCTCACATGACTTATTTAATTAATTATAATCTTAAATAAAATATAATAAAATTATAAATTGATTTTATATTTTTAGTCTAAAAGTATTTCAAACTTATTTTATAAAAAATATCATTTGAAATAGCCTACAATGTACCCAATCTCCCAAACAAAAAAAATCAAAGAAATAAATGTTTATGTAATTTTCAAACACTTAACTAAAAAAATAGACAACCTAAATTTTCAACACAATTGATTATAATTCTTAATTTTTTAAATTGTAACACTTAAATCACAAACTTATATTAGTTTTGATTTAACTTGGAAAAAAAGCAATAAAGTAGTACCATTGCGAAAAATAAAAAAAGCGTCTCCTGCCATTGAGAAAAGCTAAAGGCATGAAGAATATGAGACGAAATCAATGTGGAGCTGTATGAGAATTGATTGTGAAGAGGGCTCATGGAAGTTGAAATCAATGGGCTCCTCAGCGTTCTTCCCAATAGCGGAATGGGTGTGGGAATTGTATGTGAAAGAGTGCTGAAATTGTTCTTCCCAAGAGTGTTGAAATTCATTGCAGCACTGGAATGGGTGTGTGACCAGAGAGATTCTGCTGGAATGGAAAGAGTGCTGAAATTGGGACTGTTGAGTTCTGTGAAAATCAAGTGTTGGGCATGAAGGGTTTCATTGCAGCACCATGGAAACAATACTCTTCCAGAATTTTATAGATAGAGTATATGCTATATATTTGCTTTTGCAATTTATCTGATATCTTATATGTTAGTTTTACTCTTTTGTGTTTTAATGTCTTTATTCTTTAATTTTTGATTTTTTTTTATAGCATTACTCCTAATATGCTCTGTCATTTGTGGCTTCTTGACCTAGACTTTGTTAAATTAGCTCACTGTTCTGAAATTTTACTACCATCTAGAAATCTGATTGTTTTTTATTTCTACCATTCTTTCCACTAACCCTTGTGCTTTGTTTATGATCCTTGGATTATTGTGGATTGTTATTTATTACTGTAATCCATATGGCCATTTTTTAATTTGTTTTAATTTATAACTTTGTCATATACCCTGTCAATGGCCTCTAATTATAGTTTTTTGGCCCATAGTTCTCATACCTTCATGGCAGGTTTGTTCACTATACTGGTTGAATTAACAATATCTTCCAATAATAAATATATACCTAAGCCAAGGCATGCCAGTTTAGTGAACTAGGTATGGTAGACTTATTACTTTAGGAAATAGTCTTGAAATTTAGACTCTTGTCTTCTCTGGACATACTGGCATGGGTTCCATACAAATCATGTGTCTTCTGCATGAAAATCATGGAGAGTGGAGGGATGTAAATAGTACTAGAAAACTTATATATGGTGTACTCTCCCAGAATCTAAGAATAGAACCTTAGTCTTTTTGTGAGTAATAAGAGAGGCATGAAGGTGCGTCTACATCTAACAATAAATTCAATAATTCATGCTTACATGTATTTTGTCACTCTTTTTCTATAAACAAAGTATATGATTTACATGCACTTTGTCACACTTTTTCTATAAACAGAGTATATGATATATATTTGCATCTGCAACTTATCTGATATTTTATATGTTAGTTTTACTTTTGTGTTTTAAAACTTTTAATCTCTTGATTCTCTAAATTTTATTTTATTTTTTGGGAGCATTGCTGGTTAGAAAAGCCAATTTTAGTAAGGTCTTGTTTCTTTGATATGTATCCATTATTTGTTACTTCTTGTATTTCAGCTTCTGTATATGCATATCTGCTCCTTTTTTGTCAAGAGTTTGAGTGAGATAGTTGTCCGACATAGTAGCTTTTGATATTAGTGTCAGGCTTTTTGCTTCTTGATGTGGTCCTCAGAAGTGTATATCAAGTCCCTCTTTGTCATGTAGGGTTATGTGTGTTGTATAACTGAATCGCAGGTGGATTGGAATATTTTCTATTTAATTACATTGTTTCTTCCATTTTTTATTATCATATAACTTACAAATATCTAGATCTTTGTGTGTAACTTTTAATTAGTTGATATTTAAGATTGAATACAAATTTTTAATATGATCCAGTATCTACATTCTAGCAGTTGTTCAAGTAGTCTACAATCTTTATACTTGATTTTTTTACTAAAGTTCTTATCTTATACTTTTGTTTTTACCATTGCAATATTAAAGATAAGGAGGACGATGAGAAAATAACCAAGCAACTAGTGGAAGCTATAATGATTTGTTTATCTGGAGTTTCAAAGAAATAGTAAGTACCCTTTTCCATTTTCTAAAGAACTTGATAATTTTTCTTATTAATTACATGTTAAGCCACCACTTTCAAACTACTGCAAAATCTAGGAAGAAAATTTGAAGAAAGACATTAATGCTTATATCAAAATGAATAGCATAAAAGTAGAAAGTAAATAACCATAATATTTTATCTATTTGGTGCAACATAAAAATACTATACTATGTTCCCTAGTTGCTAATGTTTAGATGCTAATAACATACTATATTCCCTAGTACACAGCATTACCTAGACACCCATCGAAGTCATCCCCTGCTCCTACTTCTTCAAGTTGTCCTCTATACCATGATTATCCCCTCCCTAATTTTAGGTCATATGACAAGTGACCTAAAGATGATTAAATCCTTTAGAAGGTGTAAGAGATTCCATAATACTAGCAGCTTTGACTTGTCTGATTAACTACATCTTTCTCCCATGTTTTAGACATGAATAGTAGGGGCCCACAACCTCTAGTAGGCTAATGCCATTGGGGTGTGCAATTGGAGATAGCTAGGCCCCTACCATGGCCCTTCAAATAGTATGGGGACGTATAGATCCTAATCAGTATCTTGTTCACCTGGGTATGCCAGTGCATGCAAAGGGGTGATTGTATTGTAGCTCTAAGGATGGATAGGGCCCACCCACAATTCTGAAACAACTAGAAAAAAAAAACTTCAATAGCCAGCTTTCATTATTCTATCATGTTCATCTAATACTCTACTATGTTCCTATCAAGTGTAGCCTATTTTTAGGTCTATCATCGTTATCTCTTTAGTATGCAATTGAAAAATTGTCCTTTAGCCTGTATTGGATGTTAATGTCCTATATCTTTTTAGCAAGCAGAAGATAAGATTTCCTCTCTAAATGCAAAGTACAACTACATAGCGGTCATGCCATTCAACCTGTAGCCTGTAGTGGATGTTAATATCCTTTATCTTTTTTATAGCAAGAAGAAGATAAGGCACCTAGTAGACTCCCATGAATAGCGGTCATGCCATTCATGCCTTGATTTCCTCTATAAATGCAAAGTACAACTACATGCAAGCATTGTTCCACATAACTTAGAATAATGCTAGAGCAGCATGCCTTGATTTCCTCTATAAATGCAAAGTAAAACTACATACAAGCATTGTTCCACATAACTAAGAATAATGCTAAAGTGTTGGGTATGTAATATGTAGGAATACTGTATGGGCAGGGCCTGTTGGTATAGCTCTTGTTTCTAAATTTAGCCTAAATTTTACCCATGCAAGATCACTATCAGCTTGCTTTCTTAGAGAGTTTTGATTCATATCATAAATGATAACTTTGCCAAAGACGTTTTACATAATTTGGATTTGAACACTTTTGTAATCAGAGACGTTTCAATATATTATCTTTCAGAAATTAATGAAAACATCATTTCTGTAACCATTTTTATTTGATAGTTATACAATGAAATCCAATAAGCCATATTTTCTTTGGGGGAATCAAATGAGACTATGAAAATTTAAGTCCTAACTTCATTATATTGTCAACTCATACATGAGTTGTCATCCATTTATTTAGGATAAATAAATAAAAGAAAGCCTGTAAACCATCCAACAAATTCAATGATAATTTTTGTAAAAGATGATTTAACATATTCTTATCTCCTCTTATGCAAAATTGATGTCGATGAACCTCTTCTTATGTAAATGGATCTCCAAATGGATACCCTATCTTTGCAAATTAATATTCAAGTTTGAAACTCTATCAAATTTTGTAGAAGATGGAGTGAAGAATCAAGGCATACTCATACAAAGAAGAAATACAATGAATGTGTTATCTCAGATCTAAAAGATAAATAATCCTTAAAAGAATGAGGGAGAACAATAATAAAAATTAATGTATACACCACTCAAAGTACTACTTAAGCTTCTCTTGTTTTCGTGCTTCAAGCTTGATTCTTTAATCTGATCTTAGAAAAGTTGCAGCTATATAGTAAATGAGCAGCACTGATAATATTATTCCATTGTCCATTTTATTGGATGGATAAATATTTGAAAGCTTATAGTAAAAATAATCAAGTTTTAAAATTTTCCAACGATATATTCCATTGTCCATTTTATTAGATGGATCTAATTTTCTTTTTCCAATTGCTTTCTTACCAATGAATGCTTTGAAATAACACAGTTATGTGGAATGGATTTCTGCATAACTGTGTTAATGTAGATCATAGTCAATCTTTCTTTTCTTTAGAAGGCTTATTTCATATCTGCTCACTTTTGCATGTCAACTGAAGTCTGCCCTCACATGCATGTTGATGGTTCAGATCTATTTTCTATGTGCTTTTAGATGCATGTTGATGTTTCAGATTTTTTTTAGCATTCCAAAAAGAGGATATATCAATCCATATTGATACAGGTATGTCATCTATTCTATTAATCTATAGTTGTATGTGATGATTTTAATATAAACAAATTTAGATATTAATCTTCCTTCTTTATAGTCATTGTTTGCTACAATATAATATGTTTTTATTTGCTTGAAGAATAGTGTGCTTATTTGTTGAGGAATTTTTGGGTGTAGTATTATTTTTATTTTCCTTTCTATTAAATTTCATATTCGCAGTTTTGAGATATATGTTTATATTTATTTCATATATTAAATGGCAAGTGGAACAAAGTATTTTTTTTTATAGTAAATAATACACATTATATATCATTAAAAGGTTTGTTAATGTTAAGTGTGAAATGTGCAGAGTTCATTTGGTTGAGAAGAAATGATTAAAAACAAATGTCAAGAACATTGTCGTTTAAATAGATTTGTGTACTGGTGAATGTCTAGATTTTTAAATTAAAAAATAAATAAATCATGTAAAGCATCAATCTCGATAATTCAACTATCTAGAAAGAGGATATATCAGGCTATATTGATACAAGTATGTTATTTATTCATTTGACATTTTTTAAATTTTAATCTATAGTTGTATGTGAAGATTTTAATATAAGCAGATTTAGATATTAATTTTCTTTCTGTATAGTCATTGTTTGTTGAATAAGTTTTTATTTATGCAAAGTAAGTTTTCTGGATTCGATTGTGTAAGTATTTTTAGCATCCAGAAAACTTACACAATCGAATCCAGAAAACTTACTTTGCATTACTAATGGATTGTGGAAATCTTATGTTGTTAAGTTTTTATTTGTTTCAAAACTTATTTTTTTAGCATTCAAGAAGATGATGTACTAGGCCATATTGATACAAATATATTATTTATTCATTTAGTTTTCTTCATGTCTCTTAAATTTCATATTCACAGTTTTGAGATATATGTTTATATGGCAAGTGGAGCAAATTATTTTATGTATGTATCATTTGATAATTTTGATGTTTAAGGGTTTGTTAATGTTAGGTGTGTAATGTGCAGGGTTCATTTGGTTTAGAAAAAATGATACCAAAATAAATGCTAAGAAGTATTGTCATTTAAAAGATATTTGTATCTTATTGTAAAGAGATTTGTGTACCCGTGAATGCCTAAATTTCTTATAGGCATTGTTCAACAATTATAATTAATAAAAAATATAATTTTTTTTAGGAGAGGTAGAAATGCCTCTCCACAAACTCTTGAGGATGGCCATGGACATCCTCCAAGAGGTCTTTCTTGTTCTCTTTTTACATTATTTTTTATGTTTTTTTAATTTAATTTAATTAATAATTTTCATAATCAAATATGTATTTTTAATTTTTAATTTATTTTACTTAATTAAATTTGCTACTCAATTATATATTTTAGAAAATTAATTGAAGTGCTTTATTTTTTGCTAATTAAACAATTGTAAATATTCTTTATAGATACAATCAATAAAATTTTAAAACAACAATTATATTTCCTTACATTTACAAAAATTGATTAATAGAGCTAATGAGTAATGAATGAATGTATGTTTGTATTTATGATTTCATGTAAACAACTTATTGATTAGTTGAGTCTTATGGTTTTTTTATAAAACATGATTGCATGTAAACAAGTTATATAAATTTCTCATACCTAATTTACATCTAACCATTATGGAGTGTTTGGTGTTCCTTTGCATTAATAATAATGACATTAATTAAATGTCATTCAATAAATTATGTATGAATGAATTTATTTATGAGTGAATGTATGTATGAATGAAATTTGTTTGTGAGAGAATGCACGTATGATGGTATGTATGAGTGAATGCATGTATAGGGGTTTGAATGAATGCATACTTGCATGTATTATGATTGTATGTATGAATGAATGAATGAAGATACAAATATATGTTATATGAATGAAGAAATGTATGAGCAAATGAATGAATGAATAAATGTATGATTGAGTGAATAAATGCATTAATACATGCATTATAATTGTATGGTTGAATTTATGAATGGATGCATGTTTGTATGTATGTATGAAAGTATGAACGATGGAATGTATGTATAAAGTGATAAATGTATGAACAATTTATGCATAAAGTATGAATGAAGGAATAAATGAGTGTATGTATGTATGTATGAAGTTGTGGATGAATGAATGTATATATGTATGAAGGTTTAAATGAATGAATGTATGAATGAATTTATGTATAAAAGTATGAATGAATTATGACTGAGTGATTGTATTCATTAATGCATGCATTATAATTGTATGATTGAATTAATTTATGAATCTATGAAGTTATAAATGAATGAATGCTTTATTGTATGTAAGTATGAATGTTTGAATGAATCTATGTATAAAAGTATGAATGAAAAGTATGTATGTATATATGAATGAATGTTTGTATGTATGAAGGTATGGATGAATGAATGAATGTATGTATGAAGGTATGAGTGATTGAATGTATGAAGGTATGGATGAATGGGTGAAGGTATGAAGGTATGAAGGTATGAAGGTATGGATGTATGCATGAAGGAAGGAATGAATGAATGTATGAGGAAATGGATGAATGAATGTATGCATGAATGGACGAATGAATGTTTGTATGAATAAGTATATGGATGAATGAATGAATGTATGAAGGTATGAATGAATGGTAGTATGGATGAATGAAGGCAGGTATGAATGGATGAATGTATGTATGAAGCTATGGATGAATGAATGAATGAATGTATGAAGGTATGGATGAATGAATGAAGGTATGTATGAACAAATAAATGAAGGCATGAATGAAAGAAGGTGGATATGAACAAATGAAGGTATGTATGAAGGTATGGATGAATGGATGAATGAATGTTTGTATGGATGAATGAATGAATGTAAGGTATGGATGAATGAATGCATGAATGTATGCATGTATGTATGAATGTAAGAAGGTATGAAGGTATGAATGAATGTTTTTATGTATGAAGATATGAATGTATGGATGAATGGATGGATTGATCAATGAATGGATGAATGTATGTACATATCCATGCATGTGTGTATTGATCTATGAATGCATGCATGTATGCACATTTGTACATAAAAATATGGATGAATGAATGCATGTATCTACACATTCATGCAAATACATTGAGTGAATGAATGCATTTATGTGGATGCATGAATGCATGTATGGATAGATAGGTGGGTAGTTATATATGTATGTGTACATGTATCTATGCATGCATGAATGTATGCATTGTGTGTATATGTATGTATATATATACACAAGTACGTACATCCATACATATATATGCATGCATGTGTGGATGTATGTACACACACACACACACACACATATATATATATATATATACACACATATGTGTGTGTATATGTATATGTGTGTATATATATACACATACATACATATGCATGGGTGTAACATATGTATGTGTGGATGTACATACATATGTTTTATGTGTGTGTGTGTGTGACACATGCACACACAGATATTCTACATATGTATGGGTGTAATATAAGTGTGGATGTAGAGATGTATGTATATATGCATATTTATATGTATATATATACATACATATGCTTGGGTGTAATGTGTGTGTGGATGTACATACGTATGTGTATACATGCATATTTATATGTTATATATATGTGTGTGTGTGTGTGTGTATATATATGTATATTGTTATATTGATATATACATACATATACATGAGTGTAATTTATGTGTGTGGATGTATATATGTTATATACATATGCACATACATCAATCCATATATGAATTATATATGTGCATGTGTGTGTGTATACACACACACACACACACACACAAAGATATTATCTATATGTATGAATGAATGAATGCATGTATAGATAGGTAGGTAGATAGCTACATACATAAGAAGAGATATATATATATATATATATATATATATATATATATATATATATATATATAGTTTAGATACACAAATTAAGTAGGTGGATATGTGTGTGTGTGTGTGTGTGTGTGTTGAAATGTGTGTGTATATATACATACATATGCATGGGTGTAATATATGTGTGGATATATATATATATATATATATATATATATATATATAGACACACACACACACACACACAAAGATATTATCTATATGTATACATATATGTATGAATGAATGATTGAATGCATGTATAGATAGGTAGGTAGATAGCTACATAGATAAGAAGATATATAGATAGTTTAGATAAGCAAATTAAATAGGTGGATATGTGTGTGTGTGTGTGTGGGTGTGACACATTCTACATATGTGTGGGTGTAATATATATATATATATATATATATATATATATATATTAGTGTAACTTATGTGTGGATGTATATATGTCATATACATATGCACATACATCAATCCATATATACATCCTATACATCCATATATGCATTATATGTGCATATGGGTGTAGATATATACATATATACATACATATATATACACACACAGATATTATCTATATGTATACATGTATGTATGAATGAATGCATGCATGTATAGATAGGTAGGTAGATAGCTACATAGATAAGAAGATATATAAATAGTTTAGATAAGAAAATTAGGTAGGTGGACACACACACACACACACACACACACACATATATATATATGCATGTGTATATATATATGTGTGTGTGTGTGTGTGTGTGTGTGTGTGTGTGTGTGTATGTATATGTATGTGTATATATATATGTGTGTGTGTGTGTGTGTGTGCGCGTGTGTGTGTGTGTGTGTATATGTATGTATGTATGTATGTATGTATGTATGTATGGCTGCATAGATAAGAAGATATATAGATAGTTTAGATAAGCAAATTAGGTAGGTGGATATATATGTGTGTGTGTGTGTGTACATGTATGTACATATATGTATATGTACGTACATATATGTATATATATATGTGTGTGTGTGTGTGTGTATAAATATGTGTATATGTATATATGTATATACATGTATGCACATATATGTATATATATTGATGTGTGTGTATATGTCTATATGTATATATATGTATATGTATACATATACATGTCTGGATGTATGTTGAAATGTGTTAAGAAGGTTTACATACATGAACAAATGCATGTGTGTATAGATAGGTAGGATGTATATATATGTAATATAGAGATATATAAAAGGTAATACAAGTGATTATTTATAGCTTAGATTTACTTAGTGTAGGAAAAGAGATTAGGATAACGTCTTAGAGAGTTGGTAGAATTTGCAATAATAAAGATTTTGTTTAGAGTAAAAGGAGATTATGATTAGTTAAGACAAGTGAAAGATCAATTAATACTAGAAATAATTCTCAATTGAAGGAGAAAATGATTGAGAAATATCATTTGGACCTCTTTTGTAACTTCTTAAATAATTCACCTAATTTGAAAATAATTTTTCTTCTTTATATAAGTTGAGATTCTTCTCCCCACTCTTATGGATCACAGTTCATTACATCTTAAAGTTTTAGACTCCCAACTTTGTCAATTTTTATTCATATTTTATTGTCTTTTTCTAGATAGAAACTTAGATTAAGAGGTATATTACCATTCATTCCTAGCTCCATTTCATTACAATAACTAGAATTTTTTATTTACAAGATCAAGCTCTACTTTAATCTTATATAGATAAATCATTGGTTTTTGAATTGTAATCAAATATTCAATTTTTATGACAAACCTACATTAATAATTGGTATCATTTGGATCACTTCCATTAAAAACATCAACAATCCCACAAGCTCAAATCTAAAAAGTAGTTAATTGATACAAAATACTTTTGATTACTTTGTTCTTCTTGTTAGTATGCAATTAGCCCAAAAATATCTAATTTGAATTTTATTTTGAATATAGAATAGGTATAGATTTCTTTGCCTTTCCTAAAGGATTTAAAAAAGAGTTAGTAGCTTAGTAGTTAGAGGTTACTTAAGTGTACTTTTTCAAACTGATTCTTATAATTGAATCATATTTGGACTAACCAATTTTTATTTTAAACTTACAATCAAAATTATACAAACATGAATACATAGACAATGTTCTACATGCATTTTCAAGAGCTTCTAGATCCTACCTTTCAAATATTTGCTCTAAAATGGAAGGTTTTGAACAGGGTATGGACATCCAGGGATAAACAATAGAGGAATTTAATTAGATGTTGTATCTACTTCTGATAAAACATTTTAGTTTTAATAATAAAGGTTATGTAAGGATATTATGATAAATAGGTCACAATTTATGAAAAAATTTACTTTTTCTTAATTTGGTTTCAACAAATAAAAATAAAAATAGTGTTTTATACAATCTTTATAACTTCTAATAATAGATATAATATTGTTTATTATTTATTTTAGTTGCTTTTATAAATTTCTAAATTTCTAAATATTTTTACAAAAAACATACTACTTTAAATGGGAAAATGAAGGTGAATAGGGAAAACCAGCTTTGGAAGCTTAGAGAATTGAGTATGAGAAAATGAAAAAATTTTACTTTAAAAAGAAAAAGGTAATTCAATTGTTCCAGCAAGTCTCAATAGGAAGAGAAAGATCCCTACCCTAGATCTTTGATTTAAAATTTCATTTAGATTTTTGTGATTGTCATAAGTGATTATTTCCATTGTTGTTTAAGATTATGTGTTAAACTTAAAAGATAAATAAAAATTAGATGATTTATTTATGTATAATAGTAAAAAAAAGTATTAAAACTTATTTTTCCTATTTTACATTAATAAAATTGCACCTTTTCACATTTATACTCCTCATTCACATATCTTAGGAGTTAGGATTGGTAGTATTAATTTTAATTTAACCATTATTGTTGGAAAAAATGAGAAAAATTTGATAAGAAAACACACCCTAATATAAACATTGAGGTATAAAAAGGCCTGTTGTTGAGGAAAAAGCAAGAAAGCACTATCGTACCATTAAGAAAAAGAAAGAAAGCAGTATTATGATAAATAGGTCACAATTTATGAATTTTTTTACTTTTTATTAATTGTACAACTAAATTTGTTTAAGTTAATAAATATTATTTATTGACATAATATTTAAGAATATTATGAATAGATATACTAGCACTTGCACCAACGAGGTGCAATGTTTGCACTGATAGGAACATATGGTGTATTGTATTTGAGAAGTATAGGGCATTAAATTTTGTGCATATGTTTACCTTTAAAAATGTATAGAAAACATGGTATGCCATATAGAAATCAATCACATTAATTACACTATAGATGTATATATTTAAAATTACAATTATTGAAGTATTCTAAAAATCATCCCTTAATACTGTTGTTGGTCAAAATTTGTAGTAATTCTAGGGGAATTTCTCACTGTGAGAAGTGGGCAACAATGTTGAATGTAACTAGTATCAATTTTACTAAGCATTTTGTCAATGTTGCCACAAATTATATGTTTATGTTGTTCTTTACCTTCGCTGTTTATTCTATTGTCCTTGTTCAATCTTTTTTTATTAGTCTCATTTGTTTGCATTATAACTTTTTTCAAAGAATTGCAATGAGTATTTAGCATACTCATATCTTCAAAGAAGCTATCCAATGTTGTAAGGATGTAAACACTATTCACTTGGAAAACCAAAGTGGATAATACAACATTAAGTTATCCCATATTTGTAATGACACTTTCTTGGAGCTTTAACAAAATAAAAATTTATTAGAATCAAGCCACTAAAATAAGCAAGAATGTTACCACAAAATCACTATTGGATGGGTCAAGCATTGGTAAAGAATACAAAGCCTTCAATGAACAAAATACTTTTCCAAAGTAAGGTTGTGTTTCCTAGCTTGAGACAACCTACCATATAAAATTAAAAAAATTATTAGCAATGAAATGCTACAAACTCAATTGCTATCGAAAAAATCCATCAAAAAAATAATTATGTGTTCCTTACCTTCAATATCCCTAGAAAATCAAGGATCTATGGTAATAATAACAATAGAGATTGTGGGTGATGTTGTCTTTGGTCCAGTTGCTGCCTTGGGTGCTAGAGTTGCGAGCTCTTTTGTGGCCTGCCCTTTAGTGGGCTTGTCTAGCTTTTCTTTGGCTTGGCAGAAGGATGTCAGAAAGGTGGAGGATGGATGGACAACAGTGAAGGGAAAAAAATTTAAACCTTTCACTCCTTCCTTTGATATGAACTTATGTTCACATAGGGATGGGCAAAAATGTAAATCTTGATTGCCCTTGGTTGTTTTTGGTAACTTACATTCACATAAGGATGGGCAAAAATGTAAATCTTGATTGCCCTTGGTTGTTTTTGGTGTGGGCTTCTATCCACTTGGTAGGAATTCTGGTTTGTTCATTTGGTTTGTTTGGTGGGGCACCACAGTTGTATTGGTCTTTAATTGCAATATATGTTTATACTCTTGTATAAGGTTTTGGGTCCTTTCAAAACCTCATTTTACGTAATCAAAACAATAGAGATTCATGGGATCTAGCATTATCTAGCTCTTCCAATAAATCAATAGAAGGATGGCATTGAGGTATACCTGATTCTAAACAAGAAAGCTCACATCCTATCTCTAGAGGAATGGGTGGAAATGTTCCTACTTCTGGATAAAAGAAAATGAATCTAAATACAACAATTATTCAATGGTTTAGGAAACAGAACTACAAGGCTTTCAGTTATAAATAGACAAATTTATAATAATGTTTCATCAAATTTGTAGCAAGAAACTGCAAATGCCTACCCCATCAAGCAACCTAATGATTTTAGGGAAATAACTCTTTGTGTGAAACTTGCTCCAATATCTGGTACATCTCGAGAGTAAAGTGGAAGCCTGCATTTCAATTGGTAGTGAGTCTTATTGTAATAGAATCCAGGTAGTTGATAGAGTCAACCTTATTTATGCAATCCGAAGACTAAAACCATTAAAAATGTAAGCGAGGTAGATGATAAAAATTACTTTATTAATTTATACATTTTTTATCTGATGTTGAACAATAACTAGCTATTTAGTCAATAATTATTGCCTACTGCAAGAAACAAGATGTATGTCCTTGTTGACTAAGGAAATTCTTTTGAGAATTCAAACAAACAAGCCTTACAATTAATATCCTCCAAATTTTGGATGGTTGTTTGTGGTAGAGGGACCTTGGAATCTTGAGAAAGATTAGATTCATTCCATGTATTACCAGTTAAAAGAACATGATATTTATCAGAAGAATCTAGCCCTTGAGGTCCTCTTTAAGGCCAAAATACCAGAGACTGGTTACTAGATTCAGATGTTAAATGATCATGTGACCTGTGCAACTTTGCAGCATTATGTCATGCTAAACATGTAACTTCTGGGTCTGTTTCACCATATGAAGATGCCTATGAGACAACTTTCATCTAATCAAAAACCTGAGAAGTAATAGAAAAGCGAACCTCAAAAATCCTTCTTGAATCATATTTGAACTTGAAAAGAAGAACACAATTTCAAAGGACAAAGATTTTCTTAATACTTATTACCTACAAATACTGCTCAAATACTCAAACCAAAGATAGATGTTAGATCCTTCTATAAAATTCATGAATCACCATTGAAGGAGTGAAATATTAAAAGCCTTCTTACTGCACTTAATTAAATTACCAGAAAACCAGGGATAGTTCTCAACCATCAATATTTTTGACAAACTTTGCACACTTTCATGTAGCTTTCTGTAGGCATCATTGTCCTTGCCAAATGTGGAAAATCCAAAGGCACTTTGTGATGAGGCAACCTCCCATATTATTTCAAAAAAATGATCCCTGCACTGTTCACGGTTGTTGTATTTTCATTGAAATGTCTACCCAAATATACAACTTGGGATTTGTCAAGCCATATGTAGAAAAAAAATAGAATATACTATAGCTAGAAAACATCAAATAATTGCTTACTATAGTCCAAAAGTTATTACGAGAATCTCTAGTAGCTTGAAATGGTGAGGATGTAGGCATGGCCATAGGTAGATGCTTTTGTGGTATTTTCTCTCTCAATTTGTTGGGTGATTCCTATAAGGAACATTTTGCTCCATAGGTAGATTCATATGCCTTGAAAGAATGCAATGTTGCATATTAATGTAAACAAGTTGATTTTCATTTAGAATGTAGTACAAGTAGATTCAATTTTTAACTAAAGCAAAGAAAAGTCACTTGCTGAGGATCATGAAGAGGCCATATTGTACCATATATAATTGTCCAAGTAAAAAATTAATATGGATCTTTAGTGAGAGTTGAACTAAATAATGTTATAATGAAATGCATATGAACAGTAAAAATTTATAGTTGTTACCTATGTAGATTTTTTGTGGATGTGGTCCTCTTTGCTTCTTATACCAATGGAGTGGGTAGATAGCAAATTTATTTTAAATAAGAACAAGTACCACATGTTTCAAGAGATAGGTAGAATTTGGGTATGCGTGCAATGGTAATCGATCTTCTTGTTGGAGAAAATTGTAGCTGTCAGATGAAATATATGGTACCTTTATTATGTGGAATTGTTTTCCATGTTATATGGTTGTGTTGATTGTTGTTGTGAGATGTAACCTTTATATATTTTTTTTGTTAACTTGCAATGTTGAAAATTAATGATAGTAAAATAACTTTGCATAACCAATCTGTGTGTCAAGAAAGAATCTCAACATCAAATCCAAGAACTTTAAGAGTTTCATAAATGTTTGGTTGAACAAATAGAATAGATAGTTCCATGTGAAAGGATATGTTGCAGGGGCATTCTTGGGTCCTAGATGAATCTGCATGTTGGTGTGTTGATTTGGTCTTGTGTTGCTCAGTTGTAGCTTTAACCGATGATCTTGGTTATTGAAGGAGGCTCAGTCATTGAAGGAACTCGGTAAACTCTGGCGCTCAGTGGAACTTGTACTCGGTGATGCTTGTGGTGCTCGGTCGATGTACTTTCTCAGAGATTTCTAGCATGCTTGATTGATTTATTGGTGCTCGGTAGTTCTAGCTTACCGACTAGAGTTCTTGGAGATTTGTTGGGCCGACTTGGTGTATTTAATGTTGGTGGGTGATGTTACATTTCCTAGGTAGATCTAGAGGCTGACATGGAGAATTAAATAATTGTAAGGCTATTTGAGAGCCGATTGTTATTGCATTTAATATTTGTTTGTAGTGGAAGCTAACTTGGCTTAGGAGTTAATTGTTTCTTTCAGCTGACTTGTGGTTGAGGAAATGTATTTAAGGAGTGTTTGGGTAGTTGTTAAGGGAAGATTGGGGAGTCAATCAGTAGAGTCAATGATTGACAAGGATAGCCATTAGATCCTATGAGATCTTGCAAATCAAATTGATTTCTGATATTTTGTAATAGCAGAGCTAGTGGTTTGCATGCTTGGAGACAAGGAGATTTCTTGGTGTCTTGTGAGCTCAAGTTCAAATCTATCTTTGTGCTTCCACCAGTTGTTGATGTATTACAGAGCTGGACTAGCTAGGAGGTTGCAAAATTACTATTGTAATTGATTGTAATTGATTGTAATTGGCCCTAACCCAAAGCTAGGTTTTAGATATTCTTTGTAACATATTATTGTATGTCTCAGATGTTCTTTCTACTTTTGATGCATATTTAGCAATTTTTTTGAGAAATAGTTTTCATGAGATAATAGGTTGGCAATCTAGTTGGCTCTCCAAATCATCAACATGTCTCGATTATGTATGTTAAGTTTTTCATCATTACTTGTAGGCTCATACTT
The DNA here is from genome assembly GCA_027943335.1 of Chamaecyparis obtusa. Classification (NCBI taxonomy): domain Eukaryota; kingdom Viridiplantae; phylum Streptophyta; class Pinopsida; order Cupressales; family Cupressaceae; genus Chamaecyparis; species Chamaecyparis obtusa. Next base: position 856,381 of record BSBK01005180.1, read on the forward strand.
TTTTCCCATTCTCATCATATGATATAGTGGAGCTTGTTTGTTCTTTCCATGGATCTTTATAGAGACACTCTAATTTAGAACCTTTCTTTCTTAAGCATGTGCCTTCTCTACATTTTGTATGTCATTGGACTCAGTTTATTAGCTCTTCCTAGTCATGACTGGGTTCTGTAGCTAATATCTCTTATGCATCAAACAAGCATGGATCATCAACTGGAGATTGAAACATTGTGTTGTTTTTGTGTGGTCCATCGCAAGGGTTCCAAGTGGTGACATAGTTGTCAAAAAAATCCATGCTCTTCCAAGTTTTGTAGTATTGTTCCAATTAAGTTTATCCATTTCAAGTGCATTTTTTATTCAGATAACCCCATGCACATGTGTTCTTCCTCTAAGTTTCCATTATGTTCTATACCAATATTTTTTTGCATCCAATAGTTTTTCAAAGACTTCTTCATGAAATATTGTAAATCTTTGATGCATGTACAATGCTATGATATGGGGATTATTAATTATGTTCTCCATGCATTGTCTATTTGATAGTATTTTGGGTGGAGTACCATTTGAGAGAAATTGATGTAAATCTAGCCATTTTGTGTCTGTTGCACTCAGTGTGAAGAAAAAAGTAAATGATCCTATTTGGTTGATCATGTCTATCAACTCTACGTGATATTTGCTCCAATATGGTCATGTACCTCGCATGAAAGAACCACGGTGCATTAGTTCCTTCGCAAGTTGGTTGTCTGGAAAATTCGTAAGGTGTGCAAGAAGGTTTTCTATAGTGGTAGGTATGTTTTCTTCTGCATTTCTCTTGATGAATATGGTTGCAACTGCTTGACTATGATGTCTACACATGATATTGAAGATGAAATATCTGAAGCAGGGATGCCTTCCAAATCTATTGTCATGGAACCTCATTAAGTGTTGTGCAAACTCATGAATGTGCACTTCCTTTATCCGTGGTTGCATTACTTGTGCTGATCTATTTGGAAAGAGATGAAAATGCTATATCCAGAAAACCCTTAGTGTTGTATTCGTTTACTAGAGATGAGTCTATCTCTGGCCAATTAATTATGTTGGTTGTGTTGTTTTAAAGTTGCAATTTTTTCTTAATAATTTCTATCTCTATAGTTTTTTTTTATTATTTAGACATAAATGAAAAAGTGTATGTTGTGGTGTTTTCATTTAGGTCTTCATCAATGTCCATTTGAGTATTTGGCACCACCATGTCTTCAATTGTTTCAATGGTTTTGAGCATACTTGAAACATTTGTACTTGTTGTGGAATCTCTGCAAGATATTAAACATTGATCATGACATCCCTATAGTACAGTTCAAATTTCCCCTTGTATTGCAATGCATCTATAATGTGTCTCGTTCCGACATAACAATCATAGGACTAGCCTGTTGTATGCAATCTTTGAAATATGAGTATATCTAGATCTTGTATTCTTCTTGGAAGAATATTTTCAATGTTGTTTATGTCCTGTGCAAAGCTTATCGTGTGTCCACAATATTTATACTAGCCTCCAAAATTTTGAGTGACTTGCAATACTAGGTTAATCCTGGCAATAAGCATTTCTTCAACTTGGGTTAGTCTTTTGAGTACAATAGGTTGTTCTCCTAGATCCATGTTGTTGGAGGTTGAGAACCAATGTATTCCTTTTCTCGTGGGAGCATCTTTTTCATGTGGGAGTTATGTTTGTTGATTGGAAGCGCATTCACGGATAAGATTCTTTGCATATAGTGAAGGTTTGCAAGTTGAGAAATGTATTAATCCTTTGATGAAATTGTCTTAATGTCATTGTGTAATCATTTTTTTGCCTCATATGTACTTTTTTGTTAATGTAATTGAATTTGTTGAGCTTCAAATGGTTAGTCCTCTAATTGTGAAACTTGTTGTTGTGTGGTTGTCTCTTCAGTAGTCTATGCTTCTAGTTGTTGCAAAGAAATTGAAATTTTCTCTAATATTTTTGCTCACCTACGGGCAACTATCACATCTTTATTATGGGCATAGTATTCTCAATATCTTTTCCTTCTTTCTTGTTGTTGAAGCTCAAAAAGAGGATTTCCTACGAGATAGTTTGTTTGTTGTTGTAATGGATTTTGTTGAGCTTCAAATGATTGTTCTTGTAATTGATTTATTTTTTGTTGTGTGGGTGTCTCTTCAGTACTTTGTGCTTCTATTTTTGTGAGGTAATTAAATCTTGGTGTAATATTTTTGTGGGTATGCAGGTAGCTATCATATCTTTATTACGGGCATAGTATTTTTTATTTCTTTTTCTTTTTTGTTGTCGTTGGGTCTCAGAAAGTTGAGTTTCTGGGAGATGATTTCCAGTGGGATTTTCCATATGCTAGTGACTGTAAATATGATAATTTTTATTTTAGATAAATTATTCAAAGAAGGTAGGCATGCATTAGAAGAAGACTGCAATTAATGGTGAGGAGAGGATAAATGAAAGTAATCTTAGTAATTGATCACAAATTTGTTTGTAAATGATAATCTCTATAGAAGGAGCTTCAATGTGTCTTTTTACTAATAACTATTTTTTTACCAAAATCAAATGCCTTTAAATAGTTTGCATGTAAAGGAGTAATAATATTACTTCATATTTTTTCAAATTTTGTATGCATCAATAGTACAAGCTGGAAAATATATGATGACAATTTTCATAAATAGCTATGCTTTATGCATTTTTGTAGCTTTTGTATGTTGCCTCACATTAATTCATCTTAGATAAAGTTGACACATTAATTCATCTTAGATAAAGTTGAAGAGATTTTGCCTCACATTAATTCATCTTAGATAAAGTTGAAGAGATTTTGCCTCACATTAATTCATCTTAGATAAAGTTGAAGAAGAGTTCATTCTTGTTGACAAGTGCTCATATGGTGGTGGTGTATAGAACATAGTAAAACAACATCAATCATAGTTGCATTCAACACGAAAATAACATTTTATACTAATCATTAGAAAATGATTTACATGGAGAAGAGAACACACTTTTGTATTGGAGTAGAATGTACAAGAAAGAGGAATATATATTTTTTACAATGAGTGAAGTAGAAATATGGTATTGTACGAGAAAGTTATATCTATTCTCTTTAGTAGTGGTGGTAGTAGTGTGTTTATGTACATTTTGATTTAGCACCATGGCAAAGTAATTTTAGCAGACAACATTTCTTGGATTTTGGAAAGTAGGATATTACTTTCAGCAATAAAATCTACTTTTTGCACCCTTGTGATGATTGTGTTTATTCGAGTTGTATTGTTGTACATCTCTTGATTCCATGTTAAGGTGAAAACATATTCCCAGTTGAGTACATCTTTTATGATATGTTCACTATTTTTTTCTGCATCATGGATAAATTGTAAAGAGTACAACTCTTTTGCATACATTTTCATAAGTTGTGTTACTCCTTGATCAAATGCAATAGCCCACATTGTGTCTATATGATCCTGAAGCTTGATTTACAGTGTATACCCATAATTACAGTTGGTCGGGTTTAAATTGCAGTTTGAACAAAACCAATTTCCTTCTTTATCTTGAGTCAATGCCTTTTTGCATTCTCATCCACCTAATTGATTGGGGTGTGCTAGATATAAAATCTTGTCTTGTTTGATGAATAATGATGTTTCTCTCAACATGATTTGGAGGGATTCAATAGTAACTTGAGTCTTTCCCTGAATATTTGAGATGGTCATTTATGGAGCAGTTGTAGGTGTCTCATTGTGCCTTGTTGTAGCGGATTGCAAGTTACATCCACTTTCTTGGAACCATTTTTTCAAATCTGATGCATGTTGAAGTTCTAGGTCTATTGCTAGGTTAGTATTAGTTGATGTGTTCAGAACCTTTCCATTATATTCATAAACATGACAATTTTTAGCTGTAAGGATAATTTTTTCTTTGTTTTTGTGCTTTTTCTCTATTTGACCACCTACCTTTTCTACTACTAGTCCCCAAAGTGTGATATCTATACATTTCTTAGACATATCTAATAGTGTTATATTACAGCATAGAAGTTATGTTCCATCTTTTCTCCTTATTGTTGATGTTAAATTGACAAACATGACAACTCCAATTGCATCATTTGTGTTGTTGGTCATTGTCATTATATCACTAATAGCTGTGAAGGTGAAATGGTGCTTTGGAATTGACAAATCGTCTTCACAATGGTTCACTTTTGAGTTTGTTGCCAGAGGAATTTCTAATCCACTATTCAATTTGTTATAATTTTTATTAGCAGTCTTTATTACTCTACCTAAAATCGTATATATTGCACCCATGTGTATACTATGGTAGTGAATATTGGCTGCCTCATTGAAACAATTAAATCTTGTTTTAGTTCCTTTTGTATCTATTATGTCAAAACTAAAAAGTTGGCCACTTCCTTTTTGGTTTGTGTACTATTGTATTTCCTTCTCCATTGTGACACAATCTTTTATAGTCCAGCTTGGCTGATATAGATTCAAGTTCTTAATAGGTGTAATTGTAGTAGGTGCTTGTGACTTGATTAATGGAGATTGTATACCAAATAGTATCTTTTGATGAACTAATGGTTTGGTAGCACAATACTAGTAAAGCGAGGAGCATTTGGTGAATGTTCAACCATGTCTCATACTATGCTGCCATCTTTCTCTAGTTCAATTGGTAGTGGCTTTCCAAGTATCTCTTGCACTATAGATATGATCTCAAGTTCACCAATGAAAATCCAGCTATATAGTTTTCAGTAGTGTAGTTATCATTAGAAAATTGTTTAAATAATTAGCAATTAAAAAAAAGGTATTTTTAATACTTTGTTTGTACTAACTGATATGTACTTATTTTTGGGCTACTACACTTTATCAATTGAATCAACATCCCAACATTAACCATGTCTTTTGCAATTACAAAATGATTGTACCACATTGGTAATGAAACTCTCTGGCTATGCACTCCATCAAATATATATAACTTGTATTGTATGTTGTAGTCATCCATACGTGCAAACTTGGAGATTTCTATTATCTGTAGAATCGGTTGATGAACCATTTGTTTGCTATGGATTATTCTTATTGCATATATGGTAAATTCTCTAGGCATGATGTGCAAATTGGGTTGTTCACTATTGTTCATGCTTATTGTAGCTTCTGTTAAATCTATAGACATGGTGTGTGAGGCATGGTTGTTTCTACAAAATAATTTTACATAGCAAATATCAGTCATTATCCTGTAATGTTTAATTTTTTTTTAGTTCCGTAGCATGAATTTAGACTTTAGATGATAAGAAAAAATCTCCTATTCAAAACTTTTGTATATTGATGATAAATTTTAAGTCATTAATTTAACAATAGAGCCATAAGTAGAGGGTTGATATTTTAGGCATGGTATCTATGGATTGATCTTAGATGATAAAACATAAAGAGTTTGGATTAGAAATATTATATCTATGTTACTAATATCATGTAGTGATGATCATATAAAGCAGTAGTAATGTGTATATAGAGTAGTCTGTAGTATGGAGATATTGGTGTAGCTCCTCATTAGCTTACTACCATAAAAAGATAAGATGTAGGTTCACCTTAAGAGAAGGTTATTTTTTTCCAAATAGATATAGGTCTCATTCAAAACATTAAGTACCTCATGAGAGTGAATTAGCTTCTCCCTTTTTGGTGGAATTTTTTGGAGAATGTGTAAAATTGCTCATGATGGATAACCATCGTACTCATTCAGGGAGAACATAAATCCTGAAATAATAGGGCATTGTGACTTCAAAGAACACCTCAAAAAGAGGAGCCCTTAATATGATAACTTGTTGATCTTCTCATTTTGAGAATTTAGACGTTTTGAAGGAAGTGGAAAGGGAAGTGTTAGTCACCCAATTGAAAATTTCTCCCCATATCAAGTGATGTAACAGTTTAATGCTAGTTTTTGTTATATGGGTAAAGAAGGAAAAAAACACAAAATCTCTTGGTTGTTCCAAGAATGAGGTACAATATTTCAATTATATTATCTAGAGTAAGAAAGAAGTCATGTGACAAAAATATTTAGATATAGTGAACTGGCATACAGACAACAAAGAGCTCAAAGTGGACAATAACATCTTTTGCCCCCTCATTTTTTCACATAAGGCTATACTCTAATTTTTTATGTTGTGTTTAATGCATTTTTGTGCATTTTCCTCATACAAATTACGCTTGAGTGATTGAAAGTAATGTGTAACAGCACTGGGAAAATCATGTTTAGGGGTAGGGGGCTCGGGAAATAATAATGTATACAGGTTTACAGCCATTGTTATTCAGTGAGGGTATCTTGTATGGTGCTCTATATAGTTATATATATAATCTTATGTAAGAAATTTTCTTAAACATTGTTAAATTCTTAAGGCAAAATAACAAATTGTATGTCTTTCCAGGGAAGAAGCTTCAAGTAAATTGCCTAGTCAAGAACAAAATGGTAAACTTTGAAGAAAAGTGGAAGTAGTTAATGTGATATAAAATAATGAGAATCTTTAGCAAATTCTAAGAGCTGAAAAGTATCCATAGCTAAAAATTATTTATAATTATAAGGAAAGTTTTTATATGTAGTTAATCTTAGTTACATTCTATAAGAATTTGCAAATAACAAAAATTGAACCAAGGATCTAGAGGTTAAAGAAAAGCACAAGAGATATGATATTAATGCAATGATAGATATTGAATTAACCCAGTGAACTCACCTTACATGATTTACATAATAGGCCTCCTTATATAGGAAAGGTGATAAGAGAGAATGATAAGGAGATGATAAGCTATCACCTTTTCTAGGTGTAATCACATGTCCACCAAATGTGGATCATCCTCCATTATGCAATGAAGTATGTGCAATGGGATTAGGATGATAATGTGATAAGAGCACTAAAGGTGGAATTTCTCCTACACCATGTGCTTATTTGAGGTGCAAAATCCTAGGTGTCTCAATCACAAACTACTATGCAATGCATTATCCTAAGTAAGATTAAGTTAAGTGTAATTAGGAATATTTAATTATACCAATACCCCCTTAAGTGAAACTTAGGGGAATGCACTTTGACACAAGGCAGGGAAAGAAGAGGGGCCAAAGGCACACCCTAATCCCAAACCTCCTTGTAGAACAACACATAGAAGCAATAATACACACACACACACACAGAAAGAGAGAGAGAGAATGCATAAATTTCATATATTATTCATCAAATATCCTCTTACATGTCGAGCTATAAGGCCTTCCCAGTTACAGCTAAATACAATCAAAATTCAATTACAATTGTCCTCAACATGTGAGGATTCTTCATTCAGGACTATCTTCTATCAGCTAATCTGCTACTCATCTACCATCTAAAAACTCCTACCTCTACCAAAACTATGAACAAAAACTATATTTATACAAGAGGCTACCAAAACAATTCAACCTTCAGATCCATCATTGGAGAAAGGAATGAACATATATAGGTCCAAACGCTTCCCAATGATTGATACCAACATTAACTCTGTGACCAAAATTCAATGCACAAGTCAGCCTCAAAAAGAAATCAAAATAAATCACTCGGTAAGAAAGACTACCGAGCGCCAGGAAATAACTTAGTGAACAAAGGAATCGAGAAGCAACTGAGCCAACTTGGTCAACAAAGGAACTGAGAAACAACTGAGCCTCGCAGTAAATGAAGGAAAACATCACTGAGAGAAAAATAAGATACCGAGAAAACCTAACACTTATAACTTGTTTTTGGTGATACAGGATTGCCAAGGAGCTGAGATGCTCCTGCATCAGACACCTGGGGTTATTTTAAATGATTCTCTAAATCATGCAGTAAGTAAAACACGAGCTGAATCCAACTCAGATTATGAAATCCATGAGCTATCTTCAATCAGTTTGTTCTTCCACTTTACCAGATACTCCATGTATTATTTTCCTCTTGTGCTTCTATCAATTCTTTGTTCCAAAATCTGCTCAACTTCTTCTATTTGCTTCTTAGGATAATCATTCAGTATTGTCATATCTTCATCAGGTTCATGATACTCATACAAATCTGCAATGTTGAATATAGGTGATATATCCATGTCATCAGGTAACTCAATCTCATAAGCATTTCTACTATCAAATCTCCTTAATATCTTACAAGGACCAAATTTCTTCATTTTCAATTTACCATATGTTCCAACAGGAAATCTTCCTTTCTTCAAGTGTATCATTACTTCATCCCCAACTACAAAATTCTTATGTCTTCTTGATCTAGTTGCTCTATCTTTGTATTTCTGATTACTATTTTCCAACTTATGTTTCACTTCTTCATGCAATGTCTTCATGAACTCAGCAATTTTTTCTCCTTTAACACTTCCCTTTTCTTTGCCAATAATATCCTTCAAATTTGATATACCTCTCAGTTGTATGCCATTAACAATCTCAAAAGGTGATTTTCCAGTACTCCTATTCACTAAATTATTGTATGCAAACTCTGCTTGTGCTAACATAGAATCCCAATTACTCGGTTTATCTCTAACTAAACATCTCAAAAGATTACCCAAACTTCTATTTACAACCTATGTTTGTCCATTAGTCTGTGGGTGAAATGTAGAACTATATTTCAACTCGATACCCAACTTTTTCCAAAGAGTCTTCCAAAAGTATCCAACAAACTTATTGTCTCGGTCAAAGATGATACTCCTCGATAATCCATGCAATCTAACAATTTCCTTAAAGAAAATATCTTCTATATGTATTGCATCTAATGTCTTTCTACAGGGTAGAAAATGTGGCATCTTAGAAAATCTATCCACAACAACAAATATAGAATCATTACCTCTCACTATCTTCGGTAAGCCAAGAACAAAATCCATATTGATATCAATCCAAGGTTTCTCAGGAACATAAATCGATGTATACAATCCAGTATTCTGACTTACTCCCTTTGTAACTTGACAAATTCCACAACTTCTCACAAATTTTTGAACATCCTTATACAATTGTAGCCAAAAGTATTTCTCCTTAAGAAAATTCAATGTTTTGTCAATGCCAAAATGTCTAGCCAAACCACTACTATGTTTCTCCTTTATCAAATTAGTTCTCATTGATCCTCTTGGTATACATAACTGAATACCTTTAAACAACATACCTTCTTGAATTAAATAGTCTTCCATTTAGTACTTGGTTGATCTTGAATAGGTTCTCTGCACTTCCTCCATGGCTCAGAAAAATTAGGATCAGTTTCATACAAATATTTCATGTCATAAAAACCAAGAACTTCAATTCTCATTTCAGTCATCAAACATCTTATTCTACTCAATGCATTAGCAACTCGGTTAGTGACTCCACTCTTATGTTTTATCACAAATGTATAACTGTATAAATATTTAACCCATTTCATATGTCTCTGATTCAATTTATTCTGACTGCCCAAATATTGTAAAGCCTTATGATCAGTATACAACACAAATTCACTCGGTATCAAATAATGTCTCCATTTCTTCAGGGCTTGAACAATAGCATAGAACTCTTGATCATACATATAATATTTCCTTTTTGCATCATTCAACTTCTCACTAAAGAAAGCAACAAGTTTACCTTCTTGACTCAAAACAACTCCTATTGCATTACCACTTGCATCACATTCAACTTGAAATACCTTATTGAAATTAGGTAAAGCTAACACAAGCAATTCAGCAACCTTTTGCTTCAGAGTCTCAAAACTTTTATCAACTCCATCTGTCCACTTAAATTCACTTTTATCTCCTCTCATAGTCTCAGTCATAGCATTACAAATTGAACTGAAATTTTTGATGAACTTTTGGTAAAAACTTGCTAAACCATGAAATGATCTTACCTCACTAGCATTTTTAGGTGTAGGCCAATTCAAAATAGCTTCAACCTTTTCAGGATCCATATTCAAACCATTAGCTGAAATCACAAATCCTAAATACACAATCTCTTTTTTCATGAAGGAACACTTTTTCAAATTAATCAGTAACTTTTCTTCTTTCAATCTCGGCAATACCTGTTCAATATGCAACAAATGTTCTTCTCTTGTCTTACTGAATATCAAAATGTCATCTAGGTATACAATAACAAATTTACCCAAGAATTTCTTTAAAACCTCATTCATCAATCTCATGAAAGCACTTGGTGCATTACTTAAACCAAAAGGCATAACCAACCACTCATACGAACCTTCTCTTGTCTTAAAAGTTGTCTTCCATTCATCACCTTCTCTAATTCTTATCTAATGATATCCACTTTTCAAATCAATTTTGGTAAAATACTTTGCTATAGGCAAACTATCCATTATGTCATCCATTCTTGGTATAGGAAACCTATATTTCACTGTTATCTTGTTGATTTCTCTAGAATCAGTATACATTTTCCATTCTCCATTCTTCTTAGGTGTCAATACAACACAAGGACTCAAACTTTCTAGGATCAAACCTTTCTGCAACAATTCTTGAATTTATCAGTTCAATTCTTGATTCTTGGTAAGTGTTAACCAATGTGGTGCCTTATTCGGTAAACTAGCTCCAGGGATTAGATCCATGCAATGATTAATGCTTCTCTTCGGTGGCAAACCATTACGTACATTATCATAAATTACCTCTCTATACTCGGTAAGTATCTTATCAACCTCTTCAAGAATGCTATCCACTATTTTCTCACTCGGTTTGTTAGGAATCACATAAAAACATACATCATTCTTCTTCAAATCCTTAACAAACTTTCTTCCTTCCATCAAACAAAATTTCACAGATGTATAAATAGTACTAACAGGTTCTTCAATCAAAGGCAACAAGATTTTCTTCCTCCCATCATCCCAAAAAGTATATTTATGCAATATCCTATCATATATAGCATGTCTATCATATTGCCAAGGTCTACCCAACAAAATATGACAACAATCCATAGGCATGATATCACATAACACCTTATCATAGTACTTTCCAATTTTCAAACTCACATAACATTGTTCACTTACCAATAATGTATGCTCATCCTTGATCCATGAAATCTGATAGGACTTTAGGTGTTTCAATCTTTCCAACTGCAACTTTGCAACCATTTCCTCAAATGCCAAATTCTCTGAGCTTCCACTGTCAATGATTACCTTCCACACTTCATCAGCAACTCTGAATCTAGTTTTAAATAGACTTTTCCTTACCGGATCTTCCTTATTACTTTCACTCCAAAGTGCTCTCCTAACCATCAAGTTCTTTTCCTTCCCAGGCTCATTCGGTGTGTCCTCTTGCACTGAGGCATTTCTACTATTACTGACCTTCTCGCTTGCATCTGTACATTCAAATGACCTATGTCCTTTTTCTCCATAATTGTAACAAGTTCCTCAGAATCCACCTCTATTATAACCACCTCGGTAATTAATGCCTCTTCCTCTAGAAGAACTTTCACCTTTCCACTCAGTCTTACCTTTGTCCTAATTTGTTTTTTCTTGATCAGATCTATTGTTTTCACCATAAGATCTACCTCTTCCCATAGGGAATCTACCACCTCTTCCTCTTTGTCTTTTCTCATGTCTTTTGTTCAATTTCTTCTCAGCTTTTAGGGAAGGCTTCTTCAATGCTTTCCAACTTAACTAAACTAATTTCTTCTTGAATAGAAAATCTTAACCTATTCAGGTACATAGCAATTCTTTCCACTTCATCTTCAACATGTCCAAATCTGATATCTAATCTATAGAATTCCTCAGTATAATCTTTTATCAAGCTATCTTTCTATCTCAAACTTTTCATTCTCCTAACTAGGTTAATCTGATAATCACATGGTAAAAACTTACCTTTCAATTTGTTCACCATATTGTTCCATACCTTGATTTTGTCTTTTCCTTTCCTCTTTCTATCCAATTGCAAGTGCTCCCACCATAAGGATGCACGACCTTTCAACTTTGTGCTTACTATTTTTGCCTTTTTCTCCTCAGGAATATTTTCATACTCAAAAGACTTTTCCATCTCAGTGATCCAATCCATCAATTCATCTGAATCCAGATTCCCACTATACTCAAGAGGATTGAAATGTGGTGTAGATTTTAGATTTTTCAAAGCCTTCAATAATCTTTCCTCACCCTGATCCATCACAGGTGCAAGTTTGGCTTCACCTTTCTCATCTTCAATTTCTTCATCACTAACATCTTCAAGATGTCTTCCTCGGCATTGGGTCATTTCAACAGCTTCTAACCTTGCAACAATTTGTCTTAGCATGTCTTTCAATCCTAGATCTACATCTCACCTCCCACAAACCATCTTGAAACCCTCTGCAATTGTAGGTCAGATCGCAATCTGCCACCCCACAATAAATATCAACTAGGGTTTGCAAGAAGGAACCCTCAACCTAAACTCACAATTCTAGATGTAGATCTTAGCCTTCTCTCTGATACCACCTTATGCAAGGTAGGGTAGGAAGAGGGGCCAAAGGCACACCCTAATCCCAAACCTCCTTGTAGAACAACACACGAAAGCAACAATATAGAGAGAGAGAGAGAGAATGCAAAAATTTCATATATTATTCATCAAATATCCTCTGACATGTTGGGTTGTAAAGCCTTCCCGGTTACAGCCAAATACAATCAAAATTCAATTAGAATAGTCCTCAACATGTGAGGATTCTTCATTCAGGACTATCTTCTATCAACTGATCTTCTACTCATCTACCATCTAAAAATTGCTACCTCTACCAAAACTATGAGTGACAACTATATGTATACAAGAGGCTACCGAAACAATTTGGCCTTCAGATCCATCATTGGAGAAAGGAAAAACCAAATCTAGGTCCACACACTTCCTAATGATTGATACCAACATTAACTCCATGACCAAAATTCAATGCACAAGTCGGCCTCAACAGGAAATCAAAATAAATCACTCGGTGAGAAAGAGTACTGAACACTAGGAAATAACTTGGTGAACCAAGGAACCGAGTAGTAACTGAGCCAACTCGGTCAACAAAAGAACTAGGCAACAACTGAGCCCCATCAATAAATAAAGGAAAACATCACCAAGAGAAAAATAAGCTACCGAGAAAACCTAACACTTCTAACTTGTTTTTGGTGATACAGGATTGCCAAGGACCCGAGGTGCTCCTGCATCACACTTAAACTCACAATGCAAGATGAGTCTCGGCTACTAGTCCATGTTAGGTACCCATGTACAAAATGTAATGCAATACATGAAATGCAATAACTCTCATAAAGTAGATAAAGAGGGAAAACCTCATGGGAAAAACCCTCCCGCAAAAAGAGAGAAGAAAACAAGATGCATGGATGGATGGAGTACTCAAGACCCCCAAATAACTACATACATCATGTATATACAAAGAAATATCTCCCCATAAGAAGGATAGTTGGAGACATGATATATCCCCCATAATGAAGAAGCTCCCATGTTGATGAAGAGTACTTGCAAACAATAGACAAGCCAATGCTTACAAGAAACATGTCTCCCCTTAGGAAGAAATAGATACATCAAATGATGAAGAATCTAATCTGTGTGCAAATGGAAGGAGGAAGAAGATGTAGGTCTCCATGTATGAATCTCTGGAGACTGAACATGTCTTTCCAAGCTCAAGGAATCTACCATCTCATGTGACAAATCATGTGAAGAAGGAGAAGAATCAAGAGTGCCAATCTCTAAAGAAGATGAAGAAGTATCCCCAACTATGATGTTATCATCAAAGGAAAAAGAAACCCCCTCATGTATGTCTCCAAAATCTGCATCATGAGAATCAACAAATGTTGAAGAGGAATCCAACTAGTCATCACATTCTGCAAGACTGAAACACTATGATCATCCTGTTGAATAGTAGATCCCATGTCTAAAGAATAAGGAGGTGGAGGAGTAGGAAGCCCAACACTTATTTCAACAACAAAATGATTCAAGTGCCCAAATTTCTCCTCATAATTTTTCCTTTGGCATAGGGATGTGTACATCATGAATATCATCATCATCAATAAAATGTGAAAAAGAATACAAGCGTGATGTATGATCAACAACTCCCATAGCTATGACATGTCTTATCTCTAATTCCTAGCTAATGTAGACAAAATCAAGAGTGAACTCAACAATTTTACCTTGGGCCCCATGTGTAATTTGGTAAATAGAAAGGAGATAAGCGGTCAAGTATGGTACACAAAGAACATCATTAAATGTCCCCTCTCCCATAGGAATAAAACCTTTCCCATAAAATCTCATGAATGTGTTGTTACCCATCAAAATATAAGGATAATTACAAGGCTCGATAGAAGAAAACATATCCATAGAAGATGCCATATGATGTGATGCTCCTGAATCAAGAAGCCATTTACCTTTCTTAGGATGTGTGGAAGCCAAGAATGCTTGTCCTTTACCTTTATCTTTGGATGATGATGGAGATGTAGAAGATACCAAATGTGTAGAAGAAGGAGTAGACACTAATGAGGGAAACTTAATGTTGTTCTTCTGAATAATGTGAGTTAGCTCATAGATCTTATTTTGAAAACACTTATGCTCATCAAGTCCTAGATTTTTACAATATGCACATTTATCCTTCTTTCTTCTAGATGATTCCTCTCTTGAAGAGGACTTGGATTCAGCAAGATTGTGTGAAGGGGATTCATTACCTTTGTCATGAGGCTTAGGATCCTTATGTTGTTTCTTTCCTTTTCCATTAGAATCCTTTGATGTAGATTCACTTGCAATCAATGCTTGATGTGTGGAAGGCTTCAATTGACCCATGTGTGCCAACTTTTCTTGTTCCCTTGTGAGCTGAGTTGAAAATTCATCAAGAGAAGGTAATTTTTATGCGCTGCCAAGAGCATCCATAGTAGCATAGAATGTAGAAACAAAGATAGAATAATTAGGACCAAGCTTTGAAAGAATAGAAAAGATCAATTGTCCATCCCCTTTAACAATGCCACAAGTAGAAAGCTCTAATCTAATAGAATTGAACTTAGAGAAAAAGTATTGAATATTGTCAAAATCACTAAGATTTAGACCTATGAGCTCATTCTCTAATCTGAATTTTCTCATTCTATCAAGTTTACCAAAGAGTCCTTCCAATATGACCCAAGCATCATGAGGATGTGTGCAAGATGCAATATGAAAGTGCAAATCATGAGAGATGGATGATCTAAGAGAGCCAAGTGCTTTATCCCTTTGATTAAACCATTTTTTACTTTCTGCAACACCTATTTGTGGTTCTTGATCCTTCCCAAGAGTCATTCTAAGAAATCCAATACTCAACAAATGATCACTTAAAGATACTTTCCATTCATGGTAGTTATATGGAGTGATGATTTTTACCTTTGAATTATCCATAATACAACTAAATAATGACTGATAACTACTGATAACTCCTTCAAATGGCTGATGTAAATTAGAAAACTAAAATCCAAGGATTAACCAAGTGCAATTATAGCCTCAAAATGACCTATTTCTAAAAGTGATATGTACACCCCAAATCACTGAAATCTGATTGCAGATCTAGAAAGTAGACAAAAAATCATGCACTTTCAAAAAAAAATTCACCTCAAAATGTTATCGTATGTGCCCAAATGAAGCCCTGGAAGTTGCAGAAATCAGGAACATGCAAGAATAGTCATGGAAATCTGCAATTTCTAATAAATTTGGCCACCAAATTGCAAAAATAATACCACCACTGGATTCTTCAGCAAATTCTACCCAAAAAAAATAAAAATTGCTCGAAAAAAGAAGCAAAATTGAGCAAGATATGGCCCTCTAAAGTTGGACTACAAAATAAAAAACTATAATGGTAAAGGCTGAGAAAATTCAAACCCTGATGATATCAGAAAAACACTGCATTAAATTTGATGATCGTATAGATGTCACTAAAAGCCTAATTTGGCCTATTTTGATGGTTTGATGGTCATCAAATTTAGGCTGATGATAGTGGTGACGTGGCAGAAAAAATGCCCTGTCCTGTTGACATGGTGGCTAACTATGCGCTGACATATGTGATCGTATGGTGATGACATCATCTTCCATAGGATGTGACATCATCTGACATCACTACAATGCTGATGTGGAAAGTAGATGATGTCACCCTAGGTGACATGGCCTTTCGTACTGATGAAATCAAGATGACATCACTCTTGACGTGGCTAGGTTGTTGACTATGTTTGCCACATGTGCGGGCCTATTTGATTTGGATGCATTGGTGACTGACTACATAGCTACATGGCTACAAATAGGGCTACACATGTGGCATGATGATGGGGCACCACATGTTCGTTGATTGGGCTGGGCACGCTAAGATGATGTTGACCGGGCTCGGTTGTGGGTTGGTGGTGTGGTAGAGGAGTTGTCGCTTCAGTGGTGAGATCTAGTGGTAGAGCGGAGGCTGGGCACATGATTATTTATCCCATATTCAGTGTGGGAAGGGTCCTATAATAGTTTATAATTGCAAACACCTAGTAAAGAAGTAAACAATCGAGCTGAGCTCAGCCTTGGGCTAGCCTTCAAGCTTGAGCTTAGGGTCAAGCTCAGTTGGGATGTCAAGCTTGATTCCTGTGATGTACACTGATGTCACTGCTAGTGAGTTGACCTAAGATGTTGACTAATGATGTCACTTTTCTAATAGAGAAATAAATAGGGTTGTACCTCACTCAAAATAATTTTTGCAAAGTAAAAAAAATTCCAAAATATTGATAGAATAAAAAAATATTATTTTTTTTCAAAATCGTACCACAGAGGTGCAGATCGGGTCGTACAGCTTGATTTGCAAAAGAAAATTTGCCTCAATTTGGACTTTCACTTAATATGGGTGAGTTTATAGTTGATCTTAACCAAAATAGCCTCCCAAATGTAATGGTGAGGTTAGATCTTATCCAAATTGTTTCTACAACACGTTGGTCTTCAGATCTAATATTTGGACCTTCAACACTTGCACCTTAATCTCTTCGAATAGGCTAGTAAAAAATGCTCTAATGGCTCTGATACCATGTAATAATTTGCAAATAGCAAAGATTGAACCAAGGATCTAGAGGTTAAAGAAAAGCACAAGAGAGATGATATGAATGCAATGATAGATATTGAATTGATCCAATGGATTCACCTTACATGATTTACATAATAGGCCTCCTTATATAGGAAAGGTGATAAGAGAGAATGATAAGGAGTCGATAAGCTATCACCTATGCTAGGTGTAATCACATGTCCACCAAATGTAGATCATCCTCCATTATGAAATGAAGTATGTGTAATGAGATTAGGATGATAATGTGATAAGCGCACTAAAGGTGGATCTCACACCAAATGTGGAATTTCTCCTACACCACGTGCTTAATTAAGGTGCAAACTCCTAGGTGTCTCAATCACAAACTACTATGCAATGCATTATCCTAAGTAAGATTAAGTTAAGTGTAATTAGGAATATTTAATTACACCAACACATTCCAATGAATCATTCATCCAGACGATGGGTACAAAAGTGTGAACAAAATATTTGATTTTTATTTATTTAAACAATTTTTGATCTAGGGACAAGAACCCTCAAGTGATTAATTATATAGTTTCTCCCAATGAAGTGGCTCCTTGTAACATCATTAACTGATCTCTAAGAGTACAGTCAATGAAGCAAAAGTTGTGCACAGGGACTTGAGTGTCATGAAATGCAAGAATTTCTAATGTGAAGGGAACAAAGCAGAAGATAATCCAGTTAATCAAGTGATAGATTGCTTGAGATTAAATATAGGCCATAACCCATCAACCTGGTAGGTTAGAAGTCATTCTGCTATGTGAGGCATATGTCTCCATCCCTCGTAAACATGTTCTTGTCTTTGTCTCACCCTATTTATCACTCACTCACAGAAATGCAACCATGTTCTCATGCACAACAATCACTGTTTGGTCCATGTGATAGATGGCTCCTTCCATGCTGAGCCCTAGAAAAACAAACAAGACCATTCCCTATGCTCATACCATGTCTGTTAAGGCTATATATGGATATTATGCTTCTGTGTTCCTATGTTAAGTCTCTCTGTGTTATCTTTAAGAAATTTATGTGCTAAAGCATTTCCAGGAAGACCAATGGTGCTTCAAGCTAGTCAGTCAAAGAAAATTGAAGCATTGAACAAGTAAGATTTGAATGTCCATATGCCTTTATTAGGCTAGATCTTTAGCTCTAGGCATAATATGGGGATGCAAATGTAAGTGAAAAATAATTTTGTAAATCTTGTGGACCATGTACAAAAAGGGATCCCTTTGCACCTAAACCTGTAATCCTTCTAGTTTAACATTTCTAGAGCACGAAAAAACTCCTCTGGTTGTATCCTTTCTAGCAAAAGAAGGTGAGAGTCCTTCACTAAGTCTGCATCATCACTTTTTCTCACAGGTGAAGGTTTCATTAGCTAAATGATTGTTCTAGACTCAATTTTTGAATTAGAAGCATTGTGAGAAAAGGATCATGCCTTGAATGTGAATGTTTGTAGTAGAGTCCCTCTAGGGCTTTGATTTCTTTAAAAGCATCCACTTGTTTTGGTAAAATCATCCCATTCTGCTATACATGTTTCCCTTAACACTTATGTTAGTTTGCTAGCTTATTTTATCAGACAGGCAAAAGAATGATTACATACAATTTCCCTGTCATGCTTGGTGAGATGAAATATCTATAAACTGACATTTGTGTGTTTGGTCTAGCTGATATGTTTTGTTAAAGGTCAACTCTTTCGATCAAATTGTACCAGTAAAGTTTTATTGCAATTCCTTAAACTAGTTAGAAATGTTTTGGCTAGATTGTACCTATCCACTTGATAACCATAAAAATCCTTCTAAATTTTCCATGTTTTTAAAAGTTGGAGCATTCAATGTTTATTTTAAATGGAAATTTTTCTCTATAATTTCATTCTTTCTACTAGATCATACAATTATATATTTCTACATGTATTTGTTGAAAATCAAGATTGTTGAAGAGGGAAACATGATGAACACATAAACATCTAATTGTTATTGTTCTAGGGGAATTCCATTCCTAATACATAAAAGGAACACGCTAACTATAACAAAAATATATGTCCAACTTTTACAAAGGATTTTCAACTCCTACACAGCTATTTACATATGTTGTTGTCTCTAGATAATTACATGGATTCAGAAAAACCTTTAAAACATAGCTTTAATTTCATTTGTGTTTCCCTGGTTGTAAAATTGGTCATAAGACAATTCTTGTAAGAGGGTGCAAAGTCCCTCCAATTGCTTACAAACTACATGGAATCTTTATGAAGCATCATGTATGTTTGCGATTTGAATATGTTGCACATTACTTGCATTCAGACCCGTGTCTATTATGCATCCACTTATTTCTTCGTAGGCTGTGTGCAATATATGTGACAACGCTATAATATTAGTTATGTTAGGTCTCATCCAATCAACTGATGTAGACACAATGGTTGACGTTGGGGTCGTTTGCTTAGAATCATCAGTGGAGATGTCTATGATACTTGGAGATGGATGGTTGGTCGGTGGGTTGTCTACCATTATCTGAAGAGAAACTATACAAGATAAGTTAAAAGTAATCCCATACATATTTTATTACCAAAAAAATTAGTGAGAAGGTTATAGCGAAATATGGGATGGATGGATTTGAAAACTTCTATTGACTTCAAAGTTTGATAACACCACTGGTTTACATAGTGTAGATGATAATATGTATTTCATAGATGTATGTCATGAGAAGGCTACGACTTCTATATTGTTTAGGCTAGAAATTAATGCTTTTGAATCATTTTTAATGTGAATACAGGCATAGAAAAATATAGTACTAAGTGCATAGAAGAACACAAAATTTGAAATGCATTCATATCTAATACAAGTTATGAGCAATATAAGAAGACCTGAATAACATTATGTACCTTTTGATGATGGAAATTTGAACACTTAATGTGAAATGCTTTCTTTGTTGACAATTTTGTTGCTTGAAACTTGCGCGTCATAAAATGTAGTCATATACTCCATCCATTCCTTCCCTTTTAATCAATTCATCTAACATTCGGTGAAAGAGGGAGAACAACCAGAAGGATCTTTTTCTTGCTCTAGAAATGTTCAACTAGAAGGATTCGGGGTTACCTATCATACACAATAAAGGATTGGTTATTCTTTTAATAGGGGCTAAATATATGGGGACACTTGTAAAGAAATCAAAGTACTCTAGCAACTCTACTATAAACATTCACAATTCGGCTACCAATCAAATGTAAACCAGTATACAATCAATAATCTAATCACTAATCAACCCTAAATGCATTATTTATTAACCAAAAGGACAAAAGGTCAACTTTCTCATGAGAACAATTATAAGTGCAATAAGATCCATAATATGAAGTTTTTGAACAAGTTGTAATCAAACACATGCTCACATGCAAAAGAAGAATATTTTTATACAAGGTTTTGACAAACAAGGGCATCCAATTGGAGTAATTATTGTTGCAAGGCACAACAATGATGATAGGGACCTAGAGGAGTTCAAACGTAAGTGGCCATTTTAAATCCAAATATTATATTTAATAACTATAGGGTTTCCTAAATCTAGGACTCTGCAGTATTAATGGTTTTTTTGTCTATTTCTATATGTCTTGTTGTCTATGGATTTGACAAAATCTATGACAGGTAATCTCTTGCATGATTTTTTAATATTTTTTATTGCACATTATGGCTAAGGTTTACTTTTTTGGGGTTTTGGTTTCACTCCCTCTAAGTCTGCCATCATTTCTTTTGCTTCTAATATAATATATCATGTGTGCATTTGGCTCCTGGGTTCTTTTCTACTCTATTCATTTTCTAGTACAACTAAAATTATTTAGTCTAATTGACTCACTTTAAGTCAAATATGGATATTAATATAATTTGTCTGATTTCTTTGTTCTTTCTACATAAGGATGTAGTTTGGACTAGGAAATTTCATACTGTCTATAGTCTAAATGTTCCAATGATGTATTTTCTCTTAGTTGAGGCCATATAAAGAACAAGATTGGGAAATAAATTTACCTGGAATAATGCTTACTCAATACATCCAGATTGCCAAGAGAACAAGAAAATTTCACCATCATTGCAAATCTTGAGGGTGTGGCCTACAAGGATACAAGCATTTGTGCTTATCTTTCAACTCTTGAAATATTGCAGGTGAGCTTTGTTTCCAACAAGTTAAATGTGGGTCATTTGTGGACATTAATATGCATTATTTCTTTCTCTTTTTAGATCATTCAAGGAGATTCATGTATTGGGACTTGTCACAAATATATCACTAAAACATACAAATTATCTCCAACTTATACTTCTCTATGTGTATACCTATAGAAGGATTACTCCTTTATCTTCTATCAAAATTTCCAATTGAATAATTTTGTTACTTTTATTGCTAATTTTGCATTATTTTTTACTATTCTTGCTCAATTAGCCAGACATTACAAATTGACATTTCTTTATTTTGTGTTCCAATTATTATACTCCAACAATATCGTAGTCAGATTATCTTATGTTTCCATGATAGTCTTTATGTAATGTGGCTTTGTTGCCTTTATTTCTTTTAAATCTATTAATCTTGATAATCTTGTGTCATATAAATAGTTGCCATAGGAAATGCCTCTCACTTCTTTGCCTGCAACAAACTATATGATGTTTATGTGACATAGTCTTTAAGGTCAGTTGTGATCAATGATTAATACTAATACTATATTTTTTAGTGTTATTTCCATGTGTAGCATTCTGTGAAAGAGGGAAAAAAGCCAGAGGGAGCTTGTTCTTACTCCAGAAATGTTCAACTAGAAGGATTAGGGGTTTAAGCAATTTACCTAGATAAAGCTTTTTGTAAAGTTGGAATCTTGAATCCTTTTTTGGAACGCTATGTTGCTTGGTAACGGTGTACATTGAGACCAGTATTGCAATCACATATTAAAACTTAAATACATAAACATGGAATTTTTTTGTGTAAGCCCAATATAAAACCTTTATAAAATAATGAGAGGCAAACCTATTCCCACAACACACAAGCTAGGGCTCACAGAGCATAAAGTCTTTCCTGATCCCAGACGCATTTAGTTATCACAATTATCATATAATGGATTGTGAAACACTCAAATTTTGCATGGTTTGTAAACCTTTGGAAATGATTTATATGGAAAATGGAAAGTGACGTCAATGATCTCCATGCTTTTCTGAAGGGAACAAAACTTATCCAGATAGCACCCACTTTCTCCACCACGCTCACAACCACTCCCACCATATCCCAATGATAGGAGCCTATTGCAAAATACTCATGCCTTGTCATCCATAAACACACCAAAATTGGAAGGTTTCCAAGTTTCAAAGCACACTTTGAAGGCATTATTTTTATTCCTTGTTTAAAAGCACTCGCCATCATAGACAAGTTTCCGTCAGCTGACACTTTCCCGTTAGTGGGATATGGCCACAAAAAAGCCTATGGCTTAATTATAATTTATGAAAATTAAATTATTATTCTTAATATTACAATTAAATTTATTTAAAATAATAAATATTATTTATTAATATGATATGTATTCTACAAATATTAATAAGAATAAAATTGAATTGTAATAAATATTGTTTATGTTTCAATTTTTATATATTATTATTATAACATTAATATGTTTAATTACAACATATGTAGAATTGTATTTATATTTACTATAAAATTATTTATATTAATATACTATAACTTGAATGATAAATTACTAATAAATAATCAATCATTTTCAACAATAATATAGGTATTTTCAAATTTTCATAATATATAATACAAGGATGAATGGTTAATGTAATCCTCATAATGTATTACTGAGAGAAAGATTATATCTTCTATTTTTAAACCCTATGTATTCCTGGCACAATGTACATGGCTCGCATAGACAATAGACTAAGAGAAGGGTCATATCCTCTATTTTTAAGCTCTTTGTATTCCCATAAAGGCACACAAACCCCATACAAAATTCTCCCAACAAGATTCCCCAAATTTACCATTGGTAGCATGACCACTATTATAGTGATCAAATTATATCCAATGCACATTTCCTAGATACCAAATTAGCAACCATTAAAAGTAGATTTATTTGGCCATAAAAAGTGAGATTTTTGCTTACGACACAATGCCTAATGCATGTTCTTGCCAACCTCAAAACCTTTATAAAGA
Source organism: Chamaecyparis obtusa (assembly GCA_027943335.1). Taxonomy (NCBI): domain Eukaryota; kingdom Viridiplantae; phylum Streptophyta; class Pinopsida; order Cupressales; family Cupressaceae; genus Chamaecyparis; species Chamaecyparis obtusa. The sequence continues at coordinate 879,497 of BSBK01005180.1, forward strand.
AAAACACTCAACTCATGAAACCCATCTTCAATTGCTGACCTTTTTATTTTCCATCCAAAATCTCCCCTTTAAAAATCCCACCTTGTAGAAATCAAAATCATATTCTCTCAATTTCCTTTCAAATCTGACTTTGTTGAAATTATTTTCTCTGGTGCATTCAAAGAATATAATGAAGAAGTATGTACTGATTATTTTGTTGTTCTTTCTCCCATCCATTGCAATCACAAGGTCCTTGGAAGATGAAGATGAATCTTTGCAAAAATACATAGTCCAGACTTCCAATTCCTAGATGCCATCATCTCTCAATAATTTTAAAGGATGATATTCATCTCTGATGAATTTATTAGAAGAAAATGATGGATCCTAGAGGTTTTTGTACAATTACAACCAGGTGTTCTATGGATTTGCAGCAGATCTCACATGGGTCCAAGTCTTCTTGAAACTGCATTAGAAGGCTTGTATACATTAAATAAACAAATGTGGAAGTAATGGAAATACATGTGTCCTACATGTGAAGTGTGGAATTATTGAGAAAGTCACCGACACAATTCCCAATAATAAGTAGTAGGCTATTCAAGAATTGTAAACTAGGTGATTTTTTAAAAAAACTCACTTTCTATTTTCTATTAGTTTTAACAAATAAACATTCAGGCCTCCATAGTTGTTTGCTTCTCTCTCTTTCTATGACAGGTGTTTGCATGTAGGTGTTCTTGGGAGCTATGGGTTGTTTTCTCATCAACTCCAACAGAAACATTTGTCAAGGAAAAGATACTTGAAGGTTCACAAATTTGGGAAAAAAGAAGACAAGTGACACATCTAAGAATAAGTTGTAGTCAGTAATAGTTGTTGACCAACACTTATCAATCTGATCAATATATTTTAAGAGAATAAAGGTTAATTAGCATCAGAAAGTCATTCAAACCCTTGTATGATCAAACTAAGACTTGTGCAGTTAATATAAGATAGACATGAATGAAAGGAACCTATATCTAAGAGCACATGTAATTTGGAGTTCATATTTGAAAGCGCAAACAAAAAGAAGTTCTTTGGTTAATGGAAACAACTTTTTGAAGCCTACATACTTGCGCATTAATGCAGTAGAAAAATTAAAAGGATTTAATGGTTGAAATCAACTAAGTGATCACCATTTGATTGTGCAAAGAGTTAAGGAGCCCTTAAAAGTGAATTTGAGAGAAAATTTGAAGTGTCTTGAAGCAATTTGGAAGCGAATTTCAGCAAGCCCTAGTTTCACAATTTCAAAGGTATTTATCACTTGCGCATTTGTATTTCAAAGCAAAGAAAAGAATTTAATTAGAAAGAATGGCCTCACCAACTGTTTGTGACATCAGTGAGAGGCCTAGGTATAAGTTTAAGAAACACCCTTATATTTCTCTTGAGGATGATTTGTCTGGAGCATTTTCACAAGCTCTAAGTAGAGCTTTGCACATAGAAGACATCTGTGCATATATACACTGCAAATTTGACTCAATAGGAGATAATGAGATTCATAAGAACATGAGCCTTCTATACAACAATAATCTTACTTTCAAACAAGGGTTTGAGCACTTAGAAAACTTGAAAATCACCAAGTATATGTTCTTTGAGGAACTTGATCAACATGAATGGACAAGGATAATTTTGAGCATAATTCATGATAACATGTTTTGGGTAGGAGACATTCTTGTGATGATTGATAATGAAATGAATCACAAATTGACTAGATTTATCAATGAGGGAAGTAACCCTATGAATGAAAAGAATGTAAAGAAGCTAGCTGAAATAAACACTGAGTCAGTATTTGATGGAAAGAATATGAAACTAGATAGAATCAAGCAAGTTGATGTGAGATTAATAAGTAAGATAATTGGTTACAAAATAAATTACAGCTCAAGAGTAAACTTTGTACCTATTGGATTTATCCATGCAGCTTACATGATGGTTGTAGGAAATGAGAAAGTAAACATGAGTGAAATTCTTAGACAACAATTGGTAGACAACATAGACAAAATCAAGAAAAGCAAGAATGCAACATTTAGATTTGAGTCTTTGATAACATATCTATTCTTTCAAGAGATAAGAAGATTTCCTAGCATGCCTAATTATGAATGGGATACAAACAAAAGCACTATGGAATTTATTGCTTTCTACTATAGAAAGCAACCTACAGAAAGAATTACAACAGACATCTCAAGGATGATGAAGAATTTTCAATCAGTAATGAAACAAAGGTATAGAATTCCACCGACCATTGTTGAAAAATAAAAAGATGAATTATGTTTTATGGTTGAAATAGACGTGACATGTATGGAGGCAATAGAACCAAGAGTTACATTCATTGACCCTTTAGGATATGAGATGAGTGAAGAGTTGGTTGAAGGTTTTGCAAAGATAATTCTAGAATAAAAAAGGGATAAGGAGTCTCCTATATGGGGCACCTATGAAGATAAAATAAGAGAAGTACAAGGACAACTATATAGTAAAGAAATAAAGAAGAGAGTGGACAAGAAGATTGATGAATTACTAAAAGAATCTGGGATGAGTAGAGAAGAATTTAAAGAGGTGCCCAATGAGTGCAGCAAGAGAAATGCAAAGTAGTGGAAAAAATAAGTTTTAAGTGTAAAACCACTTGCAATAGAAGGTGGACCTTCTATGTGAGTTACAATTGCAGAAAAAATCAACAAGATCATCCACAATACCATATGCAACAATATCACCTACTAGTCAAGAAGAAGAGGTGAGTGTAATTGAAGTGCAGACACCTACATCACAAAGGAGATCTACTAGGAGTACCACAACAACAACTCAAGTTGATATTAAGAAAGAATAAGCAGAGACTCCCAAGCAGAAAAGAGTAGAGGAATCAGCTATAGGACCTGGTAAAAGACAAAAGACACTAGTTACAAGAATTGGAATAAATAAGTAGCAAGAACAAGAAATTGGATCATAAGAGGAAATAAAGAAAGAAAAACCAATTGATACAAGTATAGGAAGAAAGAAATGAAAGCCCAAAATTGAGAACATGAACAGTTTAATTATTAACAAAGGAAATTTGACAAAGCTAGACAAATTTTATCACTTGTGTAATAACTTTGAGAAGTTATAGTTAGAAAATATAGTTGTCAGATACATGATTTTGTTCAATCAAAAATTTATTAATATTCATGGATAAATATGAGATGATTTATATGGGAGACTAATGAACAGATATAAGAGAGTGATAGAAGAAGACAAAGCAATCAGAGAGAGAACAATAAGAAAGCTTTGTGAAATTAAAATGAAGATCATTTTGGAAAGATTATGAAAGGTCTAGAGCCACTATTGAGAAAGAAGACAAGAGAAATCTTGATCATGGGAGGAAATATGAAAAAAATAATAAGGAAATAGAGGAAGCAGTAACAAAGGTCATGATAGAATTTGAGGACATATTGACTGAAGGAGAGAAGACTTCTGAAGAAAAAATAATGTCTGATATAACTAAGCCTAGCAAAGAGGAAGGAAGAAAGGTGTTAGGGGGAGAAGCTCCTATAATCACCACAGTAGAGGCTACATTAGAAAAAGAAAAGGTTGAGGAGAAAATCAGTGAACCACATATAACTATTGATGTTGATACAATGAACATTAATAGTACTCATATCACTGTAGATGTAATAGAGGATCCATTCAAGGATCGAGACCAAGGAATCAACATTGTTGACAATGTGTCCATAGAAAACATAGTTGATTATCCCATCTATGATGAAGAAGAGAATATAGAAATGGAAGAAGGAGAAGAAAAGAAAGATGAGCAAGAGAATCTAGCTCCACATTGGCTAAAAATATCAAAAATATTGATGTGAAGTTACAAACTAATTGGAAAATGATTGTACAAGAGACATCTCACTTCGTGCAGTGGCTCAAGAACACTAAGGTTGAAGAAGAACCTTTAGACAGTCCTACAAAAGAACCACAGATCATAAGAGAGGATAAAGGAAAAGAGAAAGAATAAAAAAAATTAGTAACAGGAGAGCAGAAAAAGGATCAAGTGAATAATTAGGTTCTTTAGCTTGTCATACCTACAAAGGCACAAACCACATAAATTCCTAGCACAAGCACACCGAAGACACCATTGGAATCACTTCTGTAAGGAAACTCAGGTGCGGAAACAACTTCCTACACTAATCTTTTAAGGAAAGTATTGTGCAAATTCTTTTTAAATCCTTACAATTTCAGATTCGTTAAGCTACTTAACAATAATATTGCAACATATACCATACATATAGAAAATAGATAGAGAAGATTGAAACACATAAACACAAAGATATGCTGGTGGGGAAAAACCTTTTGGTAAAACAACCCCACCCCTCCAAAACCTGCACAATGTATTATCTTCAACACAAAGACTACAACACACTTGCAATGCAAGTTCTTTTAGGAGATGAGAGACTAGTCTAGCAACAAAATAGTACACCTATCAAACTTATGTCTCTCCCATAGAAGTGGCATCATATATATAGACTCCTCAGGACCCAAAAAATACCCATAAAAGGAGTTTGGCGTCCAACCACCAAGACCCATGCACAAAGCCACATGTACACAGTTGTTACATGAAATCCCAAGAATAGGTGTCCATCCCTAGAATAGACTATGATAGCTTGTCATAGAATCCACCAAAAATAATGGTCACAAGAGAAGTGTAAGAGAATCTGTCATACCCACCTATTTTGACATATTCTCTTACACACCAACCACTTCTTCTTGGGCACCCAAATAGGCCCAAGTCATAAGATGCTCTTACACCTGTCATAGCACATTCCTTAAATAGTTCTTATGCATCATATGAATCCATCGTGACCATTTTAGTCATGATCTCCTTACGCAAAAGATGCCGACACATCAAGTGGAGTGACACATCAACATGCCAACTAAACATGCACACTCACACTTAATTTCATTATTTGCAAAAAAATACATTTACAAAATAAATAATAAGAATAGGAATTATCCAAGGTTGAGACACCTTATTCCTAACATTCTCCCACTTGTCGAACACCTTGTAAGAGAAACAAGAACATAACAGGAACTTAACCGTTATAGGGCAAAAAGCCCATAGACTCTGAACACCATCTAAATTTCTCAGTGCCCACTGGTTTCGTTAATGCATCTGCAACATTCTTCACAGTATCTACCTTCTCCAAATTTACCTTTCCATCTTCCACCATATCTCTCACGAAGTGAAACTGCACATCAATGTGCTTCGTTCTGGCATGGAAAGTTGGATTCTTTGCAAGGCAAATAGCGCTTTGACTATCACACCAAATATTAATCTATTTTGCATCAACACCAACATCAGAACATAATATCCTATGCCAAATGGCTTCCTTACAAGCATGAGTAGCAGCCATGTACTTAGCTTCTGTAGTGGACAAAGCAACCACAAGTTGTTGTTTACTCATCCAACTGATGGCACCACCAAACATAGTGAACACATAAGCATTGGTGGATCTCCTGCTGTCAATATCACCTACCCAATCTGAATCCACAAACCCACGAATACAAACTAAATGCAGAGATCCAGAAGAGTTACCATGATAACATATGGAGTAATTTGATGTACCCCTCAAATATCTGAATACTCTCTTAACTACATCCCAATGTACTTGTCCAGGGTTATCCATAAACCAACTCAGGACTCCCACTACTTGGGCAATGTCTGGTCTAGTACAGACCATAGCATACATAAGACTACCAGCTACACTAGCATAAGGTACTCTACTCATGTCCTCCACCTCACTAGGAGATTTTGGACAATTGTCTATAGATAACTTTGTTCCCACAAAAATAGGAACACATAGCGGTCTACAATCTGCCATGCTGAACCTATCCAACACAAACTTCACATACTTACTCTGACTCAACCAAAGTTTTTTGTTAGACCTGTCTCTACTAATTTCCATACCCAAGATGTACCTTGCTGCCCCAAGATCTTTCATCTCAAACTATGCTGACAACTGAGATTTAAAATCAGAAATCATACCCTTACCCTTCCCAAACAACAACATATCATCAACATATAATGCAATAATAAGAAGGCGATCATTTTCAACTCTAAAATAAACACAATGATCTGATTTCGATCTTACAAATCCAATTGACAACACAAAGGCATCAAACTTAAGGTACCACATCCTAGGAGATTGCTTCAAACCATATAGAGATTTCTTTAATCTGCAAACTAAGGATTCTTTACCTTTAACAATGTAGTGCTCAGGCTGTGACATATAAATCTCTTCCTCCAAATCACCATGAAGGAAAGTTGTCTTCACATCCATCTATTCTATCTCTAAATCATATGATGCAGCAAGAGATAATAGAAATCTAATGGATGTCAACTTTGCAATAGGAGAGAATATTTCACCATAATCTATTCCCTCTACCTATGAATACCCCTTTGTAACCAATCTAGCTTTGTACCTTTCAACACTCCCATCTGCACAAAATTTCTTCTTGAACACCCATTTACAGCCAACAGATTTTCTCCCTTTAGGAAAAGGTACAAGGTCCCAAGTTTGTTTTTTCTCCAATGAAGTCATCTCATCATCCATAGCCTCAATCCAAGAACCTGCATCTTCCATGCCCAAAGCCTCTTTCACAGATCTAGGCTCATCAATGTTAGTAATCAAAGCAAAAGCACAACTAGAATCTAACATAGAATAACCAAATCTTTCCAGTTGCTTTCTTTCTCTTATGGATCTCCTCAAGGGTTGATGTTGAGGTTGTTCTTCCTCTTCTTCTGAACTATCAGAGCTGCTTTAGCTCTCCTCATCATTAGACCTAACATGGTCCCTCTGTTCAGTCTTCTCAGGGGTAGGAGGCAACTGAACAACATCTTTTTCCTTTTCTTTTTCATCTGATTGTAGCACAATAGGAGAAGATGTTAGCTCTCTAAAAATAACATTTGTACTATACAACACCTTACTAGTCACAGGATCCCAAAGCTCGTATCCTTTCACACCAACACTGTATCCAATGAAAATACATTTGACAACTTTGTTTGCCAACTTAGATCTTTTCTCCTTTGGAACATGTGCATAAGCTTCATAACCAAAACCATGAAGATGTCTAATTGAAGGCTTCTTACCAAACCAAACCTCCATGGGTGTCTTACCAACAAGAGCTGATGTAGGAGATCTGTTAACCAGATAGCAAGCAGTGGCCACATCTTCAGCCCAAAACCTTTGTTCTAAACTAGCTCCACTAAGCATACTCCTAGCCTTCTCCATCAGTGTCTTGTTCATTCTCTCTGCAACTCCATTTTGCTACAGGGTATAAGGAGTTGTCTTATGCCTCTTGATACCTTGTTCTTTACAGAACTGTTCAAACTCTGCTGAGCAAAACTCACCACCATTGTCAGTTCTCACACACTTAATCTTCTTACTAGTCTGATTCTCTACAAGGGCTTTAAATTCCTTGAACCGACTAAAGACTTGTGTCTTACTTTTAAGGAAATAAATCCATGTCCTTCTACTATAATCATCTATGAAGGATACAAAAAATATAGACTTGGAGATTGAAGAAACTTTTACAGGACCAAATACATCAGAATGAATAAGATCCAAAACATCAAAAGATTTGTGAGAACTAGAGTAAAACTGAACATGATTTTGTTTACCATAGACACAGTGTTCACAAAAGTCAAACTCAAGATTGCAATCATTTAACCCCTCAATGAGGTTTTTATTTTTTAGGGTCCTAAGACCCTTCTCACCAATGTGGCCAAATCTCATATGCCACAACATCATCTTTTTTGCAGGAAGCTTGCCTTCCAAAGTGTTTGCACCCTTAGGTACACTTACTGCACTGCCATCGGAACCCATTGCCATAGTCTTCTTTACTGCTTGTTTAGATGGTGAGGATGAAGTGATAGCCACTCTCTTCTTTGAAACAGAAGAACTATTTCACTGAGCAATGCATGCTTCAAGCCGAAACAAAGTACCTCTCCTAGTACCTCTAGCGAGTACCATAAAACCTCTCATCATCTTGCATCCATCTTTCAAAAAGACAACTTGCACACCTACATCATTCAGCATACTTATAGATAATAGGTTTCGTGCCAAACCTAGAATGTGCATAACTCTGTTGATTCCCTTTACTCATCCATTAGGAAATCTGATAGTGACCCTTCTGCATCCAACTATCTTTAGGTGAGAATCATCACCCAAGTACACCTTTCCACCATCGAACTCTTCATATTTCAAGAACCAGTTCTAATGAGAGGTCATATGAAAAGAAGCACCTGAGTCAACTAACCACACATCATTAGATGCATGGGCTACCAAAGCTGCAATAAAAGCATCTCCATCTTCTTGAGATTTTTTAAAAGCCGAATCTGAGCCTTTCTTCTTCTTCTTCGATTCTTTGCAGTCCCTCTGGAAGTGCCTAGTTTTATCACAGTTCCAAAATTTCTCCTTGGAATTTCTAGGAGTCTTAGAACTCCCACAGGATTTGGATCTACCCTTCTTTGACTTGTTGTCATTCTGCTTTCCTCTATCGTTGGATCTCCCGCGAACAGCAAGGGCTTCCTTAGACAAATCTGAAGTCTTTCTTTGCATCTCCTCAGATAGCAGTGAAGACACCACATCATCCATACAGAATGTGACTATAGTACTTCTGAGAGCCATCACAAGATGGTCCCACAAATCCAGCAAGGAATAAAGCAGGGTCATACAATGATCCTCCTCCTCGATCTTAGCACCGGATGATGCCAACTGTGCAATCAATAAATTGAATGCATTGAGATGATCAGTTACAAATCCACCTTCCTCCATTCTTAAAGAATACAACTTCTTTCTTAAGAACAACTTATTCACCAGAGATTTGGCCTGATACACAGACCCAAGCCGTTTCCACAAAGAATTTGCAATAGTCTCATCAAGAACATTCAGAAGAACGACATCTACTAGACAGAGTCTGATGAGACCCTTAGCCTTCTGATCATTAACCTCCCAATCCACTTGAGATATCTCTGTAGGTTTCACATCAAGTGAAGTAGCCTCCCATAGATCACGGTCTTCAAGCATGTCTTCCATCTTGAGTTTCCATAACTCGAAATTAGTGCCATTAAATTTCTCCACCTCCATTCTACTATATGAGGAACTCACCATCTCAATCTACAAATAAGATTTAGAATGCTCTGCACAAAACTCCCACTCAACTTGAGATTAGCTCAAAAAACCCTACCCAACAACTAGGATCAAAAGTTGATCAGGCTCTGATACCACTTGTAAGGAAACTCAGGTGCGGAAACAACTTCCTACACTAATCTCTTAAGGAAAGTATTGTGCAAATTCTTTTTAAATCCTTACAATTTCAGATTCATTAAGCTACTTAACAATAATATTGCAACATATACCATACATACAGAAAATAGATAGAGAAGATTGAAACACATAAACACAAAGATATGCCAGTCGGGAAAAACCTTTCGGTAAAACAACCCCACCCCTCCAAAACCTGCATAATGTATTATCTTCAACACAAAGACTACAACACACTTGCAATGCAAGTTCTTTCAGGAGATGAGAGACTAGTCTAGCAATAAAATAGTACACCTATCAAACTTATGTCTCTCCTGTAGAAGCGGCATCATATATATAGACTCCTCAGGACCCAAAAAATACCCATAAAAGGAGTTTTGCATCCAACCACCAAGACCCATGCACAAAGCCACATGTACATAGTTGTTACATGCAATCCCAAGAATAGGCGTCCATCCCTAGAATAGACTATGACAGCTTGTCATAGAATCCACCAAAAATAATGATCACAAGAGAAGTGTAAGAGAATCTGTCATACCAACCTATTTTTGGCATATTCTCTTACACACACCAACCACTTCTTCTTGGGTGACCAAATAGGCCCAATTCATAAGATGCTCTTACACCTATCATAGCACATTCCTTAAATAGTTCTTACACGTCATAGGAATCCATCATGACCATTTTAGTCATGATCTCCTTACACACAAGATGCCAACACATCAAGTGGAGTGACACATCAACATGCCAACTAGACATGTACACTCACACTTAATTTCATTATTTGCAAAGAAATACATTTACAAAACAAATAATAAGAATAGGAATTATCCAAGGTTGAGACACCTTATTCCTAACAACTTCTAGGTAGCATGATGGGAAGATAAAGAAACTCAGAAGTAATAGATATTGAGAAATTAGGATTGATTTCTATATATTCCATCAATAGAATAATTGAGAAGAGCAAAGCAACACAAATTACACAAGATACTCTTGACAAAATAACAAGTAAACTTTAAAGTTTAGTTCCAGTTTGGATCAATGAAAGTGATATTCAAAAGAAGGAAGATAAAGTGTTACAATAATTTGATATGCATTTCAAAACATTAGTAGAGGTTGCTACATCAAAAGCATAAGTAGAGCATGATGCAAATATTTTTAGCAATGTATGCAAGAATGTTAGGAATGATTTAACAAACTTGGATATTGAAATCAAGGAGTTGAGAAAAGTGTTCATGAAGGGAAGACACTATATGAAAAATTTGTGTTAGCACATGAACACATGCACACATTAAATTCACAAATCAAGAATAAGGAAGATGAATTAAAGAATGTGGTTAATGAGCTAAAAAATGCAGATGCTCAAGTTATTGATTTGGAGCAAAAGATCAGTAAAATTCATGATGAGAGGATAATTTTGGAGAGTAGCACAAAGTAGTTATTACAGGGGTTATCTTTGTTAAGAGAACATCTATCTTTCAAAATTGACATAGTTCAGAGATAACTTGAAGACTATTTGAAGGCAAAAACATCATACGAACAATTTAGCTATCCAGACTTTCAAGCAACTGAGCTAGCATCCTATGGGTTGTGCGCACTACTTATAGTATCAGACTCAATAAAATATGCATGGAACAATGGGTTAATCAGCTTGAAGAATAGTTTTTTTTTATTACATTGCACTATTACCTAGTTCATCAACATCAAGGAATAAAGGTAGACCCAAAATTTTGACTTGTGCATAACTTTTTTGACTCACCTTTGTCATTGATGTCAAAGGGGGGAGTAATAGCATGTGAGAATTGTAAAAAGGAAAAGTAGTAGATATGTTGTATAATGTAAAATCTAAGGGGAATTAAAGTGTAAAAGATATAAATATATATAAATGATCCACATTTTGAAATTATGTATGGCCATGTGATGTATGTCACAATTTTAAAGTTTTTGACTTAGCCAATTTTCCCACATATTGCCATCAATGTCAAAGGGGAGATTGTTGGAAATTTGGCTAAGAGGTGAATATGGAAATACATTGAGGTTGTCATTTATGGCAACATGTTAGTCATATTAAGTTAGTAGATCATGAAGATCAAGTTTTGGATTGAAGACTTAGAAAATTGTCTAAGTGTCACAAAGTTTAACTGGTAGGACATGTATTATTTTGATTGGAAAACTTCACAGAGACATTATTGGCACATGTGAAGTTAGCAGAAGGTAGAATGGACATTTTACTACATGTGTGTAAGTGTGCGAGTCATTTGAATCAGTACTAACATAGTTATTACAGATTTACCAGTTGCAGTATTGAATAGTCAGAACATGACAGAGTTAAGGAATTGGATATTTTAAGTTAAGGAATTATTTTGTTTACCAAAAAAATTACTTAACCAATTAGGGATGACATCCTATATGTTAACCCTAAGTGAGCAAGGTCTAATTTTGCATTTTGGGACTCGTGTGAAAGCATGAAGTCTGACAAAACAAAAAAATATGGTATAAAGGACAACTTTTGGAATGCAAAGTTGTGTGTGGTTATTATGATAACTATGTTATTGTTTTGCGATGCGAACTTGATGTTGATAGTAGTAAAAAGGAAGAGTATGCAAATATTGTACAATGAGCTTCAAAGGACAAATCAAATATAGAAGATATCGACATTGTTAAAGGTTTTTATATCTATACTTTTGTGTACATAAAACTATTGTATACTGCATGTTTGGGAAGTGGGCTCATCTTGCATAATTGTATAACAAATCCTAATAGGGTTGAGGATTCTAGCAAGGTGTGGTCCTCTAACAAGGACTGAGTCACTATGTGCTTGTAGCAAGACTCCTAATAGGGTCTAATATCTCTAATCAGGCACATTATATTAGTGGATTATTTTGTGGGTAACATCCCCACTAGGGTTTTCCCTTGGCCAAGGTTTCCCTAGTTAACAAATAATGGTAACATATGTGTTGCATTGCTTTATGGTTGTGTTGATTTTTTATCTTAATCACATATGCATGTTTAAAGATTGTTAAAAGTATCCATAGTTGGGCAAAAGCTTGTGAAATATTGATTCACCCCTCCCCCCCCCTCTCAATATTTCCTATTTCTAAAATTTGTTCCATGGAAGAGTCATCATTTTAAGTGAATGTAAGGGTGTGTAGGGAGTCAATATGTTCCACAATGGCTTAAAAATGATCCACATGCATGGTTTTAGGTACAATAGTTTTGCATAGATATTTATCTAAGATAGATTTGTGTTTGGGGGATAAGCATAAGAGCTCAAGCATGGATATTTGTGACAGTGTTTTCATTAAATTTTCTACGATATTTTATTATGAAACTGATGTAGATGGCTTAGTTTTAGAGCTTCAAAGAATGAAAGTGCCTCTACAGATAGCAACATTAAATTTAAGCCCTTTGATCTTGATGGTAAAGGCATTCACATGATTGTCTCCCTCACTAATGTGATTTATGATGTTTTCATAGTTAACACTAGTATAGTTTGTTCTATTATCGAATTTAGAAGCTTTCCCATTATCATGTTTTAGAAAAGGATCCTTAAGCATATCACAATCATAGTACTAGAAGCATTTATATCAAGTATAATTTTTCCATCATTAATGAGGTCTTGTATATCATTTAAGATTCCATTGTAGCTATTTGTATTGTGTCATTAATATCTATGGTATTCATAATAATGATTGTCATTCCACCATGGATGCCTAACCTAAGGATTATACTTCCTAGCTTCAAGAAATGTAATGAGATTATTTCCAAGGAGTTCTCTCATTGCTAATTCAAGTGATTTTCCCAAAGGTGTAAAGTTTCTCTTCAAGTATCCCTTTAGGATTCATTTTCCTTTGTTTAATTTCAACCTTTATGATTATAGATAGGTTGTGACATCCTAATAGTTTTAGCATAAAAAAATCCATCATTGACAACACTCTTGTTTTTAGAACAATATCAGGTTTTGTCATTGTTACTAGAGCTAGGATTTACTTTGTGGTCTTTGTCTTTGTATTTATGGTTCCATTACCAATAAGAGCTTGTTAAATCCTAAATCTTTTTTATATAACTTCCTCAAATGACTCTAAGCACATAAGTTTAAGTTCAATTCTAATTTCCTCATTCAATTTTTGACAAAATATTTCAACCAATTATTTGTCGAGAATCTTATAATGTAATTTCCTAGTCATCTATCTCCATATGCATAGGAATAATGAAAATGGATCCACTTTATTTTATTTAGTATTACATAAGTCATCCATAGTAATCTTTTATTCGTAAGTGTAAGCACAGTGTGCAATGAATTTACCGGCCAACTCTTAGAAATACTTGGTTGTCAATGGTAGTTGTGAGAAATATTCCATAGCATTCCCTCCAAGATTGCAAGGGAAATGTCTCATAAGGTATGTTTAATCACTAGAAAAATCTAGATTTGATAAACAAAATTTTCTCAAATGGTCTTTGGGATCTCCCTTTCCCTTATATTTCTCAAACTTAGGAATCTTTTGACTATTAGGGAAAGTTGGCATATGCATGCTAGGTCGAATGGATAAAGACATATATCTTCAATAGAGAAATTAGTTGAATATTTCCTAGTGCCCTTGATATTGTCCAATTATTTCCTAAGATCTTTGAGTTATTGTAACACAGGATCATTAGTTTGCACTAGTTTTGAAGTCTTAGTAGGACCCTTACAACTAGGTTGCAAGGTAAGGTTAATAATATTTTTTTTATCTTCATGGTTTGTCTTGGTTTCCTTAGCATGTCCACTAGAATTGGATTTGTCATAAATTTTAAGAAAAGATGCATCAAATTTAGTAGGTATATTAATCCCCTCTTTATCCATAGCTTTGAAATAGTGTTAGGGGTTATGTTTTATCACTTCAGTGAATAGTTTGAGAAATTTGTCACTAGCAAGTGCTTATTCTATGGCCTCAATGGTATTTCCTCATCATTTTTATCATATTTTTCTTCTTCTAGTCTCATGGTCAAGGTATTCATTATTTTTCTCACCATCTTGTGCTATTTTTTTTTTAGTTTGGGACATAGTCTTAACAAGCAATTGATAGTTTTGATCTTTTGATTTAGGAAAAAGATGGATGAAATACGAGACTCAAAACTATGACAGGGGATAGATTATATATTGTTATGAATGTTATGATAAGGATATTCTAAAGCAAGATAAGGTAACTCTAGGTATGAAAACAATAATTTAGGAAAGGATTAGTTGAGCTATGATGGATAAACACAAGAAAAAGGATCAAGAGAGAGTATTCCAAATAGGAGATGATGAACTCCACATCAAGGTACCCTACTCAAGGATGCTAATATGTTACAAACTCAAGGATGCTGGACCTCAAGTGATAGGGGTAAGATAGCCAAATGATTGATCTAGACCAAAGAGTAACCTAGGTTTATTCCAAATGTTTGTAGGATGAATATAGAAGGTTATAGTTGACTAGTAAAATTATATATATAGTGATTGGTAAAATAATGTTGAAAAGATTGGATTGAAATGATAATCTTGAAGAAGTGAACCCTAATAAGTTTCAACTTTATAGAAAAAAATCATAGGAATAAAGATCAAATGCACAAGCTTGGTGAAGGAAAATTATAGGAAGAATGCTTACATGTGCAAGACTAGTGAATTGAATGCACAAGAACAATGATCACAAGCACATATTTGGTGAATTTTGATGGTTTGATCTAATTTTCAAGTTTGACTAAGATTGACTCATTTTGTGTGATCAAATATGACAAGAAAATACATAAAAAATAAAGACACAATGGTTGTTCAAATGTTTGTGATAAAATACACACATAAGGGTATGGCCAAGACTCCTCAAAGCCCAAATCTCCCACGGGTCTCAATATTATTGGAAACACTTCAAGTAATTTCTACCTAAGATCAATGACTTTATTGCAATGAATCTAGACCCACATCTTGGTATTTCTTCAAATCAAATGCTTACACCTTAAGGAGTGTTTGCATTCTTTTCTTTGATAAAGAAGGAAAACTAGTGGGGCCTAATTCAAGAAGCACACAACCTATTTTTAGAAGACACAATTAGCTTATACAACCTAGAAATTGATGTCTCCATCCAAGGAAAATACATATGTTGCATACCTTTAGGGAATAATGTTATTCCCTTGTACTGAAATCAACACAATAATGTCAATCAATAGGGAAAGCTACTAACCTAAGGGTTTAGTTATAATTCAGGGGACTCATACCTATACATTTGGAAGTGAGAAACTTAATTATCTAACAACTATATCTAGGGATTTTACATCAACCCATCTAATTGACACTCTCATCATAGAATCACAAGTTAGACTCTATCTTTCACCTTGTTCATTTACATAGAAAACTAAAGGAAAATCCACTTTAGGTAATTCCTCTTGGAGTGTTCACTTATCTAAATGAAGGCCTTCTAAAAATAAAATATATCATGATTTTTCTTCCACCCAAGATCAGTAGAAGGCCAGGGGAAATTATAATTCCACAATATCTTAGGATCTAAATAGAAAGGGGGCAAGTGCACCAAATGTGCAAAACACTTATTCATTAACATTTAGAAATTTAAATGCAAGCTAAATGTCAATGAGCATGTTTGTTCATTCACCCTTAGAAATCAAAATGTGAGCTAATCTAGAAATCAAAGCATGTAAAATCTACAAACACAAAGCATTAGTTGTCTCAACTCTAATTATTGGATACATAAGAACAAGATGCACCACTTTTTTATTTAGAAAAGGTTATCTCAACATAATCCAAATCTGAAACACAACTCTCTATAACAAAAGTGTAGAAACAAAAAGTAGATACAAAACTATACTTGCCAGATGCACAAGTCTGGTGAAGAAAATGCACAAATCTGGTAAAACTTGCAAAATGATTAAAAAAAGCCAAATCAAATGTGTATGACAAAACACTAAATTTTAGAAAAATGAAAAAAAATTAAAATATCAGAAAGTCACATATGTAGAATTAGGCAACAAATGCATAGTTCTACTGTTTGAAAACACAAATCTAACCCTCAACTTACTAAATCACTCAATTGATAAGAAAATGACTAGTAAAAAGGGACAAGAGTCTCAATAGATGTGCCAAAATGATGGTGATGGAGATCAGACTACTTATTTGAGACCTATAAAGCCCAACCACAAGTCATATATCTAAAACATAAACCAACTTTATATCAATGGATCCCTTCTTCAAGAATGCATAACAATAAAATAAACATAGCTATACCCAAATTCACTCTAGAAATGATTGACTTCTTTATTCTCCTAGTCCTTTAAGATCTTGTATGTAAGGATGGTTTCTCTTATATTTTCTAGCACATGCACAAGAAAACATTAAAGTAAAGGATTGTGGTTGATTGCTACAATATGATAGTATGAAGATAATGATGAAAGCAAGAATTCTCCAAATATCACAAGTAGGTAAGTATGCAATAGGTCACAAGTATGGAAAGTCTTATTAAGATAGGTATTGGCATTAGAATTTAAATGAAAGCAAAAAATGTTTTATAGAAATCCTCATGAAAATCAAGGGTGGAGATTAAGAGGTGGAAGAATTAATGACTAATATTAGAGGATATGTAAGAATAATGTAAGCGATAATGAGAATAAAGGAGATTAAGAAGTTAATGAAAATGGAGGGATGATATTGAGTGGTAGGTAGAAGATATTGACAATTGTTAATAAATCACAAGATATATTAGATCTAGACATGTCTAGAGTCATGAAGATGGAAAGTCAAATGAAGAGGCAAGTGACATTTGTTTTGATTACTAGAAAAAATAGGTTTTGAAGAGCCCCCGAAACCCTTTACAATTCTAGAAACAAAAGATCAAAATAAGTTACACCAACAAAAAGAAACAACAATAGTGAATGACCCATAGAAGGGATACATGGGAAGCAAACGATAAGAAAATAGGAGAAAACCAACCCAACAACCAAAAAACCAGCATGAGAACTAGTTCAGTTAAGAATACATAGCTCCAACTTTTTCATCCAAAGTCTTCTCCATTATGGCCTGGATATTGTCCATCCTCCCAATGACCCATTTTAGTTCTTCAACATTCTTCTTCATAGAGAGGGATTTCTTCTTGCTGCTTGCATAGGTTTTGGAGCTGGGCCCACCAGTAGCCTCCAAGGTATCATTCTTGTGATCAATTTCCTCATCAAGGTCGTTATCCAACATGTTGACCAGGGCTTTGAGATTCATGCTGGAGGCTTTCATACTATCCTTACTGTGTTGGAGGATATCATAATCATGCTGTCCATATTATTCATCCTTTTTTGCACATCAGAGATAGCAGAGTTAGAGTTCTGAGCCAAGTTACCCTCACTGAGCCCTGTTTCTAGCTTCTCCTCAAGACTAGTGTTAATGGCCTCAAGTTTCCTGCATTTAATATTAAGCCTCTTTATCTCATGGAAGCACCATTTATTGAATCTAAAAGAGTATAAAGCTTCATCTTTTGCAGTTTGAAGGGCACCAATGGTGACTTCCTCCTTATCATCGAAGTCCTCAAAAATCAATTTAATGGAGGATTCTCTAACCCTTCTTTCATTGGTATCCTCTCTCTCTCTCTCTCTCTCTCTCTTCTTCAATGTTCTCTTGGGTATCTTGGGAAACATGCACATCATGCCTCATAACAACCACAAACTCATCCATAATGGGAACCTCCTCAGTTTGGAAATTCCTATCAGGGTTATGCATCTCGGTATAGTGGATAGCAGTATCAACCAAATTCTTAAGGTTTTGAGAATTATGAACGAAAATTTCTTCAGAATTTAGAATGTCCCAAGACTTATCTTCCAAATTGACAATGTCCTCCTTCTCCTTGTCACCCTTATTCTCTTTATCTATATTCTTAGAAGAAAAATCAATCTCCCTATTTTGGGTAGCATAATCTTCCTTCTGTTGGGTACCATCATCACCTTTTTCAATAGTATCAATCTCTGACTTAAACATTTTTAACAAGCCCCTCATAGTTTTTTCCTCATTCCCTCCAAAATCTTGAGAGATGGCATTATATTCAGAATCCTCAGTTTCCTCCTCTTCCCTATTAGGGCTTTTCACATTCTTGGTATCGCATCCTTCCTCCTCCTCAGAATCTTTAGTCACATTATCCTCATAGTTGCATTCAAAAGCTTCCTTCTTCCCAGTCCTAATTTTCTTTGAACTTCTTCCAATATCACCTTTGACATTTTTTTTACCTTTCCCCACAATGGGAGTAGTGACAGTAGGGTTAGGGATTGAATCCCTTATGTGTTCATAAATCAATAAGATCAACCCCTCATGCTGAATGGCCTTTTTGGACTTCTTCTTATGCTCATTAAGGCTTCTAATTAAAGAGCTATGTAAGTAATAAGGAATGTTAATAGTATCCTTATACTTGAAATGATTAAGGAACATGAAGTGATGGGAATGTGCCCGATTAAACCGCCCATTGAGAGTAAAGTACTCCATAACAACCAGGAGAGTACTGCACCAAATCTCTTTGATCTTATAAACATAAATGAACTCATTAGTATGAGCTTCAAAGAAAGCCTCCTCCTTCTCAGACTTAGGAAATTTCTTAGCTACTATGTATGAGATCTTTCAGTTTCTATAAAACTTTAAACCCTCATTAGAGATACCAGTAACTTGAGCTATGAGCTCCACTGAGACATTTATGGTCTTCCCATCCATTGTGATGGTCTCATTTTCCCAGCCATCGAAAAATTTCTAAGTGACAGCTTTATCAAGCCCATGGAGTCTTTCTACATATGAAGTGACTCCACCCTTTTGCAATTTACACCATACCATAGACATGTCTTCTCCTTTAAGCCTTCAACAGTTAGCAGGCTCCTCCCTTTTAAGATCGCCGCCCATGATAATAGAAATCAAAACCAAACACCAGTCACTCTTCCTAGATTCTTGATTATACTTGTAGAGGTTGTCTTTCTCATCAATATAAGCACAAACAACAATAGCAACACAGAAAGTGTGGGAGCTAATGATGTTATTAATGCCAAGTACACCGTTCCACTCTTTCCAATAACTACTTGAAGGCACAGTAGTACTCATGTGTGTGATTCTAAGCATCTTACATCTTTCCTTCCTTATGGATGATTTTATCATAATTAATTTTTGATTTGGTGTCCTCATTCAGATTCACAAAGCTCTCCCATGTGATGGCATCATCAGAGTTAACTCCCACATTGGCCAAGATGTCAGCCACACTGTTGCTTTCTCGGTACACATGAGAAATGTGAACTTTGGCATGATTTGACATAATTTCCTTTACATTTGAAATAACATTATCAATGGTCCATGAAAATATAGAATCTCCCTTGAGACACTTAATTATGTTCATATAATCTCCCTCTAGCCAAATATTATTAAATTGTTTTTTTTTGGCAAGTTGAAGACCATAGAGAGCTCCCATAGCTTCAACAATGTGATTTGTTTGATTTCCTAAGGGGGCTACAATAGTAGCAATAAAGTTACCATTGCAGTCTCTAATTATACTACCACGCCCAGCTAGGCTAGGATTGCCCTTAGCAGCCCTGTCGAAATTTATCTTAATCTACCCTTTTGGCGGAGAACTCCAAACACTATTGTCATGACCACTCTCCTTGGACTTAGGTTCATTTATATTCTAGCAATGCTGAGTGTTTCCCTTAGTTAGGTTTTCATAGCATCCTCTTTGGGATTTTTCAAACACACTAGAAGGATTATTGTGCTTTTCACAAAAAATTATATTATTCCTTTCTTTCCATATATTCCAAGCCACATGAGGAGTCACCATCTTCCAAGTTTTACTAACCAAATCATTGGCACTAGGACAATGCCATTGCCGACAGAAATCCTAGATGGAAAAGGGAAAAATCCAGCATAAGTTCCATTTCTACAAGAAAAAAGACCAAACCTATTGAGAAAAAGGACAATGCAAGAAAAGATGGTTAGTATCTTCCTCAGCAGCACAACACAGGCAACATATATTAGGTATGTTGAATCCCCTTCTTTTGAGATTGTCCACCGTAAGGGATTTATTTTGGATGAAAATGCAATAGAAGATCTCAATCTTGGGAGCGAGAGCATTATTCCACGCCTTGTCCCAAAAAGGTTTAGCAGTAGGCTGTTCAAATTGGAGAAGGCTAGCAGTAACAACTGAGAAAAACCCATTTGGAGAAGGACCCCAAATCATGGAGTCATCCTTAGAGTTAACCCATGTGAGTAGAGATGATTGGTTGGAATTAGAAAACAAGGATTGTGAATAAATTAAATAAACAAATAATAGTGGAAAGGGAAAGTGGAAAAATGAACAATTAAATAAATGAATATTTATTTAATCATAGGATAAAGAAGGCTAATGAATTAGATAAATAAATAAAGATATTTACTTAAATAATAGAGGAAAAATGGATAATAAATTAATTAAATAAATAATAAAAACTTATTTGATTAATAGGAAATTTTGGATGAATAATTAAATAAAGAAAATGTGTATTTAATTATATGAGAATATTTTTAGTTGTCTACAAAAAAATATTTAAAATTAAATAGAACTTATATATAAATTAATTATTTTATATAAAAGAGGAGTATTATATATGATACTCTTTCCCACAAACAAAAAATGCTTCACCATGTATGTTCTATTTTTTTTTTAATAGAAGAAAAATAGGTTTTGAAGGGGTCCTGAAACCCTTTACAAATAGATTTTGAGAGGATTTTGGAACCCCACTAAGATGAATCATTGCAAATGATAACACATTGCTAACCAACATCCCAGAACCAACAGATAGTCAACAACAAAAAAATAAAATCTAGCAATGCACCAACTGCCCAGAAATTAGAATACAAGGTTGAAGCCTCACATCAAAGAGCTAACCTCCCAAGTAGAGAGATCATGGGGTTTAGAGGGACACCCCAACTCAAAACCTGAATGCCTCCTTAACCAAAAATAACTAGAGCTCCAAATGGGCCCTTGAAAATTATCAACATCCATTTGGCCACAGCCACAAAAACCAAACGTCTTACCACCAGTGTAAGACCAAAGAAAGGAGAAAACTCCCACCCTCCACAAGAACTAGGCTAAGCTTTCAGCCTCTAAAGAACCATAAAATCCTGCACAAAAAAAGGACAACCAAGAAGCAACATAAACAACCATAGCAGGATCATAATCACTATAAAAAGGCCCTCACTATTCACACACTTAGCTTCTGTCGAGCCCTTCCTCATCTCCAAATGGGAAGCATACGTATAACAACACCCCACATCTCCCATGCAACCCCTCTCCACATCAATAGAAGATGCAATCACCTCAATAGATTGGGAAATGGAAAGAAGATAATGAAGACATAAATGATGCAACTTCCTATACCAGTACATCTACTCTTCCATGTATAATTTATCCACCTCTATAAGAGAAACATCCACCTCCATAGGATTAGCAAGAGAAAAAACATAGTGTTGGCAACCAAGAATCCCACTACCAATAATTAATTGTACCTCTATAGAAGAAGATAAAATAAGTAGTGCGAGATTCACCACAAAATTCATAATCAATATTAATTTTTTTAGTGCCACAAGGATCACATAAGACATCTCCTAATTCCTTATTTTTGTCAACAAACTAGGGGAGATCCTTGACTAGAAAAAAAAATGTCTAGCAACAAGAGGGGGATGAGATGAAGTAGCCAACAATTGTTCAAGCCCCCACTAAATAGAACCCAAAAGGAAGCCTCCAACCAAGAAAAGCACACAAACACTTCACCAACATTAGCTAGCCCAAAAATAAAGGAAAAGAAATAGACACTCCAAATAGAGCCATCATCTGACTACAGTAAAGAAACATCAACAAAGGAAAGAAGCCCCTCAGGGAAGACCCACAACCTAAAAGTGAAGTTTCCAGTAACACAAGGGCATGTCAAGATCCTATCAAGATCCTCCCTCCAACCATAAAAAGTACCCTCGACATCCTATGGAGAAGGAGCATCGTCGAGGGGAAGATAAACCTAAAAGAGAGTCTAAAGGAGGAAAACAATAGACATGGCAGAACTAGTGGCAACCGCTACATAAAATGATTGAATACTACTCAAAATCTCTCCATAAAAAGTCTTAAACTCCTCAAAGATCCCCCAAAAGAGAAAGAAACCCCAACAATGAAGCTACCCACAATCTAAGAGCAAGTTGCAAAGAGGCAAACTATCAAGCTACGAATGCAAACATCATCCCCATTGAAAAATAGGCCCCCATAAGATAAGCATAGAGGTAGCCATGTTACAAAAAGAACCACTGACTCAATCTCAGAATAGGGGAGCCAAAGAGAGAATATCTACAGAAAAGAGAGAGAGAATATCTACAGAAAAAAAGGGGTTCACACTAGACAAAACCTCAACAAAAACTCCTCAAAACTAGATGAACCCCTAGTAAAACCAAATGCAATCAATTTGAAAGATAAAATCAACCCACAACTGGGTACATGTGCATAAATCTTCCCAGTAAAAAAAAGAACCTTAACTCAAATCCCACTATCGAGCTCCCTGTCATTTTGGAGCATGCCACACATGCACAACCAAATAAAAGTAGGAAAGAAAGAAAACTTGACCAAGGAAAGTGCAACCACCTCCACATCTTCCTCAAACTCATCACAACCATCATTTGCCTCACCATCATTCTCTTCCCCATCTGAAATAGTGTCGAAAACCCTTATGTAAGCACCTGAATCCCTAAGGTTTGATGTGCCTTGGAAAGCTTCTACTATGTTCCCAACCATGTATTCTCTATTATTCATAGTTTGGGTATAAATAATTTGTCAAACATGTCCCAACCTTTAATTCTTAATTCTTATTTTAATACATTTTCCATGCACTTACTAATCCATCTTCTAGTAATTTTGTCTTCCCATGGAAGAGTTGTTGTCCTATTTGGAGGATGAGTAGAATTTTTCAGATGAGGGGGTAGGTGTCCAACTTTTAGGTGGAAAGGTTTGTCCATGCATTAATATATTTTGGTGCATTAGAGCATCATGCAAGGAGTTATGCATGACAAATTTTATGATGTGTATGAGCATGTAAAAGGGAGGTTACATTATGATCTTGACCAACATATGACATGTATGGACACTTTTCATGGAATCTTTGAGTATAGTGGTGTAAGAAGGGTTTCCACATACCTCTCTTCAATTTATCAAATATGCAAGAACAATAACACATTAATTGTTGAGAATGTTTATCCTGATCACCAAGGAACCTAACATGGGTCACTTATGTTTTTCAAGATATACAAACATATCAAGTAGACTAATAATGAGATGACCTTAACAAGGATGCAAGAACTAATTGTGATTATGTGACACATTTCAATGCAATAAAGGTACATTGAATTGTTAAAGTATTTACAACACCTTCCCATGGCTTGGGTAGATATGTATCTAGATTTCATTGTAAAGATTATAAATTTAGGTTCTAACATGTCATTTTGATAATTATTGAGTGATTTAATAAGAATACTCATTTTTCTACCTTGTATCACCATACCAATTTTATTGTTAGAGTTAAAAAATTCATGGAGCAATCATCAAGTTTAACAACTTGTCTTGCTCCATTGTTAATAATCATGAATTTACTTTCACTAGTAAATTATAGTAAGAATTTTTTAAGCTACATGATAGTAAATCTAATTTCAATTTATCCTATCATCCATAGAGTAATGCTCAAATTGAGGTTACAATGAACTCCTTAAAACTTAGCTACATTACATTGCGTCTAAGTAATAAAGACAATATAATAGAAGTTTGCTTCTTGTTTAGTGATAGCATAATGTCATTTATTATAAGTGCCTAAATGATGATCCCATATGAAGCCCTTTGGATTCATCCCTACCTTTTTCTTCTTATATTCCAAGTTCTTCCAAGATCAAACTAGGTGAAAAATACCTTACTAAATGGGAGACAATTCTCAAGGTCTTTAAGGATGATATGGTGCATAGAACTACATGCAATAGACAATAGATCAACATATGATAGAGCATACATTTTAGGTAGGTAGATGATTAAATAATTACATAGGTTTGTCCTTAGAAGTAGACATCCTTACATGACAAGGTGGGTCATAATTTGAGTCCGAATTTTGGATTCCTTATTAGGTGGTGTGCAACATACTAGTAGGGTAGTTTACAAATTTAGAATCCCAACCTCTTCAAAAAATTTCACCAAATTTTCATATCTCTTACCTCAATGAAGTTGCCTAACTTTTTAAATATAATGATCCACCATATTATTTTTTTTTTTTATAGATAAATGTGACTAAGTGGGGTTACACCCATATATTAAGATAAAAATAATAATAGCATCAACCCCTAAACATGCACAAATTCTATAAGAAGAATTTCTAGTGAGCATCCAAAATGGCCAACAACCACCACTGGTCCATTAGTCTATGTATATCAATGTCTACTATACTATTTGTTATCCTATTACTATCTATATGCAATTTAGATTACTAATCCTAGAAATGAAATACTAACTAAATTAAGCTACCAAATCAATCTAAAAAGCATTACAATGAAGGATACAAATAACCAAATGAATTTAAAACAAAAGCTTTACATTCACTTACCCATTGTAGCTTGTCTTCATTGTCATCCTAGCTTTGATTTCTTGGATATGTTGAGCTCTTAGATTTCCAAATGAAGCTCATTTGCCCAAGATGTTCCCAAAGTGTGGAGATTGAGTGGTTTGTATGCAAAATGGCCTAAAAACCTTAATTATGCAAATGATGGAAGATGGAATGCAAATGGCTCACAAATGATATGAATTGCTTGATTGCTTGATTATTTGATTGCTTGGATGCTAGAATGCTTGTATGCTTGAAATCACTATTGCTATTAGGCTCACAAAGGAAGAATGGTGCTCCTTTTATAGGCTTTTGGAGGACTCAAGCCTAGGTGGCGCAATCCTAGGGTGGAGATTGAAAGGTGGAAGATCCTAGGGCTATTATTGACTTGGTTGAAGGGGTTGACAGAAAGGGGGATGTAGTTGGAATGTGAGAGGAAGAATAGGGAGGATGTTCCTCCTACATTGACATGGAAGAGAAGAAGGTAGAAGGGAAAGACACATGTCAAGTGTCTCATAAAGACCATGAAGAGGAAGGGGGAAAGACCTTTTCCTCATGAGGACTCTTGGTACAAGTGTCCCATGAGTCATCTTTGACTCCTTGAGGTGGCTTGAGAAGCTCCTTAGGAATAGGGATTGTTTCTTGACTTGGTGTAGGGGAAGACATGTGGTCATGAGACCAAGTCTTACGAGGCAACATAGCCCTTAAAAATAGGACGTGTGTGTGAGGATAATGATTTATTTGTAATTAATAAAAATTAATTATTTTAGCCAAGGTGATGTGTCAGGTGACTAGGTCTATGAGGTGGACCAGGGGACTTAGTCATACTAATGATTGTGTAATTGGTAAATTAATTAAATTACTTTAATAAGACTAATTTAGAGGACTTAGGATAAGAAGAATAGGCTATAGTGAATATATCAAATAAATTAAATAATTTATTTAATAATAGAGGAAATAAATATTAATTTAATTAATTCATCAAGTCAATATTAATTAAATAATAAATATTTAATTAAATAATCAAGTCATTTTTTAGTGTATACACTATCCATGATATGACCATTACATTAGGGCAGTTTGGAGATAAAAAATGGCATTCAACCACAACCACCTTGCCAAATGAAGACAAGGGCTACCTATATAGATATACTACTACACTTCACTAGTTATAACATTATCATATACATATCTAGCTATAGAAACATCTTGAAACACCCAACTTACCTGGACTTGTCCTCCTCCATCCATTTTAGTTAGCATGTAGGCTCACTTGCCATCGCTTGTCTTGACCCCTTCTACACAATCTTTTAGGAAGTCAATGACCACTATAATTAGGGTAATAAGGTAATCGTAAACTTGCAATAACAATATGATCTCAACCACAATAAGATTGTTAATAGCAGTTAGCATCCCAATATCGAAAGAGGAAGCAAATAAACAACAAGCATAATCATTCAATCATAATGAATCAATTCAATAATACATAAATATGAAAACCAAAAGTCCCATGTTGTTGTTCTCCTTCTCTATGCAATGTTGAGCTTTGAGTAATAAGCTCAAAATTATGCTAACATGAGAACTCAAAATCTATGGATGCCAAAATAAGAGAATTAGCTTTCTATTTATAAGAATTTTAGGGTTTTCAATCAAGATTCCATGATTGAAGGATTGATTGGGTGTGATTGAAAAGTTAACTTAGATTGATTGCTGAGTTAACTAAGTTGGTGGTTTTGTTAAAATATTAGATTGATCCATTAATAGAATAGATTGATTAGTGAACTTGAATTGATTGGAGACTTAACTGAATGCACGTGATCCAGAACTAATTGCATAGAATTAAGAACAAACTAGATGGATGAGTTAACTGATTAGGTGAAATAGAAGACTGAATTACTTAATTAATCAGATAACTAAATGTTGAGAGAGGAATTAACAATGTTGATTGAATAGTTAGAAAATGAAGTGGATTAGTAAAGTGAAACTTAGTATGACTTAGAACTAGAAGAATAAATATGATTAAATAAATGAAATAATTTATTTATATGCATATGTGAGGATATAAATAAATAATTGCTTATTTATTTATGAGAGAAGAATAATTAGTTTAATTAATAAATATAATTTATTTAATCATGAGAGTGGAGTTTAGATTTTAAATCATTACACGAATGCAATAATTAAGAAAGATGAAATATTAATTAAATATGATTATTTCATTAATAATAATGAGATAGGGAATAATTAAATAACATTGATTATTTAATTATTTTATAGACGAATAATTTGATTAGACATTTAATAATTAACTAATTAATTCAAATCACTTAAAGATGAATTTAAGGAGAAATGATGAATTTGAATAGTAGAATGACACAAATTGATTAAATAATAAAGATTATTTAACAATTTAAGATGAAAATTAGTAAAATTATTGCGTTAGAGCAATTGGTCATTTTTAAGTGTCTATAACCACCTAAGATTTTCTTTGTCTTTCTAGCACATCCATGCCAATTCCCCACACCACATTCAACTACAAAGGGTTATCTCAACTACCCGAACATCAAGTAGCATTGCAAGAAACATTGAAGCTATGTTGAAGTTCACATGATACTAAATGTTTCCACTCTAATATGCATCACCCATAACCAATCCTAACACATGAAACACCACCCTTGCTCTAGTTTTGAACACCTCTATGACTCTCCTCTCAAAGACATCACCACATAATGTTGTCTGCCTCTTCCTCACCATTAAACAAATGGTAGTGCCCATGCTTGTTACCACTTCTTTCATTATGACACATCCATTTGCTTGTTGCTAATACAGGCAAATGTACTCTCCTTAATTTCTCCACCTTGATTCATAAATATTTTTGTCTTGTCTAATCTCTCTAAGAGTGGGAGTTCGTGTGGTGACAACATGATGACAAAATAAAGTGTACCATTCATTTGGAGGCAGTGTGTTCTTTTCCTCCATTACCAAACCTATTGTTGACTTAGCAATTGCATCCACAACATTGTTTCCTTTCTAACATATATGTGACAATGTACTCCAACGAATTAATATATTTCATAGTTTGACTTAACCACCCGTTCAATTCCCTAGTCTGGATTTGGAGTGCTAGAATAACATTTACATGAAGTTATTTTGGATTTGGCTTGTTAGAATAACATTTACAAAGGGTTGTGAGCCTTGTTTTCCTCCAAGTCATTCTATTTGTGAAAGACATTATATTTTGGATTAGCAATTTGTTATAACATATTTTTTTGAGATGACAAGGATTATGAGAACCCACTTACATAATAATTTTTCTAAGAGACATTAACTATTTAGATGACCTTTTCTATTTCAAAAAATATTTTGCAAATAAAATTTGACTAAACTAAATTAAAATAATAAAATTTAGTTGAACTAAATTAAAAAATGTGATATTGCTATCAAGATTCAACTGTGTAGTTTTTGAGTCAAACTCATCGACCCATGTTTCATGAGTAGGTTCATAAAAACCCATCTCTCACAAGAATGAATAAAATACTTAGTACTCATTGCATGTATGTGAGTCAAACTCATTGACCCATGTTTCATGAGTGGTGGTTCACAAGAACTCATTTCTCATGAGAATGAATGAAACACTTACCACTCATTGCATTTATGTGAGTCAAACTCATTGACCCATGTTTCATGAGTAGTGGTTCACATGAACCCATCTCTCATGAGAATGAATGGAACACTTAACACTCATTCAATCTAGGTGATGCTCATAAAGGCGAAGCGTCAAAACTTTTGGAGAGGTCACCCATCCCAATACTAGTCCAACTTAAGTGTGTTTAACCACAAAGTTTCCTCCTAGGTTAAGCCCACTTTACTCGCAACCCCATTTGCAAAACCTTCAACAAATATTACTCACAATTTTACTTGCTGTAAAAAAATATCTCCTATTTATAAATTAAAATATATTTTCGATCCAATTTTTATATAATTTAAATACTATGTAAAATTCCCCCAACAAAAAAACAGCATCTTATTACATGGCTGGTTAATTTAATCAAGATTCACAAAGAAGTAATAAATTAATTTCACAAAGAAGTAAATTAAATTAAATTAAATCAAATCGGGTAGCATCTGTTAGATTCACAAAGACTGCAGTGGAGCCGAGCAATCAAACCAGAGCCATCGGATGAGAACGGTCAGGTTTAAAAAGCATGATTGATTTTTCCTTGTTACCGTTAGAAAAAGATGCTTGGATTTTTTTCTCAACGGTACTCAAACCAGAGCCACCGGATGAGAACAAATCAAGGGCATACATGGAATGATTTATTTTTTTTCCATATAACCGTTTAAAAAAGCGCCATTTCACTTTCTATTTATGGGCGGTTTTTTTGGAAGCAGGGCACATTGTTCGCTATTCAATTTTTTTTTGGTTTTGTTTGCTTTCCATTGTCATTCTGGCATGGCCATGCCTCCTTTTATATTTTTATTTAGTTTTTGTGTTTGGAGTTTTTCTTTTCAGGTTTTCTACTGTATTTTTGTATATGTTTTGCTACTTTTTGAATGGGGCAACACTGAGGAGATATTTAGATCTATTTGTATTTCCTCTAATACGCAAGGAGGCATCTGCATACTGCTGTGAAATTGAATGAGGCGTTCAACAATCTTTGGCGTCTCTCTTGACGTGCACTCAGGTAATCACTAAAAAATTGTTTTAAGGTCTTTTTGCAACAGTTGATTGATATTGAAAAATTAATCTATGAATGAATGCATACAACTCCTTAAAGGCATACAATTCAGGATACTTTGGTGCCGCCTATCATTCTAGCCTGGCTACTCTGCAGGAGGATTATATTTGCATTCTATGTAATCTTTTTTGTGTTACCTCATTTTTCTCACTTTTTTCCTTTTGTTCCTTAGAGTTGGGGATATTTCTGTCAAGTTTTTCTTATCTCAGTGATGTTTTATTCTTCTGCTGATGTTTTTGTTAAATTATATAATAGTTTAGTTAAAAGGAAATTGCAAGTGTTTGTAAACATTGCTTGTTTTCAGTTTCTTCTCACGCTTGAGTTATGAAGCCACCAAGTGCAGAATAGAGGATAACATGTATGATTGTAGGTGTATTTAACCTTTTTTTTTCATGCACTTCAACTTTGTTGACTATGCTGCAGCTAGTCCTGTATGTCTTTCCTGAATGGATTGGATAGTCTATTCGATACAAGTGAAAATTTCTAATGTCTAATAATATAGAGACAACAATGCCTTCCTAAATTTCCTAGCCTTTTTGCAATTTATCTGATGTATGCAAGAGTTGTTCTGTTTTGTAAGATATTTGTTGGAGTCTCTTAATTCAATCGATTTAGTTTTTGGCCTTTAGGCTTTTGCATTTCCAGCTCTTCTTTCAACTCCATGCTGTTAGGTGTTGTATTCTATGACCATCCTTTGGACTGCATTTTAATCAATCTTTGCAGTTTTTCTTTAAGCCCGCTACTATTGTTTTTGCCGTATGTATATTGACTAGGAGAAAAATGTATCACTGTTTGTAAATGACCAGTTCATAGGGCAGGTTAATTTTAAACAGATAATGCATCGGTGGCTAAGGCATTTATGAAATAGATGCACCAATTACATGAAGCAATAAGGTCTTTATGATATATAATATTTATTGCACTAAGTGCACTTAAGACACTATGGAGTTCAAACTTTTAATTATAGATATTCTTCCTATCACAAAGATGTTGGTACTATACCTGCTGCTTAAGAAAAAAAATTATGACACTGCATGTAAGTGAGCATGTACCACCCTACTTCGTTGATGTGGACTCCATAAGTTAAACTAATCATAATCATTTTAATACATCTTGATTTGTAACAGTTTTAGAGTGGGTTTGACTTTTTTTTCTTTTGATGTAGACTGTCTATTTTCCATATATGATAATATATGTATTTGAGTGAAATTGATCATTTTATAAATTTTAATACATCTTGATTTGCAACAAAGTGAGAATAGGTTTGATTTAATTTTGTTTTGTTGTGCAGCAATCTTCTCAAGGAGTCTTTCCAATAGATTTCATTCATGATCCCCTTCTTTTGGATGATATTGTTGAGTTTGGGCATCAGTTCAAATTTGGGTTGGAGGATGGGTTAAATCCAGAACTTCTTATTGCCATTTCCAAAGTATGCTGCAATAGAGATGGAATTCTCATCTGCAATGGATAGAAGGTACCGTTCCTTCCCTCACTACAATCATGAAAGATAATTTCATTTTTGAATATGGTTATGAATTTTGAAGTTTAAAATGCTAAATTTTGTCTTTGCATACATTTTCAAGATATGTAGTTTAAATAATACAGTCTGTAGACTGTATGCTTTTATTCTCTGTGGTCATATTTTGGTAGCCTCTCTCAACATGTCTGCCTGTATTCATGTATTCTATTTACTGATTAATCAAGGTTCAAATTATTGGAAAACTTATTTATTTAGTAGACTGTAGCTAATTTCTCAACATTTTGACTTATGAAAATATGTTCAATGTGTGGGTTGTTTTGTTGTAAGATAAGTACTTTAAAAAATACTGTCTGTAGACTGTGTGCTTTTATTTTATGGGGTCATATTTTGGTAGCCTCTCTCAACTATTAGACTTTGACATGTTTCCTGTATTCATGGATCCTATTTACTGATTAATCAAGGTTAAAATTAGTGGAAACTTTATTGGTTTAGTAGAGTGGAGCTAGTTTCTCAACATGTTGACTTATGAAAATATGTTCAATATGTGGGTTGTTTTGTTGCTCGATGTGACTGGCTGTTTATAGATGATTCTAGAGTTGATGTCTTTGGAGATGAAAATATGAGGATCAGGTTTGAACAAGATATAACAATTTAGAACTATTGCTGAACTTTTGCTGGTTGCCTGCTATGGGACATTTTATAAATACTTACACCACATTATTTACTATCATGTTTGTGTAGATGTTCAGATCATTTTAATCTACTTCACCTGAGAGGGTCAGTCTTGTGGAGTTCAATTTCTTCCACATAAAGAGACACTAGACATAACCGAAAATTTGTAAGAGTGTTTGATTTTAGAACTCAGAAATGTACTACTTATTTATTATACCAAGACCTAAACATGTAATAGGTTTGACTGCAGATCATTTTATCTTCTTAAGGATTGATTTTTTCTCTGGCCAACAATGAATCTCCAAGTTGGAGCTCAGTTTACCTAGGAAGACTTAGGTTAAATCGTGTTAGAATCCATCTACGTGTTGTTTCAGGGCTGTGTTAATAATCAATTAAACATGAAATAATAGGCAGGTGACTGGCTGTTTGGAGAATGATGAGTTAACTTGCCGAAGAAGTGAATGCACAATTCAATGTTTGGGGATTGAGTACATGTGAGAATTTAGAACTTTAAAGAGGTTTTATTTAATTCATAATATGCTTGATCATGGTGCAAGATATCTTGATCTTTCATTAGTCTAGATAAAGAGTTACCGAGTCTTTGGAGGTGAAAGTACAAATCAATGGTGAACTGTTTTGAAGCATTTGTCATTGTTTCTAGGATTCTAGCCATAGAACATTGAACATTTATTAAAAAAGAAAGAATCTTTTAGGCATTTAGATCAGCTTAACTTGAAGGACTTGGTCTTGTGGAGTTTAAAGATTGAAAAGATCCGTCATCAAATCATTTCTGGCAACAATATATGTACGTTTAGGAGAGGATCTTTATACTAGGGTCTAAGATGTGTAATGATTGAGGAATTGATCTTTAGATATCTGAAGAATTGGAATTCATGATTGCAAGTTGCAACTCATTGTACTAATAAACACTTTTCCTTTAACATGTAAATAAATCCATCCCTTGTAGATGCATGGATGTTGTGATTCGGTATCCATTACTTATCCTTGGTTGGAGAACCAAAAAATTTCCTCCTTGTAGGTATCTCATGAGCATATAAGTTCGAACTATAAAAGCACATGTTTTGAAAATATTGTGTTATATTCTGACGTATCTCTACACAGCATGGTTCCTGACATTTTCTTGAAAAATATTGTGACTTGTGAGTTTTTCAAAATATCACTTGTTGTCACTCTAACAAAATTTCACCAATATATCAACATATATTGCATCTAATATAACATTAATAAAGTTTCACCAATATGTCCACATATATTGCATCCAATATCACAATAAGTTTTCAGTCAATTTATTGCAATTTTCATAGATGCATGGATGTTGCATGTAAAGTGCCTTGACAAATTTGATGTTTTATCCCTGTTTTTCTGCCTTAAGAATTTTGTCAAACACTTCCCTTGCAACCTCAGTTTGCTGATGTTTGATTGTTTTGGTTTGGTTTTTGATGCCAAAGATATTTGAATGAATACAAATGATCGCAAGCAGCTAATTGAAAGATATGCAACTTCTTTTTATTCTTTTCCAAATGCAAATACATGTATTTCTGATATAAAATGCACACCTATAGCCAAGAGGTATTTTTACAAACACTTGGCATGCAACCTATGAAAAACTATGCAATGAGATATTTTGTCAAACAATTGTTATGCAATCAGTTGTAACATTAAGACAAACAATTGCCATGAACCCTTATAACTCCAATATATATATATTGCAATGTTTATGATGTTACAAAGGGAATGCAATCTATATTTCTCAGTCAAGACTCTTAGCATACAAATCTGATTACACCTCAATGGCAACCAACTGATATGAAGCTCTTACAAACTGATTTAAGTGATTACAATGCATAGAACTGATATATGACCTTCCCTAACAAATGGAGATCCTATTATTTGCAATGATTGGCAATACAATGATGACTAAGTGAAATCGATGGAACCTGGAATGAGCTTGCAGCCCCCAAAGGATCATTCGATTCTCATTGATGCAGTCATGATTGCCTTCCAAAATGCCGTCCCAATCTTCCTTGGTGCAAGGCGACCCTTTGAGAATTTATTTGGAATTTTTGGCAGCCTTCTTGACAAAATTGCCCCCCTTGAAGGAGCCGCCCCTGCTGTTTGGATAGATTGCTAAATAAAAATAATTCCCAGCTGTAAGTCCCACCAAAATGCAATAAAAATGGTTGTTGACCTCAGAGCAATTGATCCCTGAAATACCCATAAAATTCTGGTCACTTATTTGTGAGCTGGAAATGAAAATGCAACTTCTCCATGACGGATCTGCAGACTGTAACAAAATTGCAGACCTCAGGGTCACTCCAAAATTGTCTTCCAATGATTGCTTAAAGTCCAAATGAAGAAGACTGAAGTATCTTCCTCCCCTCCAACTAGGGTTGATATCTCACAACCGAAATTGGCACCTTAGAGTCTTCAAACCCTCAGGCAAGTATCCAAGCATTCAAGCTTTCAACACAAGTAGATGAATATGTAACTCAAGATGTGTCAAATGACCCCCCAAAGGCTCCTTATAAAGATTTCACAAACAACTCCAAGAAGCTTCTAGAAGAATCCAGCACTTTATTCTTTTTAAGTGACTTTTTGATATTTTATTATTTTAGTCACTTTAATATTAAATCAATTAAATATAAAGTTACTTTTTAATATTTCATTGTTTAGTAACCTTATAAGTAATTAATTTAATATATCTTTTCCCCCTTATTTCTTCCTTTTTAGCCTTCGGGGAAAATAAAGGCTAAAATAAAATAAGTAACTGGTGCCAGTAAAAAAGGGGACATTACAGTCCTCCCTTCCCGGAATTGCTTGCCCTCAAGCAATTGCAAACCCGGGTGTTGTAGAATTTGCTCATTCTCCCATGTGGCGTCCTCTGCAGGTAGATCCTTCCATCTCACCAGGTACTCCTTAATCACTCTGTTCCGCAATCTCCTCTCTCTGACATCAATGATCTCCTTAGGCACCAAGACCAAATGTCCCTCCTCATCAAGTCGCGGAAGATTCGTAGAAGAGATAACCTGCTGGCCCAATGCCCTCTTGAGGCATGAGACATGAAATACATTATGTATCTTGCTGCTCGCGGGCAGCTCTAACTCATATGCTACCTCCCCAATCCTCTTGATAACCCTGTATGGACCATAAAACCTTGGTCTTAGTTTCTCTGCTCCACTCTTTTTAAGAGAGGATTGTCTATAGGGCTGCAATCGTAGATATACCATATCACCAATCTCAAAGCTGCGCTCCACCCTGTGTTTATCTGCATAAGTCTTTTGTTGATTCTATGCCATCACCAGATTATCCTTGAGTGCTCTCAGTATGTCCTGACTCTCCTGAATCCAATCTTTGGCTTTGGGAGCCCTACTCTCACCAAAAGCCATCTCTACAAATGAAGGTGCATCATACCCGTACAAAGCTCTGAAAGGACTCATTCCAATGGACATATGGTGTGTGGTATTGTAGCAATACTCTCCTAAATGCAACCACCTGATCCAAGCCCGCTGCTGTCCCGCTACATAATTACGCAAGTACCCCTCAACCCACTTATTAACAATCTCTGTTTGCCCATCAGTTTGAGGGTGATAACTTGTACTAGGAGTCAAATCAGTGCTTGCTAGTCTAAACAGCTCCTGCCAAAAAGCACTCATAAATCTGCTATCCCTGTCGCTGACTATGTTCTTAGGTAGCCCATGCAATCTAAAAATCTCTCTAAAAAATAGCTCAGCCACCTGTGAAGCCTTGTACTCTGTCGGAATAGCAAAGAAGTGTGCAAACTTTGTTAGCCGGTCTACCACCACAAAGATGTTGTCTCTACCCTGTACCTTGGGTAGGCCTGTGATAAAGTCCATTGAAATACTCTCCCACTTCTGCTCAAGAATGGGCAAGGGCTGAAGTAACCCAGCTGGATGTGTATGCTCGGACTTATTTTTCTGACAAGTCACGCATTCTTTCACATGTCTCAACACATCATCCTTGAGGCCTTTCCATGAAAACCTCTCTCTAACCTGTCTATATGTTTTAAAGTAGCCCTGATGGCCTGCTAGGGGTGTATCATGGCAAGCTTGTAGAATTTTCTCCTTCAATTTTGATTCCGGCACCAGGTAGATCCTATCCTTGTAGTAAATCACATCATCAACTATCCTGTACCTGTCATCCCGAATCAATCCATCCATCAACTCGCAAGCAAACGTATTTTTGGAGTACTCCACCAGTAAGATGGATTTCCAATCTGCCGAAATCTCAGAAAGTGAGCAAGCTGAAGGCCTCTTGGAGAGGGCATCTGCAACAATGTTCTTTTTCCCCTTAACATACTCTATGTCGAAATCATATGCCTCTATCCTGCTAACCCACTTCTGTTGTCTCTCGTTCAAGTCCTCTGCTCTAAGAAGTATCTGAGACTGTTATGATCTGTCCTCACCACAAATTTACCCCCAACTAGATACTGTCTGAACTTCGCCAAGGCATGCATAATGGCAAGCATCTCCTTATCATAGATGGAGTATAGCCTCTCAACTCCCCTCAACTTACGGCTCTCAAAGGCGATTGGGTGTCGATTCTGCATCAATACTGCACCAATACCTTCCCTTGAAGCATCACACTCAAGAATGAAGGGCTGCGTGAAATCAGGAAGTGCCAACACTGGACAGCTGCTCATCACCTCCTTGAGCTTATCAAAAGCTCGTTGTGCCTTTGCTGTCCAACAAAATGCACCCTTCTTGGTCAAATCTGTCAAAGGTGCCCCCAACTGTGAGAACCCCTTAACAAAATGCCTGTAGTAACTGCACAGTCCGAAGAAGCCCCGTAACTCTGTAAGTGACCGTGGTGGGGGCCAATCAAGAATAGCCTGTATTTTCTCTTGGTGCACTTGGACACCCTCTGCACTGATCACGTGTCCCAAATAAAGAATTTCTCTGAGGCCAAACTCACATTTCGAAGCCTTAGCGTACAAAGACTGCTCCTCCATGATGGTGAGGATCTCATCAAGCTGCTGCAAGTGTTCTTCCCAAGTTTTACTGTATATGAGCAAATCATCAAAGAATACCAAGAGGAACTTACCCAACTGTTTGTTGAAGATATGATTCATACAAGACTGGAATGTGGCAGATGCGTTAGTTAATCCAAATGGCATCACCAAGAACTCATAGTGCCCATAGTGGCATCGGAAAGCAGTCTTGTGCACATCTTGTTCCCTCACTCTAATCTGATGGTAACCCGATCGAAGATCAATCTTTGAAAAATATACTGCCCCATGTAACTCATCCAATAACTCATCGATCCTGGGTATCGGGTACCTGTTCTTGATTGTTTTCTTATTGAGGGCTCGGTAATCTATACACATTCTCATGGTCCCATCTTTCTTCTTCACCAGGACCACTGAAGAAGCGAAAGGGCTGGAGCTAGGACGAATGTGTCCCATATCAAGCAATTCCTTGATTGCTTTCTCGATCTCATCCTTACATTTCTTAGGATGACGATAAGGGGTAGTAATCACTGGCTTAGCCCCTTCTTCCAACTCAATAGTATGCTCGAAGCCTCTGTCTGGTGGCCTCCCTGGGGGTATCTCACCAAAAACCCTGTCATGTTTCCCTAATAGCTCCTTGATGTCAATGTGAACAGGCTGTCCTGAATCTGTAGACTCCTTAGGAGTGATCACACACTCTGCTGCCCAAACTATGTCATCATGTCTGAAAATACTCTCCATCCGTCTAGCTGAAATAGTCTTAGGTGCTTTAGATGCCATACCTCTAAGCACCACTCTACGCCCATCAGCATCTCTGAATTTGAGTTCCATGGTTTGGAAGTTCTGTGAGTACTTCCCTAATGATTGCAACCATTGGACCCCAAGTATGGCATGGATATCACCCAAGTCTACCACATAGAAATCATCTCTAACTGTATGGTTGCCCATCGAAATAGACAACTGTGGAATCCACTGAGTACAAGCTATCTTATGCCCATCAGCCACCATCACACTGAACCCCTCAAAATCCTCTAGAGGAATGTGCCTCTTGTTCACCAATGCTGCATCAATGAAGTTATGAGTAGCTCCACTATCAATCAATACTGCTATCTGATGACCTTGTAGAACCCCACGAACTTTGAAAGAGCTGAACTTAGGAGCACTGGAGATAGAAGCAATGATCTCATCATGATTCTCCCCCTTTGAACCGTTATTGTTTTCCCTTTGAGGTTCCTCTTCCTCAAAACTGCTCTCATCATCAGATATCACCTCAATTAAGTGAGCCTTGCCTTTCCCTAGACAACGGTGTCCACTAGTCCATTTCTCTTTGCAATGATAGCAAATCCCCTTGAGCCTACACTCCTGTCTATAGGCTTCATCAAAGTTCACCTTATTACTCTTTTTCTGGAATGGCTTCTTCCCCTTATCCTTATGGGATGTGAAAGGCTTGCTAGGAGCCCTGATGCTAGATGTAGAATATTCCATGTCTCTAGTCTTCCTGATAGCATCCTGGAGAGAATCTGGTTTGAAGGCCTTAACCCAACCACAAAGAGGCTCTGTCAATCCCTCAATGAAGAGCATAACCAACCGCTGTTCTGAAATATCTGTCACCATAACTGCCAACCGTTGGAACTCTGTGATGTAAGCATCCACTGAACTAGTCTGCCTGAGTTGTGCTAACTCCCTAAAGTGAAGTTCAGGATCCTTACGATCAAACTTGTCAATGAGCTTTTGGGTGAATTCCAAATATGAAGTAATGTCGGCATGCCCCAAGGTGACAAGTCCATGGTACCACCATTCATGTGCTTCACCTTCCAAATGGAGTGTGGCGTACTGGATAGCCTCTGTTTCCAACATAGGATTGAGCTGCAAATAGGTATCAAGCTTCTGAACCCAAGCTCTAGCTGTACCATTGTTACTTCCATCAAATGATGGTAAGGTTAGTTTTCCCACCTTACGCTGCAAGTCTTGATTTTGCACTCCCCGTTGATTGTTTCTTGGTCTGTTTCTCAATTTAAGACCGCAAAAGTCTACTAGTGACATGGCAGTCCTGAAATCATCACCTAGGGAGTTGTACTCCGTCAAATAATCACCATATCCCTCTTCTCTTACTTGCTGGTCCTGATTTGCAGCACCCTGTTCTCTCAAAAATGTAGGCATAAGAGGCCTAGGAGTAGCTCTACTTGCTGTTCTAGCATTGCTTTGAGCTGTGTCATTGTTTTCTTGACCCCCATTGTGTCCATTGTGTCCATTAGTCCTGTTATGGTTTCCATCATTTCCATTGTTTTTGTTATCTAACAGCTGTCTAAGGATAAGTGATAGTTCCTCTCTTCCTCTTGCCATTTCATCTCTCAACTCATGTTGCCCTCTTGCAAGAGCATTAAGCATTTGCTGGGTACTACTTTCTTCCATGAGTTCTAAAGGACTTAAGCCCTTTCTTACCCTGTTATAGAATTTATCCAAAGGATTTATGAATGGAATATCTGGAAACTCTTCACTCATAACCCGTACAGGATGGCAGGAACTTTAGCTTTGATACCACTGTAAAGTGCCTTGACAGATTTGATGTTTTATCCCTGTTTTTCTGCCTTAAGAATTTTGTCAAACACTTCCCTTGCAACCTCAGTTTGCTGATGTTTGATTGTTTTGGGTTGGTTTTTGATGCCAAAGATATTTGAATGAATACAAATGATCGCAAGTAGCTAATTGAAAGATATGCAACTTCTTTTTATTCTTTTCCAAATGCAAATACATGTATTTCTAATATAAAATGCACACCTACAGCCAAGAGGTATTTTTACAAACACTTGGCATGCAACCTATGAAAAACTATGCAATGAGATATTTTGTCAAACAATTGTTATGCAATCAGTTGTAACATTAAGACAAACAATTGCCATGAACCCTTATAACTCCAATATATATATATTGCAATGTTTATGATGTTACAAAGGGAATGCAATCTATATTTCTCAGTCAAGACTCTTGGCATACAAATCTGATTACACCTCAATGGCAACCAACTGATATGAAGCTCTTACAAACTGATTTAAGTGATTACAATGCATAGAACTGATATATGACCTTCCCTAACAAATGGAGATCCTATTATTTGCAATGATTGGCAATACAATGATGACTAAGTGAAATCGATGGAACCTGGAATGAGCTTGCAGCCTCCAAAGGATCATTCGATTCTCATTGATGCAGTCATGATTGCCTTCCAAAATGCCGTCCCAATCTTCCTTGGTGCAAGGCGACCCTTTGAGAATTTATTTGGAATTTTTGGCAGCCTTCTTGACAAAATTGCCCCCCTTGAAGGAGCCGCCCCTGCTGTTTGGATAGATTGCTAAATAAAAATAATTCCCAGCTGTAAGTCCCACCAAAATGCAATAAAAATGGTTGTTGACTTCAGAGCAATTGATCCCTGAAATACCCATAAAATTCTGGTCACTTATTTGTGAGCTGGAAATGAAAATGCAACTTCTCCATGACGGATCTGCAGACTGTAACAAAATTGCAGACCTCAGGGTCACTCCAAAATTGTCTTCCAATGATTGCTTAAAGTCCAAATGAAGAAGACTGAAGTATTTTCCTCCCCTCCAACTAGGGTTGATATCTCACAACCGAAATTGGCACCTTAGAGTCTTCAAACCCTCAGGCAAGTATCCAAGCATTCAAGCTTTCAACACAAGTAGATGAATATGGAACTCAAGATGTGTCAAATGACCCCCCCAAAGGCTCCTTATAAAGATTTCACAAACAACTCCAAGAAGCTTCTAGAAGAATCCAGCACTTTATTCTTTTTAAGTGACTTTTTGATATTTTATTATTTTAGTCACTTTAATATTAAATCAATTAAATATAAAGTTACTTTTTAATATTTCATTGTTTAGTAACCTTATAAGTAATTAATTTAATATATCTTTTCCCCCTTATTTCTTCTTTTTTAGCCTTCGGGGAAAATAAAGGCTAAAATAAAATAAGTAACTGGTGCCAGTCAAAAAGGGGACATTACATTGCAATTTGGTATCTGTTACTTTTCCCAAGCTTGGTTGGAGAACCAAAATATTTCCTTCTTGCAGCTATCTCATGAGTGTATAAGTTAGAACCATAGAAGCACACATCTTTATGACATATCTTTTCACAGCATGGTTCCTAACATTTTCCTGAAAAATATTGTGAGTTTTTCAAAACATCGCTTGTTGTCACTCTGACTAAAAATTTCACCAATATATCAATATATATTGCATCTGATATCACAATAAATTTAAAACTAGTTTTTTTCTAGTCTTTTTCTAAACATGTGTAAGACCTGTGATTTTTTAATGATTCTTTTCTGGAACATTATAAACTGGTTATACACCTTTAATGGTGTAAAATTTTCTGGAACATTATAAACAGGTTATACACCTTTAATGGTGTAAAAGTAGCTTTTAGGATTTCCAGCTACCAGTATTGAATAGAAGTTAAGTCTAATTCAAGGGATGACAACAATCGTTGCTGTTGTTATTTCAAAAGTGAACATAGTGAACAGTGAGGAAGACACTTGGTATAATTAGGTTTAGAAACCTTGTGAATAGGGGACATAACTTGTTATTTTGATTGGTGTGATTATCACTGTTGTCTTTGATAACTGCAATGACTACTGTCATTATTGATGATTTGTGAGGATAGTCATTACTAGACAAAACTGTCAAATCATTTCTTTGACCCCCTCTGTCAACAGCATGCAGTGCTTAAGGAAGGATTTCATAGTCATGATTGCTCGGATCCTCATTGCAGAGCTGTTTTTGCAGTACAATTCCTTTGATATGGAGGTGTCTGCAGGTGCCCTTGGGTCTGTTGTGCCCACTTCTCTCACGAAGGCTGTGTCCTGAGATTGGAATTGTATGATATATACTACAAGCCTAGGATTTTATGTATTCTTCTATAGGGTTTAAGTGAATGATGAATGATTTTACTGCTGGAAAAGTGATTTTTTTCTTAGGTAGGGTATTTTTAAACGTTTGGTTTTTTATTTCCTGTCTCCGGGGACTGGTATTGTAAGAGATTGTGATGTAATTTGAGGAGCAGAGTATCTCGACTAGGTTTCATTCATTGTGTACATATTGAGGTTCAGTTTACTTGTTCTGTCAGTATCCTGTTTGTGCCTGCTAGTGAACAAGTTAAAAGCTTTGTGGGTCAGGATGTTTAGCACAGGTTCAACATAATTTCAGGGTGAAAGTTTGTATGCAAAATTGAAACATCTGGCAACTGGAATGTGGAAAAGACCAAAGAGTCTCTCCCAAAATGGGGGGATCCCCAAAGGACAACAGAAGTGATAAGCTCAATATTGTGCTTTACAGAGGATATGATTCAGGAGGTGAAAAATCTAAGTGGGGCTTTGAGCTCTTTCATTGCAGTGGATGCACAATTTTGGAGATGTGTAATCAGAGCTCACGAGGCGCCTCTGGAAGAAATCATATATTTCCTAGTGCTGGCTAATTGCAGGGACAGGGTTAAACCTCCCCTTCTTCCAACTTATTTTGGGAACTTCTTATCTATGGGTGTTATGCAGACCACAACCAACATGCTCCTCCATGCTGATGAAGGCTAGTAGACTGAATAGGAAAAGGTCCAGACACAGCTCGACAAAAACTGACATCTGAAAGTAGGGAATTAACAGTCTACAAAGACATGCAAAGAAGTTTGAGTAAAAAATATAGGCCAAGGTCCTTTGACAAATTGGTGCGAGAACATGGTTGTGCAATCTCTAATTAATGATGTTTTTAAAAGAGAACATGGTTGTGCGTCTTCCAAGGTCCTCGTGGTACAAGAAAGACATCAACAGCTAGAATATTTGTAACAGGTCTGAATTGTATCTCTCTTGAGGAACTAAGGCCCTGTGGACTTTGTAGAGAATGTACTGCATTTGCATCTAGTAAGAGTGGAGATGTGAGAGAAGTGGATGCTACAAATAGCAATGGGCTAGAGAAAGTCAAATCTCTGCTCAAGAATGTTGCTTTAGCTCCATCTTTCTCCTGGTTCAAAATCTTTATCATTGACGAATGCCATATGCTGGTATCTGAAACATGGACAGCACTTCTGAAGTGTCTAGAGGAACCACCAGCTTTTGTTGTCTTCATAGTTGTCACTACTGACCCAGATAAACTACCTCCCACTGCTGTTTCAAGGTGTCAAAAATATCTTTTTTCAAAAATCAAGGAGTCACAAATAGTAAGCAGGTTGCAGAAACTTGCAATTGAGGAAAGCTTAGACATTGACACCGATGCATTGAATTTCATAGCCATTAAAGCTGATGGTTCTCTTCAAGATGCAGAAATAATGCTTGATCAATTGAGCTTTCTGGGACAAAGAATAACTCTATCAATGCATAAGTTGGTTCTAAAGTTTCTTCTTTATGCTGATGTGTATTTGTCCAAGGATGAATGTGAGTTATATCAAATATCATTATCACATGTTTTACGTGCCCTTATAAATTTATCATCTGTAATTTATTGAAATACCTAATTTATCAACAAATAAAATGATATGTTGAATAGCTGCTTTTCTGCACCATTTATGCTTTTTGAAACATATGTTGTCAACAAATAGAAGAGAATACTAAGAATTAAGACTATTATAGAAAAAAGACATTTTGTGCATTCTCTTCAATTTTTAAACACAAGACAATGTACAACTTCACCATTATGAAACAGATGGAATCACTTTTATCAATATTTGCATGAAGTAGAATTATTGTTGATGAAAACTTAATAGATACAGATTGATCCTTTTGTAGGCTGTATATCATAATTATGCATAAATTTGTGAAAATGA
Source organism: Chamaecyparis obtusa (assembly GCA_027943335.1). Classification (NCBI taxonomy): domain Eukaryota; kingdom Viridiplantae; phylum Streptophyta; class Pinopsida; order Cupressales; family Cupressaceae; genus Chamaecyparis; species Chamaecyparis obtusa. Next base: position 923,108 of record BSBK01005180.1, read on the forward strand.
ACCATGATTAACAAATACAAGGTAAAGAGGATTATATTTGGCTGGGATGGACATTTTTATTGTTCTTGATCTACAGTATATATGTAATCATTCTGATCCTTAACCCCAATGCTAACCAGGTCTGTAACTTGGTCTGTTTTCTTTGAATTGTTTGTGACTTCTATGGTTCTTGTTCTTTTGTTTCATGTTGAGCTTCAACCTTATCCTTCATGTCTTCTTTTGAGCCACTCACATTGCTATTTCTTAGTGTTGTGCTGAAGATGCTGGGGGCTTTTACAGCTATCTAACTGATCCCTGAATGTGCATGGTTGAAATAGTGGCACAACATAAGACCTGGTTTTCCATTAATTTTCTGCAGAAGAGAATCTTGGCAAAAAATATTTTTTGAATTGTTTGAGACTTCTATGATTCATGTTCTTTTGTTTTGTGTTGAGCTTCAACCTTATCCTTCATGCCTTCTTTTGAGCCACAGTTACACATTGCTATTTTTAAGTGTTGTGCTGAAGATGCTGGGGGCTTTTACAGCTATCTAACTGATCCCTGAATGTGCATGGTTGAAATAGTGGCACAACATAAGACCTGGTTTTCCATTAATTTTTTGCAAAAGAGACTCTTCTTGGCAAAAAATATTGTTTGAATTGTTTGAGACTTATATGATTCATGTTCTTTTGTTTTGTGTTGATCTTCAACCTTACCTTTCATGCCTTCTTTTGAGCCACTGTTTCACATTGCTATTTTTTAGTGTTGTGCTGAAGATGCTGGGGGATTTTACAGCTATCTAACTGATCCCTGAATGTGCATGGTTGAAATAGTGGCACAACATAAGACCTGGTTTTCCGTTAATTTTCTGCAAAAGAGAATCATTTTGGCAAAAAATATTCTTTGAATTGTTTGAGACTTCTATGATTCATGTTCTTTTGTTTCATGTTGAGCTTCAACCTTACCCTTCATGCCTTCTTTTGAGCCACTGTTTCACATTGCTATTTTTTAGTGTTGTGCTGAAGATGCTGGGGGCTTTTACAGCTATCTAACTGATCCCTGAATGTGCATGGTGTAAATAGTGGCACAACATAAGACCTGGTTTTCCATTAATTTTCTGCAAAAAAGAATCTTCTTGGCAAAAAATATTCTTACATTTGCTTTTGTATTTGTCTCTGATTTTGCCAATATATTCTTATGGTAAATGATTTAACTGGAATTCCTAACTCTTTCAAAAATTTCTTTTTGTAGTTGGTTCACAGCATGGGTGCGTCAGTCTCATTTATATTTCCACTTACTAATTGACCTCATTAGTCATATCAGTGGCTATCATAAAATGAAGAAATGGCCCAATTATTACATTGAATTCAAGAGGAAGAATTAAAATCTCTAATTTGAGCAGCTTAAAAATGACTCATATCCAATTCCTCCTTTATCAGTATAAATTTAGCTGCAAAACTAAGGTGGAAAATTGAAAAGGGATGCACCTTACGTATGGGCGGGTGGCAGGAGGGATGCTTATTTAAGTGCAAATTATAAATAAAACTCACTTAAATCATGCCAACCAATTTATCTCAGCATGGCACACACTTTGTGTCATGCTGTAAAAAAAGTCAATTGAAAATCTTAATAAAAAAGTATAGCTTGTAAGGAAAAATATTACATAACCCTGTTGAAGCCATTTAAGATTTCTTTTTGCTTTCACCCCTTTCTTGACATGTGTATAAAATGTCTCTACAAAAATAGGACACAGGAGTTGGTTTTTTCCAAATGTCATAGCAAAGACTAGGCACTTAGACTATTTGACAAATGTGGACAATCTTCTATAGGCTGAAAAATGGCTCAAATCAGCTTTAACAACCAATGTTTAATTCTACGAGGCAAAGACTTTACTACGATAGCAAAGTGGTCATTTTCTTTGAACAAAATACTCAATGTTTCAGGGTGAAACACTAAATACTCAATCCTCTCTCGAATAAGGAAATCTTTCATGTTGAGCTTGCAAAGTAAGATCATGAAATAACTTCAAGGTTCCTTCAATTTGTGGATAATCTTTTAGTGAAATGATGTGATTTTCTGGTAATCACTTAGGGGACTTATGCTAGTCATTCAAGGGATATCAACTGCTTGCACTTCTAAAGATTTGGATTTAAAATGTGCAATGAAAATATAGTTTTGATTTCCCAACTTCCACTTCAACTTAAACTAAAACTTGCTAACTTTGACTACTACTCCTAACTATGAATGCAAGAAATCATGGATGAATTTGGACTCTACTAGATGTAGCTTAATCAACGACTCTACCCACCTAGTGCAAGCTTCTAAGAAATACTCTAATGGTGCAATAACAGTGGACCGATGAGAAGAGAGCAAATGTAGAAGAAGCCACCAACTAGCAGACCAATGGGAAAATTCAAATGCTTCCAAGAGCCAATCAGAAAAAAGGCCATGTGGGCCTATGCCACTTGGTGCCAAATGGGCCAATCAGAAAAAAGACATTTATTTTGTAACCAAGGAGTAAATTTAGGGCCATGAGGTGGTCTATGTCACCTCATCACCTTGGGAATTGTGCTCATCCTCATTTTCCTTTTCACATTCAATGAACTTGGATACAATCTTATTAATCATTTCCTTGGGGACACTTGGCATATTTATATTGGTTGAGCAAAGAGCTGCCACCTTAGCAAACTCATCTAGAAACTTGATAAATTCCCCCTTATTTGCTGATGATAAATTATTGTTGGCTTTCAATTGTGATGGCTCATAGTCTTAATTGCTTCATCTTCCATATACTCCATCCCTTTCTCTCTTGCTCTTCTATTGATCTTGTTGAATCTTTCTCCTTATAACGCACACCTCTTGATTTTCCCATTTAATGCAATTAATCCCTTCCTAAATCTGGAATGACATCCTCATCCTTTGGAATTCTTATTTCAGATCTGGTAATGATGTCTCATATTTGGGATTTGTTCAAATCAAGGAAGGAATTGTCTTGATTTGTTTTTGATCTTGCCTCCTGATTTTGATTTGTTCTTTAATCAGAAAAATTCAACCCAAGCTATGATGTGAACTTGCTCCTTGAATGCTGAGAATCTGAGCCTAATTTGAATCCTGTACTAATATCTTGACTTGATCTCTCTTTATCCATGAACTCCTTGTAGAGCTATTCTACAAGGAGTTCATGGATAATTATCCTTATCCTCATCCTTTGGAATTCTTATTTCAGATCTGGTAATGATGTTTCATATTTGGGATTTGTTCAAATCAAGGAAGGAATTGTCTTGATTTGTTTTTGATCTTGCCTCCTGATTTTGATTTGTTCTTTAATCAGGAAAACTCAACCCAAGCGATGATGTGAACTTGCTCCTTGAATGCTGAGAATCTGACCCTAATTTGAATCCTGTACTAATATCTTGACTTGATCTCTCTTTATCCATGAACTCCTTGTAGAGCTATTCAGATCTGGTACATCACTTCCTGCAGTCCTGGAACATGTTTTTCACCTTGCAAAACAAGAAAGAGGGTGTCATAAAACTCTTGAATTTCACATTTTCATATCAAGTTCAGATTAATGTTAGGAAATCAAAGCATATTGAGTAAGATATTCTCTATGAATATACACTAAAATGCAGGAATGAATACCTCTAAGAACTGATTACATAATGAAGACTCCAGAATAGATGAATCAATCATTAACTTCATTCTCAACCAAAATTTAAACACAACAATCTGCCATTTCAAACTTAATTTGAGAAATGAATTCAGCTGGCTGCCTATGATAGAATTATGAGAGAATTCCGAGTCCGAGAACTCAGAAATGATTCGAACTCAAACAGGCCCATTCTTTGTTGAATCAGATGTATCCTTCAAGTCACCTAGTGTTTGTGGTTAATGAGAATTTGAATGCCAAGGCCAGAAGTATTTGTCTTTCATCTTTCCATATATCTGATTTTTTGCCAATCTATGAGCTAGTGATGCCTGCTTATTCGATCTTCGCTGGGGGTTAGCCTCGAAAATAACCTAGCCAGGTAAGTTCAATTTGTTTTCTAGCTCCAATGCTTGGTAATCATGTCTGATCTGAGTCTTCAATTCTGATTTCTAACTTATGTGTGTGCTTGATTTGCCCCCCAGTAGTTTGAATTCTCTGATTTTAATTTTCCATTGCAATGAAGATGATCTTTAAATTAGGGTTGATTGCCTTGATCATATAATAGATTGTTTGGATATAGGGCATAAGGTTGCATCAAGTTTTGCATCCTTGGATCTGCATTTAATTAATCCATTTATATCCTTAATTGCGTTGAGTTTTGAACCTTCTTTTAGCATTCAAATTACCTTTGTGATCCTGCCTCAAGTTTTGTGTCCAACATTTTGTTGTTTGAATTGGATTAGGGCCCGGGGGATTTATTTTAGAGGCCATGTGAGGCCACATATTTCATCTTATCGGGCCCAAATAATTTTGTTTAAGTGTGATCCAATCCCCAACCCATATGCAATACGCTAAGGTTGTTTTGCTTAGAAATTTGGGCTCAATGGCCTTAGTAAGGCCACAAGTTTTACCCTTCAGGGCTTGCACTTCAAGTTTAGAGCCCTTGTTTTGAATCTCAATGATAGTTATCCCAGATTTAGGTCTTATCAGTCCATTTTTAGCCCACACATTTTATTACAAGGCTGCCCCATTTGAAGTTAAGGGTGATAGGCTGTTATTTAGGCCAATTTAATCCATTCTTTGGCCCACACGCTCCCTCATTTAGGTCTGATTTAGCTTGCTGAAGCCACACACTATGTATAGGAGCTTGTTTTTTTGGTTCTTGTGCCCAAATCTGGGTTTAAATTGCCTTGAATTTATGCACATGCTAGGAATAGGATAGGTCTCAATTCAAATTTCAAACACATCTTAATACTTTCAGCCCACTTGTTACATTTAGGACAGGGTTTGGCTCATTTAACATTCAGATCTGATTGGCTTTTGGGCCCATAGAGAGCCACACATTTCATCTTATGTCCAGATTTCAAATTCCAATTCAGCATGCCACCTAGATGATCAGATTTGGGGCCTAATTGAGTCCACTTGTCCATAGGTTTCATCATTTAGGCTGTAATTTAGGCCAATTTAATCCATTCTTTGGCCCACACGCTCCCTCATTTAGGTCTGATTTAGCCTGCTGGAGCCACATGCTATGTATAGGAGCTTGTTTATTTGATTCTTGTGTCCAGATCTGGGTTTAAATTGCCTTGAATTATGCACATGCTAGGAATAGGATAGGTCTCAATTCAAATTTCAAACACATCTTAATATTTTCATCATTTAGGCCAATGTAATCCATTCTTTGGCCCACACGCTCCCTCGTTTAGGTCTGATTTAGCCTGCTGGAGCCACACGCTATGTATAGGAGCTTGTTAATTCGATTCTTGTGCCCAGATCTGGGTTTAAATTGCCTTGAATTATGCACACGCTAGGAATATAGGATAGGTCTCAATTCAAATTTCAAACACATCTTAATACTTTCAGCCTGCATGTTACATTTAGGACAGGGTTTGGCTCATTTAACATTCAGATTTGATTGGCTTTTAAGCCCATAGAGAGCCACACATTTCATCTTATGTCCAGATTTCAAATTCAAATGCAGCTCGCCGCCTAGATGATCAGATTTGGGTCTAATTGAGTCCACTTGTCCATACGTTTCATCATTTAGGACCTGATCCAGCTTGCTGAGCCCATAACTAGTATTTAAGGAATCTTCATTTCGAGTTATGAGCTCTTATTAATGAGCTTTAAGGCCGCAATTCACATGTATTATCACCGCCACCTAAATCTGGGCTCTTTTAAGGTCTTGATGCTGGTTTGGAAGCCTAATCAAGGCTTTATCTTATTTGGATTACACGACCAGGCCCATGCGTCTCATAAAGGGCTGCATAGATTGTTATTGAAATGATTTTTATGGGCCCAAGGCCTCTAACTTGAAAGATGAGGGCCTACGACTTAGAATCCTTCATGCCTTATCTCTTTCTTCCTTTAGTAATCATGAGATGAGGAGGTGCTTCCTCCACCTTGATATGGGAAGAGGCTTCGTCCACCTTGATTTGAGATGAAGAGGAGCTATGAAGAGGAGCTTCATCTCACTCCATACTTACCCCAAAATAGCTCAAAATTTCTCTTTAATTTCTGACTTCTAGACTTAGCCAATTTTTTGCAAATTTCAAGTTCTACCCAAACAAGACCTCTTGCATCTCAGATTGTTGCCAAATTAACTCTAGCACCTAAGTCTATCAGCAAAAGAGGGGGCCCCCATTTGCAATGGGGCGATGGTGTGAAAACCACACAACATCTAGCACCTAGCCAAAGAAATGTTGTGAAAACCACACAACATTTTCAAGAATAAAACTTAGAATCAAGAACCTTCAGTTAATCCCCCTTTCACCTATCCAATGATTAGGAATTGTACTCAAAATGGGAGGAACCACGAATTGAGCTAAGAATCTTAATCCTCAGTTAGTTATGTGTGTGCAAGTGATTTATTCTCCGCTCAACAAGAACCTAGAGAACTTCTTAGATCCATCTTGGATAGAGTCAAGCATCCATAACCCCGACGAGGTTATCATTGTGGTCAACCACGAACATTGCTTTACTTTTAGTGAATTTTCATTGAATAGCACCAGTAGAGATATTCGCACACCCAGAGCCAAATGCCTTGAATTTTCACTTCATTTTCTCATTTTCATTCTTTTCTTCTTTTGCATTTTTTTTATACTGTTGTTCTTTTCTTTTCAATCTTGTTTGGACTACGAATAGTGAAGCTTGCCCCCATTTGTAATGGGGCGATGGTGTGAAAACCACATATCAAGCACCCAACCAAAGAAATGTTGTGAAAACCACACAACATTTTCAAGAATAAAACTTAGAATCAAGAACCTTTAATTAATCCCTTTTTCACCTTTCCAGTCACTAGGAATTGTACTCAATGGGAGGAACCACGAATTGAGCTAAGAATCTTAATCCTTAGTTAGTTACGTGTGTGCAAGTGATTTATTCTTCGCTCGACAAGAACGAACCTAGAGAGCTTCTTAGATCCGTTGGACTTATCTATTTTGATATCCTTACTCTGAAAGCATCCTGGATAGAGTCAGACATCCATAACCCCGACGAGGTTATCACTGTGGTCAACCACAGACATTGCTCTACTTTTAGTGAATTTTCATTGAATATTACCAATAGAGATATTTGCACATGCAGAGCCAAATGCCTTGAATTTTCACTTCATTTTCTCATTTTCGTTCTTTTCTTCTTTTGCATTCTTTATTTATCTTTTTTTTTGATAATGTTGTTGTTCTTTTCTTTTCAATCTTGTTTGGACTACAAACAATGAAGCTTGTAGTGGGTTTGGAAAAACCATAGTGGCGCTGAAGCAGGTGTATAATTTCACTAGTTCCAACTTCACTTCGAGAACTTTCAAAGAACTCAGAGCAATTAAGTGAGTAAAATGTTGTAACTGAAAGACTTAGATATCCTAGACGCAACAAATGAATTCAATCCAAATTTATCACAAAACCTTTTTGAAGGATTGACTATTAGGAATAATTTCTAGTTCAAGAAACCTCGTGAGAGATATTCAAGAAATAAATTGAACAAATCTACTGGGAGAACACCAAAGTGTGTTGTATGACGCATCACCTTCCTCACAAATTTGGATCCCTCTAAACTAAAGTAACCAAACAAGAACCTAAACTAAAGTGAACTAACCAACCACCACCAAACTACTTGGGTCAAATCACTGAAGCAAACCTATGAACTGACTCTCTAAAGAAAACAAAACAACTAACTCTCAAACTATGATAGGAGTCACTTGAAAAGTTTAAGTCAACTAACTCAATGAAAACTAACCACTTGACTCCTAAAGCATCTAAACTAATTGACAGAGAGGAAACCTATTCTAACCCTCCTGAGCCAAATGGTCCAAGACAAAACCTACTCTAAATATGTACAGGAGGCCTAAGCAGACAACACTCAAAAGAGCTGTATACTTACTTGACCTCACATGGTTGCAGACAACAATCAAAAGAGCTATATACTTACTCGACCTCACATGGTTTCTCAGAATGTTCAAGAGCCAAATGCCTTGAATTTTCACTTCATTTTCTCATTTTCATTCTTTTCTTCTTTTGCATTCTTTTTTTGTTATACTGTTGTTCTTTTCTTTTCAATCTTGTTTGGACTACGAATAGTGAAGCTTGCCCCCATTTGTAATGGGGTGATGGTGTGAAAACCACACATCTAGCACCCAGCCAAAGAAATGATGTGAAAACCACACAACATTTTCAAGAATAAAACTTAGAATCAAGAACCTTCAGTTAATCCCTTTTTCACCTATCTAGTGACGAGGAATTGTACTCAAAATGGGAGTAACCATGAATTGAGCTAAGAATCTTAATCCTTAGTTAGTTACGTGTGTGCAAGTGATTTATTCTCCGCTCAACAAGAACCTAGAGAGCTTCTTAGATCTTGTTGGACTTAGCTATTTTGATATCCTTACTCTGAAAGCATCTTGGATAGAGTCAGACATCCATAACCCCGACGAGGTTATCACTGTGGTCAACCACAGACATTGCTCTACTTTTAGTGAATTTTCATTGAATAGCACCAATAGAGATATTCGCATACCCGGAGCCAAATTCCTTTAATTTTCACTTCATTTTCTCATTTTCGTTCTTTTCTTCTTTTGCATTCATTATTTATCTTTTTTTTGATAATGTTCTTTTCTTTTCAATCTTGTTTGGACTACAAACAAAGAAGCTTGTAGTGGGTTTGGAAAAACCACAGTGGCGCTGAAGCAGGTGTATAATTTTCACTAGTTCCAACTTCACTTCGAGAACTTTCAAAGAACTCAGAGCAATTAAGTGAGTAAAATGTTGTAATTGAAAGACTTAGATATCCTAGACACAACAAATGAATTCAATCCAAATTTATCACAAAACCTTTTTGAAGGATTGACTATTAGGAATAATTTCTAGTTCAAGAAACCTCGTGAGAGATATTCAAGAAATAAATTGAACAAATCTACTGGGAGAACACCAAAGTGTGTTGTATGACACATCACCTTCCTCACAAATTTGGATCCCTCTAAACTAAAGTAACCAAACAAGAACCTAAACTAAAGTGAACTAACTAAGCACCACTAAACTACTTGGATCAAATGACTGAAGCAAACCTATGAACTGACTCTCTAAAGAAAACAAAACAACTAACTCTCAAACTATGATAGGAGTCACTTGAAAAGTTTAGTCAACTAACTCAAGGAAAACTAACCACCTGACTCCTAAAGCATCTAAACTAATTGACAGAGAGGAAACCTATTCTAACCCTCCTGAGCCAAATGGTCCAAGACAAAACCTACTCTAACTATGTACAGGAGGCCTAAGCAGACAACACTCAAAAGAGATGTATACTTACTCGACCTCACATGGTTGCAAACAACAATCAAAAGAGCTGTATACTTACTCGACCTCACATGGTTTCACAAAATGTTCAAGAGCCAACAAGGCTTGGGTGATGGTTCTCAATTTTGCAAATTTATCCTTGTACTCTAAAAAAAGTTTTACTATCCCATTTTCAAATTCAGGAAAATCATCGTGTAAAATCAACAGTTGAGGTAATTCATTAGGACCATGTTCAATCCAAATGCAAGTTGTCTTTCCTAGATCACCATAATCAAAATAAAGACTTTCATGACTTTCAACTTTAAAAGCAAGGAAAGGTACAACTTGGCATGCTTCGTGTTCAAATGGAACTTGCAAGTTCTCCACAACTTCAGGAGGCCAAAGTCGGTGATGGATCATCCCACTAGCATCAACATAAACTTCGTGAGTGATCGTGGCAGGATTAGTCTTGAAGTGAAGGCCTTGGAATACTGCTTTTGGAGGCTCGTCCTTGTGTAACATGGACCATGCATCCTTGTGAATCTCCTCGAGTGCATCTTCAAAAATCAAAGTTTCCTTGATGATTTCTCCCCCAAATATCTCCTCAAGTTGGTTAAAATGTAGAGTCCAATTGTAGCACCGACTCAAATTGTTCTTCATCTTCTTCTCCCATGAGGTTGCATGTAGATTTTTCTAAAGAAACATGTTGCAATTCTTCATGTAGAATCTCATCAAGCATAGCCTCCCCACAACTAATAGGAAGATCACCCAACATCTTCATGAGCTCATCAACTTCAATCTCAAGAGGTAAAATCTCCAGAGGTCGAAGCTGATGGTGAATCGTGCCACTTGCAATAACATGTCTGTCCTGAGATGTTCTTGGCAATGAGTCCATTTGTGCTTCTTCCTTAATAAGATATTTTAGCACCCAAAGAACATGGTGGTAATGATGTCCTTGAGTGCCCTATCAAATTGCCCTTCATACTTGGATTCACTTATGATAACTTGCAATTCCTTGTTTATCTCATCCACTCAATTCTCTTCTTCTCCAAGGGTGTCTGAAATTGCTTGCAACTTAGCCTCAAGAATCTTTCCCCAAATCATGAATGAAATCTCATCAAGCTCTTCTTCCAATTTGCAATGATTCTCTTGTAGTTCCTCAAGTGGTTTTAGATGTCTCCCTTCACTTGCTTTCTTTTCCCTTCCTTGGATGAATTCTATAGATCCCTTGATTTTCCTGTCGACCTCCTCTCCTTGTGATATAAAGCATAAAAAGTTTGTCCTCCACTTGAATGTCCTCTTCATTATGCTCAACCATGCCACCTTGATGCAACTTATTTTCTTTTTTGTCCTTTGGTTTCCAACTTGAGTGATAGGTGCCTTCTTCATTTGATGTCCAACTTGAAAGCTGAAATAAATCCTTGCCACCCTTTGCTAATGCTTCCTTAGACCAACCCATTTGAAACTTGATTAAGTCAATGGTGTCTTGACAAGATGGGAAAGTAGATTTTGAATGCGAGAGGCCATTACAACAATGTTGCCAAGTATTTTTCCCTTCACTTGCTATCTTGATTTCCTATTTCTTTGAACTCAAGGAACTCCGATTTTGAATTGACAAGTACCACAGGCTCATACACCTTTGAAAAAGAAATTCTTCCTCATAATACCAACTCTACTTTCAAAAGAAATATCAAACAATGCATTTCCTCATGCTCTGGGGTACCATGTATCCTACACTGTTTGGATGTTGCAATTTGAGACAATTCAGGTTCTTGTTCAAATCAAACCAAATTTTGAGAACATCGACTTGCCTGCCCATTGAGAAATCTTTTCTTCTTTTCTCATTTTTCACTTTTTTTTTTGGCATTTTCAAGTTTTTCACTTTTAGAGAGATCTTATATCTCAAATATAACTTTGAAATCTCATTCTTGTTGATATCCATGAATGAACCTTGTTCGTCTTCCTTCTAGCGCCAATTTTTGTTGATGTGGGTTTTATTCCACTACAACATGCATAATTAAACACTCAATGTTTTGGGGTGAATTTCTGAATACTCAATCCTCTCTTGAATAAGGTCATCTCCCATGCTAAGATTTCAATGTAAGATCATAAAATGACTTCAAGGCTCCTTTAAATTGTGGATAATCACTCAGTGAAATGATGTGACTTACTGGTAAACACTTAGGAGACTTACACTAGTCATTCAAGGGATATCAACTGCTTTCACTTCTAAAGCTTTGGATTCACAATGTGCAATGAAAATATAGTTTTGATTTCCCAACTTCCATTTCAACTTAAACTTCTAGTTTAACTTTGACTACTACTCCTAACTATGAATGCAAGGAATAATGGATAGACTTGGACTCTACTAGATGTAGCTTAATCAACGACTCTACCCACCTAGTGCAAGCTTTTAAGAAATATTCTAATGGTTTTCACATCAATATTTCCTCTTCAATCCATCAAATAGATGAAAACTAAAGATTATAGATACCAATTGAAGTTAATTACTTTCATTCATCGACTAACCACACAAGGCACACTTGCAATTAGCAAGAGGCTAGTGGCCTGGATTTGTTCGAGTCAAGCAAGTAAACATCCACAATTACTCTCATCCAATTAAACTACTTCTAAACAACATGAAATGAAATCTTAATCTAAGTGAGAGATGCAAAGAACCATACAATACTCCAAAATGATCATGTATATCCACCATGCAAACACAACAATGAATAGAGAACAATTTTGGTAGTACTTTGGCAACAATTCTCCAACATAACTCCCTTTACAAATGATGTGAGCAAGTCTTTATATAGGGGCTCAATTACAATGAATGGCCAAGATTTATTTGAAATCAAGGGCCAAGATTAATCCTCGTAAGCCCTAATCAGGGTTTCCATTACCATAGCTACAAATATTAAATGCTCAGGCAATTCAAATAGGAAAATTATGCACCGCCACGTTGGCCAATAAGAAAATTACATTGATTTCCAAGGACCAATAAGAAAATTCAAATGCATAACAACTAGATAAGGTGTAATAAAAAGTGGACCAATGAGAAGAGAGAACATGTAGAAGAAGCCACCAACTAGTAGACCAATGAGAAAATTCTAACTCTTCCAAGAGCCAATCGTTGAAAAGGCCATGTGGGCCTATGCCACTTGGCACCGAATGGGCCAATCAGAATAAGATATTTATTTATCAACCAACGAGTAAATTTAGGACCATGTGAGCTTATGCCACCTCATCACATTGGGAATTGTGCTCCTCATCCTCATTTTTCTTTTCACATTCAATGAACCTGGACACAATCTCATTAATCATTTCCATGGGGACTCTTGGCATATTCATATTGGTTGAGCAAAGAGCTGCCACCTCGGCAAACTCATCTAGAAACTTGATAAATGCCCCCTTACTTGCTGATGAGAAATTATTGTTGGCTTTCAATTGTGATGGCTCATAGTCTTAATTGCTTCATCTTCCATACACTCCATCCCTTGCTCTCTTTCTCTTCTATCGATCTTGTTGAATCTTTCTCCTTGTTACCTAGACCTCTTGATTTCCCCATCTAATGCAATCAATCCCTTCCTAAATCTGGAAATGACATCCTCATCCTTTGAAATTCTTATTTCAGATTTGGTAATGATGTCTCATATTTGAGATTTGTTCAAATCAAGGAAGGAATTGTCTTGATTTGTATTTAATCTTGCCTCCTTACTTCTGATTTTGATTTGTTCATTAATCAGGAAAATTCAACCCAAGCTATAATGTGAACTCGCTCCTTGAATGCTAATAATCCTGGCCTAATTTGAATTCTGTACTGATATCTTGATTTGATCTCTCTTTATCCTTGAACTCCTTGTAAAGCTATTCAGATCTGGTACATCGCTTCCTGTAGTTCTGGAACATGTCTTTCATCTTGCAAAACAAGAAAGAGGGTGTCATAAAACATTTGAATTTCACATTTTCATATCAGGTTTAGATTAATGTTAGGAAATCAAGCATATTGAGAAATATATTCTCAATGAATATACACTAAAATGAAGGATTGAATACCTTTAAGACCTGATTAGATAATGAAGACTCCAGAATAGATGAATCAATCATTAACTTCATTCTCAACCAAAATTTAAACACAACCATCTGCCATTTCAAACTTAATATGAGAAACGAATTCAGTCGGCTGCCTATGATAGAACTCTGAGTTCGGGAACTCATATCTGCAAATGGTTCAAACTCAAACAGGTCCATTCTTTGTTGAATCAGATGTATATATCCTTCAAGTCACCCAGTGTTTGTGGTGTATGAGAATTTGAATGCTAATGCCAGAACTATTTGTCTTTTCCTCTTTTTGCCAATCTATTGTAGTGATGCCTAGTGATGCCTGCTCACTTGATCTTCACTAGGTGTTAGCCTCGAAAATAACCTAGCCAGGTAAGTTCAATTTATTTTCTAGCTCCAATGGTTGGTAATCATGTCTGATCTGAGTCTTCAATTCTGATTTCTAACTTATGTATGTGCTTGATCTGCCCCCCAGTAGTTTGAATTCTCTGATTTTACTTTGCCTTTGCAATGAAAATGATCTTTAAATTAAGGTTGATTGCCTTGTTTATATAATAAATCATTTGGATATAGGGCAGCTGCTAATGCAATTGATTTTTTAAATGTTTGCCATCTTTCATTAATGGAGGCTACCTCGAGTTTTGAATTCATGGCCCTAGCATTTAATTTATTTCATTTTGAAATTTGAATTTTAAAACCTTGTATTGGATCAAACCTCCTTACAACTGTTAATGGACATTAAATGCAAGGCCTTCATGTGTTAAGCTCAAGGCAAATTCAAATGGCATAAGGTTGCATCGAGTTTTGCATTTAATTAATCCATTTATATCCTTAATTGCATCGAGTTTTGAACCTTATTTCAACATGCAAATTACCTTTGTGATCCCGCCTCGAGTTTTGTGCCCAACATTTAGTTGTTTGAATTGGATTAGGGATTGGGCGATTTAATTTAGAGGCCATGTGAGGCCACACGTTTCATCTTATGGGTCCAATTAATTTTGTTAAGTGTGATCCAGTCCCCAACCCATACGCAATATGCCAAGGTTGTTTTGCTTAGAAATTTGGGCCCAATGGCCTTAATAAGGCCACACGTTTTACCCTTTAGGGCTTGCACTTTGGGTTTAGAGCCCTTGTTTTGAATTTCAATGACAGTAATCCCAGATTTAGGTCTTATCAGTCCATATTTAGCCTGCACGTTTTATTACAAGGTTGCCCCATTTGAAATTAAGGGCGACAGGCTGTAATTTATGCCAATTTAATCCATTTTTTGGCCCACAAGCTACCTCATTTAGGTCTAATTTGGCCTGCTGGAGCCACACGCTATGTTTTTTCGGTTCTTGTGCCCAGATCTGGGCTTAAATTGCCTTGAATTATGCACACACTAGGGATAGGACAGGTCTCAATTAATTTTGTTTAAGTGTGATCCAGTCCCCAACCCATACGCAATATGCCAAGGTTGTTTTGCTTAGAAATTTTGGCCCAATGGCCTTAATAAGGCCACACTTTTTACCCTTTAGGACTTGCACTTTGGGTTTAGAGCCCTTGTTTTGAATTTCAATGATAGTAATCCCAGATTTAGGTCTTATCAGTCCATATTTAGTCCGCACGTTTTATTACAAGGCTGCCCCATTTGAAATTAAGGGCGACAGGTTGTAATTTATGCCAATTTAATCCATTCTTTGGCCCAGAAGCTACCTCATTTAGGTCTCATTTGGCCTGCTGGAGCCACATGCTATGTTTTTTCGATTCTTGTGCCCAGATCTGGGCTTAAATTGCCTTGAATTATGCACACACTAGAAATAGGACAGGTCTCAATTCAAATTTCAAACACATCTTAATACTCTTAGGCCAGACGTTACATTTAGTGCAGGGTTTGACTCATTTAACATTCAGATCTGATTGGCTTTTGGGCCCACAGAGAGCCACACATTTCGTCTTATGTCCATATTTCAAATTCCAATGCATCTCGCCACCTAGATGATCAGATTTGAAGCCTAATTGAGGCCACTTGTCCGTATGTTTAATCATTTAGGACCGGATATAGCTTGCTGAGCCCATAACTAGTATTTAAGGAATCTTCATTTCGAGTTTTGAGCTCTTATTAGTGAGTTTTAAGGTCCCAATTCAGATGTATTATCACTGCCAGCTAAATGTGGGCTCTTTTAAGGTCTTGACATTGGTTTGGAGGACTAATTAAAGCTTTATCTTATTTGGATTACAGCCTGGTCCATAAGGACCATTGTCCAGGCCCATACATCTCATAAAGGGCTGCATAGATTATTATTGAAACATTTTTTATGGGCCCAAGGCTTCTAACTTGAATGATGAGGGCCTGCCACTTAGAATCTAGGACCTTTTGAGTTGAGTTTTAAGCTCCTCCCCCTAGGATCAAACTTCATGCCTTATCTCTTTCTTCCTCTATAATCATGACATGAGGAGGTGCTTACTCCACCTTTAAATTGAGATGAGAAGGGGCTTCGTCTCCCTTACTTGAGAGGGGAAGGGGCTTCATCTCTCCTACTTGAGATGGGAAGAGGCTTCGTCCCACTCCATACTTAGCCAAAAATAGCTGAAAATCTCTCTTTAATTTCTGACTTACAGACTTAGCCAATTTTTTGCAAATATCAAGTTCTACCCAAACAAGACCTCTTGTTACACCTAAGTCTATCAGCAAAAGAGGGGTCCTCGTATTTGCAATGGGGCGATGGTGTGAAAACCACACAAAAATACTATTTGGAAACTAACTATTTACAATTATTTTAAACAAAATTCCATTAAAAAGAAAAGTTAGGAATAATTGAATAGCTAATGACAAGTGTAAAAAATAATGAATTTTCAAGCTCTAAAAAAGTTAGAAAAGAATTCACATTTTATGATCCCCTTTCACACATCTTCGGCGTACCCATTGCACACCAAGGTGCAATTGCTAGTTATTATTGCATTACAGGTTGGTACTGTTGTTGTCTTTGTCCTCATTTCTACTTATCAATGGATATTGTTTTTGTTACTTCATATGTAATTAGTCATATTATTGAGATAATTGGTTGAGAACTTTTGTTATCAGATATCGGCTGTTGATAATGTTGCATCAGTTGAGAATTTTGTCATCATTATTGTGTTTTAACTTTTGACATATCTATCCTTCTATCATTATTAATCTTCTTATAATCTCTGTAATATCCCTGATCAGGATTATTGTATATTACAGCTGATTTAACTCCACAAATCACCAATGATTGAACATTAATTCCAATTAGATCTAATGCAATAGATATATATTTGACAAAATATGCAGAAATGAATTATATACTCTTGCAAAATGAACAATCAACACAACAAATCACAATAATTGATTACTTCTCTTATTACTATGGACGTTGCACTTACAACCAATTCAGTTTTTTGGGAACAATAGTAGCAATATTATGATGGAGAAATATAATGGATCTACAACAAATGGTGCTATAGGAGCCACCTTAGAATTACAAACCTTAGGCACTAAAATATTTGCCTTTAAATTAGACAATCAGGTGATATAAGAGTTGCCCAAACAACAAATCAGCAAAGTTCAATGACAATCCCTGTGAGGAATTGCTTATGACTAGTTCAAGGAGTTTCATCCACTAACCAGATATATGGAAATTAGGGGTTTTCCATATCCCAATTCATAGTGATAGACAAACAGTGTCTCTTTTTTATTCAAGTAAAATTAATGGATGAACAAATATCCTCCTTTCAATCCCTTTCTTGATTAAATACACAGTTTTCAAATTCTTCTTCATTCCCTCCAAAATACACCTGCACACACTTATTTTTAAAATAATAGTCTGTTACGTAACACCCATGATCCCCATGATTTGGGCGTCCAATTTAAACACTTACATTTCCTAATGATACTTTCCCTAAGCCCCCAAGAAATGAAAATCCAGAATCTTAGGGGAAAAGAGAACATGACAATCCTCCTTTCCAAAGATTGTTTTCCCTTAAGCAATTTAAATTTGGATGTTTCAGGATGTTATCTCCTTTCCATTTAGTTTCTTCAATAGACAGGTCCTTCCACCTCACCAAATTTTTGTAGAACGTATAGAAATGCAACTATTGTATTCAATTTACTTTTCAGGTAACAAAAACTCTCTTAAAGCATTTTCCTTCCCATTTTTTATGATTGAACATGTGGCTCTTAGCATTGGTGGATAACAACATTGGGGCATGCGATTGCATGGGATTGATCAACATCCCCTTTAGAATAGTAGGGCGTCAACATCAGGATATGGGGTAGAGAAAGGCTAAGGCTAAGGGATGCGCGGGTAGTAGATTGACAATTTGGATCAAAATGTGTTGTGTTGACGAGTTGGCTATAGCTTCAATTGGGTGGCTATAGGGTGTATAGTCAATCGACAATTGCTATTGGTATCAATGCTACCATTAATGTCGCCTCTCGATGGATGGCTTCGAATTGGGAATAGGTGAATGGGTAATTGCAACAACAACGTAATGGGTCCTGCAGAATTGTTGTATCTTGGTTCTTGCCAATTATATATCATAATAATTAATATTTTTTGGCGAACTGTTTGTGAATTGATTTTTGTACAAGATTACAACTGCTCAATCAATAGACAAATAGATCATTGCATATAATAATGATACTTAGGACCATTGCCCTACAATCAGTCAAATTTCTTCCTTGCATTTTTTTTCCTAATAAGTAATCCTAGCAACATTCATAAAAGCAAGGTCTAAAATACAATCTCCTACAATATACTTATTCAATATACATAGTTTTAACTGAAGAAGAAATATGTCAATGTTCAAATCCTTATTAGGTAACAATATCTATAAGCATGACTGAGTAGAAACTGAGTTGATAGTTGATAATAGGCAAATGAAATGAAACCGAGGACCACACTGACCCTACCTATAAATATTCTTTAAAAGTCAACGCATATCCAAGCATGGTATCAGCTCAAAATGTTTTGTTGCAACTTATTAGTCTCTGCCTTAGGTTGGCACTAATGTTTTTAGTTATCAGTTTTGGCCTAATTTACCCTGGTTCGCCCCTAGACCCCTACGGACCAGCCTGGGTACGAACTGGTACTTGGTCTTGGTCCGGGTTCGCTTGTGGGTCCGGGCAAGGTTCAAATTTTTGGATCCAGTTCGAACTTCTGCCACAGACGATCGAACCCGGGTGGACCAGCATGCCAAAAATCGAACCCGCAACGAACTTCGGCGAACTGGGACCCGTGGATGTCACTGAAGTGACATGCTTTTGCAAATTTTATAAAATTTTGATATTCAGAACTCTAAAAGGTGGATATGAAAGGCTAATGTTTGCTTCTCATTCTCATTTGTGATGTGCAAGTAGGTTATTTTGACTTGAGCAAGAGCAAAAGAGCAAGTTCTTGGATGTGCAAGGAGGAGTTGGAAGATTGGTTTGTGAGCTTTCTTAAAGTGTTTGTGCCTCATTCGTACACCTTTGCAAGCTTACAATGAGTAGAGGTAAGTTCTTGTTCCATTTGTTTTTTGTTTTTGTGTAAGTTTTTTATTTTTTTCATTTCTCTTTCATTCTCCATAAGATCTTAGCCATTTTTCTATAATTTTTCATTCTCTTGCTTTTAAGTTTTATATTGAATATGTATACAATTTTAAATTTCTTGCTATAGGAAAAGGAACTACAATGGCATCTACCTCTTCGTCAGTAGACAATACCGAACAAATAATAGAACCCCACTCTGATTCTCCTTTGTGGAAGCATGTTGATATTATAAGACCCCTTCTAGGAGGTGGTACATTCTGTTGGAAATGTCGGGGTTGTGATGTAGAAAGAAATAGTTCATATTTTTGTGTGGTAGGCCATTTGTGTGGATACAAAAGAGAGAAGAGCGCAGGCAAAATTCAACTGATAGTATTGGCAATAAAACTAAAAGTAAAAAAAGAGCAAAGGTAACGCAACCCCCCTCAAATGTTGTGATAGAAGACCACTCGTTTTTTACTACCTCAGCTAGTCGTGAGCCTGAAAAAGAACCCCTTGGCCTTACACACAAAAGAAAGGGACCACTAGAAACTGCATTTCAAAATCAAAGTCGGGAAATCGCCGACATTGATGTGGCAAGATGCTTGTATGCAAATGGGCTGTCTTTTAATGTTGTTCACTCCCCATATTGGAGATAGATGTTGAAAAGTGCCAATGAAGCTCCAAGAGGGTATAAGGGCCCCGGTTTCGAGAGAGTATGAACCACCTTGTTGGATCAAGAGGTCAAGTCGATGATTGATCAATTGAAGCCCATATAGGAGTCATAGATTGAGACAGGGGTATCAATTGTTTCAGATGGGTGGAAAGATGCTAGAAATTGTCCCTTGATCAATGTCCTAGCGGTGTCCCCTAAAGGGGCAATGTTTTTGAAAGCGGTGGATTGTGAGGGGCAAGTAAAAGATAGGCCATTTATTGCTAATATTCTCATCTCTGCCATTGAACAAGTGGGTGCTAGTAATGTTGTCCTCATAATGGACAACACAAAGAATTGTAGAGCTGTTGGTTTGTTGGTTGAAGAGCGATATCAACATATCTTTTGGACACCTTGTGCAGTCCATTCACTCAATCTTATTCTACATAAGATTGGGACCACAATTGAGTGGATCAAGGAGGTGTATGCAGAGGCTGAGGACCACCAAATGTTCATCACAAACCATCATATGACTCAAGGAATATTCAGAATGTTCTCACATTTGGAGTTATATCAACATATCTTTTGGACACACACCTTGTGTAGTCCATTTTGACGCAGACCAAGGTGAGAGGATCCAATTAAGGACAGTCCAACCTTGCAACTTCAGAGTTACACAACGGAAATACACAACAAAACAAGCCAAGATATGCTTCAAAACATATTTTCCATAACATGCTCGGCTGTAAGGCCTTCTGGGTTAGGGCCAATTAGAATCAAGAAGATTACAATTCTGCAAGATCCACAGACAGATCCAATACAATCCTAGCTAGTTCAGCTTTGAAGACAATCAAAAGCTGATGGAAACCCTAAGGCAGATCTAAACTTGAGCTCGCAATCCTCCAAGCAATCTCCTTGTCCCCAAGTATGAAACCACTAGCTCTGCTACAAAGAATTACCAGAAAACAATCTGATCTACAAGATCATGCAAGATCTTTCCACAACTTCACCAACTCCAGCTTCGCACAATCCATGCAATACAAGTCGGCTCCAAATTGCCTTACAAACAATTAAATCCAACATGTCGGCCTGAAACAACAAATACCAACATTAAATGCACCAAGTCGGCTCAACAAATCACACAGAACTCCAGTCGGTAAACCAGGATAACCGAGCGATAGTGAAATAACCGAGCAGCCAAGCATCGCCGAGCACCAGTGTCAATTGAGCACCACAGGCATCACCGAGTAACACTTTCACCGAGCACCATAAGTTCCACCGAGTTTCTTCAGTGACTGAGCTTTCTTCAATGACCGAGGCCGTCGTTCAAAGCTACAACCGAGCAAAACCGGCCAAAACAACAACCATGCAGATTCACCAAGAACCAAGAATGCCCTTGCATCACCCTAGAATGCCCCTGCATCAGACACCCCAGGTTCCAAAAGATGTTCATATGTGAGAAGAACATCTTCCAGGATTCAGCACATAAATCCCGAACTGGTTCTTCACATACAAGTCCTCCATCTTTTCAGATTGCATGCTCTTCCACTTCAGTTTCCTTTGTCTCTTCAAGTCTTTTCTAGACAATGCACATGTCGGTTCTCCAAACTGATCATTCATTTTCTCTGGATCCTCCAACTCAACTCGGCTACCAACACTCAGGCTTCTCCTACCGAGCGTTGTATCCATCAAAGGCATCAGGGAAAACTTTCTGTCATTCTTCTCAACAGTAAAAACATTCTTGACACAATCATACATAGCTCTGCAATCAAATTGCCAAGGTCTACCGAGCAATATGTGACAACTATTCATCTCCAGAATGTCACATAACACAAGATCCTTATACTGGCCAATCTGAACATCAATGAAGCATTGTTCTCTAACTTCCAAAGCATGAACATCTTGCAGCCAACCAATCGTTGTATTCATCTCCAGAATGTCTCCTACCGAGCGTTGTATCCATCAAAGGCATCAGGGAAAACTTTCTGTCATTCTTCTCAATAGTAAAAACATTCTTGACACAATCATACATAGCTCTGCAATCAAATTGCCAAGGTCTACCGAGCAATATATGACAACTATTCATCTCCAGAATGTCACATAACACAAGATCCTTATACTGGCCAATCTGAACATCAATGAAGCATTGTTCTCTAACTTCCAAAGCATGAACATCTTGCAGCCAACCAATCCTATAAGGACATGGATGTTTCATTCTATTCAAACCAAGTTTCTGAACCATGTCCTCAGCAACAAGGTTATGAGTACCACTATCAACAATAACATCACAAAGATTACCTCTAGACTTGCATCGGGTTCTAAACAAGTTACTCCTTTGACTAGGTTCATCCTTTGTACCGAGCAATGTTCGCCGAAGTAGCAAGTTCTCAGACTTAGGTTCATTCTAAATGTTCTCATTCACCACAACAGTTCGTCGGTCAACCTTCTTCTGTGTACACTCAAAAGAACGGTGTCCTTCCTCTCCAGAGTTATAGCAAGTACCCTTAAAGATAACTCTACTTGTCTTCTTTTTCGGATCCATAGGTTTCTGTTCATCTTCTGCATCAGTTGGTTTATCCTTCGCCGGGTGATCAACTTTCTCCTTCCCTCGGGAGTTACCATGTTGTTTCTTTTTCAACTTATCTTCTGCCTTCAGAGCATACCGATAAGCATCTTCAACATAATCAATCTTCAGCATACCAAGCTCATCCTGAATATTGAATCTCAAACCATTCACTTACCGAGCTACCTTTTCCTTACCAATCTCTTGGTGACCAGACCGAATAGTAAGTTTGTAGAACTCCTTGGTATAATCCTCAATAGACAAATCCTTCTGTTTCAGATTCTGCAACTTTATAAACAAGTCAAGCTCATAGTCAACTGATATGAACTTAGCTTTCAATTTAGTCACCATCAACCTCCACCAATTGATCTTCAATTCACCCTCATCTTCTCTATCCCTTTGCAATTCTTTCCACCAAAGGGTAACATGTCCTTTTAACGTAGTCTGTGCCAATCTTACCCGAAGAGGATCTTCAATTTCTTCCAACTCAAAGAAATCTTCAAGTTCACTAATCCAATCAATCAAGTTCTCGGGTTTCAAGGTACCAGAGAAAGTAGAAACTTCCATTCGGTAACTATTACTTAACCGAGCTCCAGATTTAGGCAATCGAGCAGTTCTGTCTTCACCAAATCTATCCCTCCAGTCATCACCACTAGATCCAGTAGCTTCAAATTCTTCAACAGCTTCTTCGTAGCCATCTTTAGTACCAACATTTCGAGGTACACCATTAACAACTCCCATCATCTCGACGACCATATCATTCTTCATCAATTCCATCTAAGATCTAAAATCTGATTTAACCTTCTCTGTAATTCGGGATTCAACAGTATCACAGAGGTCAGCAATAACTCTAGGGTCTAATCTTCTTGGAGGCATCCTTAAAGATAAGCAAGAAACCCTCTATATCAAACCCTACACCGATCACCTTGTGACAATCTCCAAGTTGTATGCAAGTCAGATTAGCTTGCTACCTTGCAAAGACAACTAGGGCAAGATCCACAAGTTCAGCGCCACAGATCTGCAACCAAGATCATACGATCTCTTCGCCAATAAGATCAACTTCGCAAGATCAGCCTTGCTAGGTCAATCTTCTGCTTCAACAAGACCAAACCTTCAGCTCTGATACCATCTGACATAGACCAAGGTGAGAGGATCCAATTAAGGACAGTCCAACCTTGCAACTTCAGAATTACACAACGGAAATACACAACAAAACAAGCCAAGATATGCTTCAAAACATATTTTCCATAACATGCCCGGCTGTAAGGCCTTCCGGGTTAGGGCCAATTACAATTAAGAAGATTACAATTCTGCAAGATCCACACATAGATCCAATACAATCCTAGCTAGTTCAGCTCTGAAGACAATCAGAAGCTGATGGAAACCCTAAGGCAGATCTAAACCTGAGCTCGCAAGCCTCCAAGCAATCTCCTTGTCCCCAAGTATGAAACCACTAGCTTTGCTACAAAGAATTACCAGAAAACAATCTGATCTACAAGATCATGCAAGATCTTTCCACAACTTCACCAACTCCAGCTTCGCACAATCCAAAAACAATATTCTAGATCTGCCAAGTGATGATCCAAAATCCTCCGAAGTCCCCCTAAACAACTACCCAAACACCCCTTAAATACTAATCATCAGCCACAAGTCGGATGGATGACAACATTAACTCTCCCTAACAAATATTAAATGCAATACAAGTCGGCTCCAAATTGCCTTACAAACAATTAAATCCAACATGTCGGCCTGAAACAACAGCAACCAACATTAATTGCACCAAGTCGGCTCAACAAATCACATAGAACTCCAGTTGGTAAACCAGGATAACCAAGCGACAGTGAAGTAACCGAGCAGCCAAGCATCGCCGAGCACCAGTGTTGATCGAGCACGACAGGTATCACCGAGTAACACTTTCACCCAGCACCAGAAGTTCCACCGAGTTCCTTCAGTGACCAAGCTTCCTTCAATGACCGAGGCCGTCGGCCAAAGCTGCAACCAAGCAAAACCGGCCAAAACAACAACCATGCAGATTCACCGAGGACCTAGAATGCCCCTGCATCACCCTAGAATGCTCCTGCATCACATTCACTCAACCTTAAGCTACATAATATTGGGACCACAATTGAGTGGATCAAGGAGGTGTATGCAGAGGTTGAGGACATCCAGATTTTCATCACAAACCATCACATGACTCAAGGAATATTCAAAATGTTCTCACATTTGGAGTTACTGAAGGTAAGTGAACTTGAACTAAACTTAGTAATTTAAGTTTTAAAAAAAAATCAGTATCTTACAATTTCTGATTTTCATTTTTTTTATTGTGTAATGTGTATTCTTTTATAAAGTATGTATTTAATAGCTGTATTTTTTTGCTCTAATTTATGTTACAGGTTGCTGAAACTCATTTTGCATCAAATTTGATTGTCTTGAGACGACTTGTGCAAGTGAAAGAGGCACTTTGCAATATTGTAATCAACAACAATATATGGAAGCAAAGCAATAGTGAGAGGGAAACCAAAATAAAGAAAAGGATATTGGATGACTTATGGTGGGAACGTGTGGAATATCTCATTAAGTTCATTGAGCCCATTATGAGCATGCTTAGGTACGCTGACATGGATAGGCCTTGCCTTGGAGAGATCTACGATGACATAAATTCAACGCTTGAGAAGATCAAGAAAATTGTAAATGAAAAAGAGCAAGATCCCGAAGAGACCCTCTTCAAACAATTGCAAGCAATTATTGTAGAACAACGGAACAAAATGACCACTCTACATTTGCTTGCCTATGCATTGACGCCCAAATATTATAGCAACCAATTTCTTGATCTACTAGGAAGGCTACCACCCGATATAGATTTAGAATTGTCTGATGGATACAAGGAACATTTGAAAGACGCTTTCCTGATGATGATATGAGAGATTTGATTACGGATGAGTTCATAGAGTTTGTGAATGCTTGATGACTTTGAAGATTTTGACGACAAAACTATTGTTGTTGCTGCTGATCCCATTGGCCTTAGCTCTATTGCTGAGTAACCTAATGTTGAAGAAGAAGATGAAGAAGAATATTAATACATTTTTAATTCATTAGTTGAACTTGAAGCAATGATACTTGAACTTGATGTTATGATTTAGTTTTAATTTTTAATGTTTTGAATCTTTGATGTTGAACTTGAAGTATATGATGGTATGATCACAATTCATGATGCTATGATTACAAGTTTATGGTGTTTTTGTTGTTTAAATGTTTTTATGATACTATGTGACACTAATTTTAACTCATGCTTCTAGGCTTCATAAATATGTATATATATAATTTTTTAATTTTTATACGTTTCTTCGAACCCGAGCCCAAACCCCTTTTCAAAATTTTGTTGAACATGTGAACCGGTTCTTCGTACCCGAACTTAGAACCGAACTCGAACCGGTAACTTAGGATTTGGCATTTATTCTTATTGAAATTTGCTCAGTGCCTAAATATTAAAGGTGAAGCTTACTGTTTCTCAATTTAATAAAATTATAAAATTGTTAAACAAGCCTGGAAAAAATCATGAATTGGATGTTGGTATTTTTGCTTTGGTTTCTCTCTTTAATCATTTAAAAAAGAGGAAAAAACATTCATTATGAATTTTATACCATAAGTTTCTTGTGGCAATGTTTTGGAAAGTAGTGGCAAAATATTTGGCACTACAACATTTACACAAGCTTACAGGCGTCTTTGTAATGGGCTGGGAGGTTCTGGTGGGTAGGTGGCATTTTGCAAAGTAGTTCAAAGAATAGTTGCAGAGGGGTTTTTAGATGTACTTTTTGTTTATTGTTAGTAGATTGAAGAAGCAGCTGTAGAGAGATTTGTTTTGGCCCATTTTAAAATAAATTCTTCTTTCACCCATTTCCTCTCATTGGCATGTTCATCCCATTTTAAAAATAACGTTGCTTTCATCCATTCTCTCCCATTGGCATTGTTAACATGACATAATTTATGCAAAATCTCAATATAATTCACTTGCCATGGTTTCAATGAGTTTTTTTATGTTTTGAATCTGTACACAGACAAATCATTTTAGGGCGTGTTTAATAATTTTATTTCATTCTAAAACAATTCTGTTGTTATCTGCTAAATGAAGGCTTGCCTTGTCTTTGCTACCACATTTTGCAGACATGCCTAACAGAACAATTGCAGTGGGGTTTTTAGATCTACTTTTTAATTATTGTGAATATATTGAAGCAACAGTTATAGAGATTGGTTATGGTTCATCTCATTTAAAAAGCATTCTGCTTTGATAGGGTTATGTAATATTTTACCAGCAAACTATGCCCATTTTTTGTTGTTGGTGTTGTTGACTGTATGATACAAATTTGTGTAGAGCCTTGAAGTAAGTGGCTTGCCATTGTTGGTTTTTTTTGTGAATCTGTACACAGCTGGATATTTTATGTTGTGTTTTATTTCATTCTAAAACAATCTGTTGTTATATGCTAAATGAAGGCACTGATTTTGTTGTTTTACTTGTGGCTGTTTTTGTATATGATAATATTGTAATGCCTAGGGTTAGATTACGATTTGTTTCTTCTTGTAGAAATATTTTGAACTGTGAAATAAATTTTACGCAAAGGACCATTTGGGCAAATTAAATTTTGAAACCCCCGTTTATATTTAGGGGTCTTTGAGAGTGTGCCTTAATCTCAGGTTCTTTTAGCCATTCTCCATTAAATTGGCAAAGCTTTGGGATAGAATCTCCTTTTCTGCATCAATCGTTTTCCCAAGCAATCTGTTTTGCTGCAAGCAGGAATCCCCTTTCTAAAATAGTTTTTAATAATAAATAATAATAATAAAATTAAAATATAAAATTAAATAAAAAGATAAATAATAATAAAATATAATATAATATAATTATGAGTTATTCAAGCAATGAAAGGTCAATGAAGAAAGAGATAAATAATGAAGAGTTGTGACCCCCTCAACATAAGATATAAAAGGGAGTAGAGTTCATTTGAAAGGGGATATGGAGGAAGGAAGAAAGAGGAGAGAATAGGAATTAAAGAAGGATTAATGGAAGAAGAAAGGAATGTGAAAGTGAGTATTTTAAAGGGCTGCAATAATTAAGTTTTGTAACTCTTTCAAAGGGTTGTAATTATGAAGGGTTGTGACTTTTTCAAAGGGCAGCAATGATGAAAGGTTGTAACTCTTTCAAAGGGTTGTAATTATGAAGGGTTGTGACTTTTCCAAAGAGGGACAATTATGAAGGGTTGTGACTCTTTCAAAGGGCAGAAATGTTGAAGGGTTGCGACTCTAATGAAGGGTGGTATGTAATGTTCCCATTTCCTAGGTCAGTAGAAACTTTTGTAGAGGTTAGCCTATCAACAGGGTTCTTGTAGGCTAAATACAGTGGATAAGAAGCTCATTCAGGGGTTTTGTGGGCCTTTTGAAAGGTTTGCGTGGTGTTTCAAGAGCTCAAAGTCGGTCTCCCATTGTTTAGGAGGGGTTCCTATTTTCTATTTTAGGATGAGGGGACAAAGGGCCTAAATTTGGGGATGTCAGGGGGATGGTGGGTGTAATGACCCTTACCAATAGGCCACTAAAAACCACTAATACTGAACTGAGAAATTTCGTCAAACACTTTCCCTGCAACCTGAGTTTGCTGATGTCTGCTTGTTTTGTTTTGACTGTTTGGCACCAATGATGTTTTAATGATTGCAAATGATTGCTAAGTAACTACTTGAAAAGCCAAATGATAAGCAACTTCTTTAGATTTCTTTTTCAATGCAAATACATGAAGTTCTGATATGAAAAGTACTCCTACAGCCAAGTGGCATTTTCACAAACAGTTGGTATGCAACCTATATTCTGATAAGCACAACTATAGCCATTGACATTATGTCAAATAGTTGGCATACAACTGAATACCCAATACAAATGCTCACTAAATGATGTAAGAACAATACCCAAGCAATGATGTGTTTCAAGAAGGTTGCCTATTACAATATACTATCAATACAAGTGCTGACTTTACAAGCTGTAACAATTTTCAGACTTCAATAACTTGGCACTAAGATAATACAATGAACTTTTGCCAAACAAGATAATGCAATGACCAACAATGTCTATTGGATTATCAACACTACAAATCTGATGACAATATGCAAGATATAGCAATGACTGATTTCTATTGACTGTTTTTTCAGGATACATATATGGACTGTTACAACAGTACACATGAACAATGAAACTCTTGTGATGACCAGACCTTATCAAATCCACTCTCATTCACTATGGCAATCCAAAAATGAATAACAGTGACTGAATTATAGTTATGTATTGACTGTCACAGCAGTGCCTACTTATATGCAATTTTCAACACAACCTTGACATCAAATATCAACATCTGAATCATATGAAAGAACCTGGAATGCTGCACTTATTGTTGACTGAATGCTGATGTAGACACCTCCAATTGCACCCGAACTGATCCCAATTTACAGCTGATTGTAGATGGCTGCAATAATTTTTCAGACTGTTTTTTTTCACTTTGCTTTTTTTGCTTTGCTTTTTTGGGTCTGCTTTTTGGGTCTGCTTTTTCGGACTGCTTTTTTCGGATCCGCTTTTTCAGATTGCTTTTTCGGATCCGCTTTTTCGTTTTGCTTTTTTGGATTGCTTTTTCGGACCTGCTTTTTCTTCCTCTTGCAACCAAAACTCAAACCCTCAGGTAAATCTGAGGATTCCAAATAAGCTCAACATGAAATGGCTGAATACCACTTCCAATGTGCAACCCTTCAGAAGATATCTCACTTCCTCAGTTATGCAAATCCAAGGGAGTTTTCGTTCCGAAAGATCTAATGAAAATTTGTAGGCCAAATGACTACAAATTGCTCCAATATGGAAAGGTAGAAGAATCCTCAAATCAGCTTGTCCAAATGAATGCCCAAGCCCCCTATTTATTCACTTTTTGAGAAGTTACTAAGAACTTCTAGAAGCATCCATTATAAAATCCCATTATAATGCACTTTTATAATAATATAACTTTATAAAATAAAAAGTGCAACTCAACTTAAAATTATAACATGTGGGGCCCGCATAACTCATAATAATAAAAATAAGCTCTAAATCACTTCTCCAAGAGCAAATACGACCACTGATCTACAAAATGACTCTCCACATCGCCACCAGTCTATGAGAGCCTGTGATAGACTGATTCGGCACGCTAAACAATGTCAGCCAGAATGGGGACATGACAGTCCGCCCTTCCTTAAATTGCTTGTCCCCAAGCAATGATTCAGCAATAAACCAATCAATCCACCTGGATCCCAAATGTAGTCATGAATTGTACTGTTGTCAACCAACGCAAGCTCCTGCAATATCCTCTGCAATATAACCAAGAGGAATCCATGAATGAATCGTGAACCACTGCTCAACTGAACTCCAACTCCATGACTGCCACAGTCAGGAACCCACGAGACACCAATTCTGAAAATATTAGAACCCAAGTAAAAACAACTCAAACTGCCAACACAGTAAATACCATCAACGCATCCCACTGGCCTACGCAGAGCGCACAATCCAACTCTGCAACAGTGGTGAACACTCTCGAATGAAACTGCACCAAGTATGCAAAATCCACACACTGTACAACTCCTGCAGTCAACACAACTCTGCAGATCACCGACCACTGTCCCATAACTATAACTCCCATGCACCGCTGATGGTGAATAGTCATCACTTGATAGATAGCAAGAACTAGAACCCAAACCAAATCTGACAGCCATCAACTCCTCAACGCAAGGATCAAATGCAAACTGATGAACATACCCTGCAGTATAATGCTGATAAAAAGAACTACCCTCGGTCAACAGCTCACCATGCACAGGTGATACAACCCACTGCGACTGATCACCAGCTAAGTCAAGAGTTGTCATAGCCAAAGGAGTAGAATCAATAACAACCACTGAAGCAACACTCCCAAACTCCTGCTCAAAGTCATGTACTCTCAAGCTATCGACCGCATAACCTATCGCCATGTTATGCCCATCACAACTCTCATCTCATGGCGTCAAACCATCCCATAACTGATGACAAACACTAGAGCCCAAAGTACATCTCCGTATCATCATCTCATCAACATATGGATCAAAAGTAAACTGATGAGCATACCTCACAGTGTAAGGCCGATAGAATGTGTCAATCTCAGTCAGTGGCTCAGACTACAATCCAGATGAAACTAACTGCAATTGATCACTAACCAAGCCCGAACCAACTACTACCTCCGAAGACACCTCCAAAGGAGTAGTATCACAAACAGGAACCAAGCCAACTGCCGGCTCACCAACATCAAACATGATCCCTGGTACAACATCACTAGTCTCCATGCCATCAGTAGTAGAGACCACCACCAAGTCAAACATACCACAATGCTCAGCGCCCAACTCCACTGAACCTGACTGTAGTGGAAATGAACTCGATGTGCCAATGCTAGTATCGAGGACAGATATATCCTCATCTCCACTGCCTCTATCAATCTCGACCATGGACATCCTCGAATCACCAGACACCACAACCCGTGACTGTACAGAATCTGGTAAAGACTGTAGTCGCTCTAACTCCATGGTCACCTCAGCCAAATGAAACTGTGACTCCTCTAAAGCCAATTGTGTACTCTCAAGAATCTTAGAAGTCACCTCAAGCTGCTGAGTAACCTCACTCACCTCATCTTCCTTGACTAGTAATGCATCATATGCTGTACTGCCCCACTCCATAAGATAATCTCTATCAGCTACCAACTGCATATAATTCTGTCTCAAAATCCGGATAGCCTCCCATAAAGAGTGGATCTCTGTCGAGGAAAGATAACTGCCTCCCTGCTCGTCACTAGTAGGAGAACCCCATCCGTAAACTGCTAACAACTGACGAGCAGCATCAAAATGCTGGCAAGCGATAGCAATGTCTCGCTCACTAACTCTCAGCTGACTAGACATGTGATGGCGCTGGCTAGACTGTCTCCTACAATCCTCCTCTGACGCATTGTCCAAGGGAGTATCCTCAAAACCACTGATCTCTGGAGTACTACTATCCATACTCTACGAATCAACTCCAAAGCTCATACCAACATATGGAGCATCAAAAACTGTAGTAGCGCTATCCAGCTCCGTTGTAACAAATGAATCTGCCGAGGGAGCTAAGTCCTCAAAACTGTCCATAGCATACTATTGGATGTCATCAATACCCATATGATCCTGGGACTCATCTGTAAATACTAACACCTCAGATGTGCCTGAATCATCAAAAACCCACTGCACCCTGAGTGGTCGACTGGAAATGCACACAACTCCTAACATCGGTGTATAAAGACTAATACCAACATCTAACAAGCTGCTGGTATGAATGAGAACAACACCGTGTAATCTGCTAATCAAATCCATGATAGCATCCAAACAATCGCTGCTACCAATAGATGATAAAGATCTCCAGTCAACAGAATTCCAAATGCCAATGTAACAATCCTGAGCCCTCATCTGTAAACTGGAACCGACTGACACCTCAAGCAAAATCCGTACCTGAGTAGCCTGCTCAATCCCAATATCAGCAGATCCCACATCCATGTCTGCCATAATTGACACTATCCTTGAATCCTGGATGCAAGGTGAACTCTCACAACTATCGACAACCTCATGTGGTCCGCCTGTCGTAGAAAGCTGAGTATCAGGTGTGTAAGATGAAGCTGAACTCAACTCCACGCCATACCCATCCACATGTCTCTCTGAGTCCTGTAATGCCAATGGAGTACTCAACAAAGAGGCTCGAGTGTCCTCGAACTCTCGAGAAAGCCTGCCAACTTCCTCCTCCTTCCTCCTCAAGGCATCTAAATGATCTCTGGCAAGGCTAAGAAGATGGCCACGATCTGAAAGAAGATGTAAATAACTCATCTTCATCGCTCCCATTCCTTCCCTGATCGCCTGTAAGTCAACACAAGAAGACTCTGCCTGAACTCCCTTATGTCTGTCCTGTAACTGAATCATCCGGATGTGATCCTCTATCATCTCCCGCATCTTGTCATGATGAGATAATGAAGTCACAATCCCATCCTCGCTTACCCTAAGCTGACTGGACAAAACATGTGAAGTACTATGTGCCTCAACCTCGTGTGATGTAGCATCTAATTGTGCCTGATACTCTCTATCAACAAAGTCCTGAATACTCAATGTCTGCTCATCGCTGATAGGTATCTCATCACCATGCACAACAACCTCCTCACAATCATCATCTGAATCCACTGTGTTGTAGTTACTATTTTGAGCACCTGTGACATCATCAAGACCAACTGTACCACAATCACTGTCAGTGTCACTCATGCCATCCGGTGTGCCTGTGATATCACCTTCTGATGCAACTGGCTCAACCTGTACAACATCTGTAACCACTTCTGCCTGTGAAGATGATGCAAATAAATCATTACGTGAAGATGTGCTAACATCTCCCAATATCGGATCAGCATGTCTGTCAAACTCATCATACAAGTTTCTGCCTGTCATAGGGAAGGTACTTCGATCCTTAGGCCTATTAATCAGGCTCTTTAACCACGTACATGCCATAGGTGACACATTCCTCTCTTTTGTCCAAACATGCCATAAATCTTCTGCCAAAAGTTTAGAAATTTCATCCTTCTCCTCAAACAAGATTGTGAACATGATGGAGTGCATTGATGCTAATACATCGCTGGAATGAAACTCATCCAAAATATTCCAAAATGTGTTAAACATTCTGCGAATGTCATCAATACAACCTATTGACAACATAATGTTTTCAAACCTACACCATGCAAATACTTCAAGTAATCTTGCCCTCTTTGTGAAATGAGGGTCCCTGATGTCATCCAACCTTTCGAAGCTTTTCACCATGGCATGAAGTACCTCTCTCATAATCTGATCATCATAAGAATTAAAGCCAGCTATTATCCTCATGATTTCACTAATGCAAGAGAGAGCTGCAAGTCTTACCACCTCATCATGATGTCTCAATAATCGGGGCTTCACCAAAGAACCAAATACTGGAGATAAAGCTGTTTGCATAGCATAGGAATCTGACTGATCAACCTTGCCTAAATAAGTTTCCAACTCCTCCAAAATTCTTAGGAGGTCCTTTGTTTGCTGAAATGGATGATCTAGTTTCTTCAATGCAGTGTGCATTCTCTCTTTCAATTCTTTGTCTCCTATTAAAGCCATGTTGACAATTGAATTCAGTCTGAAATAACCCAATCAGGCTGGCAGGAAACCGCTTTGATACCACTGTAATGACCCTTACCAATAGGCCACTAAAAACCACTAATACTGAATTGAGAAATTTCGTCAAACACTTTCCCTGCAACCTGAGTTTGCTGATGTCTGCTTGTTTTGTTTTGACTGTTTGGCACCAATGATGTTTTAATGATTGCAAATGATTGCTAAGTAACTACTTGAAAAGCCAAATGATAAGCAACTTCTTTAGATTTCTTTTTCAATGCAAATACATGAAGTTCTGATATGAAAAGTACTCCTACAGCCAAGTGGCATTTTCACAAATAGTTGGTATGCAACCTATATTCTGATAAGCACAACTACAGCCATTGACATTATGTCAAATAGTTGGCATACAACTGAATACCCAATACAAATGCTCACTAAATGATGTAAGAACAATACCCAAGCAATGATGTGTTTCAAGAAGGTTGCCTATTACAATATACTATCAATACAAGTGCTGACTTTACAAGCTGTAACAATTTTCAGACTTCAATAACTTGGCACTAAGATAATACAATGAACTTTTGCCAAACAAGATAATGCAATGACCAACAATGTCTATTGGATTATCAACACTACAAATCTGATGACAATATGCAAGATATAGCAATGACTGATTTCTATTGACTGTTTTTTCAGAATACATATATGGACTGTTACAACAGTACACATGAATAATGAAACTCTTGTGATGACCAGACCTTATCAAATCCACTCTCATTCACTATGACAATCCAAAAATGAATAACAGTGATTGAATTATAGTTATGTATTGACTGTCACAGCAGTGCCTACTTATATGCAATTTTCAACACAACCTTGACATCAAATATCAACATCTGAATCATATGAAAGAACTTGGAATGCTGCACTTATTGTTGACTGAATGCTGATGTAGACACCTCCAATTGCACCCGAACTGATCCCAATTTACAGCTGATTGTAGATGGCTGCAATAATTTTTCGGACTGCTTTTTTTCACTTTGCTTTTTTTGCTTTGCTTTTTTGGGTCTGCTTTTTCGGGTTTGCTTTTTCGGATTGCTTTTTCGGACTGCTTTTTTCGGATCCGCTTTTTCGTTTTGCTTTTTCGGATTGCTTTTTCGGATCCGCTTTTTCGTTTTGCTTTTTTGGATTGCTTTTTCGGACCTGCTTTTTCTTCCTCTTGCAACCAAAACTCAAACCCTCAGGTAAATCTGAGGATTCCAAATAAGCTCAACATGAAATGGCTGAATACCACTTCCAATGTGCAACCCTTCAGAAGATATCTCACTTCCTCAGTTATGCAAATCCAAGGGAGTTTTCGTTCCGAAAGATCTAATGAAAATTTGTAGGCCAAATGACTACAAATTGCTCCAATATGGAAAGGTAGAAGAATCCTCAAATCAGCTTGTCCAAATGAATGCCCATGCTCCCTATTTATTCACTTTTTGAGAAGTTACTAAGAACTTCTAGAAGCATCCATTATAAAATCCCATTATAATGCACTTTTATAATAATATAACTTTATAAAATAAAAAGTGCAACTCAACTTAAAATTATAACATGTGGGGCCCGCATAACTCATAATAATAAAAATAAGCTCTAAATCACTTCTCCAAGAGCAAATACGACCACTGATCTACAAAATGACTCTCTCCACATCGCCACCAGTCTACGAGAGCCTGTGATAGACTGATCCGGCACGCTAAACAATGTCAGCCAGAATGGGGACATGACAGTCCGCCCTTCCTTAAATTGCTTGTCCCCAAGCAATGATTGAGCAATAAACCAATCAATCCACCTGGATCCCAAATGTAGTCATGAACTGTATTGCTGTCAACCAACGCAAGCTCCTGCAATATCCTCTGCAATATAACCAAGAGGAATCCATGAATGAATCGTGAACCACTGCTCAACTGAACTCCAACTCCATGACTGCCACAGTCAGGAACCCACGAGACACCAATTCTGAAAATATCAGAACCCAAGTAAAAACAACTCAAACTGCCAACACAGTAAATACCATCAACGCATCCCACTGGCCTACGCAGAGTGCACAATCCAACTCTGCAACAGTGGTGAACACTCCCGAATGAAACTGCACCAAGTATGGAAAATTTGACTAGTAATTTCAGCATCATACATTTTATCAATGAACTTGAAGAACCACTATGCCTAGGCATGTACCACTACGTATTTAATGCATAAGCAACCATGTGCAAGAGAGTGTTGAGCTTGTCCCATCTATACTAAATGATTGGTTGAGTGTGCTCATTGTACATTGCTAAAGTGGGGTTCTCCTACACAACAACCCTCATTTGGTCAAGCATAGAATAGATGCACTCATATACCTCTCCAAGGGTAGGTACATCCTCATCGCCATATTTGATCACCTGGAAAATAGAAGCAATCATAGAGGAAATGTATTTTGCATCACTCCAAATTACATCACTCTTCACTATCTCCTTCACCCTATTGCCCCACTTTATCTTGGCCTCGGCCCATCGATTCCAATCATTTGTCATAACCATGAGTGGCAGTGCCTCTTGCAACTCAAGAATTCTCTCCAAGAGGATGAAATAGGATACATATCTAGTCTCAACTGGTTTCAAGAACTCCTTCGCAAAGCTCTTGAAGAGTGCACGTAAAGTGTGGTGGTTGCAAATAAACATTTGCACATCTTTCGCATTGATGACCAGTCCTCTAATCTAGTCAATCTTCCCCATGTCCTTGAGTGCATTGTTCATGGCACGCACACAACATGGATTCCACAAAATATGTTAGTAGGCTGGCTTATTAAGCTTTATTGTAGCTCTGCACACATGTGCTGCATTTGTCACCACATGGACCACATTTTGTGGTCCAACCTTGTCAATAGCCTCCCTAAGGACCTCAACTGAAAATCAACATCTTTGCGATGCCTTGAACAATCAATAGCCTTGAGTAAGTATGTGCCCTTTGCACATGTAACCATGATGTCGATGAGTGGATGATGGCTAATGTTTATCCACCCATCCATAACTATGCTACATCTAGACTCAATCCAACATGTCGTCATCTGCTCCTTCAAAACATTGATCTTGTCATAATTTTTATCTAAGATTGTGGTCCTCAATTTGTTTTCACTCAGTGGTACATATGATGGTTTTCCCTTCACCACCATTGATATCATCTCCTTATAATAAGAAGATCAAGCTACAGGAAATGGGATGCCATTGGCAAAGGACTTTCCAATGGCATCTTTTATCTTATCTTTGAGTTGTACATTGAACAAATCAGCTATGGGGTTACTTTGCATCTTGTGTTTCCCCTTCTCAGTGTCCTCTTGTGATTCAACCGCAACACGATGTGTGGATGGTTTTGAGGTTGACTCTGACATTATTCTTGCTCTCTAATGCAATGTACGAGTAGAAACATGTTGCTTCCTTTGCATTTGCTGAATAATTTTGAATCTGATTCCTACTAGACAAAGTAGTAGGCATTGCAATTGCACTATCATTAGGAACACCTTAAAGCTTGTTGAACTCAATTTTATAGTGGATATTTTTAGTATCCTTTAAAAATTTACAATGTTCTACACATTTCCTCTCCAAAAGAAGAAGTGTACATTAACCTAGTAATGCTCCCAAACCATTCTGTACTACAAATGTTGCATTTCCATTTCCTTGTGCCATGACTATTGGGGTTGTTATCCTTGTTGCAAATTTTTTGAGAGGAGACTTGGGATCATAAATACCCATACTTTCCCAAAAGATCAAAGGGGCAATTTGTAGCAATTGGTGCACTAGCCATGGAACACGTTTGGTCTTCTAGATCAACCCCATGCTCACTCCCCTCAGCCTCATCATGCTCATATTTTGATTGGCTTTCACCTTCAGATTGAATTTTCATCTCATCCTCACTCATATCATGACTATGGGAGCTCATTGCGACGCTGCATTTCACAAAATGAATATAAGTTCTCGATAAGCACCTAGTTTCAACCTAATTTAAAAAAATTAAACTCAACATTTTAAATTTGCAAACCATGATCTATGCTATTGGATGTATGGAAGACATTACAGAAGTGGAGGGTGCATAGGGTTTGGAAGTATCAAATAGTAGAGAAGGTAGGATGATTCAGAGGACACGAGTAGAGAAGGCATGGTGATTTATAGGGAAGATTCTCACTTTTGCAAGGTTCAAAGTGGAGGACAGAGGAAAAGATTTTTAAAATACTCACCCTTTACAGACAACAAGGGCAAAATGATTCAAATACAATAGGGAGTAAGAGAAGAGTTCATGGTGGTGGAATAGGTGAAGAAAACCTAAATTTTCATAGAGGATTGTAGGTAAATGGAAAATGGTATAAGAACAGTGAGGTAGGGTATATGACCTTTCCCAACAAAATGCCAATATTTCCTACATTAAGAGTTGGAAGGCTAGTAAAACCCTCCTATTCATGGTGGTGGAATAGGTGAAGAAAACCTAAATTTTCATAGAGGATTGTAGGTAAATGGAAAATGGTATAAGAACAGTGAGGTAGGGTATATGACCTTTCCCAACAAAATGCCAATATTTCCTACATTAAGAGTTGGAAGGCTAGTAAAACCCTCCCTTTCCAAATAAATTCTAGTCGAGTCAATATTGGAATATTTTTAATAAGAGGAAGGAGTTATTTAGACGGGAAAGAGAAGTTGGAAAAACAAAGTATACTAGTAGCCAACGTGACAAAGGGATAATTACGATAGGGCGTACTGACAGAGGATTTCTAAGAAATAGGACTCGAGATAACCCTTGCTCAGAAGCACATTTTGGAGAAAGAGGATTAGGGTTTTGTTTCATCTCAGACATGAATCACGTGAATAGTTGGAAAAACAAAACCATAAATATATGGGTTCAGAAGGGCTAAAAAGATTAAGAGCTCTTCAATTCAAATGACAAAGGAAAATATTCTGAACAAAATGATAAGGGAGAAGACAGTAGGAGGGACGTGACAATCCAAGGAGAGGCGGATCCTAGAAGAGAAGAACTGACTGTGACTTTTTCGTAGGAAAAATTAAAAGAACGCATTAGTCAGCCGTAGCAACATGCAATTATGGTAAGTTTTGAGATTCATCCATTTCACTCCTTGACATGAATAGATGGATTAACAATAACTGGGAAGATGTAGATAAAGTAGCTTTTGTGGATTCATGTAAAGGATTTTTCATAGTGATTTTCAAATCTAAGGAAAGTAAATGTAAAGGATCCACTGCTGCAACATGCAATTATTGTAAGTTTTGAGATTCATCCATTTCACTCCTTGACTTGAATAGATGGATTAACAATAACTGGGAAGATGTAGATAAAGTACCTTTTGTGGATTCATGTAAAGGATTTTTCATAGTGATTTTCAAATCTAAGGAAAGTAAAGATAAAGGCTTTAGGTAGAAATGCTGTTTTTTTAAGAAGTTTGGATTGCATATGCAGCAGTGGATCCCAAATTTCAATGGCAAAGACCATAACATTAAGTTTATTCCTTTTTGGATTCAATTAGATAATCTTCTTGTAGAATATGGGAAGCCAGACTTTCT
Source organism: Chamaecyparis obtusa (assembly GCA_027943335.1). NCBI lineage: Eukaryota > Viridiplantae > Streptophyta > Pinopsida > Cupressales > Cupressaceae > Chamaecyparis > Chamaecyparis obtusa. The sequence goes on from BSBK01005180.1 coordinate 962,091, forward strand.
TGAAGTCATTGGAAACAAGCTTGGAATTTTTTTAAGAATTGCTTATTTCTCTGAAACTAAGAGTCCTAGGTAATGTTTATTGTTGGACATAGTAAAGGCTTTTCCTTCTTTCAAAATCATTTCAAAATTTTGAACTTGGATTCAAAATGTATCATATGAACACGATGATCTGGTAAACACCGAACATCATTCAAAGGAAAGATGTTACACTAGTTCAATAGGGAAAGAAATCCTTGCTGTAGGATGTTTGACATCTCAGCAGATCATTCTAGAGAGGGAGAGTAGAGGCCTCTAAGGGTGAGTTCTACTTTATTTCTAGAAATCAAACAAGAAAACATTTTTGTAGAGGTAAGCTCTAAATAGGGGGCTCTTTGGGAAGCCAAATGTTTCTTAGATCACATTCTATTGTTTTTGTGGAAATTATTGAGGAACTTGGTCCATTATTATCAAAAGACAAAGGAATGTAGGCTTATTACTAGAGGCTCTCAAAGGGAGCACTAGGACACAATTCAGGTAGAAGAGACAATCAGAAAGGATCAATGGACAGATATTCAAGGGAAAGGAAAATGACACAATGGTTTGCTGTCATGGGGAACAAATCAAAACAATTCATGGGGAACAGATGGATCATAAACTGTTTTGCAAATCAATATAGACAAGATTCTTTGGTTAACAAGTTGATCATTAGGGGGAATGGGGTATATAACAATTCTATGGCTATCAAGTTGATCATTAAGGGGGATATGACAACAAATAAAAATCCACAAGATAGACTCTTATTAAGGAACATAAATTTCCAGGATAGACTCTTATTAAGTAAAGTGGATGAAATGTTAGGAATTTCAAGAGCTATCCGTTATCACGAGTCTGGAATTGTCAAGAACAGTAGGGTCTCTAAAGGAGATGGAGTCTCTCATTCTTTAAAGGGAATCCATGAGGAGAAAATAAATATAACAAAGGACATAGGAGAGAGACAAGTTTCATCATCCAAGTTTAGGGATCCTTGGGTGAATGGTCAAGGGGAATCAAAGGACAAATGATAAATCCATTCACAGGAGATGGAAAATTTTGTTCGAAAATGTTTGGAAGAGGTGTAGAAAAAATTGATAGAAGATATAGCTGATTAGGTGTTAGTTGAGGGATTCATTAAGGAAGTCATTCCAAATCAATAATAGTTAATAGCAAATGAAGTGGTACAAAATGAATTGTTAGAAGAAGTGTTAATCGAGGAATTCATTAAGGAATACATCCAAATCAAGAACAACTAATAGTATCTAAAGAGAAAGAAATCACATAAAAAAAAATCAAGAGGGGAAGGCCACCCGGTAGTTCAAAAAAGAAGGAAGAAGAGTTAAGTCCTTGGAAAATAAACCAAGATACAACATGACCAAGAAGTCTTAATACAAGATCGAGAAATTCGATAAGGCTTATGGAAAAAGAAAACCTTTCACGCTCGAAATCTCTACCAACAGGTAGCAAGATAAAATGCAAGGATCTTATATAATTCAGGAGAACTAGAAGAAAGAATATTATAGTTGATATAGGAAATGGGCATTGATATTCTAAAAGAAGTCATCAACAAGGGAATAATGTTGGATGAGGAAGCAATGATAAGTAAAAAACCTCATCAATGCTTAGAGAACCATAGTAGCAACATTGTTGTTTCTTCACAAAAGGAAGGGGGCTCTATCCTCTTTGATAATATAGAGGAAATGGTTATAAAAGGAGGTTTATTGCCACTTTCTACTAAAAAGAAGAACGATAATTTCAAAGGATCAAAGAATTTGGAGGAAATTAGATCAGCTGAAGATACCCAAAGCGCAACTATTCCAATAGGTTTACAAGCGACCTATCAACTATTTGGAATAACAGAGTAGGAGAAGGTAGACAACACAAAGGAGATTGTTACAAAGTGAAGACTCATAGAAAAGATATTGGAATCAGATAAGTTAGAGGAGTTAGATTTTGATTTTGAAAGGATGATGGAAATGGATATTATTGAGAAGTGAGCAGACTTGGGTTGCGAGTTTGAAAACCAACAACATCAAAATGATCAACAAATTGATTCAAAGGAGAATTCAGCTCCAAGGACTCAAGGTCTAGGGTTATGGAAGTCAAACTCAGCCAAACTGTCTCTAGATTGTGGAAATAGATCAAAAAGAAGAATAGGTAGAAAGACATTGTCTCATTTGAGAAGAATGGATGGAGAGGAGTCGGATCAAACCAAAATCACAACATTTTGGAATGTAGGGAAGGGGAAGTTTCGTCCCAAGGAGACATGAAAATCCTATCAAATGCTGCATTTTTTCAGTAAAGCATAAATAATTATGTTGCGAGAAAATTAGCTAAATGAAGAACAGTGACTAAGATTCAAAAAGTCCATAGCTAATTGGGAATCATAATTAGTGGAGGCCAATAGGATCATCTGGTGGAGTCCTATAGATCAAAAAGAATAGGGAGAAAGACATTGTCTCATTTGAGAAGAATGGATGGAGAGGAGTCGGATCAAACCAAAATCACAACATTTTGGAATGTAGGGAAGGGGAAGTTTTGTCCCAAGGAGACATGCAAATCCTATTAAATGCTGCATTTTTTCAGTTATGCATAAATAATTATGTTGCGAGAAAATTAGCTAAATGAAGAACAATGACTAAGATTCAAAAAGTCCATAGCTAATTGGGAATCATAATTAATGGAGGCCAATAGGATCATCTGGTGGAGGCCTAGCAATGATATGAAATCCAAGTATACTCTCTTTTCAAAAGATGGAGGGTAATAATCAATGTCTAGCAATCATATGGAATCCAAGTAGTCTCTTTTCAAAAGATGGAGGGTAATTATCAATGTTTATGGTCCTATTTTGACAAAGAAGAAAGTGGAATTATGGAATGAAATTTGCAGCTTTTTCAAGCATTGACCTATGGAGAACTTCATCATAGGGGGTGATTTTAATGTCATACTTTAACTCTCACACCATGAATATTGTTGTCTTGCTAAGATTGTTTTGGGTATGGAACCATGTCCTACAACAATCTAGACAAATCAGGATAAATGGGATGAACGTAATCAGGAAACTGTCATGCTACTCAAACTTTCAGGTAAAACAACTAAACAAATTTGGGACTTGTTGAAGGATCTTTATGAAAAATCCGACAAGGGCCGTGCTTTCTTTCTAAAGAATTTTATTGCTTTCTAAGAAGAAGAGAGTTCAGTGTAATTACCGTCACTAGTTTGGTCACTTGAAGAAAGATTGCAGGAAACAGTTGATAGCTGTGCAGTCTTCACAACAAGGGTCTCAATGGAAGGCCCAAGCTACTATGCATTCTGAGTAGTAGCCTCCTTCCTATGCGTTCATGCCCATTAGATCATGCCACATCCTCAGCCTGGTACATTGACTTTGGTAGCTCTCAACATTTCACACATCATCAGGATTGGTTAACAGAATTCACGCCCTTCTTTGATTCAGTTGTTTTTGGAGGTAAGGAGTATACAATTGTCGGTAAAGGAAATGTCAAGATTTTTCTTTGTGGGAGGGATTGGACATTTCTCAATGTGTACTTTGTTCTTGGCATGAAGCTCAATCTACTATTAGTATTAGTTAGTCAGGTTATGCTTAATTCTCCTTAGTTGGATGTATTTGTTGATTTTATAGCTGTGGTCGGAATACACAGGTCGACATAGATATCACAAAGGTTGTGATTATATTTATATTATTATTGTGAAGATAATATAATTATTATTATAATGATATGATTATTATGTGATAATAATAATTATATTATATAATTATTATATTATATGATAATATAATAACTATTATATTACATGATAATATAATAATTATATTGATAGTATAATAATTATTGATAATATAATTATTATATCATTATCATAATAATAATAATATAATGGGGCCACATGTGAGCAGTGGTAACCCTTGGAGAAAACTCTCCTACCACATATATATGAGATATGTGATCTCATTCTATGACACAGAATAATAATTATATGAGATATGTGATCTCATTCTATGACAGAGAATAATAATTAAATATAATAGCAAATTGATATATCAGGATGTTTAGGGGAGACAATTGTGAATTATCTATGGTTGGGAGGGCAATAAGAGTTATTGCCTGTGGTGAAACAAGCATTGAAAATTCAACATGGTATCAGAGCTAGGTCAGGTTCCCTACCAGCTTGTGAATTTTTTATGAATGGCAGAAACTACAGTTTTGACGATTTAATAGTTATTGCTGAGAAAAGTGTAATAGTTCTTGCGAGGGATGCGAGTTGGTGATAATAATCAGGGATGGAAATCACCCTCGAGTTATTAATATGAGGCATCGAGGACAAATGGGATCATACCATGGGATCGAAGGATTATTGGAATTGTCGTTTATGATGGAATCTGCATCATAAGAGACAATTTACTTGGAATTTGCGATTCCTTGGAAAGAATAAGGAGTGACATTGTTAGAGCCACGTTATGCGGGGGTCGTGACTAACATTAGATTACACACTCTACTAAGAGCCATATGTGAGAGCTGCACCGGGTTCCATAGTGCGATGTTTTGATTATCAGGAGCCATTCAATTGGATGCTAGAGATTAATTTGATGAATGCTTAGTCAGCGACTGATTATATTAATATATACATATATCACCGTGGTCATAGCAAGTATCGATGAATGCATAAGGAAAAGTAATAAGATATCAATCAGAATCTTAGCAATTAAGGTTGCAGGCTGAAGGAAGACGTTTGAGAATTATATATGCCCATGACTTTATAAAGAATAGAATGTATTTATCCTCCCCTTGAAATGCATTTAGAGGAGTCGTGATTATTATATAAGGTTATCGATTATTCTGAGCGCCATGGAACAATAGAATTCAATTTTTGTAATTGGTCATTTCCTTGAAGACCTGCAAGTCTTTCATTACATGTTCAAGCTTCGAGATGAGATCAATATATGGGCACCATTTTTTTGTTAGTTAGTATTATGGACAGACTCTGCTTCACCTTGCATTACTCGGCTGGTATGATAAGGTTGTTTGTGTTATAATTTCGGCAGTAGAAAGAGAGGACAGTATTGAAAGGAACGATTGCTTAGTGGATGTCAAGAACAATCGCGGAGAGACACCTCGAGATTGTGTAGCCAACGCCAATACAAGTTCACGGTTTTTCTGGCCGTAATATGATTGGGATTGCTTTTACCAAGTTAGGTAAAACCCTTGTTTTGTGTTGCCTTTGATTATGGCAGATCTACAAGGAGAAGTAAGTTTGCCGATTATTGTCGTGTAAAGGCTTAAGTTGACCCTGTGAAACATTACAAGTTGAAGGCATAATTTGGTTTGAATACAATTTCGGTGAAAGAATATTCGTCGTAAGAAATTTAGGAGCTGGTATTTATTTAATTATATTTATTCCAGTCTCAATACTCATCACCATGGGAATTTATATCTCTAGTTCCTTAATATTTGTTTGTATATTATAGTCCAAGGAATATATTATTGCTCCACCACGAGAATTATCAATGCAAGCTCTTGTGTACAGATGGCTATCATTCCTTGTGGGATCACATTCATCTATACCAGATTTCATTATATGCGTAGCTGGTCTTTGCTACTCGTTGCAAAGGGCACCATCTATATCGTGAAGCCATCTTGCGAAACACACAAACCACGACGTAATCTGGGCATGTTCGCAACCAGCCAATGATGAAGTGTTATGTTAACAAAGTCTGACATGTATGTGTGGTAGAGTTTAGCACTGTACTTGGGTTCTCAAGGCAAGGAAAGAAGTCACAACATCAGCTGGGCAATAGAAAGAGATCTCTGAATCAATACTCCATCTGAGAAGACAGATTTGGGATTGTATATTCTACTAGCAAACATATAATAATAGCAGACTTCTAAGAAACCAATCAGGAAGTAGATAGAGGAAATACCCTAGAAAATGATGCATTTTTATAATTACGACATTAGGAGTATGGGTGTAAACTCCTGAACGACACATATAGAAGCAATTCGGTATCTATAAATTTTTATGGTTTCTCATTACTCCCATAGATAATCCTTACTGAATTTGCCAGTGAGAAGGAACCGGTCAGTGGTGATATGCAACCCAATAGAAGTCTCTGCTACTAAATAATAATTCGGTTCAACATTGATTACCAATCTTGGCATTCAAATTTCTTTTGTTTGTGCATACTGTGGAAATTTTTGTCAGCATTTTGTGATGTGGTTATGATTATAGTGAACAACCCACGACAGGAGGAATCCAAACCTATCGACCAATATTTACATTGGTCTTTGATCAACGCTCTTTTATTGGTATTCTTGGAACAACACAGGTTGTATGTTCGCAAATCTCTTGCATCACTGTGTGTTGAGACACAAGGCTAAGTACCTTGATTATTAATCTGGCATATCGCAGACTCCAAATATACTACTTGCTTGAGCATATCAATAATGCTGCAAAACTGTCTTCCATAAGATTATGTGATTCGAGGTCCATCACCAACACAATGGGCTTGACTTCATCTGTTCCTTAATTGTCGGGCATTAAATGATGCGATATGCTCAGTACTAAATTTTATTCTTTGTGATTTTAAACTTTCAAAATCAGTCCCTCATATTGGGTCGAATTTCTCTTGGTATGTGTGCAATCAGATTTGAAATGGTTTTCTTTGAAGTGTTGAAATGGCCTTGTTTATATAGTTGAAATGGCCTTCTTGGGTCGATGTTTTCCTTGGTCTACAAAAATTAAACTTTTACCAAGTTTATTAATGGTTTTTCTGATAATGGACCCCGTTTGCATTGAATTTGTGGCTTCATTAAATTTTATCCCTTGTGATTTTAAATTTTCAAAATCAGTCCCTCTTATTGGGTCAAATTTCTCCTGGTATGCGTGCAATCAGATTTGAAATGGTTTTCTTTGAAGTGTTGAAATGGCCTTGTTTATATAGTTGATCTCTTAAATTGATTTTAACTATCAAGGCTACAAAAAATTGAATTTCTACCATCAATTATTAAATGACAATATTGATGATAGATCTCCATTTGCATTGAATGTATGGCCTTTTATTGAATTTAATCCTCTTGCCATTTCAAATTTCAAATTTCAAATTGAATTCAAATTCCTCCTTATGTTCATATAAATGCAATCCTTTATTAAATTTGGGCTTGCCTTGGTTAAATTTGAGGCATATCAAGACCTATTGGAGGTTCATCATTGAATTAAATGCGGCATTGTATTGAATTCGAGGCCATGCCCATTGATTTTGAGCTCACACATTTGCTACCAAGGCTCATACGTTACCTTTATGGGCTGCATTCATCGAAGATAAGGCCACACGTTTCCCATTTGGAACCCCACGTTTGATGCTAAGGCGTATTTAGTTTGAATTCAAACCCGCATGTCTCATTTTAGGGTTAGATTGCTTAGAATTTTGAGCCCATACGTTTCATATATAGGACCCCACATTAGCTTTATAAGGCCCAGATTTGGGGCTGCAGTGATTGATTTAGGGTCTGCCTTATGGTTTCAAGGCCATACGTTACTAGTTTAGGACCCCCCATGTTTGGAGTTTTGAGCCCACATGTTTGGGCTATATAGGGCCAGATTTGCATCGAATTTAGGCCCGATTTAATCTAACTAGGCCCACACATTACATTTACAATTCCTATTCGGGGCTGGGCCTATGTCTTTCGGTCCACACTTTAGCTTCTTAAGGCCCACACGTTTCACATTGAGGCTTGATCCTTGGCCAATGGGGCCATATGTTTGCTGTTTGCTGTTGGAGGTCAGATTTGGCCCTATCCTAATCGAATTAAGGCCTGATCTGAATCAGAACAAGCCCACACATTACATATTGAAGCTGATTTGCATCAAGTTTAGGGTCCACCCTAGAGTTTAGAGCCACACGTTCCATTTTCAATCTATTTCAGGCTTCATTTACATCGAACTTTGAGTCTGCACATGCCTGGATTGTGGGGCTGGTTAGGCCTTATCTTCATTAATTTTGGACTCAGACTTGGGGCCTAGAGGCACATGTTTCATTCTAGGCCTGACTTAGGCTTATCTTGCATCGAACTTGGGCTTAGAATTAGCAAATCAGATCCACACGTTTAGCTATAGGGGGCTGCAAGTTCGAAGTTGAGCCCATGTTTATCCAAGATGGTTATTGAGGCTGTTCGAACTTTTAGGAAGGGGCCTCATGATTGGTTGCAAGTCCTAAATCCTTCATGCTTCGATATTTGAAGGTTGCCACTTAAGGAAGTAGATCCCACTCCCTTACTTGGCAGGCTGCCACTTAAGGTGGTGGATCCCACCTTATTTGGTAGGGTGGAACAATCTTCCTATCTAACCAAGTGATTTCAAACACAACCTTGCTCCTTTTCAATGCCTTTGACTAGCTCGAACCCAACATTTTACTCTTAACCTTCTTGCTCTCATACTTAGCCAATTTTGCCAATTTTCAATCTTCAACATTTCAATTTGAAAGGCTCTCAAATTGTTGCCAATCTACTCTACTAACCTAAACCTACCAACGGGAAGTAAAAAGAGGGGGTCCATGGGGCGATGGTGTGTAAACATCACAAAATGTCCCCATGCCATTTTGGGGATGCCATGCTGTCCTGCATCTCACTGTGGTGGCGGCCGAGAGGTGGTACGAGAATGCCCCATCTTTGTCCCCCTATCCCAAGGACATCCTCGTCCCGGGAACATAGGGGCCCAAGGGGGGGTATGTGTCCCCGTGGAACACTAAATAATAATAAAATGACTTTATGAAGTTATAATGGATGCACAAGGATAGATTACAAAATTGAAAATAAAAAGTACTATGAAGATTATGAAACCCTAAAAGTGGCGTTAGAATTTGAGAATAAAGTAACTTTGGGGTGATTATTTTGGGCATCTTTTGAATCATTATTATTTTGGAGATTTCATCTTTGGCATTTTATGGCTCTCAAGGCTAGGGTTTAGCAGGAATTATTTGTGAAGACGAAATCCTTCACAAATTTAAATCTTTGGGCTAGGATGTTGGATGTGCTTGGATTTGCCCTAGATGTGCATCCACACCCTGTGGATGCTTTTGGATGCGCATCACGCGCATCTATGTGCATCCACAAGGTGTTGGTGTGCACCCTGGGTGCATCTGGGCACATGGATGCCAATGAACACAAAGTGAATGACTGTGCTCATTAGACAGGCAACTAGCTACCATCTACTTATTTCACTCCAAACGCTTATTCTGTTGGTCTTCAGTGTACGATGGGTTTTAATTCGAACAATCAGGGGATGGGTGTGCTTAGTTCTTTCTTCATTTGAGGGCCACCACCAATCTTCTCATTCCTTGGCCAAGTCAATGATGGATCGATCCTATAGGCGGTCTTGTTTCTAGAGTGGGATCCCACAGAATGATCATGTGAAAGCAAGGGCGAGTAGATACAATGCACTTTGACGACTTGAGAATGAACCAGGGGTAGGGCATCAATCGAAAACATGAAAGAATTGAGAGATGGATTGGGTGCTAGTCAATCCAAGAAAGAATGTTACAACATGAGCTCCTCCACCAAGTGCTTCAACACAAGACATTGCTAGTGAGAATCCAGCCCTCCCCTATTGCCTCTCTATTCCTTTGTTCCGACCAAATCCAACTCTTATAGCTCTCAGGGAATAGTTGAACACACTTTCAATACATTGATCGCTGTTCCACCTTATCAATGATGAAGCATCATATTTTCAAATGATTTAATTCTGCATCCCAAACATATACAAAACCCCCAATTTTTTTTTCTCGTATCCATGTACTAGGTTCTCGTACCCACATCTGCATTTGGGTGTTAGATTATGCTCTAGTGTATGCCTCTTTGATAGAGAATAGATATATATACTGTCTAAAATCCACTTTGCGAGAGAGAGGGCCCGAGGTTTAAGAGAAGGTTGGCGAGCAGGCTCGTTAGTAGGTCATCCTAGAAGGATCATTGTGGACCTAGCATGTCTCTTCCCCTAATGTTTTTATACTCTATGAATATAATGCGGTTTGACTAACCTTAATGATTCATGTGGTAAGATGCAACCGTAACCTTAATTTGTTGCAATTGTGATTTTAGGGCAAATTAGGAAGGGGACATCACATCCCATCAGCTCTCAAATTCCTTATTGTTGTCTACGCTTAATATTATCTTGGGGTTATAGTCAGAGTTGGTGAATAGATTTCCACAATTCACGAGACAGCGTGAGTGTTATGCTGCTTCAAAACACTCACACAATCAAATCCAAAAGCAACACATAGATTATGGGTTATAGTCCCCATAAATAGATTTCTTATTTCTCAATTTCATTGTTGGATAGGACCAGTCTTACTTTGTCTTAAATCACGGCGAGGCTATTTGACCAATTTTCTTCGAAGTTTCTAAAGCCTTTTGAATAAATCCGGTTTGTGCAAATCCTGCAATCATTATAGTCCATGAGAGATCATATATTTGAAAGTATTCTATCAAACAATTCATCTGCCATATTTATACCTTCACATTTTGCATCTACCAGAGCATTTCCAACTGTTAGGTTTGATGAAAAATTATCCTTGCACTTTGATGTATCTCTATACCATGTTCGAAAGCTCCCATTTGTAGTCCATGAGTTCGCATTTATTTGAGTCATTCTATCAAACAATTCACGAACCTTGGCTATACTTCCACATGTGCATGCATGTCTATCATAGCATTTTCAACCGTTATATCCGACAAAAATCTATTCTAAAGCTGCCATTTTGGCACAGGAAAAGAGGATGGTCCCAAAGGCTTGTTGAAACATTTGCAGTATGGATCGGTCACTTAATCTTTATATCAAAATTCTCTGAATAATTATCTCAATGGCTGCTGAGTTACTGAACTTTCGAATGGCTTCTGGAAATATGTGTGCTATGAATTGGTCAAATAATCTTTATATCAAAATTTTCTAAATCATTATCTCAGTTTTTGCTGAGTTACTGAGCTTTCAAAGTTCGGAAGTAGGTTCTGGTAAAGCATTTTAATGGCTTAATTAAGATACATAAATTCTTTAGTAGAGTTTGCTTTCTTTGAGTTTTCAAAAGATATTTTAAGAAATAAATATATAGGAAGCAAAACCTCCTGAAATTTTAAGTTATGTTACAGTATAAAGGGTAGCATTTGATTGTCTGATATCTGATTCCTTAGTTAGTACTCAAATATATTGTTAGGGGCAGGAAAAATCAAATATCTCCTCAATCTGATATCATTTGCATGGCTTTCTATCCATCTTTCTACGTATGCATTTGGAATCACTACAATCAAACTTTACAGTGCATTGTAGTTAGCTGGTTTAAGAGGTACAGAGAAGAGAGGTACAGTTTTGTTGATAGTAAAACAGGAAAGTCAATTGCAACTTTGAAATAATTGAAACAACTTAATCTTTCCAGTCGAATCCTTCTCAAGATTGAGGTGATTTTTGTCGATAATTAGAAAACAGAAGAGTAATTATGTATTTAAACTTTCATCCTTTGAGTTTCCATACTGATAGGTCCAGTAAGATGATCAAACTCTTACATGATCTTGGAAAACATTGCAATAGGTATTTGATTTTTGTAATCTATTTAAGCTTTAAACAAATTACATTCACAAATTGCAGTCAATCAAAAGAATTTGTCTAGATTTAGTAAAATATTTTAATCGTAGAGAGATGGTGGGTGTGAGGGATTCTAGATTTTAGTTCTAATTAGTCCCAATCTTTTTTCTTTCTTTTCCTCACTTCTGTGAGGTTTTGAATATATAGTTTGTGACAGTCTTCTATATTGATGGGAAAACACAGTAAAACCTATTTCAGTTCTGTTGAAGAGAAGCGTATTTTCAAAGGTTGGGCATACTAGGGATGTAAGAACATTATCCTTTGTGTTTTTTCCTTCTATTTTCTATTTTAATATTCTGTGCTGCACATATTCTTGGTTTCATGCTCCTTTTTGTCATCTGAGAGAAAAGCTAGTAGAGCACAAGCAAAAAAAACTTTTACGTCTTGATTTCTGTTGTTTGTCATTAAAAGGTATTATTATTATCTACACAGTATTGTGATAGTGTAAAATGGCTGTAATTTCCACATAGGGAAGAGTGCAAAGTATGGAGCTTGATTTAATACCTTTATAGGGAGATATTATGTAGGCTGCAAGGATAATGTGGCCCTTACGTGGAACCCCCTCCTTGACTGCATCAACAATCCCCTGTTCATTGCATACCTGTAGGCTGTAGTCCTCTAAGAGTTCCATTTTTCCATACCTCTTCTTCTATTGTGTGGCGGAGCAAAAATGTTACCCAGCTCTATCCTCTCACTGACATGTCACGAAATGTATAGGCATTCTTCACACTTCACTGAAATTGCATGTACTCAATTATAGTGGAAAAAAGGGAGGCTTTATAAAATGTGGATTGCTTGCAAGTCTTGATATGCTTAATCCTATCATAATAATTTTCAGTGGCTAAATTTTTCTCATTTCCATCTTAATATGGATGTACCTTCTAGGAGTGAGATTACATATTAAGAAAAAAGGGCATGCTGGATGTTGATCTGCATTGTGGAATATCTGTTGCCAATACTTGTAAAGAACACAAAAGTGTTTATTAATGAATCTGGAATCTTAACCAAAAGATCTAATTACGTTTTCTGGCAAGGCACCTGTTCTATATTAATCTAATTCTTGTTTATCTAAAAATAATTATTATAAAGAAATGAACCCAAGTCTTACAACATGGTTTGCTATGCCTATTCTTTGTAATGAGTCTCCATCGCACTCTTGACTTGGAAAACATTTGTTGAGCATCAGATTGCCAGATTTGCTGCTGACTACATTAGGAAGACAATGTAAGAAAAAAAGGTTAATATCATTTTTCAGTATCACACAGCTTCACCGTTGTAGAAATACCTCAAAATACATGGCTATGATAGATCTTCATGTATTTCATTTTGTTGACTCCAATTTTTTTTTAGTATGATAAATTGGTTTGAGTAATTTATTATTGCAAATGATAATAATCATAGCTGCAGAGTTGTACTTAATTTAGATATTGAATAGATTGTGGGTTTGAAGACTATTGTACAGAAGGAACCTATAATTTATTTTTCCTTTTTTGAATGGTATTCTTTTGCTACATTATATTAGTTTGTTTGGAATTCGTTATCATCCCTTTTTGGTGAAAAAAGTAATGACTTTGTAAAGATGCATTGTGCAATCAATTTACACTAGCAGCTGCTCGCAGTTTCTGCAACAGTGAAGCGGTACAATCTTCTCGTGCATGAGCTCCAAGATCTGTTTCAATCAATTATCACTTAAAACTCTCCACAAGGTTGCTCTTAAACTTGAACAAAATATAAATACTAGCTGAAAGTCACATTTAATATTGTTTTTGTTTAGCAGTCAAGTTTTAAAACAGGTTTTGGTGGTTTAATTGCAGATTGAGAGAAAAAAATGGTGTTATGTCTGTTTTTTTACATCTGAAACTTCTATCAAGATCAATGCAAAGTGACTGTTAAAAGGAAATTCTATTGTTTCCTATTTTATAATTTGTGAATTAGTGTAATGGCTAGTTATATGGGTTGCCTTCATTAAAAAATTCCCAGATGGGTAAGGTGAAGATTCATTTCACTATTACTGTCCCATCATTTATGCTCTGTTGTATATCGTGCATTTTTTTGGTAATAGAAAAGTTCCATTTGAATCAAAATAAAGTTGCATTGAAAATGCCCTAACTCTCAGCAAAATTGTCCCACTAGTTGGAGTACTCACATCATATTTTTATTACATATCCAGTAGTTGACCACATGTTAGAAAAACCGGTTGTAACTAATCCATATCCACTGGATTCTTTAGTCCGCTAATGCAATCAAGCTATGCGCATTTTATATCCTCTGCAATCATTAGGTATGAATAAAATCATTCAACATTGTTTCAACCAGAAAAATAATAGAAGACTAGGAATTGATGCTGTTCAACTTATTGAATTGGGGCAAATCAGTGACGAAATCGATATACATTTTAACCTTACTTATAATCTTTATTTATTTTCAAAATAGTATTCGAACTCTATTTTATTTAGCCTTGTATCTTTCTCGTATTCAGAAGCAGCAGTTCCAAAAGTGCCTTTTTTATTCAATCATGGTGCTTTTGGTGCTTCCAAAAGATGACGAGGGATCCTCTGTGTTGGATGGATTTGAGCCCTGAGTTTCATTGGCATTGGATTGAATTTGCCAAATGATGGGAAAGGTTTGGTGGGGTTATTAGAACTGGTTAATAAGGATCATTGCATTGAAATCTTGTCACGAGTTACACTTCTATATTAATGTGGAGAATCCGAGCTTCCTTGAGGATTGTGTTAAGTGTATGTGCATGGATGAAGGTTCAAAAATGCATGCCACTTATATTACGGAAACAAGTTACAATAATCTAACTTTTTTAGCTTGAATTTCTAGAAAGTGACATGTTTCAAAATTTGAAACGATAGTACATATTTTAGTGTATTTTATGTTTTAAAAATTGGAAAAATTATTATTTTTTAATAAATTGACATTATAATCTAGTTGACAAAATGCTAGAAATGATGTTAAGTGGGACATCACTCTATCTATTTTAATTTTTTTTTCATATATTTTATGCTTAAAATTTTATTGCATGGATTAAACTTTTTCCCACTTTTTCCCAATTTGATTAGAAAAAAATAATAAATTATAAAAATTGTGTCTAATGAAAACATAAATATCTCAAGATGACAACACTTTCTAATAACTTATGAGAATAATTATTTTAGACATTGAGTAGGCCTTCGTGAGCATTACCATTGCATTGTAATACTAGGATGTCTATATAAGTAATGTTATTATTATTGTAAAAGATGTGCATGAATTATGATATTTTGTTTTTGATCTATTGGAGATATAGCATGGAATCACTTCTATAGGGAGTATTTTATGGTGTTACCCTACCTCAAGGGTTATAAAGTGGTATTAAAGCTACCATTGAGACAAAAGAAGACAAAATCGTAGATTTGTTTACACGAGTTTGATGATCAGTCCAAAAAGCTGTTTGATGATTAGTCCAAAAAAAAGATTTTTATCATTAATATTTTGAGTTATTATATTTTATGTTTTCAAACTCAAGTTTCAATGGAGGTTCCTAATTTTGATGGAAGTGAAGATACATTAGAAGGGTTGTACAAATATTAAATTTTTGATTGTAAAACCTTTTCATGGAGAATTATTTTGTTGTGATCATTAAGAGGTGAAGGTGACTAAGATTAATGATATTTATAAGTGTGTAAGGATATTTATTCTTTACAGGAAGAGAAAGAAGTAGAAGATGCAAATATAAAAGTGGAAATAATGGAGGATGAAATAGAAGAGAGAAGAAAGAACGATTGTGTGCTTATTTGTCATGGATGGATTGAAAAGGAAGAGGAACTATTGTCTACATAAACTCTAGCAACAAGTATACTTTCATTAGCATGGAATTAGCCAAAAAGCTATATGTACAAGCAAAGAACATTAAGGTCAATCAAATATTAGGGATGGATATTTAAATTTATGAATATTCAGATATCTCTACGGATAGATATGTTTTTTATTAGATCGGGAGTGAAAGGGACCTAATCCCATCACACAACAAAACATCATAAGAAACAACCACAGGACCAACAAAAGTTTTGAACAACACAAGGCACACTTAACTGCTGAATAAAATGGACCCCAACACATCTAGTTCAACAAGCTATAACAATTAAGAACCATACTTATATTCCCTCTTGCGTTCTTTTCAAAAACCAAGTTCAACATTAAAGATAACCATAACTAAGCTTACAAATAGGGCATGCATGCCCACAACAAAAATACTAAGAGCAAAAAGCATAAAAAACATTCTTCAACGCTTCTTTTTGTGTAGTCGTCGCCAAGCTATTGACCTCACTCTAGTTCTATTGGTCTTGCCAATCTTCTCCAACAGCTTTTTAGTTTTGGACTGCCTCATAGATGTTTCCATAAAAACATTTTTCATGATGCCTTTTGTTATCCTTATGAGAGATAGGATTGCCTCTACCATCTTATTTTTTTAGCGCTTGGATTTAGCATCAACATTAGCCTGCAACGTATTAATTCTTATAGAGAGTTATGCCATATCATCCTTTACACCTCCCTCTTCTTCTACATTCTCTAGATTAGTTTGAGCTCCATCCCCTTGTTCCTAGGAGATCTCCATCTCCTCATTATCAAAATCCTCCTTTTTTGGGCTCCCTTCGATTTCCTTCAACTCTAAGTTTTTTGGGCTCCCTTCTTCTTTGTGTTACATATCTTCATTTTCATCTTTATACATGTGTTCATACTTTTCTCGTGATGTGTCTTCTTCATCGTCAAACATGTCCTTTTCCTTTTGTTTTGTGGGATCGAGGCAACTTTTTCTCTATGACCCCTCTTTTCCTTTTTTGGTTTCTTTATTCTTTTGTTGCTTTTCCTCTTCATTATCCTTGATGATAGTAATTGTAACCTCCTTATTAAAGGAAGATTTTTGGGTCATTTTTTCTAGATTTAGAGGACCTTTTGTTGCTTTTCCTTTTTATTTTTCTTGATGATGGTAATTGTAAACCCCTTTATTTTAGGAAGACTTCTAGGTCATTTTTTGGATTTCGAGGACCCAAGTAAGTTGATAGAGGGCTTATGTTTTTCAAGAGTAATTTTAAAAAGCTCATTAACCTAGATAGAAGGGACACAAACAAGCTTAGTTTTAGATGCCTTCCCACTAGATGGGTTGCCAACATTGAATCTTCTAGGCACATTTTCAATAAGTGACATTCTAGTAGGGGGGGGAAGGAGGTGAGTTCCACTATTCAAAGTGTAGATGGTTACTTTGTGGGTCAAGTCTAATAAGGCCCCGATGGAGTGGAGGAGAGACTCCTTTCTCAATACTATGTTGTAGTGAGGAAAACAAATAGAAAGGTATATTAACCTTGTCCATATGCCTCAAATGGTTTAAGAGATGGAAACGATAACCATGGTTTGTCATATGCCTTCTAAGATAAAATATCTCATAATATGTAGACTAACTAGAGCATAAGGGGGATGGAGGTTCAAGTGGTCATACACATCTTGAAACCTTTCAAGTTGCTCACCTTTTTTCTAGAAATTTATTGATAAAGCTCTAATAATTTTTAGTGCTCTTTTTCCAATTATGTGTACCCTCATTTTCTAGCCTTGTAGCATTTACGATCATCTATATAGAGACCACAAGCTGAAGGTTGCCCATAGTAACACTGCCCTTAGACCAATAATTAGTTAATTTGGAGGTAAGATGATCGTTATATCTTTGCATGGACATAAAGAAAGGAGTTGAACACAACTCAAGGAATCACAATTAACAAACAAGATTCTTCCTCAAGGAATCACAATTAACAAACAAGTTTCGAGTGCTTATGAGGGTGCCCTATATCCACTTCTTCACTATGAACATGTTGGTTCTCAAATCAACAGATTGTAAAACCCTAAGACTATGCCAAGGTCTATGATTGGGATTCACAATTTTGACATACGTTCACTTCATAGCTTGTAACTTGTTGTGTATTTGTCCAATTTCATTTATTTTTTTTTATAGAAAGAGAACTTCAATACCTAGGGCATTGATATGTTTTAGAATTTTTTTTTCTCTCGTTTACTATTTTTCCATAAGTGTCAAACATAGAGGTAGACATACAGTGAAATATCTATGTTTAGTAAAACTAAAAATACAAAGTCATAATAAACTTGATATATATTAACATTATAATCATTGGAAATATTTTTCTTAGTAGTACCTTACTACATAGATAGGTTTGTCAAATGGATTCATTTGATTGGTGAAAAGATAAAGTCAAAGTGATTTTTTGTCAGCATTTTAATAGGTGTGAAGGAGACTCTATTGTAGGTATGAATGAGGAGTATAGATGTTATATCAATGTCTTTTTTATCTAAGAGAATTTGAGCTAACTATTTCTAATTAATTCTTTCAAATGGAACCTCAAGGCTTAAATCGTCACATTTTATTAAAAATGTGTTATTTTAGCAAAAATCAGCATGTCTGAAAAAGTGTAACCCACTATTGTGGGGTCACACAGGTTCCTTAATGCTCTAAACTATCTCAATGTTTATCAAAATCACTTATGTCTACAGTATAATAAGAATATCAAGCTTCAAGAGTTTAAAGTTGGTGACCTTGTCCTTATGTATAATTAGATCAACTTCCAACGTTGTGAAAGGAAAGGGAAGTTTGAGTCTAATCAGTTGGGCCCCTACATCATCACTGCTAAGTTTGGGTATGGGGCATATCATCTTGCTATACCAGAAGGAGATTCTCTCCTTGTCCTTATCAATATCATGCATCTCAAATTCTTTATGTGTGACCCTTTAGGATTCTCATCCTTCAAAAATTATAAAACACAAAAAAAAAATTCAAAAAAAGAAGAGAGTGAAGTAATAACGTCCATCAGTGAAAACCACTTTGGTGGCACTATGGATAAGTACCATGGTGAAAACCTTCCTTAGGTGTCATGCATCATAATTAGATCATCTATCTAGTCTTATTTTCATCTATCTCACACATTCCACTTATCCATTTTCTCCACCCATATCCTTTTAGCAAATCCTCTACCTCCTATCTCTACAAGAATTCTACAACTCCAGCCATCCTATATTAGCCCCACCTCACATATCTCTAATTTTTTTATGATGAGGGTGACTCTACCTATGTCCAAAATAAGGATCCCTTCCCTATTTAACCTAGTACATTGACCTTACCCACCATTACACTGAGCTGATAAAAAACATCTTATCTGCATAAGGCTATACCAAAATCAAATCTTGAGTCTTAGTTTCACAACAATTTTTCATCCACGATTATTGCATATCTCACAATTGTCAATCCTTAATCCTTTCCCTTAGGGATGTGTCCTTCTCAAGCCGATGTTTTATCAATTAATCAATCGTCACATAACCCTTTTTAGTGGCAAGAACTATAGATTGAATGACCGCTTCGTCACAAGGTCTTTTTCTTTGATTTTATCTGTGTTATAGGGTATACCTACTCAACATCACCCTAATCTACCCATATCTTGGTGCATTTTGAATGGTTTATAATGAGACACTTGTTTTTTTTTGGTATCATCTATTTGTTGGTGGTTTAGTGCATGTTACTACATGTGTATGCAATCATGGTTATGTACGTTCTTTACTGGGGCATGTTCTTTTCATGTTTTCAACAAGTTATTAGTTGTATTAGGCTCTCCCACATGACTTTACTACATTGGTTCTACCTAGACTGATGATCAACATGCATATCCTAAATCCACCTTATCTATCTAAGAGTCTAGTCCATCCAAAGGAACAATGTCATCCATTTTTTTCTAGCATGTGATGCATAACTCCTACAAAATCAAATTGGGGTATGCTCTCCACACTCAACACAACTAAATCCCCAATCCCCATTGCATTTAGCTGATTTTTATTTCCATTTGCATGTTATATCTTGAGGATCCTATTTATTTTCCCTTCATATCCTTCCTAGTGTCCCTACCAGTCACTATGACACACAATAACATCACATGTAGTGGTCTTAGTTAAATTCCATTCCATTTTAGGTGCATCTAGTTGCATATCATTTTGGTCTTGTCCTAGGTGCATATTAGGTTCCTTAAATTCACTTTGTAGTTGCATTTTCATCATCTCTCATTTCATTAGTTTCATTTGCATTTCATTGCATATCATGTCATTTATATCATCTCATTTAGATCCTTTTGTTCATTATAGTTTATTTCACTTAGTTGCATATTCATTTTTGTTTCATGTTGTATTTATTTCATTATGTATTTATTTAGTATCATTATCACATTTTCCTTGCATGGTATTTAATCCATTACATTGTATTGCATTTATTTATTTACATTTATATACTCATTTCATTATCACATTATTTAATCTAATGGCATTTCATTTTCATTTCATCTACATTAGACATATTACTTCATTTTCAATATTCATTCAAGGTCTCATTCATCTCATCACATTATATTCTCATATAGTATCATTTATTGCATTTGTTTCATCATATCATTAACATATTTATTTCATTATCTATCTATATTAATTCATTTCATATTAGTTGCATCTCATTAATTAGTTGCATTTTTGCATTTTATGTCAAAATTTCATATCACATTTACACCATGCATTTAGTCTCACAATTCATCATACATATTCTATACATTTTCATAAACATTAAAAATCTTGCATTTCATAATTTCATCCATCATCTACATACACGTATACATCATCACTCTTAAACCATACATGCATTATCATACATAACCTACATCATACAATACTCAATACATCCATCACATTCATAATCACCTCCTATCACATATCTCTACATCACATATGTTAGTACCTTCATAATACATGCATTTTCATATAGCTTCATCTCATAACATGTAATTATATGCATACTCATCATGCATCACAAATTTTAGTCGCATAGAAATATTGCATCAAAATCATCACATAATCCATACACAAAATACTATGAATATAGATAATCATCTGCATTATCATCATAATGTCCATACTAGTCGCATCATGTACATCATCATCTTAAATGTCCATAACAGTCTATAATATCACAATAAAAGTCAAATTTTTATCATCAGTGTCTAACATAAATAACATAAAACATCGAGTCCATAAATTGATCAATCAAATATATGCATACATGTTGCATAATAATAATCTCAAAAAATTTCAAAAATGAGTGTCAACAGTGGTTGGATGGGGATGCTAAGGTTGACTTGGCTATGCAGGTCCCTCTTCCTCTCCTCCCCCCTCTTTGATATCACCACCAAGTGCCCCCAGTGCCCTGATGCCAACAAAACCCCCTGATGCTACTAAGTCCCCAAATCTTTGTTTGGGTCCTCTTTGTGAATGTAGGTGCTCTAGCCCCCTTTGAAACTGCCTAGAAATATAGAGTCTAATAGTACTCTACCTACCTCACTCATGTCTCTACAGTTATATGTGCAACTATACAATTAGTGAAGCCTTGAATGAATCCCATCGGTGTTAGCATTTCTTGAGTGATCTCTCGTGCTGTCCTATATTGTGCTACCTATCTCTGAGCCTTTTCCAAATCTATCCTCAATTGAGTAATCTCCTCCTCACCACCATCTAGTTAAGTCTTCATGGCCCCCATACCTATCTCAACCTCCTTTGTCACAATCTCAATATGTACTCTATTGGCCTCCTGTTTTGTTGCCCACAGGAAACTCTGAAGGGCTTCTACATGTGATTGGGTTATATCCCTCTCCCTTCTACTACTGACAAGGTTGCATGCCAAATGCTAGCCTCATCCCTCTCAATATCCCTCTCTTTTTGTATACACACCAGTCCTATCTATAGATTGTCATGCTCATCCATATTTGTGTCTCTCTCTAGCTCTAGTGTATCAATAGGGCTCTCCCCTCATCACACTCCCTAGTCATAACTCTCAGAGACTCCTAGGTACTCTTAAGATCCCTACATGGTATTTTATATATTGTCTCTAGTTATGGTCTAGGAATAGTCATGTGCCCTTGTCCCATCCCTTGTGACTGTAACTATATATGTGGGCCCTGTCCCTATATCCCTAGCTAAACTTGAGAGGCATGTTCGTCTCCCCTCGATCCGTGTTGCAAGATCTTGTGCTTGTGTTGGTGCTATCCCCCTCCTAGCCTATGGGGTTTCTTGTCTCAATGCCTTAACACCTCCTATTGATGATGACTCTTCTATCAAAGTATTGTCTCTATCATTGTCACCCCCTCCATTCACAAGTTGTTGATCAATATCCATATCATTTCTTGATTTCTCATTTACGGTGACATGTCTTGGGTCAATGAGTTTGATAGGATGATGAAAGGACCACCTTGTAACATATGAAAGCATCATCCCCATATCTTGTACATATAACCTCCTCACCCATGCCACTAGTTTCATCCCTAGCTAACTAAACCTCACTGAAACAATGTTTATTCATCTCCCCTAGGTTTATGTCTCTCTGGTAACATGTGGATGTAGTAGACCACCCCTTACAATATCATGTACGCTATCAAACTATCTCACCACGTGATTATGCCTATATCTCTTGATCAT
This sequence comes from Chamaecyparis obtusa, assembly GCA_027943335.1. Classification (NCBI taxonomy): domain Eukaryota; kingdom Viridiplantae; phylum Streptophyta; class Pinopsida; order Cupressales; family Cupressaceae; genus Chamaecyparis; species Chamaecyparis obtusa. The sequence goes on from BSBK01005180.1 coordinate 984,291, forward strand.
GTGAATGGTCCTCCCTAGCAACCAATAATCTAACTGTACAAAAGCTAAATGGTATATGTCCTCTCTTCCATCTCTGCCCCACACCTCACAATCCCTATATGCCATCCATATGAACACCTGAAGCTCATTGAAAATGTGCCTTCAGTAACTTGTGTCCCTGACTGAATAATAATGCAAATGTGTGAAATATCTACAAGCATATATCTCATCCCTCTCCTGATCTCAAGCTCCCAATGGATATAACATTGCAATATGCTCTCACACCCAAATGAGTTATGATGTAGTCAAGGATGGAAAAACCTAAAGTACATTGGTCCAAACTTTGTAGCCAATACAACACAATGGAAGAAACAAGACAAAATAGAAGTAAAATGAGAGATTCGGCCTTTTATTATCATTAGGAAACTATTTACAACAGATCTACATCATGGAGTTTTACATGCCGAACATACATGCCTGATTACACTCAAAACCTTTACAATCCTAGCCAATCTAAGCCAAATAATCTATGAGATCATCCCCCCCCAACCTCTCATGTTTGCTTATAAACAAGTCCAAATCTTATATAGAAATTTACACCATCGGTTGGCCTAGAAAAAAATACATTTCCCAATAATTGAGAAAATGTGTTATAACAAATAGGTCAGGACCCAAATCCTTAAGAACAACCTCCAATGAAAGGATTAAGAGATGCAATCACACAATAATTTTGGCCTCCAACACAACAAAGATCTGGCACAATCCACTAGTAGAAAAACAACATCCACTAGTACAAAAACAACAAAATGTGACTAAATAAACTACTAAAAATTGCATATAGATGACTAAACTTAGTCATGTGACTATTAGTAGTTTATTTGTAGTCATTTATAATGCGATTAAATTTATGACTAAACTATTTTAGTCATTGATTTAGTCACGATAGTATTTTATTTAGTCATATATTTAATCATTAATTTAGTCATTAATTTAATCATTAAATTAATTATTAATTTAGTCATATTTAATCATATTAGGGCACGATGGAATCAAACCACCATCCTCTTGCTGGTAAAGTACGTGCTCTTCCATTGAGCTAGTACCCTTTTAAGAATAATCATACCATGTATACTAGTACTTTCCATTAAACACACTTTCAAGTTTTTCCATCTATAGTTCAAGGGCAGTAAAGCCAGGGGAGGATGACTAGTAATAAGCTTTTGAACTCATGTTTGTACATAACACAATCTATGATGATAGGGAACAAACCTTGCAATATTCAAATGAAACATACATATTAGGATTGTAGTCAAAGGTACTAACACAACCAAAGATAAGTACTGGTTGTACACGCTAAAATGGTGCACTTCTATGAACAATTACATGCAAGGTTGCTCAAGAATGAAGCCTCACAAAGCGGCTCATAGCTCTTTATGCATGGAGTTGCAAGGTTGAAAATTGCTTTCAGCTAGAGCTACAAACTTGTGACCTTGCTAGTCAACCACACAATGAGAGATTCACAATGAAGACAAGGGCAACAATGCCAATATCTCCAAGAATCACTATGAAATGCAATGCAATGCAACTAAAATGAAGATGCAAATGTGCAAGCTATGCTATGAAAATGGAAGTACAAACTAAGCTATGAAATGGAAATAGCAATGGATTACAAATCTTTCCTATTTAGACTATGTGAGCTTATTCTATTGCATAAAAGGAAATCTATACTAAGAATGCCATTATTATGCAACTATGAAAGCAAATATGAACTAGATGATGAAAGCAACAAGTCTTCAATGTCTTCAAAAGGCTCCAAATGCACCTAAAACCTGCAACATAACATTAGCATAAAAACATGGTATGCAAATGAAGGAGAGAGCTCTCCTTTTATAAGAAATGCAAAGAAATGGACCGTTGAGATTAAGAGGCAAAAAGTCTTAATCGACGGTGGAGGTTGAAAGAGGAGCAATCCATGTGCACAAGTATCCTCCAATGAGAGTGAAGTGTTGACTTTTGAGCCTCATGTGAGACAAAAAGTGCTTTTTTCCTTTTTGTAAAATAAGAATAATGTTTTATTTGTGCAACTTAGGATAAGAGGAAAAGGGGGGCTTTTTTATTTATTAAAAAGGGAGGAAATATTCCTTTTAAATAAATAAAAACTTAGGATAAAATGGTTAGCCCAAGGGTAAAAATCCAATATATGATTGAAATTAAGACTTGATTAAGAAATTGATAATGTTGAGAATATTGATTATTGATAAAACTGATTCAAGATTGATAAATCGAATAAATGGGGCCCAAAGTCTAGGCGACCATTTTTGGGTGCATACATTTGCCCCTCTTTGACTAATGTGTGATCGATTTGGGTCAAAGAATGAAGTTGAAATGTGAGATCGATCTGGGATCACAAAACAACTCAGATGTGAGGTCGATTCGGGATCACACCTGGACAAACATAGACAAAGACCTTTGAACATGAGGTCGATTCGGGATCAAATTCAAAGTAAGAGATAAGAATCTCAAATTTGAGCGAAAGCTCACAAAAGATGTCTGAATCAAGAGAATCAAGGAAATCAGGGATGAGAATCCCATAAATACTGCCCCCTCGGAGTCTAAATCGAAATCATAGAGAGGAGAACAGCGAATCGATAAGGATTTGATCAAATCAGAATGAAATCATAATCGAAGGTAAGGGTCAATAGGTTAACCATTAGGCAATAAAACATGCCCCAGCCTGACTGAAAAGATGCAGTCAAACGTGAGAAAGGAGGGAATGGAATGCATATGAATGAAAGACTAGAAGTTTGGAAGACATGGAAATGAAGAAATGATGATGCCCCAACAAAGATCGAAAGATTAGGCCTCAAAAGATCAGTCAACTGCGCAGAAGAAGGGAAGATTTTGAAATGCGATTTTGACTGTGAAGATGACCTTGGATTTCGATTTCAAGTCCGAAAATGGATCCAGGACATCGAAATTAGCTAGGGGTGCAATTTTCGCGCAATTTCGAGGTGTTTTGAAAATGAAGTCAAAAAGTCAAAAGGCTATAAAAGGGGTCAAAATGTCATTTTCAAAAATCATTTGTCTTTTAGCGATTTGAGAATTTTCAGAGCTTTAGAGAGAGAAAATGGCCCAGCAAGCAGGAGTTCCCGTCCACAAGCATCGATTCGAGTGTGCCTGGTTGCACAACCGGCCACCACATTATCCCGCCCCGGTATGTTTTCAAAAAACTTGAGCTTCTTGAGTCATTTTTCGCATTTAATACCTATTTTAGCACGTTTTTCAAATTTTCAAATTTCAAAATTTTTTTGTTGGGCGAAATATCGCATGATACTTTACAAGTATCGCGCCCTTTGGGGAGAAATGTTGCGCGATACTTCACGGGTCCCCAAAGTATCGCGCGACCTAAGGCACCAGTATCGCACGATACTGGGCGAAAGATCGCACGATACCGGGCGAAGTATCGCGTGGCGTAAGGTATATCGCCCCGCTATAGGGAGAAGTATCGCGGGTACTTCTCCAAAAAAAATATCGCCCAGGTTAAAATTTTGATTTTTTACGCATTTTTGAACAAAAATGACATGGGTTTAGACAATGTTACATTTTAGAGATGTTTTATATTGATTTTTTTAGACATCCAGCATGATATGTGCTAACAAATGGCTTGGTTTTGGCTTGCAGGAGGTCTTTCCGGCGCTGATCATCAGAGCGTCGAAGGTGACGGGGTTGAGATGTGTCAGAGATCTAGACGATCCGGGCAATGCGGATGTCCAAGCCATGGGATTCAGATACTTATTGAGATATCCGTACATCAGAGCGAACCATGGGTTGTTGACTGCTCTTGCCGAGAGATGGCATAGCGAGCACAACACCTTCCACCTGCCTACTGGAGAGGCATCGATCACTCTAGAGGACGTCTACAGGATCTTATGAGTGCCATGTCATGGCGAGCCGGTGAGTATAATCATGTTTTGAGATATAAGCATAAATGTAATGTTTCCATATGATGAAAACTGACATGATTTGTTTGTTGGCACATGTGTACTATGATCAGGATGCCACTGAGGGGCGCCGACTGGTTCAGGAGATGTTCTAGGATGTCACTATTCTGGATAGGCATATCAGCTAGGAGAGGCTGATAGATGATTTTGGCAGAGACTACCCAGTGCCATGTATTGTGGCCTCCATTATGTCACAGATCCTGATGACTGATCGCAGTCAGAAGGGATTCCCACTCAGATGGGCTCGGTTATTGGTTGATTTGGTAGGCAGGCCTCGTCGGATGGCATGGGGTCCTGCCATATTGGCAGAGATGTACCATGAGTTACATGAGATCGTCTACAAAGACGATCGGACATGGGCGTGCGGTGCCATTCTGGCACAGGTGTGGGCGTGGGAGCACATCGCTGTGGTGCGCCCCAGGATTCAGAGGCAAAAAGTCTTAATCGACGGTGGAGGTTGCCATTCCTAGCGGCAGAGGGTGCTATTCCCTCGGTTTACGGTACCAGATGCACAGGTACCAGCGCAGGGAGGAGACGGAGGGGATGACGGGGGAGACAGAGGAGATGGAGGGGACGAAGGGGAGGGAGGAAATAGAGGAGATGGTGGGAGGGGGAGAGGGAGGAGGATGGAGAGAGGAGAGGGATCGAGATCAGGTGGCCGGAAACGGTCACGGGGACAGAGATTAGTGACGCCTGAGGATGAGGCGAGACCAGCTCATCGGCAGGTAGAGGCACAGCAAGAGCAGCCTGCGGGTGGGGATGATCTGAGAGCCCAGATACAGGCTCAGGAGGCAGAGATACAGCAGCTCCGGATTACTATAGCAGTGAGAGATCAACAGCTACTGGATCTGAGAGCGAAGCGAGATCAGCAGATAGCTGATCTCAGAGCAGAGATAGCACGCCGTGAGGCGATGGCACAGGCAGATGCACTAGAGCTCCGACGGGAGTCAACGAGAGCAACCTACTATCACGGACTCTACCTGCAGGCTGTTCCAGAGGGTGAGAGAGCACCATCATACTCTTAGAGGGCAGGGGTATCAGATGTGGTACTCGATAAGAGAGCTATGCCTCCTCCACCACCACGAGCTCCTTATGAGGGTGGTAGCGAGTCTTAGGGTTAGGTCTTAGGTTGATAGATGTTTATACATATCTTGAGACATTGATCCAGATTATGGGATACCATTTGTATATTGTATTGATGTATATATGAGATTACTGGATGTTTGATTGTATCATGTGTTTATGTCTCTCTTGTGATGGATGTATCAGTTTATGTATATTGTCTTGTCATTTTGCTAAAAAATGCTTATGTATATGCTTATGTATGTTCTCTCTCATAGATGTATGTTTAATTCTCATGTGTATGATATAGACTCATGTTTCTTTGAAAATGACAGTTTGGATATAGATATGATGATATGATTAACCCCTTGTGATGAACAGGAACAGGTTCGAGATGAAAAAGACAAGGAGTGAAATACATGATCGAGAAGAAAAAAATGTGAGCGCAGTCGACTGACAGGTCCACGTAAGATGAAAAAGGAGAGCTCTCTCCATATGCAAGAAATGCAAAACTAGACTACCATGACCCTAAAAATGCACGCTACTATGAAAGTGGATGACTTGCAAGGTCACAACGCTTATAGACATCTAATTATCATCATCGAGCGTTATTGGTAGTGTCGTAAGATCATACAATGCACACTAGCATAACTATGTGGATATGAATATGATCTTTATCAGATAAAAATGTGGGAATCCCACCTAGGCATCAAAAGACATATAGGTCAAGATGACTAGTGCAGTGAGATTACCTAAGTTTGATATGACGAGATTATGCTTGTATCAAGATATATGAAAATCAGGATAGCTAGAAGCATGCACTCGCATAACAGTCAAGGGTAATACCTTGTCAATCCATAGTGTCAAGTAGGACCAGCATAAATGCTCATGACAGTTAGGATCAACAAAATATACCCACAAGCAGATAAAGAAAGAAAACATGTTCTCATACCCTCAGTCTTCTAGCTATGCATCATCAAAAACTTCTTAGGGGGAGACCACTCATCAAAGAAATTCTCATAGACAACACACAAAGAAAAATAAAGTCATCATATCGTCAGCGAGTTGATTGTTTAAGTGCGTGTGTGTTGGTCATAGAGTCAAACTCTGGTTATCACATCTGCAAATGAGAAATATCGCATCATACTTAGACTGTTGGGTAAGACATCTGATAAGTGTTGAGAAACACTTGACGCAGGGGTAGTGTTGGAAAACACTGTTTTGGGATGGTGTTGAAAAACACCTGTTGTGAAATGCCCCAAGAGACAAACACACCTAAAAGACTAATGTTAACAGTTATGCCCCCTAGACAAAGACAAAGACCAATTCCAGACTAAGCCAAATAAGGTCAAGGCATGATGGGAAGTGGCTAAGTATCGAGGACGCATGCTAACAAATAGGAGTGCAAAGGCCTCAAGTAGCGTCTGTTTCCAGGTTTTCACCGCTTGGATTCTTTTTTCATTTTTTTTAAATTTTTTTTTAAATTTTTTAATTTTTTGATTTTTTTGTATTTTTTCAGGACTTTTTATGCTTTTAAAGATTTTTTTCAGCATCATATATCAATTTTTTTTTGGTATTTTTTCAAGATCATAAAATATGTACAAAGGATGCCCCCAGACAGAAACGAGCATCAAGGATAGAACTTCTTGAGGTGTACAATGTTGATGGGATCAGGGAGCTGTTCTCCATCGGGATCTGACAGTAAATACGCACCAGTACCAAAAGCAGCTATGATGACATATGGTCCAAGCCAGTTAGGTTCAAATTTGCCCTTTTGCTCTCTATTCTGTTGGTTCTTAGGGTTCTCTCGCAAAACAAGATCACCTATTTGAAATTGTCTAGGGCGAACCTTCTTGTTGAATGCCTTGGACATACGCTTCTGATACACTCTCATATGATCAAAGGAAGCCTTACGCTTCTCATCTAGAAGTTCTAGTTCCTGTAACCTCATGGTGCGGTAATCCTCATCTGTAATCAAACCTTTGAGTGAGACTCTAAGTGATGGTATCTCGACTTCTAAAGGCAATACCGCTTCAGCGCCATAGGTAAGAGAAAAAGGAGTGGCTCCTGTAGGTGTGCGAATGCTTGTTCTGTAAGCCCATAGTGCTGGATTGATTTGCAAGTGCCAATCCCTACCATTCTTGTGCACTGTCCTATGAAGAATTTTAAGAATGGTTTTGTTAGAAGCTTCTGCCTGTCCGTTTCCCTGTGGAAAATAGATGGAGGACCAATGTTGCTTGATTTTAAACTTTTTGCATAAATGCTTTAGGTCCTTATTCTTAAATTAACCTCCGTTATCAGTGATAATCTCAGAAGGCACTCCAAACCGGCAAATGATATGATTCAAGATGAACAAGGAGATAGTCTTCCCCGAAGCAACAGAAAATGGCACAGCTTCCACCCATTTTGTGAAGTAGTCAGTGGCAGTAATAATGAACTTATGTCCACCTAATGAGTTAGGATGAATTTGCCCAACTAGATCAAAGGCCTAGCGCTGAAATGGCCAATGAGAAACAGAAGGGATCAGCTCCCTACCTGGAGCATGAATCAGGTTTCCATGTTTTTGACATTTTTCACAGGACTTAGCAAAGGCGACTGCGTCTATCTGCATTGTGGGCCAATAATATCCCGCCCTAAGCAACCTTCGGGCCATGACAAGACCATTAGAATGTCCACCACAAATGCCGTCGTGGATGTCAACTAATGCTTGGTTGGATTCCTCCTTTTCCAAGCACCTAAGGAGCGTCCCATCTAAACCCCTCCTATATAAATCACCAGAGATGAGGGTGTGGCGAGAGGCGTTATGGATGAGGTTTCGACGTTCAGAGCAATTGAATGTGTCGGGGATGATGCCATCACGAAGATATGAATAGATAGCACCATATCGGGAAGACTCATGTGTGACAATGGCACAAATGACATGGCTTTCAGATGAGTCAAAAATGGGATGGTGTAGCTCTTCCACCAGGAATTCAAATCTGGATTCATGTGTCTCCAACTGAAGAAGGGAAGCTAATGTGGCCATGACATCTGCAGCCTTGTTCTCTGTCTTAGGGATCTGTTGAAACGTCACAAAGGTGAAATAGCGTCTCAAAGAATCAACCATCTTCTTATAGGGTATCAATTTATCATCCTTGGTTTGATACTTCTCATTGACCTGGTTGATGATTAACTGGGAATCCCCAAAGACATGTAACTCTGTGATGTTCCATTCTATAGCCATTCTCAAGCCATTGGTTAAAGCTTCATATTCTGCAATATTATTCGTACATGGGAATAAACGTTTGTAAGACTTTGGAATATTGTACCCATGTGGAGAAACAAATAATATTCCAGCACCTGATCCATTTTGCATGCGGGAACCATCAAAGAACATTGTCCAAGTGCGAGTAGTCGTATACAAGATGTGTTCATCTGGGAATTCCACTTGGACCGGCATACTATCCTGAATTGGGAAATCAGCTAATTGGTCAGCAATAGCTTGCCCTTTTATGGCCTTCCTTTCAATGTACTCTATGTCAAATTCAGTTAGGACCATCATCCATTTAGCAAGTCTACTCGTGAGGGCAGCCTTACTAAGGAAGTATTTGAGAGGATCAATTTTTGCAACCAAATGTATGGTATGAGCAAGCATGTAGTGGCGCAACTTTTGAGAGGCAAACACCACTGCAAGACAAGACTTCTCAATGTTATTGTAATTGATCTCATAGGAGACTAGAGTACGGCTGATATAGTATATGGCCTGTTCTTTCCCAGTATCATCTGATTGAGCCAACAATGCCCCCAAGGAAGTGTCTGTAGTTGAAATATATAGGATCAATGGTTTCCCTGGAATAGGAGGCATTAGGATCGGAGGATTAGCCAAGTATTGTTTGATCTGATCTAGGCTCTTTTGACAATCCTCATTCCAAACACAAGAAGCACCCTTATGCAATGTCTTATTAAAGGGTCGTGCTCTATCTGCAAGCTGAGAAATAAACCTCCTAATCGATTGAAGACGTCCCTGAAGACTTCTCATTTGGCTGATATTTTGAGGAGGTGGCATATCTAGAATTGCTTGGACCTTCTCGGGATCAACCTCGATACCTTTTGCTGATATTATGAATCCTAAAAGTTTGCCTGAGGTGACGCCAAATGCGCACTTCTTTGGATTCAACCTGAGTTGAAACTGTTCCATGCGATCTAGAATTACTTCCAGATCATCGAGGTGTGTGTCCCGTTTTCTTGATTTTGCCAGGGTATCATCCACATAATCTTCCATGTTTTTGTGCATCATATCATGAAAGATAGTGGTCATAGCTCTTTGGTAGGTTGCTCCTGCATTCTTTAATCCAAATGGCATGACGTTCCAGCAATAGGTTCCGCATGCACATGTGAATGCTGTTTTCTCTTGGTCTTTAGGAGCTATTTTAATTTGATTATACCCAGAGAAACCATCCATTAGAGAGTATATCTCATAGCCCGCTGTCATGTCCACTATCATGTCAATGTTTGGAAGTGGGAAATCATCCTTTGGGCATGCTTTGTTTAAATCTCTAAAATCTGTACATACACGAATGGACCCATCATGTTTGGAAACTGGTACTATGTTTGAGATCCATTCTACATAATCGATGGCTCTAATGAATCCAGCTCTCAGAAGTTTTTCTAATTCCCCTTTGACAAGGAGAGCTACATGGGGATGCATTTTTTTGAGTCTTTGTTTCACTGGTTTGACGCCTGGAGTTATGGATAAGTGATGCATTATAAGATTTGTGTCAAGCCCTGGCATGTCTGAATAGGTCCATGCAAAATTAATTTTTTTTTTGTAAGAACTGTACATATGCCTTGGTCTCTTCCTCTGATAAAGACTAAGCAAGATGGACTATTTGAGGATTTTCTTCTGTGTTCAAGTTGACTGGCTTTGTTGGCTCAATCAATACTGATGATCTATCCTGGAAATAACTCGGCAAGTTATTAAGTACCCCATCCTTAGGCGCCTCAAAGAGGTTTTCACCTTTGGATACGTCATTTCTTTTGGTTCTGATACAGCCACAAAGTGGTTTTCGCCATCAAACCTATTTTTCTTTTTTTCTTTCTCTTTTATTTTGAGACTGAGGTACTTAATATCAGGCTCTGTCATGCTAGTTGTTGGTTCACTGGTGGAAGAAGCCACGGGTTCAAGAGCATTCAGATAGCAGACAATTTCGTAATCATTCTGAAAAGTGAGGAATATAGGCTCTTGATGGTGTTGAGACCAGTCAATTAGGTCAAAGTGAACAAGGGGTAGGTCAATGACTGGTTCAATGTTGTTTATGCGAAAGGTGTCATCTCTGGTGACCATATGATCGGGGTTCATCAAGTCTTCTCCTAAGATACCCGAATTAGGACTCATCCTACCAAACGAAGCGTCGTCCACTAAGGCAATTTGAGGAGTACAATCCTTTAGTCCTACACTAAGCTCGTTAGCCGCATCGGGTTGGGTACTATAGGCATGGACAATATCTATGTCCAAATCAACTGTTGCATTTGAAAGCGAGTCCCATTCATATTCATGGGAGTCTGTGTCTGAGTCATCATTTGGGCCTCGTGATGTAGAAGCCTCAAGGTTAGGAAGGGTTTCCCCCTCTCTAGTGCTAGTATTGGTACTATCCGTCGCAGCTAGGACAGTAACACTTTCCTTTATCGATCTAGCGGCCATACAGTCACTATCCGTCGCAGCTGGGATAGTAGGACTGTCAAATATCAAATCTGTAGAATCTCCCCAAAGGAGATTTGTTGAGGGCACCCAATCATCAGACACATCTTGTTGATTAGACAGATCAGGCGTATAGTCTGAGTCACTGTCACTGTCCGTCGGAGCTGGGACAGGGACATCTTTCTTCTTCTTATTGTCAAAACCTAAGCCAACTATGGACTTATTCTTTCATCCAAAAAGAGCATGATCAAGAGGCTCAGCTTTAGCATCCAGCCTATGGCTAAGGGGACCATATCCAGGATAACCCATATTCTTAACCAGTGTATACCCTCTCCCATAAGCTTCAGGTGAAGGAGCAAAATTCTCGTTGTGTTTGTACTTTTCCTCGCGGTAGATCCAGTCCCTTACGATAACTTCCTCTTTCTCTTCCTGAATGGGGACCGAAGACTCAACAAATGTTCCAAATAATGTCATTGCTGATGACGAAGGTTTCATATTTGGTGATGGTCTCCCATAAGACCTAGGAGAGATTGGTACTTTTGTAAAAGAATCAATTTTATAATCTCCCATCCCAAGATCTATGGTCTTAAACTACTGCTTGCATTGTTCAAGTGAATTACTAGGACTGTCAGCTTCCCTATTCAAAGGTACATGTGATCCAGCAGAAATGTTATTAATTGACAAAGCACTATCTCTAGGTATGCAAATTTCGACACCATTATGGGAAAATTTAACACACTGGTGATATGTTGATGGGACTGCTTGCATTTCGTGAATCCATGGCCTACCTAGCAAAATGTTGTAGGCTAAAGGTCCAACATCAACAATTTGAAATAAGATATCCTTTTCTACTGGACCAATGCGAATAGGCAAAACAACCATTCCCTTAGAACTTCTTTCTGCTTCATCATATGCCTTGATTGTGATCTTTTTCCTTGTGTCAATGACATTCTCGGAATATCCTAGAGCCAGCAACAAACTCATGGTACAAATATTGAGCCCCGCACCCCCATATATCAGTACATGCCTGACACGGGTTTTATGAATCATGACTTCGATGTGTAAGGCCAAGTTATGTGGGCGACTGATGGATTTGTCGTCTTCTTCTGAGAAGGTGAGGTAATGAGGGCTAGCCAAATGGTTGACCATATTCTGGAACTGATCAATATGTAAGTTGTTAGGGACACTGGCCGCTCGCAAAGCATCCTCAAGGACACGCTTGTGCTTAGGGGACAATTCTAAAAGCTCAAAAATGGATATCTGCACGGGTGTTCATTGTAATTGGTCAATGAGATTATAATTGGAATCAGGACCAATGGTAGATTTAGGAGGAACACTTTTGGACATGGGCTGCTTAGACTTGCTAGTGCTAGGACCTCTGATAATAATGGGAGTTTGAGCCTGACCCCTAGTGACAACATTGAGGGACTAGGGCATTCTTTGTGAGTGAGGACCTCTTATCACCACAGCGGGTCTTTCATCAGTCATAGGAGTTGAGTCCACATTATGTTCATAAGGATCTTTCCTTCTCACCATGTTGATGTTATCGTCAGCCACTTCAAGCATGTTAATCACATTGTCAGCATTTGTGTATGTATAGTTGATAGCCGCCTTGCCATTCTTATTGTTAGAACTCTCTCCTTTCTCATATTTAGGCAAGGGCTCTTTAAAGGCTTTATGATCCGCATTAGTGGTTAAACCATCAACTTGTAATTGTCCTTTTTCAATAAGGTCTTGGACAAGATGCTTGAGTTTAAAATAATTTTCTATGTCATGTCCAATCCCATTATGGAAAACGCAAAAAGCCTTCGCATCCCACCAATGAGGTAAAGGATCCGGTATACGATGTTTTGTAGGATCCTGTGGGTGTGCCAAATTATGAGCAACTAATGTCTTAAAAACATCTGCATAAGATCCTCCCAATTTGGTGAATTGTCTCTTCTCCGTTTTAGGTCTCCTTTGATACTTAGGTTTGTCTTGTTGTGTTGAAGACGTTTGCAGCTTCATAGCTTGAACTGCATGAGAGAGCTTAAGAACTCCTTCATTTTTGGGTTGGGATGAGTCAACAACTCCGTCGTTGACCACTTGCTTGTTTTTGTTCCAATAGGAGTTCTTTTTGTCCTTGTTACCATTAGTATTGTTATTTTGGCTATTGTTGTTATTTGTTGGTTTAGCCAAAATTCTTTGTTCTTTTAGGACATCCTCAATGCGACATGCCACCTTTACCATGGTATCAAAGGAATTAAACGGGATTTTCTCGACCTCATATCTTAGTTCTGGTATTAGATTGCTCACAATGATATCAATTCTCTCCTCCTCAGGGATTGTCCTTGGGTATTTTGAACACAATCGCCTCCATCGTTGTAAAAATGTGACAAAAGATTCCCCTTGATTTTGCTTGAGTTTGCACAAATCAAGCATTGTGACCGACCTCGATAAGTTGTAAGCAAAATGCTAAACAAACCTTTGGACAAGTTCTTTAAATGTCTTTACTGGAGGGGAAAGGTTGGTGAACCATTCCATGGCTTGACCTTTTAAGCTCCTTGGGAATAATCTCATCAAGTAGGAGTCTTCATGGTGAAAGGAAAAGCTCATTATGTAGAACTGTCGAACATGGTCGTGAGGGTCACCAGTGCCATCATATTTGTCATATGTTGGGAACTCAGTTTTCTTAGGGAATTCTACCATCACCACACTTTTGTCAATGGGGTTAGGACATATGGAGTCCAAATGAAACGTGCTCTTGGGAGCCTTCATCCTGTCTATATCCTTTTGCATTTGTAAGATCACCTCATCAGTTGAAGGGCTCTGTTTCTTGATCTTTTGGTGAACATCAAAATTATATGAAACTTTAGCGCCTTTGTTAATAAGACTTTCCAATAATTGATCTTTGTTTTGTTCCACATATTGCTCCACATATGCTTGAAAGGATGGTTATTGTTGCATAGTCATGAAATCCATATGATCAAATTTAGCATAACTTCCTCCATGTTGTGAGCCATGATGTGCTCGTTGGGAGGGTTGCTTTGAATGTCTATGAGACGACTGTCTCCTATGATGGTCGTATCTTGAAACCCTTCTTCCTCTAGGACTTGGGGATCGTGAGGGTGTTCTTGACCTCCTTCTAGGACTTGGGGAGGGTTTGGATGGGGGTGAGTTGTTCCCACTATTGGTTCCCCTTCCGTTGAATCGGCTTTGGAGTTGTTGTGCGTAGAGTCTATCTTCTTCTTCTTGGGCGACTCTTTTCTGTATATCCAACAACGCACGTTCCTCTTCTTCTAGTTGTCTGAATTTTTCTTTTTTAGCAGCCTGTTCATCTAAATAGGCTTGCTTCTCCCTCTCAATGCTTCTCAATCTTGTATTTGCATATCGAGAGGTGTCTTTAAGTGGGGAGGATTGTCTCGAATGCCTTATTGCATTAGCTGCATTTATGTGGTGATCACTAGATTCGTTGTTCTAGTCTTCGTGTTGTGACCTTGAATTTGAGTGAGCTTGCTTATGATGCCTCTCGGCTCGTTGGTGAGCATCAAAATACCTCGCGTTGTTGGGAGGTGATCTGGGTGGATTAGCATGAGAAGAACCACTATACTCTTTTCTATGTCGTTGGAAGATATCCTCAAGAGTTTGATTCATGACTTCTCTTTGTTGTCGGGTGAAAGTGTAACTCATGTCCATACTTGATGAAAGTGGTATAACAGAGGTGCTTACTTCACTAGGATTAGCTCCCGGATTAAAACAAACCTTAGATTCACTCTTAGGAGATTGATCAAAAAGGGGTCCTTTTCCCTTAGGTTGTCGACGAGTCTTGACGGGTGGTAACTAGCTAAAGGCAACAGGGGGTCGCTTCCCTTGATTGACTTGGTACCTTGTCGTAACTGACATGAAAGAAATATACTCTCAATGATAAGGTGACCTCTCAAAGTGTCAACGCCAAACTAGGATAATCAAAGTCCTCTATTGTCCAAAAAAGAAATGAGAAGATAAAAAAAAAGGGCTTTACCAACACTGTCAAAGAGGTGCTCCAAATCAAAGGGTGACTACCCTTGCACTTTTGAATCAGGAGGTTGGACTAGGCCAATTGAAATTGAGATTTAAATGAAAGTGATTTGGACAATAAGAGTACTAAAATTTTCCAAGAATGTAGCTAACAATCTTAGAGATGAACCTTGACACCAAAAATGACCTTCTAACTTGACAATTATTTCAAAGTGATTTCATAAATCAAATGATGCTATCCCGGAGGACTAAGACCAGAAATTTAGAGTCAAGATAGGTCCCAAACGTCAGGGCAAGAAGCCTACTCTAAGACCTAACCTGATTAACAACAATTGAAATTGACCAAATTGTAAGCACGACAGAAATTAGCCAGGCGATATACTCCAGGCTACTGGGGCGATATACCTATAAGCGTGCGATACTTTGCCTTATGCCAGGCGATATACCTCAGTACTGGCGGGCGATATACTCCAGGCAGGTCGAGCGATAGTCCGTCAAGGGCGAACTATCGAGCGATATTTCTCTTCAAAGCAGGCAATATTTCTGGCAAGCACGAAGTATCACACAATATTTTGCTTTACAGAGTGCGATACTGTTGCAGAATTATTCAACTCTTGACCAGAATTGTGTAAAATTTGCATTTTTGGGTCTGCTTGGTCAAAATTTTTAGTCTGAGGGTTGATGTTTTCGATTTCAGTCACAATATCAGCAGAATTTTGGCAGGTTTGCAAACAGTGAGGGATCAAGCATGTCTCAAGCACTTGAAACAAGGGCAAAAACAACCTTGCTAAGACAAACACTTGTGATATCAGAATTGAAAAAGCACCCTATGAATGCTACCGATTGTTTGTATGTAAGAACGTTTGCACTGGCATCACACAACCGAAGACAATTCGAACAAATCTATCCTAAAAAGTCAAGGCTCAATGCTTACCAACTTAGCCCACAACTTGATGCCCCCTCGCCTCACACCAAGTGGTTACCCACAAGAGATGTTGGCTTTGTTGTGGAAGTGTCAAATGACACAACCAAAGGGACACATATGGTGAGTATCTTAAGGTGATCTGGGTAAACCACTTGGATCAATCCTTGCACTAAGAAGATAAGCGGCTAAACAAGGTGGCTTCTATCTAATGGTTCTTAATAAGGATTTCCATTCACAACACCCCTCTTGCTCTTCATAAAGGACTAGGACCTTGCGGCCTCAAGAGTACCTTAAGCATTCTTGTTCAATGTTTTCCCCATGGTCGCAATCCCATGAGCTACTCACATCAAATGAAGATAAGTGTTATGTCTACCAAATTTTTTGGTGTCCTTGATAGCCTTGAGATTATAGTGAGTTGGAATCACTTGCCACCAAGGAAAATGATGACAAGGTTGTCCCCACTTGAGTCGTTCCTCTTGATTGCTCAAGAGCAGGCCCGCTAAAGGATCCTAAACTAAACAAAGAATAGATCAACTCTTGAGGTTCAAGATTTTTGGTTCACCACAAGGGTGAAGAGCATACTCCCCTATCTCAAGAATCTCTCTCAAACACACCAAGCAAAGAGGTTCAATTACTCCCTTGCTTGCAAAACCTTAAGATGGGTCAAGATTTTCTGGTTCACCTAAAGGTGAAGAGCATACTTCTCCTACCACCTCAAAATCTCTTTCACAAGGTTTTAAAGATTCCTAATACAATTAGTGAATGCCACACTTGGAATAAAAGCAAATAAACAAGCAAATTTTTTTTATTTTTTTATTTTTTATGCTTGGGCAGCCTTGCAAAAATTGTTAGTAGCCCTCTTTGACATGCGTTTTTAGCAAATTTCAAGCAATGAGAGCACCTACAAACACAACTTGTTAGACCAACAAGGTTAGCAAAAATCAAAATCCAAATGTAAATATGCAATAAACTGATAGATTCAAGCTAAAAGATGCAGGTTAGACCTATCTAAACACAGTAAAATAAACCAGCAAACTAAAATGATCAAATTCGGATGATAAAACTGGAAATGCAAGTCTCTGTCAGATCAGGCGATATACCTCAGACTTCACCAGTATCGCGCGACATAGTTTCTTATAGTCGCGCGATATACCTCAGTTTGGGCGATACTTCGCACGACTCCAGGCGATACTTCGCACGATGCCAGGGGATATACCTCAATACTGGTGGGCGATTCTTCTCTCACGCGAAGTGTCGCACCGATATACAAAGGTATATCGCGTGATATTTCTGAGAAGTATCGCGCGATACTCTGAGACAGAAAACCAGAACTGCAAAATTTCTGAAAAATAATCCAAAAAATGATGAAAATGCAATGAAACAAAGTACAAATTCTATCTACTCTGCCCCACGGTGGGCGCCAGAAATGTACACGCTAAAATGGTGCACTTCTATGAACCATTACATGCAAGGTTGCTCAAGAATGAGGCCTCACAAAGCGGCTCATAGCTCTCTATGCATGGAGTTGCAAGGTTGAAAATTGCTCTCAGCTAGAGCTACAAACTTGTGACCTTGCTAGTCAACCACACAATGAGAGATTCACAATGAAGACAAGGGCAACAATGCCAATATCTCCAAGAATCACTATGAAATGCAATGCAATGCAACTAAAATGAAGATGCAAATGTGCAAGCTATGCTATGAAAATGGAAGTACAAACTAAGCTATGAAATGGAAATAGCAATGGATTACAAATCCTTCCTATTTAGACTATGTGAGCTTATTCTATTGCATAAAAAGAAATCTATACTAAGAATGCCATTATTATGCAACTATGAAAGCAAATATGAACTAGATGATGAAAGCAACAAGTCTTCAATGTCTTCAAAAGGCTCCAAATGCACCTAAAACCTGCAGCATAACATTAGCATAAAAACATGGTATGCAAATGAAGGAGAGAGCTCTCCTTTTATAAGAAATGCAAAGAAATGGACCGTTGAGATTAAGAGGCAAAAAGTCTTAATCGGTGGTGGAGGTTGAAAGAGGAGCAATCCATGTGCACAAGTATCCTCCAATGAGAGTGAAGTGTTGATTTTTGAGCCTCATGTGAGACAAAAAGTGCTTTTTTCCTTTTTGTAAAATAGGAATAATGTTTTATTTGTGCAACTTAGGATAAGAGGAAAAGGGGGGCTTTTTTATTTATTAAAAGGGGAGGAAATATTCCTTTTAAGTAAATAAAAACTTAGGATAAAATGGTTAGCCCAAGGGTAAAAATCCAATATATGATTGAAATTAAGACTTGATCAAGAAATTGATAATGTTGAGAATATTGATTATTGATAAAACTGATTCAAGATTGATAAATCGAATAAATGGGGCCCAAAGTCTAGGCGACCATTTTTGGGTGCATTCACTGGCCAATCATAAGGTTGTTCATTTGTTATTATAAAAGACATACATAGTGGAGAAATTCTCAATTTTTCTACAATCTGATTGCCTCACATACATAACTATCTGATGGGAAATTTGGCATTTCATATGCTGTAAAACAAACCCTATGCTTTGCAAGATAAATATAATTTATATTTATTCTAAAAATTTGCCAAGCCACAATGCACTAGGCATGTATGACAACTAGCATTTAGAGTTGATAAACTTGAGCAACGGCTCAATTTCACCATTTGTCCACTATAAAGTAGAGTACATTTATTAGGCATACATTATTGGTAATCATCATGCTATGCAAATGTATACTATTTCACGAACACTTTTATAACCTATAAAAGAGCCCCACTAGAAAATTTTACATCCTATAATAGAGCTCTAAACACCTATAGCAAGCATATATTAGTGTGCCACCCTTGATATGCAACTCTGTCTCACTAGCTAGATTATTTTTAAGAGATTTGGTCAGTTTCTTACCACTTTCAGTCATCAGGGGCACAAGATGGAGCTTTTTAGCCGTGAAGAACCTGTAATAGATCTAATTGCCCACTAAAGTAACTTGATGAAATAGTGGAGTTCTCGATGCCCTCTCAACTCCTCACATGGCCTCAAGACTATAGGATGCTCCACTACAACTACTTCAATACAAACTATCTGTTTGTATTCTTCATCGCCAAAATCAAGAATAGCTTTGGATTTCTTATCCCATGGGTTCCAAACAAAAATGCACACTACAAATAACTTAGGAATGCAATAATACTTTGACACAGTTCTATAGATGAAATTCAATGGGTACAAACAAACGTTCCTAAGGTATTAATCTAGAGTTAGAAGATAAAGTAAATAGTAGGTAGAAAACTACATAAAATCAAATTGAAAGTCTATTGTTACCCTTTCTATTATTTTTGTTGCATGAGATGAATAATGACTTTGGTTTTGAATCCTTTGATGGTCCCAACTGGTGCTGAGAGGAGAGGAGTGAATCAACACCCACTAAAACTTAAAACTAAATCTAATATAATCTAACTAAAACTGTAAGCATATTAGATTCTCTCACAGAAATAGCTATCACACAATCAAGCAATAAACAACACCATCGCATGGAAACCCAAATCGAGAGAACCACGGTGTGAGGAAACCTCACAAATTTTGCACTCTTTTGAAGTGTGCCTTGTAAGAAGCCTTCCCTGTTAAATGATTACAAATGCACTGTTAGATGCGACCGGATTAAGGGATTTAAGAAATAAGGCCTGTTAAAATTTGCCTTGGTAGAGGACTTAAAACATCTACACAAATGTCACCCTGTTAAGGGATTTAATAATAGGGACCTGTTAATGTCCACCCAAAATACTGGGATTTACCTATTACAATTGTTAGAGAGCAATAGAGTGTTTGATCATTTAGAAATGGCTTTGCTGAGCCTAATAAGATCATTGCGCTTCTCAAATGAAAGTCATCACCAGCCACCTCCAATATGCTTTCCTTAGATTGTTGTGCTTCCTTGCAAACTCTTCTTTTCTTCTTCTTTTCACCTTTTCGTAGCTTCTCTCAGCGTACAGGTTCACCCTTTTTCTTTGGCTGAATGAAGGAAAACAATATTCTTCACAGGCTGAAGAATATAGTCTTCTTGCCCTTTCCTCTTTTTGCATGTGCGACCTCCACAAAGATCTCCTTTAGATCCATCACTCAGTTGAGTCTCTATTCACTACGGAAACATCAGATGCATGCCATGTACTTTTATTGTTTAATAAAAGAAACGACAGACGCATGTCACATGCTTTCCTTTACTTGAGGTTTCTCCATGTTTTAATGCCATAATCTTTGGCATTAAAACCTTCAATTGCGCCTTGCACCGATCTTAAATAAAACACAAAGTCACCGGATTTTGTGCAACAAATCCCGGTCAAAGCATCACACAAGTGTTTGTTGATTGACTTTCCCCGGTTCATCAGTTTCAATGATATCTTCATTGATCGATTTATATCCTTAGGTTGTGCATAGGTAAAATCAATCACCTGTCACTTTTCCTTTCTCTGTCTATATCGGTTTGGTTCCTTGGTTCCGATTATACACTTTATCAATCACAATTCTGAATCCTTGATTATCGACTGCACCTTCCATGGTTACCGATTGCTTTGATGATCAGTTAGAGCTTTATCAGTTACATAGACAATACCTCTTCTTGCTCACTATGTGTCACTGGTCCCCTTAATCGATCTCTCTTGTACTTCTTGTTGTCAACTGAACTTGCTTGTTCCTCTTTGAACATTGTTTGCATCCTTTGACATCAATGCCAACACCTCTTTGCCATGTACCAATTACATCCTTACCGGTTTATGCCAACAATCTCCCCCTTTGGCATTGATGGAAAAAACACACCTTACCAGTCCTAATCTCCCCCTTTGACAATAATGACAAAGGCTAGTCAAGTGACTACCTTTTTTTTTGAAATCTGCTCCCCCTTTGAGCAACATTCCTTTATCACCAATCTTGTTAAAATGAGGTTGAATCCTTTGTTGAAGTACAATGGATTGATGAACATCTTTGTCTTACTACTGAAGATCAAGAAGGGGCACTCCCCTAATTTACCTCTTAGATACTCAAAGGTACGCTTCGGTAAAAGCTTTGTGAATATGTCAGCAACTTGTTCTTTTGTGGGAACATATTCCAATTTCACTTCTTTATTTTGCACCTGCTCTCTCAGATAGTGATACTTTATAACAATGTGCTTTGTTTTAGAGTGCATGATTGGATTCTTAGATATATTTATTGCACTTGTGTTGTCACAATATATTGCAATCGATTTAGGTACCCATTCTTGGATTCCTTCCAATATCTGTTTTATCCAGATCACCTGTGTGCAATTGATTGCAGCAACACACTTGGCTTTTGCTATGGACTGTGTAATGCAGTTCTACTTCTTACTCATCCATGACACAATCCTTTCTCTTAGAAAGAATGCACCTCCACTTGTGCTCTTTTTGTCATCATTGTTACTAGCCCAATTTACAACAATGAATACCTTTATCTCGAAACCTCCTTTGTGAGGAAACCATAGGCCATACTCCTCAGTACCCTTTAGGTATCTGAAGATTCTCTTCACTGCTATTAAAAGTGTCTCTTTTGGATTAGTAGAGAATCTGGCTACAATGCCTACTGTATGTGCAATATCTGGTCTACTATGCACAACATACTGTAACTTACCAATCATTAACCGATAGAATGTCTCATTTACCTCTTTTGCATCATCCTCCTTTGATAACTCATAGTTTGTTATCATTGGTGTGCCAACCGGTCTGGATTCTTCTAGCCCAAAAGATTTAAGAATTTTTTTAACATACTTGGACTGAGAAATAAAAATACCTTCTTTTAGCTGATGGACTTGCAATCCAATGAAGAATTTTATGGCTCTAATCATGGACATCTCAAATTCTTTCTTCATCTCCTCAGCAAAGTCTTGCTCATTTTGTCATCTCCTCCAAAGATGATGTCATCCACAAAAAATTTAGCAATTAGGTTCCCTTCTTTGCCAGTCTTGAGATGCATATTGTTGTTATCTCATGTTCTTGTGAATCCTATGGTTAGGAGGTATGAATGTAACCTTTCATACCAAACCCTTGGGGCTTTTTTTAGCCCATAGAGTGCCTTCTTTATTTACAGACCATACCACTTTTTTCTGTGGATGAGAACCCTTCTGGCTGTTCTATGTATACTTCCTCTCCAATATACCATTCAGGATTGTAGACTTTACATCCATCTGGTATACTTTGAACTTATGAGAAACATAAGAAATTAAGATTCTTACTCCTTCTAGTCTTGCCATAGGTGCAAAGGTTTCTCTATAATCTAGTCCTGCCTCCTGTGCGTACCCTTTGTAGACTAGCCTTGCTTTGTTCCTTACCACCTTTCTTTCTTCATTTAACTTGTTTCTGTACACCCCTTTGGTCCCAATGACATTCTTGTCATGTGGTCTAGGAACAAGAGTCCATGTTTCATTCTTCTCAATTTGCTCAATCTCTTCTTCCATTGCCTTGACCTAGTTCTCATCCTCTAGAGCCTCTCTGGTGGTTTTGGGTTCTATACTGGAAAGTAAGCAGATACTTTCTCTAGCCTTTCTCTTGGTTAGAATATTAGCATGTTTGTCACCAATAATGTTATCAGTGGAGTGATATGTGACATACCTTGGCAAAACCGGTCGGTGATCCCGGTCTATGTTTTCTGATTGAGCATCATTTCCAGCATGGTCATGAACATTTTCCTGTTCATCACCTTCATTCAGTCTTATGTTCTGATCCCTTCTTGGATCAGACACATTATCCTGTTCCAAGGGTTTGTTTACCTATTCTTCTCCTTCATTAGCAACAATCATTTCATTGAATTCCAAATGATTTTCAACATCATGATCCTGGTGAATGTCTGATTCATCATGACTGTACTTATCTCTCGGTTCTGAATATTAATCAATCTTCACATTGATACTTTCCACTATTTTTCCTGTCCTCTTATTCAAACACCGGTAGGCTTTACTCTTGGTAGAATAACCCATAAATATGCCTACATCACTCTTTGGCTCAAACTTTCCAGAGGACACATCTCTTTTGATGTAACAGTTGCTACCAAAAATTCTGAAGTAGCCTACACTGGAGGTGTGACCAAACCACAACTCGTAGGGAGTCTTACCGGTTCCTTTCTTAACTTGAACTCAGTTTAGTGTATACACTGCTGTATTGATTGCTTCTCTCTAGAAGTGATGAGGAAGATCCTTTTGAATCATCAGAGTTCTAGCACAATCAATCAGAGTCATGTTTCTTCTTTTAGCAACTCTATTTTGTTGCAGGGTTCTCGGTGCAAACAACTATTTTTTTATCCCTTGTTCCTCATAGTAGTGAGTGAACTTTTGAGGTGTACTCACCTCCTCTATCTGACCTCAAACACTTCAAGCTTTTACCAGTCTCCTCCACTTGAGCCTTATAGATTTTGAACATGTTAAAGGCCTCTAATTTTTTCTTAAGGAAGAGTGTCCACATCATTTTGGAAAAGTCATCTACAAAGAGCATGAAATACCTATCTCCATAATAGCTCTTTGTTCTCATAGGTCCACACAAACATGTGTGAATGAGATCCAACAAGTTTTTAGCAGCAAATGATTTACTGCTGAAGCTTGTCCCTATCAGTTTGCCTAATTGACATTCTTTACACATACTTTTGTCCGACTTTGTAATCTCAGGAAGCCCTCTGACCGACTTCTTCTTACTTACTTTGACAATATTGTCAAATTTTATGTGGCAGAGCCTTTTTTTCCACAACCAACTATTGTCCTCTTTAGTTATGAGATAGATTTTATTTGTCTCCCCTTTTGTTGTAGCTATGAGGCAAGCCCTCTCAGTTGAGTCTAGATAGAACATGTTTCCTTTACTCTGTCTACCAGTGGCAACATGAGCATGATAGAGTCACAAACATAAGACTAGCCATCAATTAAAAAACATTCGGGATAGTCACCATGATCAAAAGGTAAATCCAAATGAGGGAAATCATTAATTTCAATAGTAAATTCAACAACGAGCTCAATTTCAACAATAAATCAAATGTGTCAACTGACATAGAGAGATATATTTGGTGACAAATTCCCATGCAAAGAAAATAGCCAAATAATAATAAAAATGCTATACCACACAACATGTGGAAAGATCCACCTCAAAAGAAACAAAATGAATGAATCAAAAGAACCATTCACAAAACATCAAGACATAAATCAATCACGTACACCATTGCTCACCAACCTTAGAGAACATACCCAACATACAGATGAGAGTCTTCAAACCACCTTACAACATATGTAGAAAGATCAACACAAGGTAAGAGTCTCAACTTCTAGAGGGGGGTGCTCATCGCATTCAAGAAGAGATTTTCTAAATCCCATGAAAGTTCCTTCTAGTTCAATAGAAAATTTCAATGAGAAATGTAATGGTTCAAGGTTCCAAGTGTTGAAACCATGCTTTGATACCAAAATGTCATGCCCAAAATTACAAAGAAAAAACACACCAAAAACTTACCAATTTTTTTTTTCAAACATTAAACATTAGAATTTAACAATCATAACACAATTTCTAAAAGTATTTAATTTCACTTTGAAATATTTTAGGAAATAAAATATTTTAATTACATGAGATAACTAATAACCTCTTACTAAAATACGAGTTGATAGATTTGAATCATAAAATTGGGTATCTGCTACCACATGTCGTATGACATCCCGTGAAGCGAAATTAAAAAATGTGAAAAATAATTAAAATTCCTAAAAAGCAAATAAACACGTGCTAAAATGATTCAAAAGAGGCTTCGAGGTCTACTTACCAGATGTCCATAATGTTGAGGTCGCTAATAATATCGGGAATGCTCGAATCGGTGTGAAGATATGGGGACAACCATTTTCTCGCTCAGAGGGCTCCCCAAGGTTTCAAAAGTCAAAAGGTTGAAATGATTTGAAAATGACCCTTTTTGGCCTTGTATAGGTTTTGACCTAATTTTTCAAAGTGCTCCATTTTGCGTAAAAAATGCATTCCTGGCTAATTTCGATGTCCTGAATCCATTTTCAGGATCAAAGTCAAAATCTAAGATTTTTTACATTGTCAAAAACGCGATTTAAAATTTTTGGACCTAGGACGACTGACTACTTGCATAATCGACCTTCCAAACATCATAGAAATCCAGAATTCAACTTATCTGATCATCTAATATGAAACTTTCTGATTTCCAACTTGGTCACCCATGGTCCACCCATGATCAAACCTGGTCAAACTTTGTCTTCAGGACCCTTAAATGATGTAGAATGTGTCCCCAAACGTGTACAACCACTTCTACGATCGATCACAATGCTCTATATCAATTCAAACTTGTTTTCTCGCCAGATTTTGATTTTAATCCCGAAGGGGGCATGTTATTCTATATCATAACCATTAATCAAATCCGTCTTTTTCAAAATCTTCTTCAGTAATCAAGACAACAACCACGTTTAATTATTGACTCATCAAAAGTCCTCGTCGCTTGGGGCATATCAGATTCATCAAAATTCATATCAATTTGGTATTCTCTTAATCTTGTAAACCGTATCAGCTCTTCGTAACCATCAGTTCAGTTGTATTATTTCCTTGATTCTTTGTAATTGAAGGGTTTAGAGTTGGTATCCTTGCAATTCCTTTGGACAATCAGGTCTGGAGTCAGGATAGTCAATTCCTCATAATCATAGGTTCAGAATCAGGTGTTTTACCACTTCTTCATAATCACACGTTTATTGTTGGTATTGTTAACATCATCTCGATTCTTTGGTCCATACTGTCGAGGTCGCTAATAATGTCGGGAATGCTCGAATCGGTGTGAAGATACGAGGACAACCATTTTCTTGCTTAGAGGGCTCCCTAAGGTTTCAAAAGTCAAAAGGTTGAAATGATTTGAAAATGACCCTGGCCTTGTATAGGTTTTGACTAAATTTTTCAAAGTGCTCCATTTTGCGTAAAAATTACACTCCTGGCTAATTTCGACGTCCTGAATCCATTTTCAGGATCAAAGTCAAAATCTGAGATTTTTTACTTTGTCAAAAATGTGATTTAAAATTTTTGGACGTAGGACGACTGACTACTTGCATAATCGACCTTCCAAACATCACAGAAATCTAGAACTCAACTTATCTGATCATCTAACATGAAACTTTCTGATTTCTAACTTGGTCACCCATGGTCCACCCATGATGAAACCTGGTCAAACTTTGTCTTCAGGACCCTTAAATGATGTAGAACGTGTCCCCGAATGTGTACAACCACTTCTACGATCGATCACAATGCTCTATTTCAATTCAAACTTGTTTTCTCGCCAGATTTTGAATTTAATCTCGAAGGGGGCATGTTATTCTATATCATAACAATTAATCAAATCTGTCTTTTTCAAAATCTTCTTCAGTAATCAAGACAACAACCACGTTTAATTATTGACTCATCAAAAGTCCTCGTCGCTTGGGGCATATCGCTTGGGGCATATCAGATTCATCAAAATTCATATCAATCTGGTATTCTCTTAATCTTGTAAACCCTATCAGCTCTTCGTAACCATCAATTTAGTTGTATTATTTCCTTGATCCTTTGTAATTGAAGGGTTCAGAGTTGGTATCCTTGCGATTCCTTTGGACAATCAGGTCTGAAGTTAGGATATTCAATTCCTCATAATCATAGGTTCAAAATCAGGCGTTTTACCACTTCTTCATAATCACAGGTTCATTGTTGGTATTGTTAACATCATCTCAATTCTTTGGTCAACTAGGATCTGAATCAACATCTTCAAATCTTTCAATCGATTTCTGTCTCAGAATCAGTTAATCTTTTAGGATTAGTTTCTCCATCACATAACTGAGTCTGGATCTCATCAAAACAGATTTATCTTTGAACCATTGCACTTCGCACAATAATTCAAAGAGGGGCAAAATGTAATACCCCAAAAATGGGCTTCAGTACCATTGACCTCCTACATTGACAAATTGATCAAAATCAACCCTAAAGTCCTAACCTAAGACACATCTCCACATCAAATCATCGAAACCCTAATCAACTCTAATTGATCCTATTTTCAATTCTCCATCGGGGAATATTCCTAAATATTCCTAATCTACTCTAATTACCTCTGATTAAATATTATTTGGTGATAAATGATATTATTTTATTTATGCTAAAGTGTGATTAACTAAATATGTTAAATATTTAATTAATTAAACTTTATTTGGCCACTTAATTATTTTGGTTAGATTTAATTGACATTATTCTTAATTAATATTGTTTTTATTTGACAATAAGTCAATTTTTTTAAAATAATCGATTGAATATATATTTAATTGATTATCAAATTGTCAAATTTAATAATTTAATTTTGAATAAAGTTTGATTTAATTGATTAACCCTTAAATTAGTTATTTAATTGACAAAATAAGCTAAGTTGAGAATAAAGCACATGTAAAATCAATAATTAATCATAAAAGCAGTTAAACTCAAAAACAACTATTAAATTCAATTTGTTAACTTTCCAAACTTAACATGTGATTGTGAGTTGAAAAGCAAATTGGAGTGATTTCAACTTCCAATTATGAGTTAAAAAGCTAATTTGCATGATTTTATGAGATAAAATGTTTCTAATTTCTTGGTAACTCACTAATCAATCCGAGTTTATCAGGGAGTGATTTTTGGTTTTTCCATGAGTTCTCAAACCCTAGATTTCTATATAAACAGGCCCCAGTCCTTCACAAATGATCACGAATTTGGAGAATCATATCACGTGCAATATGGAGAATAGCAGCGCTATACTGTCAAATTTTTGAGATTTTGTATACTTTTTGTGGAGATTCATTGCTAACCATTGTTTCTTTTTTTTGCATCCATAGTAGATACATTTTCATAGATATCAAGTTTTAGATCAATTTTTCATCTCGATTACATTGTTATTACATAGAAAATCGAAAAACATAGATTAAATTCTGCATCCATTTACATTCAAATCCTTCATTTAGATGTTGCATTGTCACTGATCTCTGTTGAATTCTAAGAATACCATACTCGCATCTACTAGAAGGTAGTAAATCGCCTAGTTAATCATCTTTTTCCTTATTGCATATTTTTCTATCATTAACCAATAATGTTTTACTGATGTGTTGTGTCTTATAAACAGGTAGAATTTTCACACATACAGTATTAAGTACTCTTTGTCAATAATTTCATAAGACAAATGAGTGTCTTTATTGAAGAATTGCATGCCTTTGTCCATGGAAAAGGCATAGAATCTATCCACTCCTTTGGCGAGGTGAAAAACATTTTCAATATTATCTGGCCTGAGGTCAAGGACCACCTCGCCCATTGTATTTTTTATCAACCTTTCATCAGGCACATAGTGTTGTGCAAGGGTTACAATCAAATATGAAGATAGAATGGACATTGGGTGTGTTGTTGTATTAACCAGGCTTGACTATACTAAAGAAGTGCAATCTTCAAACCTCCCCTTTGGTTTGGCGCATCTCACTAAAAATTCATTCCAGTTCATGTTCCCTATGTCAATATCTATTATTTCATTGTGGAAATTCCCAACCTTTAATGGAGTATGGTACCCTTTGAAGATGAACCTCATGGTTGGTGATGCTATCTTCTCTAGCATCTGCAAAGAAACATGTCATTAATCAGAAAAAACCATATTAGGAACTATAAAGAGTTAAGCAAGAAGTGACTGATTCTAGATAACTGAACCCAGAATCTAGAAATCACTTAAAAAACCTTGAAATCAAATTTTAGCGTTTTGGAGGTGCAGACTTCAAAGAAAACATTGGCCTCTGACAAGCCGAAAGGGCAAAAAGGGTCCAAATAATGACTTGAAGGACCTTTAGAGGTTTTAGAGTTTAATTTTTTCTTGAGATCATCATAGGTTGAACGCTGAAAAAATGATGTGTATAGAAATCAGAGGTTCAAGATTTTAGATGTAGGTTGTTGTATGATATTGTCGGGGTCTGAAACCAAAATCCTAAAGGGATATGTTTTCTTCTATGATGCAGGAATCAAGGTTTCAGTGTTTCAGATTTAGGTTTTTGTATGATATTTTCAGGGTCTGAAATGCTGAAATCTTGAAGGGAGATGTTTTCTTTGAAATTTGGCAAGTCTTGGGGAAACACCAGATATTCAGAGGTTGAATCTTTGAAAGGCAAGATCACTACAAAAAAAACAAAAAACTCGAGGAAAAGCCCCTCTATGACTCTTGCAAATTGAAATGAGGGGAGTAATGGAGAGCTCGACGATGAGAAAACCTAAACTCCACAAAAGTTGACACATACAAAACAAAAGGGAGAAGAATGCAAAACCAAAAAAGGGAAAACCCTATCGTAAAACCGAAGAATGAGAACAAAAACCTAACCTAAAACAAAAAAACAAAAACCAAAACCCTACCCTAAAATTGAAAAAACAAAAACAAAAACCCTACGTTAAAGGCAACCAAGGAAGTGATGCCCAAATGAAAGTCAAAGAAACAGTGCAAAAGATGCAAAGCAAGTCTGGAAATCACACGTTCTTGAAGTTGCTATGCAAATGCTAGAAAACTAAAGACACATAATGAGGAAAAGACTGGCTCAAGCACAATATATATACCCCTCAGTGGAAGATGGCGTTAGTCATCTTCTTCACATTTTTGGAGCTTCAGATATTTAGAGTTTCAGACTTTCAGAGCTCTGAAGAACACTGGACATTTGAAACATCGAAGGACTGAAAGTCCAAAACTTTGGTTCTGAGGCTCCAGGATTTCATATTTTCAGAGGTCCGAAAAACTTTCAAGTCTAAAAGTGGAAGAAAAATGAGTCTTTTTTATGTGATAGGTTTGGAAGTTTCAGACTTTTAGAGGTCTAAGAACCTGAGAAAGTCTGAAAGTTCGGACGTCCAAAAAAAATTGGGAATTCCTTTTGGAGAAGGTTTTGATAGGGAAAAAGAAGAAAAAGGGAAATAAGAAAGAAATCCAAAAGGCCCCAAGAGGCCCAAAAAAGAAAAAGAAAAAAAGAAGAGGGGGGTCCCCTTGACTAAGTAGCTAAATAGGGGTGCATGTTGTGGGACCACAACACCGCCACTGTCACCACCATGTTTCCATCTAGACCCCTCTTGGTTGTATGGAGGGTGCAGGCCTTCTTTGACCTTTTAGGCACTTGTTGTTCTGCTAACATGTATGATAGTGATAGAGGGGTGGATGTTTCTGTAGTTATTTTCCTCCTCTAGGATTCGATAGCCACTAAGGTGAACCTTGGGCGTCACCTATTATTATTTCTAGGCTAGTGGTATTTCTTGCGATCATTTTCTTCGGTTCCTCTATGGCCACATCTTTGGTGTTATCGTCGAGATTATTCTCTATATTTTCTTCCACCTTGGCATTATTTGCAGGGGTATCTTCTATGGGTGGAGTGGTCGGAGGATTCCGCTCAATGTGAACTTCCTCTTCTTGGAATTCCGAATAGGCCTTCACTTCATCTGTATTGATGGGCAATGTGCCCTAAATATCTACTTTAGATGGAGGAGAAATTGTTAAGGGTACGGTTGTTCCCAAAGATCTGGTTTCCTCAGATACTAATGGTTGCTATTTCATCCTCCTATTTTCTTCATTTTCTTTTTCTTCTTCAATTTTCCTTCTTTCTTCCTCTGCCATCTTCGTGGTTTCCTCCTTTCTTTTTTGGTGGTTTCTTTAGCTAAAAGGAAAGCATCCTCAGAAATATTTTCTTCTTCTTCTTCTTTATGTCAGAGCTCCTCCACCTATTCTTGAGCACACCTTCATGTTTCCTTAATTTCCTCGGCCTCCTTGAGGACATCTACATCTGGTTGTGGGATTGCAATTTTGGCCATTTTCTCCTGTTCCACCACATGGTGCAAGCTTTCCATGTTCATGACATGGAAGAAATGATAAACATTTTTCTGTGAGATCTCCGTTGGATCTTTTAGAGCATTATCTATTTGAGGGGTGGAAGTAATTTCGTGGACCTTGACCTCTTTTTTGGGTTATGGGCTTGGATTTGGAGAGGGCTTGCAGGCCTTTTGTTTCTTCCTTGGTTTTGGGAACCCTCCATTAAATGAATACTTTTACCACCCATGGGATCCCCAAGTGGTCCTAGTTATGTTTGACTTAGGTTAGTAGTGAAACTTTTATCATTGATCCAATTGTAAGTCCTAGTTCCAATATTTGGCATTTATAAGTCACTTGGTCAACTATGGTCAAGGATCTAATAAAATCTAGATTCTAGGGTATTTTAGTGATTTTGATGGTTTTATCCTAGTTTTATCCACTAAGGGATCATAGACTACAAAATAAGAAGAAATTTCTCACTAGGAGCAAACAGTGCAAAATTGCACAAAAGTTGCTTAGCAACTTTTCTAGCAACTATGACAACATTTTGAAAGTTATTGTAACTAACTCCCAAATGGCTAAGAGGTTTAAAAATAAGTTGTAAATCTTTGGGAGAGCCTTCATATAACTCTATCAGGTGGGGGTGGAAGGCAACACATATGTAATTTTGCATCCAATCAATAAAATAACTCTATTTTCCTGCAAATCATGTTGTTACAGTACAATCACTAGTACATTTGACCTAGTTTTTCTACCAAAATTTTCGACCATGAAATAAAAAGGTTTTGGTTGGTCGGATTATAGAAGGAAAACTTTTATTTTTTTTAATCCATGCTCGTGTTAGTCAAAATTTCAACCACTACCGTGTACGTCGAAATTTTGACGAACACGGGCATAACTTAAAAAAAAAAAGAATTCATTTCTCATTTCATTATCACCACGGCGAATTTTTTGAAGGGGTAGCGTGTGAAACCTCATCGGCCGGGGCGGATTCGGCACTATGTATAGGGGTTGCAGTAGAATTTATTTCTCATTTCATTATCACCACGACAAATTTTTTCAAGGGGTAGCGCATGAAACCTCATCAGCCAGGGCGAATTCAGCACTGTGTATAGGGTTTGCAGTTTTTATCTGGACTTGGGCCTTTGATCTTCGAGCTTGGTTTTGGAAACTTGGCTTTTCCTCTCCTTATCAAATGGAAGCTCATTGAGGTAGGGATTGTGTCGTTATCTCCTCTGCATTTTAATAGAATACATTGCATTTGATCACTTGATTGAATACCATCATGTATTTCGAGGGCACATCTTACTGTGATATTCATTACTCCATGCTCTATTGTGTCCATGTCATTGAGTTCATTTCTTTGGATGATTTAATTATGGAATTTGCTGTGTTAGTGAACTAGGGCATCATGTTAATGTGTGTTCATTGGATTCTCTGGTTAACCACGAGCTAGGGCATCCATTTATACAAGCTAGGGTATCATTGATTATTTCCTATCAATTATATGGTGCTAGTAAGTCTTTCCCAACCCACACAATGGTTATTAATACCAATATGAATAGACATGACTGACATCGTTTCATTATCGGTTGACTGGCATCATTTCATTATCTTACACAGTGATACAAATAACCACTAATTAGTGGTTATTGTAACACATTAACAATGTGTTACGATAACCATTAATTACTGGTTATCGTGTGATCAAGAAATCGACTAAGTCGATCTTAACAGTGATTGCATAATATATATAATGTGACTGCATAATATATTAATAGTGACTGGTTAATTACCCAGTTCCAAAGCTCCCATTTTGGCACAGGCAGGGAGGATGTTGGCAAAGGTTGTGGAATTTAGCTTTACACCTGCCATTTAAATTTGCTTGAAAATTTCTAAAGCCTTTTCAAAAAATCCATTTTGTACATAGCTCGTAATCATGGCATTCTATGATACCACATGTCTTTGATGCATTTTGTCAAAGAGTTCACGTGCCTTGTCTATAGTTCCGCATTTTGCATACATGTCAACTAGGGCAGTTGCAACTACAACATCTGACAAAATTTCTTTATCTTTTATGCTTTGATGGATGTCCACACCCTCTTCCAAAACTCCATTTTGGCACAAGCAGGGAGGATGTTGGCAAGGGTTGTGGAATTCGGCTTTACATCCGCCAATTGCATTTGTTTGAAAGTTTCTAAAGCCTTTTCAAGGAATCCATTTTGTGCATATCTTGCAATCATTGCAGTCCATGAAACCACATTTCGTTGAGACATTCTATTAAACAACTCACGAGCCTTGTCTATTCTTCCACATTTGGCATACATGTCTACCAAAGCATTTCCAACCATAATGTTTGACAGAAAAGCTTTTGAAGTTGCTAATCCCTGCGGTATACACTTGATTTTAAGTGACATTTATTACATTTATCATATAGTATATTTGTTAATACTTACACCTTTGAAACTGACATTGATAGAAAATTAAGCTGCATAATAGAAACCCAATTATTTGGAGTAGTAAATTGTGTCAAGTGGATTGCTATTTTTTTAATAGACTGTTGAGTATTCATTATTTATAAAAGTGTTGATTTTTTATATAAATCTTTGCAATAACAATTTCTGATTCAAATCTTGATAATTCTTGTACCTCATATGAAGCCATCTTTCATTTCAATCAGGCTCATTTTTTCTTTGACCTCTTAGGTTAAAAATTCCAATGATTATTTTATAGTTTGAAGCTTATGGTTATATCATTTGATGTTAAATGATTAAATCTCCAGAACAAATTTTGCAGAATCTCAATGAACTACCTCTATAAAACAAAATATTTAGCGTTTTTTCCTTCCAGTTCTGTTTTAGTCTTGGCAATTTAAAATTTCTTAATAACACATAAATCCATCTTGACACCTTTTGATGGCTAAAGAAAAATGACACTTGATGTTTATATGAAATAGTAAATAAAATTCTGATTGTCAATATAATTTGAACATTTTTATAATTATAATTTGAACATTGAGATCTCAATAATTGAAGCTCAGTATGTTCTGGTGACATTTAATGAGGCTTAATAAATCTTTTTACAATAAAGTTTTTGACTATTGGTGGATGCATCAAGTTTAGAAAGAATTACCTCATCACAATATCTACGGGCACATCCCATATCTATAAATGATGTTAAAGAAATGTAGCTATTTGCTGCTAAAGGATGATGAGCATTGTATATTTTATCAATGCTTTTGATGTCAATTGAAAGACCATTTTCATTGCAAATAATATAGGCATCTAACTAAAATAATAAGATAGCTCAATATAAGCATATCTCTAATGAATTACAGTATAGAATGAGCCATGCAGGGTTATGACCTTTTTGATTAAGAAGCTCATTGTAAAATATCTCTGCCTATGTACATGCTATGTATCTTTGCATTATACTTTATTACTTTCAGTTATGTTCATGTCATATATATTGTATAATCCCCCACTTGTGTAGATCAAATACTAACAAAAATTATTAAAACCTGTTGGAGACGTTAAACTTTATTTAAGGATTCAAGATTTTATTATGTTCAAATAGATTTTCTATTCTTTTGCCCTTTCCAGGACAAACCTTGGAATTGGATTCTGGTTCAAGACATCTTGTAACCATTTTAGTTAATTTGATAAATTTTAATTGACTAGGTACCTTGATTAGCAACTTTATGAAGATGATGCCTAGCCAAAGTAATAAACCAAACCATGAAGTCAATTTGCAACACTTTAGTTTGTCAATTTTCAACTATACAATTCTTTTTATCTCATAGTTGCTACATCTTAGAACCACTTTAAGTGAGATAATGAAGCTCACTGAGTTTGAATGTGAGATGGACATGCAGATTCATATACTATTTAGAATATCTGTTTATATTTGTTGATGATTGTATCTGTTGTATGGAACTCGCTTCACTTTTCAACCATTTAACAATCAACTTCTCATAGTTGCTATACAATAAAATTGCAGCAGCTCTACAAAGTTTGATGGCCAAAGACCTGATTTTCAGTCTACTATTTGCATTCTTAAAACAAACTTTATGTAGTGTAGTAGAAAATGTTTGTGGTGGGTTTCTATTAGGTAGTTAATGAAAAAGCAAGGAATGTGTTTTGTGTTGTCTCTGTTAAGGTAGATTGATCATGATAAAGATTGAAAAGGATATGATGGGCATTGAAGACAACTTGATCTTTTTAGAATGAAGATTGAAAAGAACATAGAAAGACCCCACCTTGAGACCCTATCCTTAGCAAATTTGTCTATTATCAACAATGCACCTTAGTGTTGTAGCTTGTTGGAACCAGGGAAAAAAGTTTCAAATCATGGGCACATAAATTAGGGACTTTGCATGTCAAATTTTTATTATTTTAATGAAAAGATTTTTTTGGGAGCTAAAATGGAGTTGTGTGCCTACGTGCTAAAGGGAAATTTATTTAATAATGATTTATTGTGAGTTGATGGTCATATCTCCAACTGTGCCATATGTTACATTAAATTTATAAATATTGGCGGTAGAAGACACAAGGTTCAATTTCAGTTTTGAAAGTATTAAAGTTGACTAATTCTAGCTCAGGCATAGTTAAATTGTCCTTGCTGCCCTAGAATGACATCTTTGTTCAAACCATTGATTGCAAACATTTTTTAAGTACTTGAATCTGCAATAGAACAATAGTGGTGAATGTATGATTATTATAATCATATGATTATATGTTATAATATTTATGTAATAAATGTAGTAACGATGGTGCGGTGCATTATTGATATAGGCTCGATGGCTCTTGTCAATGTGGTGGTCGACAGTGTGTGTTGAAGACTTCACGGACACAGAGCAACCCTGGACGATAATTTTGGTGCTGCTCAAATAGAAAAAAGGTTATTAATGTGTATATATTTAATATTTCTAATGTAAATACTATTCATTATATTATAAGAACTAATGTAGATTGGGCATCACAGCGAAATAATGGCTGTGGATACTTTAGTTGGGTCGATGACAACTCATCTGCATCTATCCGCCCATCTTCACTTATCCGCGATGAAGGATTTGAGTGCAAAACGTGTCAGGCTAGGGCAAATGCCAAAATTATATTTTTACGATGCCTTCTCTGTATTGTAATTGTATATCTTTGTTGCAACCATATGCGGAGATGAGATCATGAATTAGTCAGTTTAGTATTTTCATATTGTAACTAATATTTTAATATGGATATGGCGTAACTTCTCTTTGCCTCAAGTGTGCATATATATGGTTTACATCTTCTTTTACAATAATTCTTCATGTTTATGGCTCAGGTGAGCCTCAATCTGCTATCAATCATTGTCATTTAAGGCTTATCATTGCCATTAAGGTTTACATTCAAAATTTGATTACAATAAGATCAATATATGATCAAAACAATATCATATGACCATGAAGGAAGGAAGATTTGACATAAAATATATGAAGGCTACTTAGTTTATCTTAGGGATAGAGATCATTTAATTTTAACTTTGGTTGTGTTAAAGGAACTATGTTGACTTTATTTTGTAGTTGTTTAACATGAGAGTTTGTACATTAATAGGAGTTCACATTTTTATGAGAACGTATCATTCAATTGAGCATTAATGCCCATCTATATCTAGTGAGATGAACAAAGCTCATGTACCTCATGCTAGTGTGCTTGGATACCTTGTATACACTATTTTTCATTGGACTAAACATTATCCAAATAGTGAGTATTTATATAAAGTGCTCGAAGATCAAAGGCCCAAGTCCAAAATGCCAAAATTAATAATAGTGACAACCCTCACAGGTAGTTGGATAATGTCTAGTCTAATCCAAGAAAACTAGCATGAGGTACATGAGTTATGTTCATCTCACTAGATATAGATGGGCATTAATACTCAATTGAATGATACGTTCCCATAAAAATGTGAACTCTTATTAATCTTATTTAATTCATTACTACATGAATATATAATCTTTTTATATAAATATAGACTAATTAAATAATTGAGAGAGTTTGGATCAACATTTGATTATATAAGTTAGACCTAGCACGAGAGAGAGAGAGAGAGAGAGAGAGAGAGAGAGAGAGAGAGAGAGAGAGATCTGGTCCTTTGGCGTGTATTAAACAGAATAGAATTTTCAGCATATTATTATCATTCTATTTCTTTGTTGTAAACATGCCATTGGTTCGGTTTTGTAAATTTTTTTTGTGTTAACATGCCATTGGTTCAGTTGTAATTTGTTTTTTGTTGTAAACATGTCATTGGTTCAATTTTGTAATTTTTTTTAGGAACAATTTGGCCAAGGGCCAGATCAATATTGTTCGTAATCTCATTTCCAAAGTGGCCAAAGATTATGTTAGGCTGATAAAATATGGGGATTCTCTTTACCGCTGCAAATCTTTGAAGGTTGCTGCACTTGGACAGATGTGTACCATTGTTAAGAGAATTGGACCGAGTTTGGCTTACCTTGACCAGGTGAGGCAAGAGTTCTGTGGGTACCCTAATGTTGGCAAGAGTTCTTATTGTAGTTTGTAATAAGATTGATTTGCAACCACTAGAGACACTACCGGAGGAGGATGCAAAATTGGTTGCGGAGATGAGATCTGAGGCTGGAAAAAATATGGGTGGGTTCTTTGGGAATCAAGAGGGGGGGGGGGGGGGGATGATGGCGTGCTACTCTCTGAGTGCTTTGAAGGAAGAAGGGGTGATTGCGGTGAAGAATGCGACATGCGAGAGGTTGTTGGAGCAGAGAGTGAAAATTAAGATGAAGTCGAAGAAGATCAGTAGTTGTCTCAATAGGATTCATGTTGCAATGCCCAAGCTGCGAGATGGGAAAGAGAGGCCCCCTTGTATTCCTCAAGCTATTTTGGATGCCAGGGCACGTGCTTCTGCTCCTCCGATTCCAAGTTGACACTACGGGATCCAAAGACCATAGATAAGGAATAAATTTTGACTGTGCTACTCTCTGAGTGCTTTGAAGGAAGAAGGGGTGATTGCGGCGAAGAATGCAATATGCGAGAGGTTGTTGGAGCAGAGAGTGGAAATTAAGATGAAGTCGAAGAAGATCAGTAGTTGTCTCAATAGGATTCATGTTGCAATGCCCAATCTGCGAGATGGGAAAGAGAGGCCCCCTTGTATTCCTCAAGCTATTTTGGATGCCAGGGCACATGCTTCAGCTCCTCCAATTTCAATTTGACATTGCGGGATCCAAAGACCATAGATAAGGAATAAATTTAGAGAGTAGAGGATGGCCATAACGACCAAAATAATACAGGACAAACCTCAAGTTAAATGAGGCAACGACACACATTTTAATAGATTTTTATTATTAAATAATAAAATTTGCATATACTAGTTTTCTAAGCCCCCTCATTACATGATTTATTATTGTAAACCCCCTCTGACTTACGCATCTATAAAATGAAACTACAACCTATTGGGATTGAGACAAACCTTATAAAACAACAACAGCTAAGAAGGATCTCTTGCGAACATCTACTCATGAATACAAGGTTGTCCAACAGATGTATTCAACAGATGTTGGCAAGCGATCCTTCTTAGCTGTTGTTGTTTTATAAGGTTTGTCTCAATCCCAATAGGTTGCAGTTTCATTTTCTAGATGCGTAAGTCAGAGGGGGCTTACAATAATAAATCATGTAATGAGGGGGCATAGAAAACTAGTATATGCAAATTTCATTATTTAATAATAAAAATCTATTAAAATGTTTGTAGTTGCCTCATTTAACTTGAGGTTTGTCCTGTATTATTTTTGTCATGATGGCCCTCCTTTGCTCTCTAAATTTATTCCTTATCTATGGTTTTTGGATCCCGTAGTGTCAACTTGGAACTAGAGGAGCAAAAGTTTCTCTACATCGCCTGGGTATACCACTCAATTACGTTGTCTCCAAAAAATTGTGACCATGATGCCTACAATTATGTTTCTCAGCTATTGTGTCCTAGGACCCCTTATGACCCTTTACAATCCCTAAGAATACATCTTAGAGGTCTTAAAATGTCGTAAAGGGTCATAAGAGGCTCCTAGTAGGGGCCATATGAGCTTCCACCTTCATGTGGTTGGCCCTGTTAAGTAGAGAATGTTAAACTATTCTCAAAACAAAGGAAGCTCAATAATTTAAGGTCTCAGTCCACAGACAAATTAAATTAGACTTACTATGCAAATTGGACAAATTATGTCCAAGGTTGCATCTTGGTGGACGGTTTGGATGATGGGGCAGAGTGCTAGAAAGGTAGCAGCCACACCAAACGGAAGAGAAATTAAGGACCTGTTTGGTGCCGAGACAAGGTGGATGAGCGATTAGATGATCATCTGCATCAACACGGGAAGTTTGGCTTGGGTGTGGGTTGTATTTCAGGGGATAATCTCAGGGATTGGCAAAATGAGGTAGCCAAAGTGGAGGTGCTTTCTTTCTTTCTTCTGAAGCTTGTGTGATTGATGTGGGTTTATCGAATATTTGGGGAGATAGCTCTCCTGAATGAAGCTTTCGCTGGTTTGAGCTAGGTTCTAACCCGTTACAATTAATAAAATTACCAATTACCATTAAAAAAAATAGTAAAGTAACATAACAAAATACATAGCGATATATATTAATGTAAAGTAACACCCGCAGATAAATATCTAGACTAATCACCGAGCAGGATGCCATTGGTGATTACTTTGGATATTTATCTTTAGTTTTTTTTTTTGACATTCCATTATTAGTCGATCTTTCAACAACTTTTGGTCGAAACCCATACAAAAATTGGTCTAACATTGGACCAATTTATGTTAAAATTTTTCATCATGGGTTTGGCATCCTGGTTGGGCAGTCTAAATATTTCAACTAAGTAAGGTCGAAAGGTCTGAATATTTCGACCTATTTTGGTTGACAGTTCGACTTGATGAATTCCCAATAGCAATGTGAATTTCAACCAAGAGTAGTGTCGAACTTTCGACGTTAAAAATGTTATGTTGTACATTTGACCCAAAAAATAGTGAACAAACAGTTGGTCGAATAGTCAACCAATATTGGTAGAAAATTTGACCAATTGTCCATAAAAAATAGGTGCAAATTGTACTAGTGAATGTACAGACAAGTATGACCTAAAACCCTTGAACAACCTACCATTTTGGATTCCTTTTCAAAGTAACTTTCCAATTCATTTGGTTTGGTGATTATATCTATTTCCTAACTCAAGATATCTTCATTTTTGTCTCTGCTACTCATATTTGGTGCTAGACCCAGGGTTTCATCCTTTAGATTTGTTTTTCTAGCATTCCCACCATGGACAATTAACGGCCCCTGGCGGAATGCTAGCCTTACATGTATTCTTTGATACTCTATCAGTTGGAGTTTTTTCCATGCAAGGAGATAGGAGTTTAAGTATACCCTAGGTGTATATTAACTATGTATGCACCTTTCCTGAACATGTCAGCAAGTGGATATTCTTCTAAGAACTTGGCACCAGAGGCTATAACTTTGGATTTGAAGATGTTTTAGATACCCCTTCATGTTCCAACAATTGTTTGGAGAGGAAGCCATTGCATTCTGATACTTCCTTTGCAATTATAGACCTAACTAGCCCTTTAGGCCAAGGCCTAATTTCTTACATCTCTTGTCTTGTACAACCTATCAGACGTTGGTGCTTTGGGATAGTCCCTATCTTCCAAAAGCTGATCCATTTCTATGATTTATTTTCCAAGTCACTTGAGACTTTGGGAAGTTTGACCCATTTTCTGATTTGTAAAGGCTACTATCAAATGGTGAGGTTTGTGAAGCAACTACACCCTAGAAGTGTAACCAGTTCGACCTGACTATTGGATCATGTCATTAAAACCCCAAATGACTCAATTCCATTATTAGAAACCCACC
The DNA here is from genome assembly GCA_027943335.1 of Chamaecyparis obtusa. NCBI lineage: Eukaryota > Viridiplantae > Streptophyta > Pinopsida > Cupressales > Cupressaceae > Chamaecyparis > Chamaecyparis obtusa. The sequence goes on from BSBK01005180.1 coordinate 1,024,653, forward strand.
TTGACCCCTGATAGTGGTTGGCATGCTTTGTAGGCTAATTTTCTTACCCCTTAGTGGCTTGAAATGGGAAACTCCTTATTTGTTGAAATCAACCACTTATTTGGTGAACTAGGAAGCCATTAGGAGTAGGCATTGTGTCCTTGAAGTAAGTTCTACAAGGTGCAATAGTTAGGGTCCTCTTCTCTACATAGAGAGTTAATAAAATCAGTACTACCTCCCCAATATACCCTAAGACTTACATCAAGTGGTATCAGAGCCTCGTGGCATCTGAAGGGAAGGATTGGAATTTGATATAATGGTTGAGGAGAAAGAAGAAATTTCCACAAGAATGACTAATATAGAGTTGGCAAGGTTGGTGAGGGAACAAATGGAAAAGAATAGGAAGTTGGAAGAGGACATGGTCATGGTGAAAAGTCAGTTGGAGAAGAAGGGAACTGAAGACTCTGATAAGGAAGGAGGTGAGGATGAAGACACCTTTGAGTAGGATGAGGATATTCCTACAAATCAAAGACCCCTTGTAAATTCCCTCAAATCCATGGGGAGAAGAAATATGGAAGAGAAACTTGAATTGCCCGCCTTTAATGGGAAGATGGACCCAGACCTTTCTTTGGATTGGATTGAAGCCTTAACAAGCTTCTTTGAATGTGAATACATTTTGGAAAAATAGAGAGTGAAAAATTGCAAAATCCAAGTTGAAAGGAGCAGCATTAACTTGGTGGAACTTAATCCAAAATGAAAGGGTGAAGAATGAAAAGAGGATGATACTATCATGGAAAAAGATGGTATCCATGAATTACGAACATTATGTACTCCATCAATTGGTATAGGTATGCACCCCCACCATGAAGATTTGTATGTAACCAACATATTCTGCCTAAAGATTATGGATTCCAACTCCATAGGAGAAAACAAAACCTTAAACAAAAGGACATGGATGTAAGAACTTACACCGAGGAGTTCTTGAAACTATGCATGAAGGCCCAAACTGCAAAAACAGAACAGGATAAGTTATTAAGATACATATATGGCTTAAAATTTTTCAATTCAAGAAGACCTAAGTCTGCATGCCCCTAAAATAGTGCACAAGTGCAATCAATTAGCACTCAAGGTTGAGGAGAAGTGGAAAAAGAAGCAAGAACAAGGCAACAAGGGAAGAGGTAACTTTTGGAATAAGGGATAGTCTAGTAGAAACAACAAACCCTTTGAGGAAAACCAATCTGCTAAAGACCCCGACGAATCTAGTTCTAGAGGAAACTACAGAGGTAGGAGACCATTTGGTAGAGGTAGAGGAAGGAATAATGGTCCCTTAAGGTGCTACAACTGTAATTAGTTGGGACACCATCTAGGATGGTGTCCTGAAAAAGGGAATAATAATCAAGGAGAAAGAAGAACACAAGTGGTCCAAGAAGACACACCATGTGACAACTCTAATCCTAGAGACCTAGACCTAGAAGATGGGACATGTTTGATGATGAGACAAACATTCTTGCAAGTACCAAAAAATCAAGAGCCATCACAAAGGAAGAACCTTTTCAGGAACAAAGATTAAGTGTCAAGGAAAGGTATGTAATCTGCTTATTGATTTTGATTCAATAAAAAAATTGGTTTCTAAAGAAATGGTACTGAAATTAGGTTTAATAAAAACCCCTCATCCTTTTCCATATCATGTCTCATGGCTCACTAAAGGCCAACAAACCTTGGTCACTGAGAAAGCCTTTGTATAATTTTCATTGGGTGATTTCAAGGACAAAGTCTTATGTGATGTGGTAGAGATGGATGCTTGCCATCTTCTACTAGGTAGGTCATGGGAGTATGATGTGGATGCCACACATAACTACAGAAAGAACACATACACCATTGTAAAGGCTAGGGTTACCTTCACCATGAAGCCTCTACTAGACCTTAAGGCAAAAAAAGAGTCCATTGTTGTAATCATTAGAGAGAAAGAGATGATAAAAACACTAAAGGAATCAAACAATGAGGGTTATGTATTGGTTATGAAACCCAAAGACAAGAAAGTTCTTGATAAAATAGAGCCCATGCCAAATGAAGTCAAACAATTGCTGAATAAATATAGTGATGTAACTAAAAATGAACTACCATCTACCCTCCCACCCTTGAGAGACATTACCCATCAGATTGATCTAATCCCTGGTGCATCATTTCCCAATAAGGCACCCTAAAAAATGATCCTTGATAAGAATGCTGAAATCTCAAGACAAGCTCAAGAAATGTGAGAAAAAGAACTAATACAAAAGAGCCTAAGCCCTTGCGTTGTTCCATCAGTTCTAGCCCCAAAAAGGATGGGAAATGGAGACTTTGCACTTATAGTAGAGCATAAACAAAATAATAATCAGATATAGATTCCCAATCCCAAGGATAGAAGACCTACTTGATCAACTTGGAAATGCTAGTTATTTCTCCAAAATAGACCTCAAATCTAGTTATCATCAAATTAGGATCAGGCCAGGGAATGAGTGGAAGACCACATTTAAGACCACTAAAGGCTTATATGAATACCTTGTAGTGCCATTTGGATTGAGTAATTCCCCAAGTACATTTATGAGGTTTATGAATGAGATTTTCATTGATTTCATTGGAAAATTTGTTGTCATTTATCTTGATGATATTCTGGTTTTTATTAGCATCAAGGAAGAACATTTAAACAATTTGGAGTAGGTGATAAGGAGACTTCATGAGCACAAGCTGATCATCAATTTGGAAAAGTAAACTTTCATGCAGAGGGAGCTTAACTTCTCAGGGTTTGTCATATCCAAAGGAACACTAAAAATGGACCCTAGAAAAGTGGAGGCAATTGTGAATTGGCCAACTCCAAGAAATCAAGGTGATGTAATAATTTTCCATGGTCTTTCTACTTTCTATAGAAATTTTATCAAAAACTTCAGTCATGTATGTGCTCCAATTCTAGATACAATTAAGGGTGGTAAGAAAACAAAATTTGTTTGGACTAATGAAGCTAATTATTTTTTTCAATATTTGAAGAATAGAGTGGCATAATATCCTATCGTGACATTGCCTGATTTCACAAAGGTGTTTATTGTTGAGACTGATGCTAGCAACTTGGCAATCGGTGCTATCTTGAGCCAAGAAGGGAAACCTATACCCTTCTTCTTTGAAAAACTAAGTGATACTAAGAAAAAGTATTCCACATATGACCTTGAATTATATGCAGTAGTGCAGGCCGTCAAGAAGTGGAGTCACTACCTTCTACCAAAAGCATTTGTTATCTCTACTGAAAACCATGCTCTAAGCTTCCTTAATTCTTAAGAGAAGCTAAGCTTCAAGCATATAAAATCGATGGAGAAACTATAGGCCTACACCTTCACCATAAAACAAAAAAAGGACAAGCAAACAAAGTTGTTGATGCCCTACGTAGGAGAGTTAGTTTAATTGAAGAAGTTCACTTTCGTAGTGTGGGGATTGACTCCCTAAAACATCTATATGCGGTTGATCCAGATTTTGGAGAAGCCTACAAGGTATGCACAACACTTGTTGATAGATACCATACTAATTTTTAAGAATATCTAATCCAAAATGGTCTCTTATTTAAAGGTGCTCATCGTTTCATTCCAAAATGCTCCATGATGGAAAACATAGTAAAAGAGAAACATTGTGGAGGTATGAGTGGTCATTTTGGCATAGATAAAACTCTAGACCTAGTCAAAAGGAGTTACTACTAGCCTAGGATGATGAATGATGTAAAAAAAATTGTTGTGACTTGCACAATCTTCCAACAAGCCAAGGGTGTATCTACTTGTAATACTCCAAAAATAGGCTTCAGTACCAATAACCTCCTATATCAACAAATCGATCAAAATCGACCCTAAAGTCCTAACCCAAGGCACATCTACACATCAAGCTATCAAAAGCCTAATCGATTTTATCACAAATCTGCATTGGGGAATATTCCTAAATATTCCTAATTTATCCTAATTATCTTTAATTTAATATTATTTGGCGATAAATGATATTATGTTATTTATCTTAAGTGCAATTAATTGAATATGTTAAATATTTAATTAATTAAACTTCATTCAACCACTTAATCACTTTAATTAGATTATTCTTAAATAATACTATTTATTTGATAATTAATCAAAAACTATAAAATAATTGATTGAAAATTTATTTAATTGATTAATTTGAATTGTCAAATTGATGATATAATTTTTGAATAAAGTTTGATTTAATAATTGATTAACCCACAAATTAGTTATTTAATTGATTAAATCAAATGGGTTGAGAATAAAACACATGGAAATTAAATAAATCAATAATTATCTACACAAAAATCAGAAGGTCAGTTAACTCAAAATCAACTTTTTGACTCATTCTGTTAAGTTTCTAAACTCAAGACCTGATTGTGAGTTATAAAGCTGATTTTCATGATCTCAACATCTGATTGTGAGTCATAAAGTTGATTTTCATGATTATCGAAAGTTAACTATTTCTAATTCCATGTTGACTTGCCAATCAATCTGAGTCCATTAGGGAGTGATTTTTGGTTTTTCCATGAGTTATCAGATCTTGGGTTTTCTATATAAATGACCCTTGGTTCTTCACAAAAAAAATAAAGGAGAGTGCAATCTTGAGAACAACAACGCTATACTGTCGAGTTCTTGATTGATTGTGCCATTTTTGAGATCAATTTCTATTCATTTCTTAGTTTTGCATTCATAGGTTTCATTAGATTTCATTGTTATCAAGTTTTTAGAATCATTTTTAATCTAGATTAATCATTGTTATTGCATAGAAAACTACAAAAATATAGCTTAATCATGCATCCATTTCAATTCATTTATCATTTAAATCCTTCGTCTAGACGTTGCATTGTCACTGGTCTAGGTCAGGATATGAGAATACTATACTCATGTCTTTTAGAAGGCAATAGATCGCCTGATTTATGATGGATTTGTTGATTATCTACTTATTTATCATTTATATGTAATATTTTACTAAAGTGTTGTGGCTTCTTAACAGGTACAATTTTCACACACACATTTGTGGCACCCAACATGGGGCCTGATATTGGGTTTCCATTTCATTTTTCATCATTTTTTTGATTAATTTTCATCTAGTTTTTGGATTTTGGAAATTTTCCATACAATTGCACATGAAATATCGTACGATACTTTGGATTGCCATTTCAGAACATATTATTTGTCGTACAACATACGATATTTTTGTATTGCCATGCTAGAGCTAACCCATTGCCGTATTAGCACAACTTTGTCATGTGGATAAGTATATACTGTTGTATGACACTCAACACCAATTTTTCAATTGCTGTATGGGTTTTGTGATAATTTTTTAAGGTTTTTTCCATGAAATTTAATTGATACTAATCCTAACCTCTGTTGTTTGCTGAGTGTGATCATTTTTAGACAGCCTAACACTTTTTGCAAGACGAGTGGAGAAGACTTGAGCATTGAAAACTTGCCTATTCTTGGTCTATTCTTGTCTTGACTTCTAAGCCCTTGTTTGTAGGAAACCCATCAAAAATCGCTTGCCAAAGAACACTCAATCAACTCAAAATTTATGACTTGTGGTTTTTTAGGTTGCCAAATCTTCATCGAGAAAATATTATGTTTGGTTAGATTCTCTTTTTCATTGGCACATAGTTAATTAATTACATGCGACATATTGACATTGTGGTAGATATTGAGGGGATTATGCTCTTCTCTTTTTAGAGAATTAGAAACCTAGAAGGTATCTCCCCCCTAGAAATGCACGTACAGTCTCTGGATTAACTCTATTTTGCATGACTTGGATAGGGAAAATGACAAGGTTAGCAGATTACGCTCTTCTCTTTTCAAAGAGAATCAGAAACCCAAATCCTATGGTCCCCAACTTCACATTTCAATTAAACCTTTAGAGGGCCTGCTTGTTGAGGTAAAAATCTCCTGAGAACAACCTAAGTGGGAACAAGTTTTAAGCCAACTCTTCCACCCCACTATAAAATTTGATGCTTCCTTGAGGTTAAAGACTCATAAGACATGATTGTTCTTTCTCATGGAATCTTGAGTTGATCTTTTCCATGAGCATGCTTGGATTTTATGTAGAGTGGAGCCGCTTAAATCTTGCTTGCAAGACTACATTGGTTTGAGTACTTTTAGGGCTTATGGTCTAAATCCTTCTTGTGGGACTATGAAGATAATTCTGAATAGATGCCTTGATTAAAAGCCTAAGCTAGTGTGCCACTGATCTACCTCCGAAGGATTTGTAGTACTTGTGCGAGGTGAATAGTAATCACCCCAAGACACTCATCATATTGAGCTACTTCCAATGTTAACACCATATATGGGTGTCAATATCCAATACATATTATTGGCCTCGCATATGGTGGGGAGTTGGGGGATGTGTTCCTAAGTCAACGAGAAAGTGTTGCATCTCTTCTCCTAGTTAGGTTAAGCTAGGTGTGATTGATTCATTGAGCCAATCCCCAAATGTATTCTACGATTGTAAGCCTATTGCTATGTTAAACATCCTCAGACAATTAGAAACAAATAGATTCTAAAAACTAGAGAGAAAACCTAGAAAAAAAATTGAAAGCCAAAACCTCCAGATTCCAAAATTTGAAGCAAAAATCCTTTTTTGGCGTCAGTTGTCATTTTCACTTGACAATTGTCATATGAAAATTGCTCAAAATCTTGCATTGTCGTATCAGAACCCCCCTATTGTCATATGAGAAATAACTGGTTGTCATACGAGTGTTGTCAAAATTTGCAAGCATAAAACCTTTTTCTGGTGTCAACTATCGTATGAGATTTTCAATTGCCATGCGAGGGTCTATTATGTGTCATATGAGCCTGCATATTGTCATATGGTGTTTTTTCCAAACTATCATAAAATTCATGTTGTTAATAGGATACTCAGTCAACCCTCTATTTTGATCAAAAGTCTGTCATAAAACTTCATTGTGTTAGGTATAAAGCCCAAAAAATAGCAAGCATATTTCATTTTCCTAAGGAGATCTATTTTCCTCGATTTGTCATCTAGGTGGTCAATCTGAAACATGTTTCATCTTGTGTCAAAAACCTTCTCAAAACAGCTTGAATTTTTAATCATCTCTTAGAGACTAAGTGTCATGTATTAGTGTCCACTATCCTTTTGGGCATCTACCTATATATGTCAGATACTATATCCTTTTCTTACATCATCTTTTCATTAGCGATCAAAACTCATCTTGACAAGGTTATGTCACTTGGTCTTTCCAAATCAGATTGTCATTTTAGTTGTCTTATCTTGCTCCAAGATTCACCTGAAGGTTAATCATGGAAACAAGAGCTTCCCTACACAGAAAACAAAGAGAAGATCCAAATACATCATCCTCATCTTCTCTCATTGCCTAGTCATTGCATCAACCATACGATCCCAATCTTTATGAGGAAGATGAGTTAGGCAACCTACGCCCAAAGCGAGGTAACACACCTCCTCTTGAATCAATTCACGATAACAATCAACACACTACTATATCTTAAAGAGAAGCTAGCCATGGTTCACAAGGCCATGATTTTGATGAAGGAAGGAATCAAGAGCCCACACCTTTAGAAATTGCACAATACCGAGATGATGATCTTTTTAAGAAACTCATGAAACACTTCCTACAAGAGGATAAATAAACATACTTCCTTGAACTAGCTCAACAAGGGGCTAAACTTCCTCGCAATTTTAATGTTGAAGACATCATAACACAAGGAAGAAACCCCTATCACAACCATGATGAGACAAATGCATTTTATGAAAGTCAAAATTAACAAGTTGGAAAAAGAGAAAGAACCCAAAGAATTCTCAATGGATGCCTTATGCCCATTTCCATTCGATCGAAGCTTGTATATGCCACCACTCCCTCAAGGGGTGGATCTACCAAAATATGACAAATATGACATAAATTTAGATCCTCAAGATCATGTTAGAGAGTTTTGCACCCTATCAATGGAGTTCATGCATGAACCAACCAACCTAATGCATCTCTTCCCATGATGTTTGGGAGGGGCAGCCATAAAGTGGTTCTCCAAAATACCTCCAACAATCAAGATTTTTGAGGAGTTGATCAAACTATTCTATCAACAATACTCCTACAACATTCAACACCCTATCATGATGATAGACATATATAACCTAAAATAGAAAATAGGAGAACCATTCCTAAATTTTCTCCAACATTGGAGGAAAAAGTTCTCACTGTATCCTCGACAAATTTTGGAAAATGAGAAACTGGAAATCTTTGTCAATAATTTGGTTCCAGAAATTAACTATCATCTATAGATACAAAATCACACTTCATTTGACAAAATGGTAGATAGTGCCATAAAAATAGAGGATGTACTTGTTCACAAGGGAGATATCATGCTTCACAAAGAAAACAAGTATGATTCAAGTTCCAATTCCAACAACAAAGATAAATTCAAATTTTGGAACAAGAACAAAAATGTTGTCACAAACGGTGTTGTTGATCACATCAGTGCTCCACCCAAAGCACTAGCATTCAACCTCACGATTAGCACTCAGGCCATAAAAGCCTCAGAGAAGCAGACAACTGAGCTTCCTAAAAAGTCAAATGAATACAAACCATGGGTTACAAAACCAAAATGCAAGTTCAATCCTTTGGGCGAGTCCTTGGAATCTGCGATGAAAACTTTGTTGGCAAATAACATCATCACACTACCTGAGATGAAACCATATGATCCAAAAGTCAAACCTAAGTGGTGGAAAGAGACCGATTTATGTGATTTCCACTGAAACAAGGGTCATAAAACCAATAATTGCATGCGCCTGAAACATCTTATTCAAGATAAAATTGATGTTGGAAATTTTGTTTATTGACAATCATAAATCCAATAATGATCATATGGCATTCACAAAACATTTTCTGAAACATACTCAGGGAGAATCATCATCTTCCAAACTGAATATGGGTGATAAGGTCAATTACAAATACTTCGATAATAATGACGTAATCAACATGGTATAGCCATACTCATCTCGACATTGCAATGTCATCACCATTGTCAAGAAAGACATAGACAATAGATCGGCCAATGTGGACAATAGATCGGCCAATGCGGTCACTCGATCTCAAGCTCATGTAATTCTTCCAGGACTAAACTTGGGTTCATCAGAAGCCCCAAAAGTACCACTCAATCTTACAACAACAACTAAATAAAGGATTGCATCTAAATCTTTTGATTCTAAAGAGTCCAAAACAACGTCCTCAAGATACAACATTATCCAACAACTACAACACACTAATGCAAAGATCTCCATATTCGAGTTACTTCGAATTTCTCCTACTCATCAAGCAGTTCTAGACAAAGCTCTCATCAATTCTAATGTTCCAGAAAATCTTGATCTTAATCAGCTTTAGACCATGGTGGGTCACCTAACATTTCCTCAATACATATGATTTTTAGAGGAAGATGAAAATTCACTCAGTCATCCACATAATCAGCTATTGCATATTGAGGTCATGATTCAAAATCATTGTGTCAAACATGTATTGATAGATGGAGGTGTTGGTCTAAACATTTGTTCATATAAACTAGTTACTCAACTGGGGTTATCAAAAGATGCTATTGATCTAAAAAATAAAATAACAATAAAAGCATATGATGAGAAATAAAGATCTTCCAAAGGAGTCATCATTCTACCTATCAAAACATGACATGTAATCAGAGACGTCACTTATCAAGTACTGGACCTCCTGTTGACCTATAACATCCTTTTAGGAAGGCCCTAGATTCATGAAATACAAGAAATTCCATCAACCTACCATCAATGTGTCAAGTTCCCATATGATGGAGTAGAGGTCACAATACCCACAGATCTATCAACATCTTGCAATGCTTTGAAAGAAAGCGCTGACAAACTTGTTCCAAACAACAGAGAGTCTCCTACAAAATAGAGTGATATAACCTCCACATCCAAAATGGAAGACATAGCAAAGGAGATCAAGTATGGGATAATACACAATGGAACTAGTTCTATCTCTTACATCTCTCCCACTTTCACCTAAATCTCATGGACAACTTTAAGAGAAAATGAAACCTACGACTAAAGAATCATAGGTCATCTATAATGGGTCTTTCATTATAGAAAAGGTATCCAAACAAGATACATATGAAGAAGAGGTTGTACTAGCTTGGTTATACAAAGATGAATCTCAATCACAAGCAATTCAAAATTGTGAATCTAAATCACTTAAGATTCCTTCAAAATCCTATGGACCAGGACACAAGCTAATTTCCAAAATGGGATACACTGGAAAAGGACCTCTAGGGACAAGAGGAAAAGGTATCATAAAACCCACTGAACACTATGGAAAAAAAAACAAAGATACAAGAGGCGTAGGTTATCAAAGAAAACCTTTCCATCTCAGTGGGAATTCTACCCATGTCATAGAGAAAATAGAACCAGGAACCAATACACAAAAATAGGAAGAAACACATCATGAAGACAATGATGATTCAGACAAGACAAATGTTTTTCCTTATGAATGTATACCTCAACACATCCTAGATATTCTTAATTATGACAAGAAACCTAAGGAAAGAATCAATGTAGTAGACACACAAGAACCTACTACTACATGATAATATAATAGTACACAAGAGATAGTTGCAACACAAGAACCAACTGATCCAGAAAACAAACCAGAAGAAGAAGGTATATCAATCACTATAGCTGAACATTTGGGACACTCTAGCGATTCTGAGACTGATTCTCATAAATTTGAATTCCACTTAGAATCTGAAGGCAACCTTTCTTGGGGAATTCATTCTGATTTCAAACATGTTCTTGATTTTCCTAGAGGTCTTGATGAGGAATCTAATGAATGTGAATGGGGAGTTGTTCCAGAACTAGAAGAAGAGGAGCTCATAATAGATAAACATATTGATGTTATTCACCAATACACACCTACAATCAATGTGAGTCTAGAACTACGTGACAAACGTCATGAATTTGATTCACTTATTACCAACGCAAGATCCAACGATGACATTGAGATGCTTAATGAACTAAACTTCTTAAGTAGTAATGTCACCTTAGAATTTGAGAGTTGGATCAGAACCAATGATGACAACACTGTATGCATAAATTCTATCAGCCACTCCTTCCCTCAACTTACTATCAAACATCTCAAAATTATTAACCAAATGTCTAGCGACCCAAGCCAAGATGTCCATACTTTCCAAATAGAATATGCCTTAGCATGTTACCTGAATGCAGTTGAACCCATGACAACTTCCATCAACGAACTAAGCATCAGCATGACAGAGCTAGATATCAAATATCTCAGTCAAAAGAATAAAAGCAAAAGGAAGAAGAGCTCTAAGGGTGAAAACCACTATGTGGCAGTCTCAGAGCCAAAAATAGTAAAAATAAGACATATCTGAGGGAAAAACCTCTTTGATGCACCTAAAGATGAGATATTTGATGTCCTTCTGAGTCACTTACATGAATGATCACCAGTTTTGATAGAACCAACTCAATCTATAAATTTAGGCACAGTGGAGGAACCTCAATTGATTCATGTTGCACAATCCCTATCAGAAGAGGAGAAACATGAATTCACCAAATTATTAATGGAGAAAAAGATAAACTTTGCATGGAAGTATTCATTCATGCCAGGATTAGATCCTAATCTGATTATGCATCATCTCTCTATAGCTCCAGGATTGAAACCAATCAAGCAGAAGTTGTGAAAAATGCACCGTCATGTAGAACTTCTTGTCAAAGCTGAGCTAGAGAAATTACTCAAGGCTGGATTCATTTGAGTCATAGAATATGCCGAGTGGATATCAAACATCATTTCGATGTCAAAACCAGATAAATCTATTTGAGTATGCACATATTTCCGCAGTCATGTCCACTACCAAACATTGATATGATAGTGGACATGACTGCAGGATTTGAAATGTACTCCTTAATGGATGACTTTTTTGGATATAACCAAATAAAGATAGTTCTAGAGGATCAAGAGAAAACAACTTTCACCTGTGCATAGGGTACTTTCTACTGGAATGTAATGCTATTTGGTCTGAAGAATGCTAGTGCTACTTATCAAAGATAAACGACATCTATCTTTCATGATATGATTCATAAAAACATGGAGGACTATGAGAAGACACATTGGATAAATCAATGAAGATATCTTAACACCCATCTGAATTGGGTACAATACTGGATAAAATGGAAAAATTTAGTCTCCGGCTAAATCCCAAGAAATGTGCCTTTGGTGTCACTTCAAGAAAAATCCTAGGATACATTGTTTCTAAGAAGGGTATAGAAGTGGATCCAACAAAGGTCAAAGAAATCATGGAGATGCAACCTCCTAAAAATATCAGTCAAATGCATACTTTGCAAGGAAGAATAAAATCTATCAGATACTTCATCTCTTAGTTAGCTGATACATCACAACCTTTCACTAAAACATTGCATAAAGGTGTGAATTACAAATGGAGTAAAGAATGTGAAAATAATTTCAACCACATTAAGCAATACTTGGCAAATCCACCAATTCTCATGCCTCCTATTCAGGGAAATCCATTGATATTGTATGTTTTAGCAACAGATACATCACTGGGGGCATTATTAGTGCAACATAATGAGAATAAACAAGAAAGAGCTATCTATTACATCAGTTGAAATTTGGTGGCCTATGAAAATAATTACTCTATGATAGAGAAATCATGTCTAGCTGTAATCTTTGCATCACAAAAATTGGGACTCTACATGTTAGCTCACACAATACACCTGGTAGCAAAGATAGATCCACTAAAATACTTATTAAGAAAAGATGCTCTCATAGGTAGATTGGTAAAATGGGTAATGCTACTGAGCAAATTTGACATTGAGTATGTTGAAAGGAAAGCCATCAAAGGACAAGTCATCATAGATCAACTAGCTGAAGCTCCAATGTTTGATGACCAACCAATGCAAGTGGAATTTCCTGATGCTTATATCATGCACCTATCCTCAAGAACATGACGATTATTCTTTAACGGGTCTTACACAGAAAATAGATCTAGAGCTAGTATCTTGTTCATCACTTCACAAGGATATTCCATTCCAAAGGCATTCAGACTCAAGTTTCCTTGCAAAAATAACATAGCGGAGTATGAAGCCTAGTTAAATGGAATGAAATTGGCAATAAAGTGGAAAATAATAGAATTACACATTCATGGAGACTCCCAACTGGTCATTCACCAAGTTAATGATGTGTATCAAACAAAGGACGAGAATCTCATTCCATACAAATAGATGGTAGATGATCTAAAGAACTACTTCATTTCTATCACGTTTGAACAGATACCAAGAATGGAGAACAAGGCAACTGATGCCATGGATACACTATCATCTATACTACAACAACTAGAACATGAGCTACGCTATGAGTTCTTGGTGGAAGCACTATCATTCCCTACCTATGATTTCCAAGAAACCTGTATGATTTGCATTATTTCTGGTCATGATTCCTCATGTTACAAGACTATCTATTCCTACCTTCATGACCAAGTCATTCCTGATACCTTAACCATCATGAAAAATGATACCTTATCCAAAACGCATCATGGTATGTCATCATTGGTAATGATCTATACAAACAAAGTCTAGATGGTACACTCCTTAGATGTTTAGAGCGAGAAGAGTTGAAATGTGCATTAGAGGAAGTCCACAAAGGTATTTGTGGGTCACATTCCAATAGTTTAGCATTAGCTCAAAAAATCATTAGGGCAAGGTACTATTCGTCAGATATGGAGAAATAGATTGTGTAATATGCCAAAAATTGCAAGAAATACCAAGTCCAGGGTAACTTGATTTATGTGCCAGGTAGAGATGTCATTCCATTCACAACACAATGGCCCTTTCAATAATGGGCATTTGATCTCATAGGATCCATATATCCACATTCATCAAATGGTCACACCTATATAATCACAACAACCTATTACTTCACAAAATGGGTTGAAGCAGTTCCATTGACACAAGCAACTGGCAAGTAGATTTCTATGTTCATCTTGAACTATATAATTTTCTAGTATGGTATCCCACACTTCATCATCACTGACAATGGAGACCAATTCAAAAACAAGGACATAGACTCCTTATGTTCCAAATTCAAGATCACTCAACATTGGTCATCTATCTACTATCCACAAGGAAATGGATAGGCTGAGGCATCCAACAAGAACTTATTGAAAATCTTGCATCACACAGTCAACAAAATAGGGATAGATTGGCACCTAATGATGAATCCAACTCTCTAGGCCTACAAAACAAGTATAAGAATTCCCACTGGGGCTACTCCTTTTGCTTTAGTATATGAGACTAAAGCAATACTGCCTATAGAGGTTCAAATCCCATCTCTCAGAATCAGAATGCATGGTCTAGTAACCGATGATGATTACAGAGTGTCCAAGTTGCAAGAACTTGAATTATTAGATGAGTGCAAGAAATTTGCGTATGATCATCTCAAAGTATATTAGAAATAAATGTTTCGAGGCAACAAAAAAAAGCTCAGACATAGAGAATTTTAGGTCAGTGATCTAGTCTTGAGAGAAAACACTAAAAATCAATCCCATCAAGAATGCAAAGGAAAGTTTGAACCCAACTGGCTGGGTCCCTTTGTTGTCACTGCTACTTTTGGCTCTGGAGCCTACCAAATCTCAACGATAGAAGGAGAACAACTCTGAGAATCGATTAATATTCTTCATCTAAAGAAATTCTATGCCTAGACATTTAGTATATGGAAAATGTCATGAAAAAAATCTAAAAAATAGAAAAAGTTCTAAAAAATGATCATCCTGATGAAAACCTAGCAATAGGCGCTTTGATGATAAAAAAAAATTAAAAAAGTGAAAAATACAAGAAAATTTGAAAAATGCAAAAGAACAAAAAAAGAAGAAAAAGAAAAAGTGCCTTGTGAAAACCTGGTAAATAGGCTTCTTGTAGCAAAAATAGAATCTATGCCAAGATGGTGAAAACCAGGTAAACATGCACCACTTGTATGCAATGCTCCATCTATCAATGCAATCTTGGTACTTTCCTAGCTTTCTATCCTGTTTTAGTTTGTACATATCTCCTGATGTTTTCGCATCTTGCAATTCAATAAAGTCAGTCTGTGCACCAAACAACAAGAGTCTGCAACTAATAAATGTTTACAACTTGGGGGAAATCCTAGTCATATCCTATGGTTCTCAATACCTCAGATGAGTCATATCCAGTTAGTATCCTTCAATGCTTTATCTGAGTCATTTCTTTTGTCTCCCTACCAGTTAAGAATTTTTGCAACTGATACCAACACAAACAAACACATTACTACAACAAAACAATCTCTGAGATATGTTTTAATCTTTGTTGGAAACTGCAATTGAAACAATTGTTGTATTGTCATTGATGTCAAACCTTAACTACTAAGACAATTTCTATCTAGGAAAGTACCATATCTATTGATTGGTGAAGAGGATTAGGCAAGGAGATAACAAGAGAACCTAAGGAAAGGTTGAGTTATTTGATACTTCAATGGGTACTTGATTAGTTGACAAATTGATAAGATAATGTATTATTTATCTAAGTAAGAAGAAAGACTAAATAAGTAGGCTTAATCGAGTAAAAGTGAAGAAATATAGTTTAAGCCGAGTGATGTTAGTGTTGACCGAGCACCAGTATATGCCGAGTAAAATTAGTGTTGACCGAACATCAGTTTATGTTGAGCGACAGGAAATTACCGAGAAAAGACAGTGTTAGTCGAGGAAGATAGTTTGTAGAGATGACCGGGGCATGCAGTTGTGACCGAGGAGAAGAAAACAGTATTAACCGAGTGTCAATAATTTACATTTGGAGAAATAATTGAGATTCCCATCCGACATGGTTGAATTCTTGGGATATGTAAATCATGTTGACTTCATTAATGAATTGTATAGAGAATTTAATGCATGGTAAATCATTTTATTATCGATTCAATGATAATTTTGAAGATGTATCTAGAAGGAAGGATGAAGAACATAATGATGGAAGGATTCAATGAATCTGACCTAAACCTAAAATCTACAGAGGAGAATAAGCAGTAAAAGATGGATCTACCTAATTAGAGAGGTATAAAAGAAAACTTAATTGTGAGGATAAGTAGAGAGGAGTTGATTTTGTTGATGTTATTGACTGATAAGTCTAAGTAGAAGGTTGAAGTTGAGCAGAGTTGTGATTTCTTGAAGTGAATTCTGAGTAGATTAGTGATGGAGATGGAAATGAAGCTTAGTCAGTAAATCAACATATATGTGCTAAGTGGATTTGTATTTGCAAAGTGAGTTGTATGTTTTTTAGATTAGAAACTACTGTTACTTTCTAACCTTTGTATCAGTCTAAATCCTTTAATAAAGGTTGACCTAATAATCATTGTATAAATCCTTTAATCAAGGTGGCATTCTAATGGAATGTACTTAAATCCTTTAACCAGGTCACTTTTGATAGAGTGTTTAAATCCTTTAACAAGGTCACACCTAGCAGTGTGTTTTTAAACCTTTAATATGGTTGGTTTTTCACAAAGCTCACTTCAGAAGAGTGAAATATCAATAGCATGTTACAAAGTGGTTTTTGCCAAGTTGGGTTTCCACTATAATTCTAGTGTTATACTTGTGTGAATGTTTTGATGTGAATGTTGTTATATTCTGCAAGCTATTTACATTAGATAGTGGACTACATGTTATATGTTTCTGAGATATGTTATAGAGACCGAGTTGTATTGCTGATTAGATCTGAGATTTTTGAAGTGCTAGAAAGTTCATTTGGTACATTTGGACCTGAGATCAACTGATTCACCCCCCTCTCTATTGTTCTAAATAATTCTAACAATTGGTATGAGAGTTGTTGGTGCTTACAAAGAAAAATTTAAAGGTACTTGAAGCTAATGATCAAGATGTATAAAAAGGAGGTACCAAAGTTGGAGAGAACTTCCCTACATGGAAAAGTTTGATGAAATTGCATCTAGATGGTATTGGTGATTCAATGAAGTACTATGTGGAACATGACTATGTTATACCTGCTGCACCTTTGACTGCCGAGGAGATGAAAGAAAAACAAGAACATAATCAAGCAATGTTGGAGATTGCATCTGCCTTAAGCTATCCTGAATTTAAAGATATCAAAGACTGCACTACTGCAAAGAAAATGTGGGATACTCTTGCAACTACCTATGGTGGTGATACAATTGTACTGAGAGAAAAAGTTGAAAGCTTGAGACGTAAGTTTGATGAAATGAAAATGCAAGAAGGTGAAAATATTGCTCAGTACTTTGGTAGAATTAAGGAGATAGTGAATGCTATTAGAGGAGCTAATGGAATCATTGATGATGAGACTGTTATTGGTAAGGTATTGAGAACTTTTCTTCCTATCTATGCTATTAGAATTTCTGCAATTCAAGAATCAAGATGTAACCTTGGTAATATTCTAACTTTGGAAAGTCTTGTTGGTAGGCTTACTGCTTTTGAGCTATCTACCTATGATAACTACACTATTCCTAATATTGAAACTGTATTTAAGTCACAAATGGTTTTGCATAATTCTAAGAAATAAAAAGAAAAATGTGTGAGAAGTGACAGTGATAGTGACACTTTTGATGAGGAATTAGATGATCTTGAGGCACTCATGGCTAGAAGACTAAAAAGAGGAAAAAGAAAATACAAAGGTAAACTTCCTATAATCTATTTTTCATGTAATAAAGTTGGCCATATTGTAGCAAGATGTCTTGATAGGACTGACAAGGATGAGGAAAGGAAAGAAAGTACAAGGATAAGAGAGATAATAGAGATCACCAAAGGTACATAGACTACAAGGACATATATTGTTGAAGAGGAAACTGAAAGTGATACTGATGCTTGTGATATTGAAGTAGTTTATGTTTCTATGAAAGATGATTCTGATGAAGATGAGAAAATTGCACTTATTTCTTATATGAGTAAAGGTGACAAATGGATTATTGATAGTGGTTTATCACATCATTGGATACCAAGTGGAGTTTCATCATAGAAAGGCTAAAATATTTGATACCACTGGTGAACTAATTGGAAGTGGAGAACAAACTAGAGGTAACTTGTTCTATCTAGACCTATATGAGGAAACATGTTTGTTTGCACAATTTGATAATGTATGGTTATCGCATAAGAGGTAGTTTCATGTGAATTTTGACAATCCAGTAAATATTAGTAAAAAGAAGAAAGTTAGAGGATTGCCAAGATTGAAGAAACCTAATAATGTGATGTGTAAATAGTGTCAATTGGGAAAAATGACAGTCTAGTTTTAAGAGCAAGACATATACTTCTGAAAATATTTTGGAATTGGTTTATACTGACCTTTGTGGACCTATGGGTGTACAAAGTTATTGTGGTGATAAGTACTTTATTCTATTTGTTGATGACTACACTAGGATGATGACTATAATATTTTTGAAAGAAAAATCTGATGCATTTTAGTTATTTAAGTGGTATTTGGAAAAAGTTGAAAAAGAAATAGGTAGAAGCCTGAAATGTTTGAGATCTGACTGAGGTGGAGAGCTTATATCAAATGAGTTCAATATGTTTTGCAATGATAGAGGAATCAAGAGATAGATGTCTGCACCAAGAATACGTCCACAAAAATGGCATAACAGAGAGAAGAAACAGGTCAATTATGGATTGTGCAAGAACACTGATGATTGCGAAGAATGTTGCACAAAAATACTAAAGAGAAGCTGTAAGTACAACTATTTATACCTTAAACCGAGTACAAATCAAGAAAGGTACAAATGCTACACCTTATGAGTTATGGTATGGATATGCACCTAATGTGAAATATTTTAGAATTTTTGGGAGTAAATGCTATATACTAAAAGGCAATAGGAATAGAAAATTTGATACAAAAAGTGCTGAAAGCATATTCCTAGGTTATTCCACTAAGAGAAAAGCTTATAAGTGTTTCAATTATAACACTAACAAAGTTGTGGAAAGTGCAAATGTGAGAGTTGATGAATATGCAGAAAAGAATGAACTGGAAGGAAAGCAAGAACTTAAAGATTATAGATCTTTTATTTACATGGAAGAAGGAGAGACAAGTAACACACTTGAACCAGATGCAAAGTCACGAATAAGGAATGCCGAGCATCAGGAGGGTCGAGCATCAAGAGGTGTTGCCGAGCAATCAAAAGATGAAAATGATAATTTGCATGATGAACCTGAAGATCAAGGAGAAAATAAATTTGAACCTGCATTGGCATAGTATGTAAGAAGACATCATAAGCCTAAGAAAATCATTGGAGATAAAGAATCTGGAGTCTTGACTAGAAGTAAGTTGAAAAACCCTACATGTAATTATGTGAGTTTGAGCCTAAAACTATAAAAGATGATTTAGATAATGATGATTGGATACAAGCTATGAATGAAGAAATTGATTAGATAGAAAAGAATTATACCTGGACTCTGGTGTCGAAACCAGAAGATAAGAATGTTACTGGAACAAAATGGGTATTTAGAAATAAGCTAAATCAACATGGACAACTCACAAGAAATAAGGCAAGATTGGTATGAAAGGGTTATGCACAATACGAATGAATAGACTATGGAAAAATATTTGCCCCTACAACAAGGTTAGGAGTGATAACTCTACTTGCATATGTTGCATACAAAGATTTCAAAGTTATCAAATGGATGTCAAATCTGCATTTGTGAATGGTATATTAGAAGAATAAGTATACATTGAACAACCTTAAGGATTTGTTGACCCAAGCAAGAAAAATATGGTTTGCAAATTAAACAAGGCATTGTATGGATTGAAACAAGCCCCTAGAGCATGGTATGAGAAACTGCACAATTATTTGATAAAGATTGGATTTTCAAGAATAAATGACAACAACAATTTGTATATGAAAATTGAAGAAGGTAAATGGATTTTGTTAGCTGAAATTTTTGTTGATGATATCATATTTGGAGGACAAAATGCCATATGTCAGAAATTTTCAAATGAGATGCAAATTGAGTTCGAAATGTCTATGTTTGGTGAGATAAAATTCTTTGTTGGATTACAAGCTTATCAGATGGAGAAAGGTATCTTTATCTCTCAATCTAAATATGTTACAGAGATACTAAAAACTTTTGGTATGGACGATTACAGACCAGTAAGTACTCCTATGGCTACTAGACATAAACTATCTAAAACTGATGATACTGTTGAAGTGAATCAAGCCCTATATAGATCTATGATTGGAAAGCTACAATATGTTGTCCACAGAAGACCGAATATAGCCATAGTAGTTGGGATTATGGCAAGATTTTTTGTCAATCCTAAGGAAAATCATATGATGGCAGTGAAGAGAATACTAAGTTATCTGAAAGGGATAGAGGATTATGGATTGTACTACAAGAAGAATGAAAAATTTGAACTGAGAGTTTACACTGATGCAAATTGGGCTGGAAATGTTGATGATAGACAAAGCACAAGTTGTGGAGCATTCTTTCTAGGAAAGAGATTAGTCTCTTGGACAAGAAAGAAATAGAATTGCACTTCCCAATCTACAACAGAAGCTAAGTATGTAGCAACTGCAGTGAATTGTTCAAAGTTGGTATGGATCAAGCAATTGTTGAAAGGAAGGAAAGACGAAATCACTAAGCCAGTTGTTATTTTCTATGATAACACAAGTGCTATTACTATATTAAAAAATCTAGTAATGCACAAAAAGGCTAAGCATATTGATATCAAGTATCACTACTTGAGAGAGCTAGTACAAGACAAAGAAGTGAGAATGGAATATGTGAATACAAAGGAACAATTAGCAAACATAAAATCTTTACCTAAGGATTCTCATGAATATCTTAGAGGTAAACTAGGGGTGATTCCCCTAATTGAGGCTACATAGTCAACTAGGAGCACTGCATCAAATGTGCTACATAGAATATCTGACAAATTGATGCAGAAAAGGTCACACTTTAGGAGTTGCCTAGAGTTGTGAGAAGCATAGAAAAGATGATAATTAGTCATAAGTAAGACGACAGAGGGAGAAATACAACATATTGAATTGACATGAAGACATTTACATGAAGAAGATGTAAGTGATAGATATTGTTTTGGCATTGTTGTCAAAGAGGGAGAGATTTAGATGAAATCATAGAGGAAGAGATTTAGAGAGATCTAAGATTCAGAGGGAGTAATTGTGTGCATGGTCAAGCAAGGAAAAGATATTGAGAATAAGAATGAAGCTAAGGATATTACACAAATATGATGCACAAACAAAGTTTTGGATTGTTTGGTAAAATATGTGTTATTCATGTGGTGTTGCCATCAATTCCAAAGAGGGAGATAGTTGGAAACTACAATTGAAACAATTGTTGTATTGTCATTGATGTCAAACCTTAACTGCTAAGACAATTTCTATCTAGGAAAGTACCATATCTATTGATTGGTGAAGAGGATTAGGCAAGGAGATAACAAGAGAACCTAAGGAAAGGTTGAGTTATTTGATACTTCAATGGGTACTTGATTAGTTGGAACATTGATAAGATAATGTATTATTTATCTAAGTAAGAAGAAAGACTAAAGAAGTAGGCTTAACCATGTAAAAGTAAAGAAATTTAGTTTACGAAGAGTGATGTTAGTGTCGACTGAGTGCCAACATATGCCAAGTAAAATTAGTGTTGACCGAACATCAGTTTATGTTGAGTGATATGAAATTACTGAGAAAAGATAGTGTTAGTCGAGGAAAACAATTTGTAGAGATGATCGGGGCATGCAGTGATGACCAAGGAGAAGAACACAGTATTGACCGAGTGTCAATAATTTACATTTGGAGAAAGAATTGAGATTCCTAGCCGACATGGTTGAATTCTTGGGATATGTAAATTGTGTTGACTTTATTAATGAAGAATTTAATGCATGGTAAATCATTTTATTATGGATTCAATGAGAAGTTTGAAGATGTATCTAGAAGGAAGGATGAAGAACATAATGATGGAAGGATTTGATGAATCTGACCTAAACCTAAAATCTACGGAGGAGATTAGGCGATAAAAGATGGATCTACCTAATCAGAGAGGTATAAAAGAAAACTTAATTGTGAGGATAAGTAGAGAGGAGCTAATGTTGTTGATGTCATTGACTAATAAGTCTAAGCAGAAGGCTAAAGTTGAGAAGAGTTGTGATTGCTTGAAGCAAATTTCGAGCAGATCAGTGATGGAGATGGAAATGAAGCTCAGTCAGTAAATCAACATATATGTGCAAAGTGGATCTGTATTTGCAGGTGAGTTGTATGTTTTTTAAATAAAAAACTACTGTTACTTTCTAACCATTGTATCAATCTAAATCCTTTAATCAAGGTTGACCTAACAGTTATTGTATAAATCCTTTAATCAAGGTGGCATTCTAATGGAATGCACTTAAATCCTTTAACCAGGTCACCTTTGACAGAGTATTTAAATCCTTTAATAGGGTCACACCTAGCAGTGTGTTTGTAAACCTTTAACAAGGTTGAATTTTCACAGAGCTCACTTCAGAAGAGTGAAATATCAGTAGCATGTTACAAAGTGGTTTTTCCCAAGTTGGGTTTCCACTATAATTCTTGTGTTATACTTGTGTGAATGTTTTGATGTGAATGTTGTTATATTTTGCAAGTTATTTACATTGGACATTGGATTACATGTTATATGTTTCTAAGATATGTTATAGAGTCCGAGTTATATTGCTAATTAGATCTGAGATTGTTGAATTACTAGAAAGTTCAATTGGTACATCTAGACCTGAGAACAACTGATTCACCCCCCCTCTCCGTTGTTCTAAATAATTCTAACAATCTTTTTGTATGTTGACTGTTTCACATGAGATTTTTGCATATTATGTCCCTTGAGCTACTTAATGATGTCCTTTTATAGGATTAAAAGAGGCAATGATGGGGGCATGATATTTTATTTGTTTTTTGCTTTTGAGTGATTTCTTACTCCTATGAAATGAGACATTACCCAAGGATGTGAACGATAAAGGGTCACTGCAGGTACATTTATTATTTTATGACATGACTCACCTAGAGTCATTGAAAATAAACTCTTACTCATATTCACATTAGAGCAAGGATAAAATCCCCACTACTTGGTGTGTTTGTATGCAAGGCGTATTTAGGTCATCAGAACATTTATGATTTGATTCTTATACAAATTACTAAATAAAAATGGACATGATATTCATGTCATCCCGACTCTTGTGCCTTGGTGCTTATATCTAATCTGAAAAATTTGACTCAACATCAATATTCATATGTTCATGGTTGCATAACCGGTGAACATTGTATTGACATCTAGTGTTACCAAAATATTCAGTGATGAGAAATGACCAACAAAAGATCAATGACTAGGTCCTAGGTTGCATTTCATTTGTTTTTTTGCATTGTGTCTGGTTGCATGTCATTCATGTTTTGAATTCAGGATAGTAATTCATGTTTCAAGTTTGCACTTAAAACATCAAAAGATTGAGGGTAATGTAAAGGTCACTTCAATTGACAAGCAAGCAGTCATCATCTCAAGTTAAACATCCTTTTTGACAAAGACCGAGCACTTGAATTCTTCATGTACCTATTAAATCATCATGTGGATTTTTGTATTCACATTTTCATAATCATTTCATTCATCCATTGCATAGATACATTTGCATCATTAGAACATAACACAGAAGTGCATTTTCATAATTCATACAATATTCAAAGTATATTTATCATGCATAATCATACATACATTGAAAGAGAATAACATTGCATACATTTTACATCACATGATGAACCAAATCATAAATCAAATTTACAAGTGCAATGAAGTCCAACCAATAAATCTCATATATATATATATATATATATATATATATATATATATATAGTACAATCGGGGCACAATGTGCATATAATACATCATCAATGATGAGCTACAATGAGCTATATGTGTACATAAAAAATAGTCAAAATCTACAAAAAATGAGGACACAATCATGTTAGCTCTATGTCCGATCCTCTCCATCAGGTGCAAGTCCTCCTTTGATAGGGGCCTCTGGTGGTGAATCTTCCCTTGGTTCCCTCGCTCCCTCAAAGCCCAACATATACTAAGATTAGGATGTCAGCCTCTAACCTAGTGGAACAACTACAAAATATGTTGAAACATAATAAGCTGCCCTGTTGGTCTGATGCACCATGTCTTCTCTTAGGGTCGATGTCTTTGCTTAGGACTCTTGCAGCTATGTGTCCTGCTCTACCAATCTAATCTCCAAAGAGAGTCTCTAGGCTCTAAGCTCCTTGATCTACTAATGGAGTCAACAAATAGTGTCCTAAGGGGTGTGTCTCAAGCCCTCCTCTGCTACATCCTACTCCCCACCCACTGCTACCTCCTCAACTCCCAACTCCTCTCCCCTTGCCCTCTAGTGTCTCACCTTAGCACCCAAGTCAAAATCCAGTGCATCCTCTACCTCACCCATGGGAACATCTTGTTCAGCTTCCAGAACCTCCTCTTCACCTATGGTGCTACCAATGACACCTAGAGACCCACCCTCTCCCCTGGTGTACCTTTGTTGCATCACTGACAATATCGATAATGGAATCACACACGGACTAGGGGCATGTCTCACATTTGGTACCTATTGTGCTAGGGCACCAATCACTCTCTACATAGGAGGAGTCTGCTGTGTAGGAAAAATATGAGTATCCTATCTCCTTTGACCCCTTCTATGGAGAGCACCTATAACATCAAGTGCCTCCTCCATAGTGGGAATCATCTCTATAGGATTTAAGAAATGTAGGAAGGGGTGCTCTACTAGGTGTGCTCTATAAGCATCTATCACTCTGACATCTATCACCTATTCCCTGTAATCCCAATCCTGGCTATATAGACCACTATACTCCTGCATACATATGACATATGATAGTTGTGGACTCCACCCTAGTCCCATTTCTCGCACCTATAGAGTATATGATGCGAAGTCCTGAGGGGAATCCTGTATCAACCCATACTTTCTCCATACCCATGTAATAATGAATCTCTCTAATACATTGGTTGATTGACCAATGATCGGGCAACTCTCACAAAAGTAACCAAACTGAGCTCTAGCTATGAGCCATGCCTCATCCTATAAATATGGTCTCCAGAAACCATATGTCATATTGTCCAAGACCCGTTTCTAGTACTTAGTTTGACTCATCCTCACCTAGGTCACGTACCTTGCATACCTGTAGACTAGAGGCTATTGAGGCTGTCTCTCATCACCACATATGGGCCTACAAATCGGGATATCCTCCCATGCCCATACCTGTAAAACTATAACTTCATGGGCGAAGATCTTGGTGACATGCATCTCAGAGAACATATGTGCTAATAGGCACTGGCCCCATCCAAGCTCTGCAGGATGAGCCATCAACCTATGCACCATTGGAGCCCAACCCATAAGGAAACTATTCTTCTCATGATTTGACATGATGACCCCTCTGATCATCCTAACTAATATGCACTCTAACTTGTGTGTCTGGCCATAAATTT
Organism: Chamaecyparis obtusa; assembly: GCA_027943335.1. NCBI lineage: Eukaryota > Viridiplantae > Streptophyta > Pinopsida > Cupressales > Cupressaceae > Chamaecyparis > Chamaecyparis obtusa. The sequence continues at coordinate 1,050,194 of BSBK01005180.1, forward strand.
GCACTAAGGTCTCCCATGGGATCTACTGAGCTATCTTCTTGTCCGCTCAAAATATAGTATAGAATGACTGTAGACCTATGTTCCCTGAGCTAATATAGTCAGGATGGGGACCATGGAACAAAATCCTCAAGGTGCGATATACATCCTCCAGAGTAATTGTGATCTCCTTGGTAGGTAGGTGGAATTTTTGGGTCTCTGAATGAAATCGCTCTATCAATGTTGTAAGAAGGCCACAATTTTCCCCGATCTGAGGCAAACCAATCAGGTGCTCAAAGCCACAGGAAGCCAAATAAACTCTCATCGGGTCTGGTAATGAAATGCAAAGCCTCTGTGTAGTTGGGTGAGTCACTCTCACATGAATATCTGGATACCTAATCTACAAACACAAAAGAGAAGAGAGTGACATCAGTAAATCGATCTAAATCAATGCAAAATGCACACAAATTAGTAAAGTAAACATTTTGAAAGGTGTAATAAATGTCCTAAAATCCAGCTGAGCAATCAAAAATTTCAAAAAAAATGCGTTAAGTACCCTAAAAATGCTCATTATTTTTCATATGGAAATTTAGGAAATTAATAAACTAGCATCAAGTGTCGTACGACAATCAACTACAACTCATACGATACTTAACCTAAAATGACACTAGACAGTGTGTCGTACGAAAAATAAAGGAGCTCAAGAAATGTGGTATGAGAAATGGGTCTTTCCCGTATGATACCCACATGAAACGTACACAACAATGGAACTAAAGTTGAATTGTCATACGATAATGTACCAAGTGTCGTATGACAATCTGTGAGTCAAAAATTGAAAATGAAATTTTTTTTCTAAAACTTCAAAAAAATCAATTAAAATGTGCTAACTTGAATGCAAAGAAGAGTTAAGAAGTTCACTTATCGGATTACCATACTATCGGGGCCTCTGATACCGTCGGGAATGCTCAAATCGATGTGAGGGCACTGGAATCACCATTTTCTTGCTCAAAGGGCTCCATAAGCTCTGAAAGTCAAACGACACAAATGATTTAAAAAATGACCCTTTCGGCCTTATATAAGTTGACCTGATTTTCAAAATTGCTTCGGTTAGCGTGAAAATGATACCCCCAACTAATTTCGACGTCCTAAATCCATTTTCGGGATCAAAATCAAAATCTTAGATTGTTTCATTTGTCAAAATCGTGATTTAAAATTTGGACACAAGACGGTCGACTGCTTGCATAATCGATCTTCATGACATCAATAAAATCCAAATATCAACCTATTTGAACATCTTACATCAAAATTTTAGAAATTCAACTTGGTTAACCATGGTCAACCCATGGTCAAACCTAGTCAAACTTGGTCAATGGGACCTCTAAACGATGCAGAATACATCCCCAAACGTATACAACCAATTCCAAAGTCGATCACACAACCTCACAGCAAATCAAATTGGTTTTCTTGCCAGATTTCAATTTTAATCCGGAAGGGGGCATGGTATTACACATCATTAATCAAAATATGTCAATCAAATCTTCTTCAACAATCAAGACAACAAGCAAGTCTAATTGTTGACTCAATCAAAGTCCTCGTCGTTTGGGGCCTATTAGATTCATCAAAATCCATATCAATTTGGTATTCTCTTAATCTTGTAAACTGTATCAACAATTCATAACCATCAGTTTAGATGTGTTATTTCCTTAATTCTTTGTAATTGAAGGGTTCAGAGTTGGTATCCTTTTGATTCCTTTGGACAAGGAAGTCTGGAGTTAGGATATTCAATTCCTTGTAATCATAAGGTTTAGAATTAGGCATTTTATCACTTCTTCATAATCACAGGTTTAGAGTTCTATTGTTGACATCATCTTTGACTCTTTGGACAATCAGGACTTGAATCAACATCTTCAAACCTTTCAATCAATTTCTATCTCAGAATCGATTAATCAAATTAGGATCAGTTTCTCCACCACATAATTGACTTTGTGTCTTAACAAAATGATTTATCTTTGAACCACTGCACTTCACAAAATAATTCAAAGAGGCAAAATGTAATACCCCAAAAATGGGCTTCACTACCATTAACTACCTATATCAACAAATCGATCAAAATCGACCCTAAAGTCCTAACCTAAGGCACATCTGCATATCAAGCTATCAAAACCCTAATCAATTTTATCACAAATCTGCATCGAGGAATATTCCTAAATATTCCTAATTTATCCTAATTATCTTTAATTAAATATTATTTGGCGATAAATGATATTATGTGATTTATCCTAACTGTGATTAATTGAATATATTGAATATTTAATTAATTAAACTTCATTCATCCACTTAATCACTTTAATTATATTTAATTAAATTATTCTTAAATAATACTATTTATTTGACCATTATTCAAAAACTCTAAAATAATTGATTGAAAATTTATTTAATTGATTAATTTGAATTGTCAAATTGATGATATGATTTTTTAATAAAGATTGATTTAATAATTGATTAACCCACAAATCAGTTATTTAATTGATTAAATCAAATGGGTTGAGAATAAAACACATGGAAATTAAATAAATCAATAATTATCTACACAAAAATTAGAAGGTCAGTTAACTCAAAATCAACTTTTTGATTCATTCTGTTAAGTTTCTAAACTCAAGACTTGATTGTGAGTTATAAAGCTGATTTTCATGATCTCAACATCTAATTGTGAGTCATAAAGCTGATTTGCATGATTATCAAAAGCTAACTGTTTCTAATTCCATGTTGACTTGCCAATCAATCAGATTCAATTAGGGAGTATTTTTTGGTTTTTCCACGAGTTGTTAGATCTTGGGTTTTCTATATAAATGACCCTTGGTTCTTCACAAAAAAAGAAAGGAGAGAGAGTGCAATCTTGAGAATAACAACACTATACTATCGAGTTCTTGATTGATTGTGTCATTTTTTAGATCAATTTCTATTCATTTCTTAGTTTTGCATTCATAGATTTGATTAGATTTTATTGTTATCAAGTTTTTATTATCATTTTTCATCTAGATTAATCATTGTTATAGCATAGAAAACTATAAAAATATAGCTTAATCTTGCATCCATTTCAATTCATTTAGCATTTAAATCCTTTGTATAGATGTTGCATTGTCACTGGTCTCGGTCAGAATATGAGAATACTATACTCACATCTTTTAGAAGGCAGTAGATCACCTGATTTATGATAGATTTGGTGATTATCTACATATTTATCATTTATTTGTAGTGTTTTACTGAAGTGTTGTAGCTTAGGTACAATTTTCACACACACACTACTAACCAAGTATTGTACCAACAACTACCAATACCTTCTAGACCATGGGAATCAATCTCCATGGATTTTGTTATGGGCTTGCCAAGAACCAAACAAGGTTTTGACAATGTTTTTTTCATTGTGGATAGATTCTGTAAAATGGTACACTTTTTTCCTTTTAAAAGCGCAAATAATGCTTCCCATATTGTTCATCTCTTCTTTATAGAGGTTTTTAGAATTCACGGTCTTCCAAAAACAATAGTTTCAGACAGGGATGTCAAATTCTAGGGACATTTTTGGAGAACACTCCACAAGAAATTGGGCACAACCCTAACCTACAGTTTATCATATCACCCCCAAAATGATGGCCAATCAGAAGTGGTGAATAGATCCTTAGGAAACTTCCTAAGATGCCTCACAAAGAAACAATCATAGAGTTGGGATATAGTGCTTCCTCAAGAAGAATTTACTTTTAATGACTCACTAAATAGGTCTATTGGAAAAAATCCTTTCCAAATAGTATATGGACTACATCTTAGGGGACCATTGGATCTTGTATACCTTCCTTCATGCTTTAGAGTTAGTGCTCAAAGTGAGGAATTAGCTAAACTAATTTCACAAGTACAAGAAGAAGTTAAACAAAAGTTACATCAGATCAATCTCAAGTATAAAGAACAAGTAGATACGACGAGGAGAGAAGTTCATTTTAAAATAGGGGATAGAGTGTGGGCTTATCTTAGAAAAGAGAGACTTCCTAAGGGAAAGCACTAAACTTCATATGAAGAAAGTAGAACCATGTACCATCCTACACAAAATGGGTGAAAATTCTTATGAGATTTCTCTTCCCCCTACTCTCTCTATTTCTCCTATATTTAATGTTGCAAATCTTACTCTTTTCAAGGGTGACATAGGTACCTTTGATGTACATGACAATGATGTTGAACTAATTGATGATACCTATGTTACTACTCTACCACCTAGTCAACTAGTTCAGTTGGACAAGATCCTTGAATCCAAGGTGCTAAAGAAGACTAGGAAACAAACATACGTGCAATATTTAGTGACATTGAAGGGGCTCCCAACCATATATGCAACTTGGATGACAGAAGACCAAATCAAACAACATGGCTCAACATTGGACCAACTCAACTAAAGTAGGAACTTGAGTTCTAAATCTCAAGGGGAGTATGGTCCAGGGGCACCTCCATTAAATGATTACTTTTACCACCCATGGGATCCCCAAGTGGTCCTAGTTATGTTTGTCTTAGGTTAGTAGTGAAACTTTTGTCATTAATACAATTGAAGGCCTAGTTCCAAGATTTGGCATTTATAAGCCACTTGGTCAACTATGGTAATGGATCCAACAAACTCTAGATTTTAGGGTATTTTAGTGATTTTGATGGTTTTATCCTAGTTTGATCCACATAGGGATTATAGACTACAAAATAAGAAGAAATTTCTCACTAGGAGCAAAAGGTACAAAATTGCACAAAAGTTTCTTAGTAACTTTTCTAGCAACTATGACAACTTTTTGAAAGTTAGTGTAACTAACTCCCAAATGGATAAGAGGTTTAAAAATACATTGTAAACCATTGGGAGAGATTTCATATAGCCCTATCAGGTAGGTGGAAGGTAATACATATGTAATTTTGTATCCGATTAATAAAATAACTTTATTTTCCTACAAATCATGTTGTTATAGTATAGTGTATAGAAAAGTACAACCTCAAACCCTTGAACAACCTACCATTCTGGATTCTTGGTGGAAGTACCTTTCCAATGCATTTGGTTTGGTGATTAGATATGTTTTCTATCTCAAGATATCTTCATTTTTGTCTCTGCTACTCATATTTGGTGCTAGACCTAGGGTTTCATCCTTCTAATTTGTTTTCATAGCATTCCCACCATGGAAAATTAATGACCCCTAATGGAATTCTAACCTTACATGTATTCTTTTATATTCTACCTGTTCGAGTTTGTACCATGCAGGGAGATGGGAGTTTAAGGATTCCCTAGGTGTATATCAACTATGTATGCACCTTTCCTGAACATGTCATCAAGTAGATATCCTTCCAAGAACTTGGCACTAGAGGCTATAACTTGGGATTTGAAGATTTTTTAGATTCCCCTTCACGTTCCAACAACTATTTGGAGAGGAAGCCATTGGTTTCTGGTACTTCTTTTGCAATTAGAGCCCTAATTATCCCTTTAGGCCAAGACCTAATTTACTGCATCTCCTATCTTGTATGACTTGCCAGACTTTGGTGCTTTGGGATAGTCCCTAGATTCCCCCTACTCTCTCTATTTCTCCTATATTTAATGTTTCAAATCTTACTCTTTTCAAGGGTGATACAGATTATTTGATATAAATGCAATGATGTTGAACTAATTGATGATACCTATGTTACTCTCTACCACCTAGTTAACTAGTTCAGTTGGACAAGATCCTTGAATCCAAGGTGCTAAAGAAGACTAGGAAACAAACATACATGCAATATTTAGTGACATTGAATGGGCTCCCAACCATAGATGCAACTTGGATGACAAAAGACTAGATCAAACAACATGGCTCAACATTGGACCAACTCAACTAAAGTAGGAACTTGAGTTCTAAATCTCAAGGGGAGTATGGTGCATGGGAACCCTCCATTAAATGATTACTTTTACCACCCTTGGGATCCCCAAGTGGTCCTAGTTATGTTTGGCTTAGGTTTAATAGTGAAACTTTTGTCATTAATCCAATTGAAGGCCTAGTTCCAAGATTTGTCATTTATAAGCCACTTGGTCAACTATGGTCAAGGATCCAATAAACTCTATATTTTAGGGTATTTTAGTGATTTTGATGGTTTTATCCTAGTTTGATCCACATAGGGATTATATACTACAAAATAAGAAGAAATTGCTCACTAGGAGCAAAAAGTACAAAATTTCACAAAAGTTGCTTAGCAACTTTTCTAGCAACTATGACAACTTTTTGAAAATTAGTGTAACTAACTCCCAAATGGATAAGAGGTTTAAAAAGACTTTGTAAACCATTGGGAGAGCCTTCATATAGCCCTATCAAGTGGGTGGAAGGTAGCACATATGTAGTTTTGTATCTGATTAATAAAATAACTTTATTTTCCTATAAATCACGTTGTTATAGTATAGTGTACAGACAAGTACAACCTCAAACCCTTGAACAACCTACCATTTTGGATTCTTGGTGGAAGTACCTTTCCAATGCATTTGGTTTGGTGATTAGATATGTTTTCTATCTCAAGATATCTTCATTTTTGTCTTTGCTACTCATATTTGGTGCTAGACCTAGGGTTTCATCCTTCTAATTTGTTTTTATAGCATTCCCACCATGGAAAATTAATGACCCTTAATGGAATTATAACCTTAAATGTATTCTTTTATATTCTACCTGTTTGATTTTGTGCCATGCAGGGAGATGGGAGTTTAAGGATTCCCTAGGTGTATATCAACTATGTATGCACCTTTCCTAAACATGTCATCAAGTGGATATCCTTCCAAGAACTTGGCACTAGAGGCTATAACTTAGGATTTGAAGATTTTTTAGATTCCCCTTCATGGTCCAACAACTATTTGGAGAGGAAGCCATTGGTTTTTGGTACTTCATTTTCAATTAGAGACCTAATTAGCCCTTTAGGCCAAGACCTAATTTCCTACATCTCCTATCTTGTACAACCTGCCAGACTTTGGTGCTTTGGGATAGTCCCTAGATTCCCCCTACTCTCTCTATTTCTCATATATTTAATGTTTCAAATCTTACTCTTTTCAAGGTGATGTAGATACCTTTGATGTACATGACAATGATGTTGACCTAATTGATGATAGCTATGTTACTACTCTACCACCTAGTCAACTAGTTCAGTTGGATAGGATCCTTGAATCCAAGGTGCTAAAGAAGACTAGGAAACAAACATACATGCAATAGTTAGTGACATTGAAGGGGCTCCCAACCATAGATGCAACATGGATGACAAAAAACTAGATCAAACAACATGGCTCAACATTGGACCAACTCAACTAAAGTAGGAACTTGAGTTCTAAATCTCAAGGTGAGTATGGTGCATGGGAACTCTCCATTAAATGATTACTTTTACCACCCCTGGGATCCCCAAGTGGTCCTAGTTATGTTTGGCTTAGGTTAGTAGTGAAACTTTTGTCATTAATCCAATTGAAGGCCTAGTTCCAAGATTTGGCATTTATAAGCCACTTGGTCAACTATGATCAATGATCCAATAAACTCTAAATTTTAGGGCATTTTAGTGATTTTGATGGTTTTATCCTAGTTTGATCCACATAGGGATTATAGACTACAAAATAATAAGAAATTGCTCACTAGGATAAAAAAGTGCAAAATTGCACAAAAGTTGCTTAGCAACTTTTCTAGCAACTACGACAACTTTTTGAAAGTTATTGTAACTAACTCCCAAATAGATAAGAGGTTTAAAAATAAGTTGTAAAATGTTGGGAGAGCCTTCATATAGCCCTATCAAGTGGGTGGAAGGTAGCACATATGTAATTTTGTATCCGATTAATAAAATAATTTTATTTTCCTGCAAATCATGTTGTTACAGTACAATGTACAGGCAAGTATAACCTCAAATCCTTGAACAATATACCATTCTGGATTCTTGGTGAAAGTAACTTTCCAATGCATTTGGTTTGGTGATTAGATATGTTTTCTAACTCAAGATATCTTCATTTTTGTCTTTACTACTCATATTTGGTGCTAGACCTAGGGTTTCATCCTTCTAATTTGTTTTTCTAGCATTCCCACCATGGAAAATTAATGTCCCCTGGTGGAATGCTAGCCTTACATGTATTCTTTTATATTCTACCAGTTCAAGTTTGTGCCATGCAGGGAGATGGGAGTTTAAGGATTCCCTAGGTGTATATCAACTATGTATGCACCTTTCTTGAACATGTCAGGAAGTGGATATCCTTCCAAGAACTTGGCACCAGAGGCTATAACTTGGGATTTGAAGATTTTTTAGATTCCCCTTCATGTTCCAACAACTATTTGGAGAGTAAGAAATTGGTTTCTAGTACTTTCTTTGCAATTAGAGACCTAATTAGCCCTTTTGGCCAAGGCCTAATTTTTTTGCATCTCCTATCTTGTATGACCTGTCAGACTTTGGTGCTTTGGGATAGTGCCTATCTTCCAAAAGGTATCCATTTCTATGATTTATTTTCCAAGTCACTTGATACTTTGGGAATTTTGACCCATTTTTTGATTTGTAAAGGCTATTAGCAAATGGTGGGGTTTGTGAAGCAACTACACCCTAGAAGTGTAACTAGTTCAACTTGACTATTGGATCATGTCATTACAACCCCAAATGAGTTAATTATATTATTAGAAACCCACCTTGACTCCTGATAGTGGTTGGCATGCTTTGGAGGCTAATTTGTTGACCCCTTAGGGGCTTGAAATAGGGAACTCCTTATTTGTTGTAACCAACGACTTATTTGGTGAACTAGGAGGCCATTAGGAGTAGGCATTGTGTCCTTGAAGTAAGTTCTACAAGGTGCAAGAGTTAGGGTTCACTACTCTACATAGAGAGTTAAGAAAATTAGTAATACCTCCCCAATATACCCTAAGACTTACATCATTCCTCTTTTCGAGGGGTGCTCCAGAAATAGCTATTTCTTCTTTGTCTTCTCCCTCCATAATCAGCATACCAAATGGGGCTGCCATTGAGGGTTTTGGGGTACCTGGTGTTTGTGAGCCTACAAGAACGTCTCTAAGGCTACAAGTCACACGACCTTCACTGCTTCCTATAATTTTTAGGACCTTTCCACTTGTTCATCTAGTTGTCTCATTAGAGACTTAAGACTTAGGTATCGATTTAGATAGTTGGGACAACTCACCGGCCTTTTTTTTTGTGCGCTTTAGCTTTCCCTCCTATCTAGGTTCTGGAGATGGTTTCCCCCTTTGGATACATGTCCATGAAAATAATCTTTAGATATTTCCATCAAAATAAGCATGGCTCCACTCAATTATTATCCTGGTTATTGCCTTAATACTCAAAATCTCTAGAGTGTCCCAATCTACCAGAGGGAGACCTGACTTGTCAATTCATTCTTCTTTAAACTTAGGTTCTTCAAGAGACCTACTATCTAAATACTTCTATAGATATGATTGAAGGCCAAGACACTCCATCATACACTTTGACATCCTTACATATTTCCTATTTTAGACCTCAAAATCATCCTGGAATTTGTCCCAAAAATAATCTATGTGTGGCTCATGGGGTTGAGACCCCCGGGGCATTATTTTCTTGAGGAATTTGCGCTAATCATAGTTGTAATGCCTAAGTATAATTTTTCCTAAGTCAAAACTATTTATCTCGTTCTATGCCTACTTGGAAGCGGTGAGGGATTAGGTGTACTTGTCACATGTGATGGGGAAATAAATCAAGGCAATCTTCTTTATTTCCAATAGGTCATTCACCTCAAGAATCTATTGAAAAAACTCTAACAAAATAATTTTATCCCCGTAGTGCTTTGATAGCAAGAATGGGTTCCCTATGAACCCAGTGACTTGAATGTAGGTGAATTGTGAGAACTCGATGAAATAACATCCCCATGGGGTGATCATGGCCATTTCCTCTAGAGACATCTTGAAACCTACATCCTTGGTTAGCGCCTTAATTCTATTATGTACAAAATCTTTGTTGACCCTATAAAAATTCTAGAAACACTCATCACATTGGATCTTGGAAAAATGATCCCATGGGGGAGACTGTCTCATTTTTGTTCTAAAGACACCAATTGTGTCCAGTTCCTTGATTCCTCCATGATGTTAGGCTAGTGACCATAAGGAAAAATAAGTCATGTATTTTTTTTTTATCTCCCTCCACCTTCCTCATATGTGCACCTAGGTAGTTGGAGATAATAGTAGCCTAATAAAAGTAGTACTTGTTGGAGGTTATGCAAAATAGTACATCCATAGAGAGAACTCCTAGGAATGAGGCTGGCCGAAAACCCTGCACAAATATATGATTCCTACCTAGATTGGCTCTTTGAAATTAGCGCGAGGAATATCCATCTTCATTTTCTTGAAGTCCCCATGGGGGCTTTGTAACCATTCTTTGTTGAAGTGACGTTGGATCACTTCTTTCACTGCTATAAATTATGCGAGAGAAGAAGCCCTAGGCATGGTAACTACATCCTTGAAGAAAGGGATTCTCCAAAATGTGGCAATAGTATCTTGATCCCAAGAGGAAATGGGCACCCCAAATGATATCATAGAAACTTGAATAGCCACACTGTAGTTCTTGGTCATGAGAAATATTAATTCTAGAGCCTGCATGGAGTGCATGAAGCATGAGGCTTGCACAATCCTGGATATGAATAGATTGAATGACAATGGGTCATTGGCCCATTTAAACTAGTATACTATTTTTGTGTAAACTCTTTAATTTAGCCCAAGTTCTAAAATTTGAATCTGATATTTCTTGAAGCATGATTTCAATCCAAGACTTGTGAATCGCCCCATATTTCTTATACTTCATCACTAAAGGAAACTTTTCCAAGGCCCTTTCTACCTTTTATTTCCTTTATGGGCCGATGTACAAGCTCAGGAGCTCTAGACTTCTGGGAGGGGATCCTACTACTGCTATCCTTTCAACTTATTACTTACAAGACCAGATGACCATCAGAATGATATAAATGATATAAAACATTTAATACAAGTTTAGGCTCCAGGGACCATTTGTTAAAAAGGCATGTGTGCTAAGAACTACTCGGACATCTAGGTACTTTGATCCTGACATGATCAAAAGTATGGTAGCTAGTTGATGTGACATTTACTTTAATGACAAGTCATTTTCAAGTCAGATATGTTGTCACTTTTTCTTGCAAATTACTATTTGGAAATTAATGTCTTTGACTCTTTGTACCCAATTCTAGATCTACCAGGAAAAGAACAACATTATTGAGGACATGAATCCTCCTTTGACTTTGAGCTCCATAGACATAGGCGGATGTACCTTATTGGTTTACTAAATCATAGCAAACCAAACAGTGGATTGGTGTCTTGAAACATAGATTCAAACATTTTCCAAACAAAACATATAAATTAAATATTTTGAAATGATTTTAAATGACTTTATGCCTTGACCAATGTTATAATCCAAGGGCACAAAGTCTAGATGAGTACACATCCACTAAAATATATCAATGAAAGGAAACCAAAAACGATGAAAGTGATCTATGCCTTACATAGAACTTTCAACAATCTAGTACAAGGTCATCAAATTCTTGAACCCTCCCCAAACCATATGAAATAATACTTGGGACTTATACTTTCCTTGAAAGAAGCCCGTAACTATTCCACAATCTTCCTTATAGATTGATGAACAAGAAATGCCTTACAAATCTAGTTCACAATAAATCCAAAGAAACTCACAAAGATAATCAGATACTAAAAAGGGTTCGAAATAACACCTTCATTAACATATCAAACTTCAAATGTATTCAAGAAGAACAAAGCATCCTCAAAGAAATAACAAGTCACAGAACAGGAGCCCTTTCTAAATGATCGTGGAAATCCCTTTATAGGATAGGGATTGCAACAAGATTTCGATCCATTTAGGGAAAAATTAGGGAAACCTAACTCAACAACTACCATAACAACTAACTACAACATGTAATAACTATAGAAATGACATGCCATAAAACCTAGAGCTATCAGATCAAATATGATCTTCAGTTCAGGCAAAACCCTAACTGGTAAGCAACAAGGAAAGGAAATTCATCATTGAAACACTCTGTGCCTTTAGCTGCATCATAAATTGTAGGACTACTTCACCCACTTCTCCATGGCATGGACACCTTCATCTAGACAAGTGTCACTTCAAAATATTCATTTGATGGTTAACAAGATCAACACTAGTAGATTGTGTTGGAGCTCAAAAATCCAGGATATGTTTTGAGTCCATATTTTGAAATTTTCTCCAAGTGTCAAATCAATGCTTTGAAAGTCTTCAAAAGGAAGCATAGTTCAAGTGCACAGATAAAAGGGGCCTATTGATTTTCACGATGTGTCACTTGGATAGGGTGTTCGTCACCTATCATTTGATATATGTAGTAGGTTTGAGGTCCTAGTTTTCAGATCTAATAAGTTTTTGAAGTGGTCTTTTGGAGGTGCTCCCTAAAATTTGCAGTCTGTTTAGATTTTCACTGAGAAGCCCACTTCGGATGAGTGCATTTATTGCCCTGTGATTGGTCATAACATGCGGGTTCTTGCATCATGCTGTAGGCATGAAAGAGAGTGTTCATGCAAATTTTCAGCCCCCCATGTGCCCCTTTGACCTATTTTCCAGAGCTATTTCATTTGCAGATTATTAAGTTTTACCGAGTGTGCATTGTCCTGATTTCTAAGTAGCTTACTTTGAGGCTTTGTAGTTTGCACCCAGTTCGAGGTCAAGCATAATTAAAGGATGTTCCATATTGTAGACATGGAAGTGTACCTACCTGAGGATTTTGAAGTCTCTACCAATCCATCTGTCCACTTTTCGAAGCCAATTCTAAACCCAATTTCTGCATATTTCACTATTTTATTCCTGAGTATTTCAAACAGGCTAACTTTGGTGTTTAGTTGCACCTCACCCTATGATCCTTTGGGTGAATTAATTATGGATTTGTGTACCTTGTATTGAGGTGAATTAGTGCCTGAGTTTACAGTTCGTGAAAGTTTAGTGGGTGAGTTTTTGAGGCCAGTTCTGGAGGTGATTTGTGTGAATTGGATAGTGCTGGCAGGATCAACTTCACAAAGTAGCCACTTTTAGAAATTTGTAACTTGATGTCAGACACATGTTTTCAAATGGTGATCTGATTCCTTGCATTCCTTGCATATGAGTCTTTTGCCAGATTCAGTGGCTCACCATTACCTCATCTTTTGATATCTTTTATCCATTTCCTTCCAAGACAGTTTGCAATGATTTCAGTTTGTGTTTTCCAAGTTTTTCTGAACAAGTGTTTTCAACTTTTAAAAAACTCCTTCCCTATTTGTCTTTAGGAAAAGCCATTTGATAGGGTGATTATCTATAATGAAAAGTTTATGTTTTCCAACTCTCAAGGTCCAATAATAAGTATTGATCAGTGTTTTGATGGCGTGACTGAGGGCAGTTTATTCATTTTGGCGACTTGGTGAAGTTTTTTAAAATCAAAGTTTTCAATTATCTGGCATTGTCCAAATAGGATCCAATTGGAGATGCCAGTCATTTTGAACATGTTTGAGGTCCGGGTGTTTGAATTCAAATTATTTTTAGGCTGGACTCGCTTGGGGTTCAGCCTGCCTCATCATTATAAAGAAGAGCTCTGCCGTTTTCATTGCATAGACCTAGTTTCCCAAAGAAAAAATATCTTTTTCCTGATATACTACCATGGGTCTTAGTATCTTGTGTCAAAGTTTTAACTCTATAATTTCTTAGAAGAATCTCTCGCGATGGATGTAGACACCTTATTTTAAAGTTTATGTTTGACAAAATGCTTCAGGTGATCTTATTTAATGGTATACAAATATCTCAATATGCACAAAAGTCAAACAAATTACTGGCTATGTCCACCATGCTCAGGGTATCAAAATCCTTCTATCCTTCATGCCATGATTAGTACTCGTATTACCACTAAGGTTTTCAATTTCCCAAAATAAAAATGACTGATTCAGTTCCAGGGTCAGATGAGAAGATTATCATTGTATCAATTGATGATGTCTTGGAAGACAATCTATTTCCTGTCCAAGAAGCTCTTTTGCATATTCAAAGTTAGATTGTTGATCTTGGTCCAGACAAGGATTCTATTATTACTACCAAGCTACTTGTTCCTTCCAATCAAGTTGGTTGTTTACTTGGAAGGGGAGGTTCAGTCATAAAAGAAATGAGGAGAGAAACTCAGGCAAATATAAAATTTTTAACTTGAGAAGACCTTCCTCCATGCACTCTAGAATCAGATGAGATGGTTTAGATTGTAGGTGATATCAAGGCAGCACCAACATGTGAATTAGAGGCAGCCGATAAAATCAAAGGATGCTAATGTTTGGAGTAAATGGAGCTAGCATGTTAAGTGAAGGATGCCAGTGTTTGAAAAGGATGCCACTATCTAAATGGAAGATGATAGCGCATGATAAATGAAAAGCCAACGTAAGAAATGAAGAAAAGCCAGCGTAAGAAAGTTGATGAGATACCAGCGTTTGAAATGAGAGGTTGCATGAAGTTTGAACAATGGATGCCAGCATAGGAAGAATTTGAAGCTACCTGTCCATCACAAACACATACCAGTATATGAAGTAAAACATAGCCAACATTTGATGAAAGATGGAGCTTGAGTAAAATTTTCTGTGGGAGGCTCTAGCAAAAGGCACATGCCCTTCATTTGATACTATTTGTTTGCCATGAGTTCTTGGAGGTGTTGCGTGGCAGCTTTCTACCACGTATGTCTTCTTGTGTGCTTCCCTTTCCTTTGATCTTGTATGCACTTAGTATGGTGCTATACGTGCCCTTGAAGGGAGGGTGGAGTTTTCCTCAACCAGGGGGAGGTAGATGGTGTTGCACACCATAGTTTGTGTGCACTTTCAATACTCAAGAACAAACAAGGAAATAGGAGTGCATGTTTCCACGGAGGTTGCACAATGAATTTGTATGTCCACGCACATTTCTAGTAGCTGGTGCGTGCCCACCAAATAGTTTATGTTTGCGAGCATTTATGAGGGGCGTTTTGAAAGTGGTTTGCATTATGTGGTTTGTCCCACATTTGCCAGGCCTTGTGTTAAAGAAGTATTTAAAAGAAACACCACTTGTCAATGATGTAAAGAGAAGTGAGAGGGAAGCATGGGACCTCTGGATGAGTGTGGGCCCGACCGAGCGCATGACAAGGTATATTTTTAAGGGAAATGATTTATAAACAAGGTAAGATTTATCCCACATTGCCCATGCAGAGGGAAAATGAGTTGTTTATAACCCAAAGTGCACAATAGAATGGTGTCCAAGAATGGATGTTCAGAATGAGGGTTCTTTATACATGCACGTGGTTCAAGGTGCCTAGTTGGTGATGAGTTGGCAATGATGTGGGAGGTGGGTCGCATGCGTCACATAGGATAATTTTGATGAAGTATGCAATGTGTGCCTTGAGATACTTGTTGGAGATTGACGGTGGTCACATGATCGCGATGAGGGAAATTTCCCTATGTAATCATGCGATACAGTGACACATGGCAACTCTGGTGATGTGGTGAGAGGTACAGTTGAGATGCCTGGTTAGAGACCTGAGCCAACCAGAAAGTGCCAAGTGGCACAAGTAAAATACAGGGGTCTGATAGGGTGGTGAGGTGGTCGATCGACCTAATTAGGTTGTGCCATGTGGCACATGTGGGCCCACCAAGATTTTAAATGTGCAGAAGAAAATAAAACAAATTTTAATGTCCAAACTATGTGTTATTTTTTAAATTTTGAGTTTGTCAATTGCTCATATGAAGCTGAAAATTGAAAATGCTGTTGGAGTTTCATTTTTTGCTCAAACATATAAGTATAATATATCGTTGGAAACGTCGGGAAACGATGGTTTCAATGGCAGCATTAAAAATCAATTTTGAGCAAGCAAGAAAGAGCAGTAAGAGCTTTTGTTTCTAAGGTCAGATTTTGGTGGGAAGAGAAGTTGTTTGCATAATTGATCTTTCTAGAAAGAGACATGTGTCATGACATAAGTATCTTTTAGGTCTTCTTTCCTAAGGGATATGTATGAGATCTTTTCATTATTGTAAGGGTTCCTAATTCTCTGTATTTTTTCTCAAAATTAGTCCCAAGTGCTCTGTGGGCTGGGTAGGAGATGTAGGTTTAGTTTTCTGCCTAGTTTCATAACATTGACTGATGACTTTGCTCTCAGTCTAGGGTACATCAGATTGTATTAGGTCATGTTGTTTTTGTAATAAGCAATGCTACTAATTTTTTTCCAATATTGAAGTGGTTTATATTGAAAGGCATTGTGTATACATGTGATGATATAGCATTTTAAATAAAATCCAGGGTTTACGTCTCTCCTATGTGTGTTATTTGTTTGAGTTATGTGTTGATATTCTTTAGGTTTGATCTACGATCAAATTAAATAAGCTTTAGATATAGCACTGACTCTCTGAGGTTGGCACAAGGATATAAGTAGTGTGAATTCAGGAGTCCTTTGATAAAATCCACCTCAGGGTGATAACATTTTCAAAGTATAAAGATCATCAAAGATTAAATATATTTGTTTTTGTATCTCATTTTTGCAGTGAAGATATTGCCCAATGGATAAGGCATTGGCCAGGGATGAGCTTATTATGTGTAAATGACCGCCTGATGGAATTTTGTTGTATTCCTAAAACATTTGATACAAATTTATCAAAAATATGTGAAGTATTGTGACCTACCTATTTCGCCTCATCTTATGGTAATGGAGAATCAATGAATGAGTGGTTCTCATTTAGTATTTTCTTACCATCCATCTTTTATATTTAAATCTAGTCAATGATTAGTGAAATAAGTTTTGTTTTACTAGATTAGGAGCACCCTCCTTGGTTTTGTAGAGCCATAAGTGCAGAGGGAAGTCTTGTCCCTATAGTTGGTCCAGTCATCTTAGAGATTTATATTTAGATCTAACCCGTCCTTAAAAACTTTAGATGTATTGGTTGCTTATGAAAGCATAAAGTCCGGTTTGAGGAACCAACAAAATGGTGACTCTACTGGGGAATAGAGATGATATAGTCATGCTAAATCTAGTTTGATATCTCTGGTGTTATAGTAAAGTTTAAATAACACGGGTACGAGTATAGCTAGACTCTTGGCCGGCTTATTTATCTATCCAATGGTTATCATTGAAGAAGTATAGAGTCAGATTTGAAAAGTTTTAAATATAATCTCACCAAGTTGTGAGTGGCGACTCTGAGAATTCTCTATTTAATCAGTGCAAGTTTCATAATAGAAGATATAATGTATCAAGCTCTGATAAACAATATTTAGAATTCTTGGTGAAGTTTTGTGTAGGATGGAAAAGGTATACAATGGTTAAAGTATTTGTCCTCTTCAAGGAGGTGGCGACTCTACAAAGGTTACAGTGAAGGAAGACTAAGATCTATCAATCTTTCAGTCAGTAGGTTGAGTTCAACCACATACTTCCAGGTATTTTATTTTTCAAAGCATAAGAAATGTTTCCTTATTAAGTGATTTGAGCACTAAGAAAAGGAACAAGGTGTGAAAAAGAGGTTTGCATGCTTCAAGAATTAGGATTGCATTTTTGCAAAACTTTCAGTGAAGTGTGAAATAGTAGTAAATGGAGAACATAGAGATCAATGGATCTGCTATGCTTGAATGTGTCGATTCTTTGTCAGAGTATGAAGAAAACTTTTTGAAACAAAGAATCTAAGAGGAAGCTGTAGTGTTTGTAAGAAGATATATGGGAAAAAGGAAAGAAGAATCAACACATAAGTTTTATAAATGGTTTTTTGATAAATGTTGTGAGCTTCCAGAAGGTGTTGAGCTTCGACGGTCTACATATATTGATTTTTTTTTAGAGTTTGTATGTTTGAATATGTCAATTTGTCTATGTCCAATAAAGAAGAAGTTGTTAAACATGCTGAAATATGGATAGATTCAATTGAAAATCCTGAAGCTGAAAGTGATGATGATGTTGTCTCTATTGATCACATCACCCATGAAGCTAATAATGAGGATCTACTCATTAAGATTGCAATCCTCAAAAGAGAGCTTGCTGAGAATGATGTTGTGTGCTGGCGGCTGCTAGAAGAGGAGTGGTTACAAGCAATGGTTGCTTTTAATTTTAATGATGAAGAAGCCAATGATGATAGTGTTGTTTCTATTTGTGCTAGTGATGCTGATTATGATGTTGACAATGAAGTCAGTGAATATCAAGATATTGAAGATGAATTTGCAATTAATAATGTTTCCATTAAGTTTGTAGATCCTTCCTTTTATCAGCATAAGAGGGCAACCTTCTTGTTTCAATATAAAAAATGCTTATCTAAACAACAAGGAGATGATTATGAGGCAGATGAAAGTTGTTGTAGTGACTTCTCAGAAGTAAATGTTACAAGCTAGGAGATCTTGATTCCTGTTTCCAGTGAAGATGGTTGCAACATCAAGAAAGAGCCAAAATAAGGTGAACATGAAGTTCAATGTTCAATAAGCAGTGATGAAATTTCAAAACTCTTGACTGCTGATTTTAAAAAATATGCATCTGAATATGACTCTATGATTTCATGCCCAATCGACATATGTTTTGATAATGATGATATCAGTAAAGGTATGGAGTATGATGCATCTAGTGTCGATCCTTTTTCTATACTTGGATTTGATACTTTGCAAGAAAATAATGCATGTGGATGTAATGAACATAATAGTGTCATGTATAATAAATATGAGCATTCATGTGCTGGTGTGGATTCAGTTTTTGATGAGCTTGGTAACGGGGATTCTTGTATAGATCAACAAGCTAAGGAAAGTAATAAATTTGAATATATCCTTTCAGCCCTGCAAGTTTTAAAGGAACCATTTTTTGATGATACATATTTACATGTGCAAAGTATTGATATGAGTTGTCATCAGGATGATGGGATGTTTCCTTACAATTTGCAAACCAATGTTGTAATTGATCATATTTATTCTTTGCAAACTAATGAGCAAGATAGGCCTGATGTTTCTGGTTATTGGAGTAAATTGAAATATCTTCCTTCTCAGCTGGTTAAAAATGATAAGGAAGGAAATGACTTGTTGCTACATAATACTTAGCATTTTCAGTACTTTGATGATTCCAAGGCACCTAATAATGGTGAGGATGTTGGTTATTGTTCATTTGAAATGTTGAAAATATATGGCAATATGTTTGATCAGACAGATAGGAGCGAAAACCTCAGTTTACCTTTGATCCATGGAGATTAAAATCAAATATTTGATAGAGGTAAGAAGTGATTTTAGTTTGATGGCTTTGGGCCTTTTGTACATAGTGTGCTCGTTGTATAGTTTCTTTGTTTTCAGTTGTGTGGTGTGTTTCTTTAAATAAGGTTCCCTAGTTTTGAGAAAGAGAGAAGTCTATTTTCCTTTTGAGTGATCTGCTCTACCAAAGATGTTGAATTCTCTGCTTGCTCACAAGGGGCACACGTCCCTAGATAGAGCCACAGTTGGAGCTCAAAAATCCAGGATATGTTTTGAGTCCATATTTTAAAATTTTCTCCAAGTGTCAGATCTATGCTTTGAAAGTCTTCAAAAGGAAGCATAGTTTGAGTGGATGGATAAAAGGGGCCTATTGATTTTCATGATGTGTCACTTGGATAGGGTGTTTGTCACCTATCATTTGATATATGTAATAGGTTTGAGGTCCTAGTTTTAAGATCTGATAAGTTTTTGAAGTGGTCTTTTGGAGGTGTTACCTAAAATCTGCATTGTCTGTCTAGATTTTCATTGAGAAGCCCACTTTGGATGAGTGCATTTATTGCCCTGTGATTGGTCATAACATGTGGGTTGTTGCATCATGTTGTAGGAATGAAATAGAGTGTTCATGAAAATTTTCAGCCCCCCATGTGCCCCTTTGACCTGTTTTCCAGAGCCATTTCATTTGCATATTATTAAGTTTTACCGCGTGTGCATTGTCCTGATTTCTAAGTAGCCTATTTTGAGGCTTTGTAGTTTGCACCCTGTTCAAGGTCAGGCATAATTAAAGGATGTTTTGTATTTTAGACCTGCAAGTGTACTTTCTTGAGGATTTTGAAGTCTCTGCCAATCCATCCGACCACTTTCTGAAGCCAATTCTAAACCCAATTTCTGCATATTTCACTATTTTATTCTTGAATATTTCTAATAGGCTGACTTTGGTGTTTAGTTGCACCTTGCCCTGTGATCCTTTGGGTGAATTAATTATGGATTTGTGTACCTTGTATTGAGGTGAATCAGTGTTTGAGTTGCCAGTTCGTGAAAGTTTCAATGGATGAGTTTTTGAGGCCAGTTTTGAAGGTGATTTGTGTGAATTGGATAGTGCTGGCAAAATCGACTTCACAAAGTAGCCACTTTCAAAAATTTGTAACTTGATGTCAGATGCATGTTTTCAGATGGTGATCTGATTCCTCACATTCCTTGAATATGAGTCTTCTTCTAGATTTAGTGGCTCGCCATCAACTCATCTTTTGATGTTTTATATCCATCTCCTTCTGACGCAATTTGTAATGATTTCAGTTTGTGTTTTTTGAGCTTTTATGAACAGGTGTTTTCAACTTTTAAAAAACTCCTGCCCTATTCATCTTTAGGCGAAGCCATCTTACAGGGTGATTATATATAATACAAATTTTATGTTTGGCAACTCTCAAGGTCCAAGAATAAGTATTGATCAGTCTTTTGATGGCACAATTGAGGGCAGTTTATTCATTTTGGCGACTTGGCGAAGTTTTTTAAAATCAAAGTTTTCAATTATCTGGCATTGTCCAAATCGGATCCAGTTGGAGACGCCAGTCATTTTGAATGAGTTTGAGGGCCGGGTGTTTGAATTGAAATTTTTTTAGGCTGGACCCGCTTGGGGTCCAGCTAGCCTCATCATTATAAAGGAGAGCTCTACCGTTTTCATTGCATAGCCCCAATTTCCCAAAGAAAAAATATCTTTTTCTTGATATACTGTCATGGGCCTCAGTATCTTGTGCCGAAGTTTTAACTCTATAATTTCTTAGAAGAATCTCCTGCGACGGATGTAGACACCTTATTTTAAAGTTTATGTTTGACAAAATGCTTCAGGTGATCTGATGTAATGGTATACAAAATTTCTCAATATGCACAAAAGTCAAACAAATTACTGGCTATGTCCACCATGCTCAGGGCATCAAAATCCATCTATCCTTCATGCCATGATTATTACCCATATTACCACCAAGGTTTTCAATTTCCCAAAATAAAAATGACTGATTCAGTTCCAGGGTTAGATGAGCGGATTATCATTATATCAGTTGATGATGTCTTGGAAGACAATCTGTTTCCTGCCCAAGAAGCTCTTTTGCATATTCAAAGTTAGATTGTTGATCTTGGTCCAGACAAGGATGCTATTATTACCACCAAGATACTTTTTCCTTCTGATCAAGTTGGTTGTTTACTTGGAAGGGGAGGTTTAGTCATAAAAGAAATGAGGAGAGAAACCCGGGCAAATATAAAAATTTTAACTAGAGAAGACCTTCCTCCATGCTCTCTAGAATCAGATGAGATGATTTAGATTGTAGGTGATATCAAGGCGACACCAACATGTGAAGAGAAGGAAGCCAGTAAAATCAAAGGATGCTAACATTTGTAGTAAATGGAGCCAGCATGTGAAGTGAAGGATGTCAGTGTTTGAAAAGGATGCCAACGTTTAAATGGAAGATGATAGCGCATGATAAATGAAAAGCCAATGTAAGAAATGAATAAAAGCCAGTGTAAGAGAGTGTATGCGATACCAGCATTTGAAATGAGAGTTTACTTGAAGTTTGAACAATGGATGCCAGCGTAGGGAGAATTTGAAGCTGTCAGTCCATCACAAACACATACTAGCATATGAAGTAAAACACAGCCAGCATTTGATGAAAGATGGAGCTTGCGTAAAATTTTGTGTGGGAGGTCTCTAGAAAAAGGCACGTGCCCTTCATTTGATACTATTTGCTGGCCTTGAGTTCTTGGAGCTGTTGCGTGGCAGCTTGCTGCTACCTATGTCTTCTTGTGCTCTTCCCTTGGCTTTGATCCTGTATGCACTTCGTATGGTGCTATACATGCCCTTGAAGGGAGGGTGGAGTTTTCCTCAACCAGGGGGAGGTAGATGGTGTTGCGCACCATGGTTTATGTGCACTTTCAATACTCAAGAACAAACAAGGAAATAGGAGGAGTGCATGTTTCCATGGAGGTTTCACAAAAAATTTGTATGCCCATGCACATTTCTAATAGCTGGTGTGTGCCCACCAAATAGTTTATGTTTGTGGGCATCTATGAGGGGAGTTTTGAAAGAGGTTTGCATTATGTGGTTTGTCCCACATTTGCTAGGCCTTGTGTTAAAGAAGTATTTAAAAGAAACACTACTCATCAATGATGTAAAGAGAAGTTAGAGGGAAGCGTGGGACCTCCTAGATGAGTGTGGGCCTGGGAGAGCACATGACAAAGTAAATTTTGAAGGGAAATGATTTATAAACAAGGTAAGATTTGTCCCACATTGCCCATGCAGAGGGAAAATGAGTTGTTTATAACCTAAAGTGCACAATAGAATGGTGTCCAAGAATGGACGTTTAGAATGAGGGTTCTTTATACATGCACATGGTTTGAGGCACTTAGCTAGTGATGAGTTGGTAATGATGTGGCAGGAAGGTCCCACACGTTAGGTAGGATAATTGTGATGAAGTATGCAACATGTGCCTCGAGATACATGCTAGAGATCGACAGTGGTCACATGATCATGATGAGAGAAATTGCCCTATGTGATCATGCGACAGGGCGACATGGGGCAGCTCTGGTGATGTGGCGAGATGTGCAGTTTAGATGCTCGGTCAGAGACACGAGCCAAACAAAGAGCGCCAACTGGCACAAGTAAAATGTAGGGGTTTGACAGGGAGGTGAGGTGACTGGTCGACCCAATCAAGTTGTGCTACATGGCACATGTGGGCCCCCTGAGATTTTAAATGTGTAGAAAAAAATTAAAAAATTGTAATGTCCAAACTATGTGTTATTTTCAAAATTTTGAGTCTGTTAATTGCTCATATGAAGCAGGAAATTGAAAATGTTGTTGGAGGTTCATTTTTTTCTCAAACATATAAGTATAATATACCGTTGGAAATGCCAGGAAACGACGGTTTCATTGGTGGCATTAGAAATCAATTTTGAACAAGTAGGAAAGAGAAGTGAGAGCTTTTGTTTCTGAGGTCAAATTTTGGTGGGAAGAGAAGTTGTTTGCAGAATTAATCTTTCTGGAAAAAGACAGGTGTCATGATAGAATTATCTTTTAGGTCTTGTTTCCTGAGGGATATATATGAGATCTTTTCATTATTGTAAGGGTTCCTAATTCTTTGTATTTTTTCTCAGAGTTGGTCCCAAGTGCTCTGTGGGCTGGGTAGGAGATGTAGGCTTAGTTTTCTGCGTAGTTTCATAACACCGACTAATGACTTTGCTCTCAGTCTAGGGTACATTAGATTGTATTAGGTCATGTTGTTTTTGTAATAAGCAATGCTATTGGTTTTTTGCCAATATTGAAGTGGTTTATATTGAAAGGCATTGTGTATACATGTGATGATATAGCATTTTAAATAAAATATAGGGTTTACATCTCTCCTATGTGTGTTCTTTTTTTGACTTGTGTGTTGATATTCTTTAGGTTTGATCTAGGATCAAATTAAATAAGCTTTAGATATAGCACTGATTCTCTAAGGTTTGCACAAGGATATAAGTAAGTAGTGTGAATTCAGGAGTCCTTTGATAAAATCCACCTCAGGGTGATAACATTTTCAAAGGATAAAGATCATCAAAGATTAAATATATTTGTTTGTGTATCTCATTTTTGCAGTGAATATATTGCCCAATGGATAAGGCACTGGCCAGGGATGAGCCTATTATGTACAAATGACCGCCTGGTGGAATTTTGTTGTATTCCTAAAACATTTGATACAAATTTATCGAAAATCTATAAAGTATTATGACCTACCTGTTTTGCCTCATCTTATGGTAATGGAGAATCAATGAACGAGTGGTTCTCATTTAGTATTTTCTTACCATCCATCTGTTATATTTAAATCTAGTCAGTGATTAGTGAAATAAGTTTTGTTTTATTGGATTAGGAGCACCCTCCTTGGTTTTGCAAAGCTAGAAGTGCAGAGGGCAGTTTTTTCCATATCGTTGGTCCAGTCATCTTAGAGATTTATATTTGGATCTAACCTGTCCTTAAAAACTTTAGATGTATTGGTTTCTTATGAAAGCATAAAGTTTGGTTTGAGGAACCAACATATTGGCCACCGTTGCATTTATTCAATCTGTCCTCTGTTTGCAACTTGTCTTTTTAACTTTGTTAGATTAGATCAAATCGAGCCAAGAATCTGATATGCATGATACAATCAATTTTCACATGTTTCAGCCTCACCAACCCTATTGAAAACCCTTCATAAATTCAAATTCAAAATATAATAGGTAATGCGAAAATTTAAAACATGACCATTGATGCAAAGTCCTCTTGGCAGATCATGTGGTTCACGATAATCAAACAAAAAACTTTGTATGATTTAAAACATTTTTTTCTACATCATTTCCCTTGGAAACCAATTATAAATGAGCACATTGGATCTACTAGCACCGAGGACCCACCAACTTACTAACTCATCATACTAGAGACGTGGCAATAGGGCGTGATCCCATGATGAATATCTTTCATTCATTTCTTCATAGTGGTAATGCATTGTGTTGGTACTCTGAAAAATCCATATAAGTTTTTGTCCATAATTAGAGAATTTTCCCTAAGGCAAAGTTCAATGCTTCAGGAACCACTGTGAAAAGACCTAGGTTCAAGTGCATGCAAAGATAGGCCGATGAATTTCATGGCATAGTGCTTGGGACATGTGTTCCTCACATTTCATTTGGTATTTTCAGTTGGTCACAACTTTCAAAATCTAGTTCAGACAAGTTTTGAGGGTACCCATTTGGAGGCCGGTGTTCAAATCTGCACTTTGCATCCTGTTCAGTTTTAACTAAAGGGCCTACTTTGGAGGCTTGCATTTGATGCTTGGTCGATGGTCATGACAAAAGGAATGTTTCGTCATGTTGTAGGCATGAGAAAGAAGTACCACGCCAATTTTTAGCCCTCCATATGTCTGTTTGACATGTTTTCCAGAGCCGTTCTATTTGCAACTTCTACTATTTTACTACCTTTCAGTTTGGGATGTTTTAAGTGGCCAACTTTGGTGTTTATTTCTTGATGATTGGTTTATCTTTATGGAATTCCGATTGTAGCCTTGTTTTCTATGTGTGAGAAAGATCATATATCTAGGGTTTCAGGCCATGAAAGTTTCATTTGATCAGATTGCCAGGTCAGACAAAACGGTGTTCAATAATGATAAAAAGTGCAGATAGGAAAACTCTGTAAAGTAGCCATTTTTGGAAATTTGTATCTTTTTTCCAGTTGCTCACCTCTAGTTGACAGTTGGTTGGTTTTATTCCTTGCATATGAAATTTCTTCCAGATTCAGTGGCGTGCCCTCAGCTCGTCGTTTCATATTTTTCAATCATCTCTTTCCGGGTCAGTAGGCAGTGATTTTTAGTCTGTGTTTGCTGACAATTTTGAACAAGTCTTTTCAAGTTTTAAAATCTCTCACCTCATTCATTTCTAGGTGAATCCTTCTGACGGAATGTTTCTCTGTAGTACAAAGTTTCTATTCACCGATTTTTAGCTTCTAGGAATAAGTTTTGCTCAACATTTTAATAGCGCGAATGGAGGCATTTTAATCAAATTTGGTGACTGGCGAAATAGTAAAATTGAAGTCTTTTTTGGTATCTAGTTGTCTGGATCGGATCTGGTTGCAGATGCCAGTCATTCTAGATGTTTTTTGTGGTCCGGTTGTTTGAGTTCAAATTTTTTATAGGTCGGACCCGCTTGGGGTCCAGCCCACCTCATTATTTAAAATAGCCCGTGACAGCATGAAAGATTTAAATGAAATACTAAGTGACATGCATAACAAAATGTGGATTCTTGCACAATGGTGTTGAATCATTTTAATGAAAGGCTCTCAAGGATATGCCATCACAAGGAATGAAGTAAAATATGTGCAACATGTGTGTTAGATGGCTTTGATAAAAGAGATTTTAGAAGCTTAAAGGTAGTTTCAATTGGCATATGTAAATCAATTTTCACTACATGCTTGACTGAAACGAAACCTTTGAAATGGTTATGAGCACATGGGAATATAGAAAATTGTCTAAGGCATGGATTATTAGCCAGAATGCTTCAAAGCATGCTGTCTTGTGGAAGAAACAGTTACAAAATAATGAAAATACAAATTGTGCTGTGATTATCCATCAAGGCTCATAGGATAATACAACACAATTTCCTTCTACAGAACAGAACACATGTAATTGAGGATTGTACGAACCAAAGTCAAGATTTGTGTGCACTAATAAGGGTTGGGTATGTGTTTCATACACTAGTCTAGGGGGATGCTGTGAGTATAAATTGTGTGCCCACAATGGCAGGTCTCTGGCATGGTGTATGTTTCCCTTTGCACGCGTGCCAGATGAATTGGAGAATGCACCATAAAAAGAGATTGGTTACACTCCATTTAGAGGATTGCTACACGCACTAAATATGGAGCTGTGTGAACATATATAATGGAAAAAGCCATATTTTCTCCTCTTCCCTCACACACTATGATTGGGATGTGCTCCATTGTTTTGAGCATGCACTTGGAGATGATGATTTTTATTATCCCAAAGGGGCTGTGTGAGAACATGAAGAGGAAGCTGTGTGGACTTCGCTAGACCTGCGTAAGTTTCCAAATCATGAGATTTTGCAGAATGCAAAGGAGAGGTCTACGTAGATCTCTATTGAGCTACACACCAAATTAAATAGAGGGTGCTGTGTCTTTGCATTTGGTCACATGACTGTCCCCAGACTTGCCTTGTGTGTGCCCTCCATTCAAGCATCATTTGTAGACAAAAGGAAAAGGATGTTGTATACACTATTAGGTATGTCCCAAGCACCATCAGGAATGTTTGGCACATTGTTTGGAGTGAGAATCGCAGTGGGGAGTGGTTAAAATGGGCCTGTGTGCATAAATTTTTTTTATCCCACATTGACACTACTTTGTAATAAAGGGGTTTTTAAAATAAACGCCACTCAAGGATGAGGTAAAGAGAAAGCACGAAGGAAGGCTTTGGAGTGGGTCTTTGATTTTGTGTGGGCCCAGTGGGGTACTTGCTAAGATAATATATTTTGAAATGGAAACTATTATAACATATAAAAACTTAGTTCCACATTGATGCCATTGGGGAAGCGTGAAAGGTTTATAAGAAAAAACCAATATCATAGTGTCTTGAGTAGACACTCAGCTGGAGGCCTCTCTTGTGTATGCCTGGAAACCGAGGAGACAGCTGGACGGTGACTTGGATAGTGGGCCCACATGCCGGATAAGAAATTTTGACAGATGTGCTGTGTGAAGACTCGACCGCATCGGGATACATGCCAACAGATCGACAGACATCGTTGATCTAGAAAAATGGAGATGCTTGACAGATAAGCTTGCGAATTAGCAACGTGATGACACGTGGCATTGAATGATGTAGCAGATTGGTAGAGACAGAATGCCTAGGTGGATCTATGAACCAATGAGAGCTTGACACCTGGTGGAGGATGATGACAAAGTAGAAGGTGGACAGGATGGCCGACTTTCTCAGGATGTGTGCCGATCCAATGGTCATCGCTAAAGCGCAAGGTTAAAGATGCACATAAATTAATCACTGCAAAGCAGTGACATGATGAAATGTGTCCCAAGGTGGCTGGTCAGACCAGTTAGGTGGTGCCATGTGGCACATTGGACCCACCTTGAATTTCATGTTTGTGCAAAGATTAAATTCAAATTTGTAAAGTCAGCACTATATAAAAAGATCCAAAAATTAAATAATACAAGCTGCTCATGAAAAATGATCTCCAGGGCTCATTTTTTGCCCAAATATACAAGTATTATATGTTTTCAGAATTGGCACAACATGAGCTATCCAATGGTGGTGTTTGTTTTCAGTTTTGACCAAATTGGTAGAAGTAGTAGTGACTATCATTTTCGGGATCAAATTTTAGTGAACATTTTTCATTTCAGACTTGACTAATATGCAAATCTGGCAAAGGGGGAAGATTAGATTTCTTGGAACTTGGTTGCTTTGCAGATATTTTACTTTGGTTTCATGAATAGATCAGATTTGTTGATTATCCCCAAGTGCATTAACTATTGATTTGATTTTCTCAGTTTGGGAGGTAGCTTGTTCCTGGGAATTTCTTACAGAGGTACAATCAGATTGGATTTTCTTTCTCCTGCAGGACTTGGGATTGTTGGTTAGGTTTAGGGCTTTTAACCTAAATGATCTTTTTCTCATTGTATCCTTGTCTCTATAAAAGGAATTTTATGATCATTTAGAAGGTGCTGGCTGGAAATTATTTTTTACAGGAAGCTGAAAAGTTAAGTGTGTATCCTTAGTCCAGATTGTAATATGTTTTGCTAGTTGTATCAGTAGAGGGGAAAAACTTTCAAAATCCTTTGCATATTGTCTAAATGTTGTATTCTGGAATAGTTTGTAATACAGGAGTTAGAATCCTTATACTTAATGCAGTTTTCAGTTTTTAGATCTCTCCTTTGGTTGTGCTTCTTGAGTTTTGGGTTTTCTCATTCATTGCTCAGAGTTTATTTGTGTATGTGTTTTATTTCTCAGCCTTGATCTAGGATCAAGTTAAAAGTCTCTGAAATAAACATAGATTCATTTGGTTCAACTAAAAGGATGTTTGTAAGCAGTGTATGAATTTGGTTTATTGTGTTTATGACTTGGAATTTGTGTTCTTATAATCTGTATCTGTTTTAGATATATTATTCAATGGATAAGGCACTGATCAGAAATTAGTATCTCCTGTACTGATGCTAGTTTGGCATGGTTGTTTACATTCTGCAAGAAATCAAGTTAAAATCCTTTCTATCCTTTCTATCCTTTCAGTTTTATGTATTTAGGCCTTAGTTATTTCATAGCAATGGAGAGTCAATGAATGACTGGTTATCATTTAGTACTTTCTTGCTATTATCTACTTTGTTCAATCCAGTCCTGGTGTTGTAAAGAAGTGTTCTATTATATTGGATTCAGTGCACCTGCCTTGGTTCTGTAGAGCCAGAAGTGAAGAGAGCAGCCTTGTCCCTATAGTTGGTCTAGTTACTTACAGATTTCCCCTATTTGGAACTGACCATTCCCAAAATCAGTCTTAGGTATATTGGTGTCTCATGGAGTGTAAAATCCTATCCAGGAACCAACACATTGATCGTCAGATCAATCTTGATCAAACCATCCTTTAATCTTCATCCAAAGATCTGACCTCACCCCCAACATCACCATGTGGCACTCACTCGTTAACTCACAAAGAAAACATTTGGGTCATGAGAAGAGACCATGAGCCAGTGACAAACATCAAAAATTAAAACTCGCTAGGTCACCAAGGATTTCACTAGTCGCCAAACAAGTCTGTGATCTAGCGACTGAAGGAAAAACATGAACCATCTCTAAGTCACTAAGGATAGTTTAATGGTTGTAAAATAGTCTGTGACCTAGCAACAAAGGGCTTGGACTAGACACTTGCAGGGTCGCAGTGGTTATCCTCTAAATTTATAAACTACCAATGAGCTAGTGATAAGGGGCAACTTAACTACTTTCCCACTTGTGGCAGTTAACAAGATGTTAACAAAAGAGATTGCGACCTTGTGATAACAACTTATGAGGCTTAGCAAGTGATTGACTAAGTGAAAAATTAAATCAGGCCCGCTAGGTAAAAGACTTAAGGAACTTGGTCCCACCCGACGATGACTTAAGACATGTGACTTATATACCGGGCTAAGTGATCCAAAAAGGTAATGTGTAAATAGAACAAGGTAGGGTTTGAAAGACTTAGACAAATTTGTTTTGAAACCCTTATAAGATTTATACCCTATTTCCTCACACTTGGCACAGGACATGGCAAATTCTTCATGGATTTTGGCATGATTGTAAAATGAACCAACATGATACATGTAATCCCACTCATGTAATATTAAGGTATTTAATTAAAAACTAGCATGACAAAAGTGGCATTAATGGCCAACTAGGATAGATTTGAATGTGAAATCATGAGAAACAAGTGCCTCCATTAAGGTAAGCATGACAAGGGTGAAACATAATTTTAAAAAATTTCCACCTTGTCTTTGTTGACTCGATATCATGACCAAAGTGAGTCCTGCAACTCGGCATGACTCGCCTTAGAATGGTATGACATGACTTATAGTGTCTAGTCCTTGAATTAAGGGACCAGTTATTGTTTGAATGTGGTCTGATAGACCTCATAAAGAGTTCAAACGCACAACCATTGACACACTTAATATCTACAACTTGCACATGGCGTGAACTAAAAGAACAAAGAATATATACATGGCCACATAGGGAAAACACAAAATCTATACATCAGTCCCTACAAGGGAGCCTATACAAGATTTTATAGTGGCCTACGTTATCTTACACTCACACGCTTGGTCATACTTTACACTTAACAACCTATACACCAACTCAACCCTATCAAGACCGAGACTTGTTTACAAGGATATATACAGAAAATGCATTGGAAAAAAACCATTAAATACAACCATTTACACGAGAAATTTACATAAATTTACAAAGGAAACAACAATTTACATCATTGTACACATTTACACTAATTATTCATATTTACATTCACTTACAAAGGCCTAATAGGCCACCAAAGATAGACAAGGCTAGCAAGACAATGATGCACAAACCCACAAGAACCCCACTCCAACCCTACTTAAAAGGTGAAGTTCTGGAGCACCACAAATGAAAAGGACAAAAAAAAATGGAACTAGGAACAAAGAGATTGAAAGAAAACAAAAAACAAAATAGAATTCGAGCAAGGCCTACCTGAAATAAGAGAACTTAAAAGATGATGGAGAAAATCACCCACTTCTTTCTAAGAGGCTCGAATTTATCTACCCAAACACAAAAGCATGAACTCTTATCACTTGCACAAATAGGCTTAGAAGATGTAAGATCTAGAAAATATTTCACGCTTCGCAGTTTTATCACTCGAAAAGTGATTATGCTTTGGGCAATTATAAAAATAAGGGGTAGGACTTTTATAATGCCTAAGTGAGCGCAATGATTTTTTATTAGAATCCCAAGAAAAGTAAGTATAAAACCCCAGACCTAGAGACACTCATCCTTCACTTCTTCAAATGAAAATAGAAGCAACCACATTGGAACCCCGGAGTCTAGAAGCCTTGGCAATAGACAAAAACACACTCTAAGTTGGTCTCACAGAAACCAAAAGATCAAAGGACAGCCACAAAAAATCCAAACCAAGAAAAAATGACAAAATAAAAATAA
This sequence comes from Chamaecyparis obtusa, assembly GCA_027943335.1. Taxonomy (NCBI): domain Eukaryota; kingdom Viridiplantae; phylum Streptophyta; class Pinopsida; order Cupressales; family Cupressaceae; genus Chamaecyparis; species Chamaecyparis obtusa. Next base: position 1,081,594 of record BSBK01005180.1, read on the forward strand.
AAAGGGGGGGACCTAACATTTTCCCACCCAAAATGTAGGGACGGATATGCAGGGTATAACACATAGACCCCTAAAACTATTTGACAAGCATTGTTCAAATAGTTTGGTTGGTGACTATAGATTTGAGTATTTTTTATTGTTTGTAGGTATCCAAAGGTTTCTAAATGGAAATGGTGGAAGAAATTGTGGTAATGGATATAAATGATTCCTTTCTAGTTGATTTTTATTGGATTATTCCTTGTTCCCAATATTGATCAGACAACAAGTTGACTATATTTGAAATGACAATTTAAGGCACGATAGCAATAGTAAGTTGTGTTTGGTATTTTGTGTTAAGGAGTGTATTTCTTGGATGGTGGAAAGTGTTAGGAGGTTTTCACATGAGCCAAGGCCTTATTTCCACAAAGCAACACCAAGGGGGCACAAGCTGGTTAGTCTAATTCATCTCCTAAACTTATGCCTTAATTAATCTAGTTTGTAACAATCATGTCATTGATTGTACCTTTCATTTTTTGGGATTCATTATGTTTTTTTGTATCAATAGAGATTAACCACACATGTTTTAAGTAGTTTTCAACTACATGAAGAACTTGGAAGGGTTAGAAGGAGTGAGTTACTATTTATTTCAAACAAAGTCTTTATGTTTCAATATGTGATCACTTATCCAAAGTGTATGGAAATTGTTCTTGAAGTTTCTTGGAGTTTGGTCTGATTTTGATTAATTAGTTGAAATTCCATAAAACCCAGTAAGTAATGGTAAGTTGTGATTAGTCATGATCTATTGGAGGACTAATTATTCCTTTGGAAAGATAAGATTTCAAGGGGTTTTTGCAGCCTTGGGTCAAGAATGAGAAGTTGAATATGAACGTTGGATCAAGTGTAGATCCTAGTGAATCTTGTCAAATAGAAGAGAGCTTTTAATCTTGTTATATGCCTCAATGAAAAAAATTTAACCTTGAATGGAGGTCGGTTCAACAAGTACCCTTGGGTTGTGTGTGTTGGTGTTGGATGCTCTGCATCAAAAGGTTTAATGATGGATAGAGTAATGAGTATACAATAAATAGGGTGATAAATAAGAATAAATTGTACACCTTAGCAAGGTACTTTTAATTTAAGATGCTACAACTTTTAAAACCATTTTCCATTAAAACATGTTTTATGTAGATAGCTATAAAAAATTACAAAAAATTACAAGAAAATAAAATTGATCATCTTTAACTATGTTAGGTTTTAAGAAATATGTAATGCAATGAGGGGGGGGTAAATTAGTGCAATACCTAGTGAAACAATTTAAACTGTTTCATATCACTGGTTACAAACAAAATAGTAAACTAATCATTGATGCATTAACCATTATTGTTGATCACACTCATAAACATAAAGCAGTAAATGAAAACCAAACATCACAACCATAAACACATGTGACACAATTATTTTGGTATCATGGAAACCCTTGTAAGACGAAAAAACCATGGTGGGGATGAAACCCACAATCTTCTCTACTTCAGTGTGGAAGGTGCCCTGTGAAAGGCTTAAAAAAACTCTTTCTGAGAGTCATTCATCTTGTGAGAGATGCCTAGTGCACTATGAGATGTACAATAAAGGCCTTTGAATGTCTACCTCGTGTGAGGATTGAAACCTCAATCTAGAGATTCACCTTGTAAAAGGATTTAACAACTAAGACCCATAAGAGTCTACTAGGTGAAAGGATTTAACTTGTTGCAAATGTGAGAGAACAAGAAGTAAATGATCTATAGTAGCACTCATTTCCTATAAGATCCTTTAATTCTTGTATCTCCTTACACTTTCATACTATCTCTGACTCAAACCTCTCCTTCCAATCTTATCACAATCTTTTGTATTGATCACTGATTGATCTTGCAATTAGTTTTTCTTCACAAAATTGTCTAACCTCTTGTATTATTCTCACATATAATCTTTTATATGATTTCTTACTATTTTTGTGACTTCAAAAACACCATTGATTTGTCAAGATTCTTTTGCCTTCTTTTCTATGTCACTTTTAAACTCAGATATCTTTGACACTTTTTTGACTATTCCACCAACAATTTTTAGGTTACCTTTTGAAGTCTCAACTTCTTTCTGCAAATTTTCTTTCTCTTTTCCAGTCTTGGCCTTAACCTTTTCTATCCTTTTCTTCTCATAGGCATCTTTAGCTATAGACTTTAAGACTTTATCCAGCAATGATGTATCCTCCAGTATCACCTTTCCTAAATTGTCTAGTTGATCAATGATATTATCATTTTCATCAATATCAACATCAGGTACTAAGGTGTGAAATACATCCTTTTCTATTTTGATCACTCTCTCCTTCTTCTTGAGTCTTGCCTTGTTCCTCTCAACTTGTACTTTAACTTATCTAACAGTGCCATCATTTCCTTAGGACTCAACATTTTTAAGTCTACCTTTTCTAAATCCATTTCTTTAATGGCTTCCTCTTCCTTAGATACTTTATGAATTTATATACTCACTCTTCTCTTCTTCTTCACTGACTCATCAAGCTCCAACTTTCTCTTATCTAGTTTCTCTTATGTTGTTGTTGGCTAAACATTGGTAGGGGTTACTAATTGTATAGATAAATGTGTATCAAGAGGGGTAAGTATAACTCTTGGTGATCTATTTACCACCTCATAAGGTATTTCCTCAATAACTATCTCATCTTTCTTTTTCTCCTCTTTTTTTTGCTCTTCTTTCTTCTCTATTTCCTCTACCTATGTAGGGATGGCCTCAATAACTTACTCAATTACCTCTGATGGAACATAAGTGCTAGGTAGAGAGGGTGAAATAGGTGGTTCAAGGATTACTACCTCATCTTGGTCTAATTTTTCTTCTTCTTCCTCAATAGAATGCTCAAGTTCATTACCTTCTTCCTCTTCATCTCCTTCCTCTTGAGCTCTTTTAGATCTATCAATATAATCTTTCCAAGATTTAATTATTTCTTCATGCAGACCATGTGTTTCTCCTAACATAATCCTAGTGACTCTTCTTTTTATAGGGAAATCATCCTTGTATTCATCAACAAAATATTTGATTTCACTAACATCTAATCTAGTATTACACCTCATCAATGCTTTCTCTCTTACTTCATTGTCAATCCCTAAAGTAGTCTTCCATCTCCCATGTATTATGTCAAACAAATTTTTAGAAATATGACCTCTAATTTTTGTAGGACCTCTATTGAAATTTTCTATACTCTTTATAACTATATTTTCCAATTTTATCTTGATCTCATCACTATGACATAAATCATACTTCCTAGAAACTCCACCTAATCCTCCATAAGTTTCAATATCCTGTATAAATTCATCAATAGAAATGTCTTTATAAGTTTTACCTACTTCCTTTACCTCTTTCACTTCCTTATCCAAAGGGGTGTCATCATCATCAACCTTTGTTGACTTAGTCTTTTATCTAGTTGATGAAGATTTGGTACCTTTAGTTTCTCTTGTTGGTGTTCTTCTTGTAAGCATCAACGATGAGGTCTTTGTAGGAGTCTTCTTTTCTTGTTGCTTCGCCTCTCTCTTATATATTTTCTTGGGTATTGTTGTTGTTGCCTCTACTAGTTGTGCAGATGATGTTGAAGGGGCCTCCAATGTTTCTTGTGATGTAGAACTTTCTTCTTTAAACTTAGCCTCTAGTCTTGTTATCATTTTCCTTGTTTTTCTTTCTACTATTGGCTTCTTAAGTTCAAACTTAATTCTAGAGCTAACTTCTTAAAATGTTCCAAAAATTTTATTTTTTTTATCTATAGGTTTACTTATCAATATCTCTACATTTCTATCAATCTCATCTTCATAGATTTCATAACCGATTTTAGGTATCCAGAATTTTCTGGGCACAACAGGTTGAATTATACATGTGCTTGTTCTACTAAGAAATATATTTCATCCTTATACTTTTGAACCATACCAGGTGGTATCCTCCACCTCTTGTGCATTGTTGTTTGAAAACTATTAAAATACCCCTGCATATGAGTATCTAATTGGTCTCTCAATTCCTTAGTATAATCATATATTTGTGTTACCAAAGCTCTATCTTCCTTCCATTCAACATGACCTTTCCCAAGAAAATACTTTTGAAAATAAAAGAAGATACATACAATAAATGACCGATATTTGAATGATTTCTTCTTATCATTTGTAATATGTTCCCTATTAAAAACCATGTGACTAACTATAAATTCACATAGGTTGTATGGTGCATTCTCACTTACCGATTTATATGCAACATGTACCACTCCATGAGGAATGTTGTTGTATCTACTTGAATGATAAACCTTATAACCAAAAACCATCACTGCAAATCTCACTACATCATCAAGGATATCCATCATAGTAATGTCTCTCTTGTCTCTTTGAGATTTTGTCAATTTTGCAACCCATTCTCTAGAAATTTTCCTCAAGGTAGGCATTTCACTGATAGCACTAAAACTTGTAACTCTTATAATTACCTCTCTAGTGATCTTTTGGTTCTCATCCAACCATAAGAATTGATCGTGAAACCTTCTCAATACATATCTCTTCCAGTCATTGTGAAAACAATTATGTAAATGAAGTGCATTCAGAATATCATTGTTCATCAGATGTGCATGTTTATTCTTCAAGCTTCCATTTTCACACAACTTTACATATCCTATTTTGATATCTTCTTCTCCAAGTTCCTCCATCTTGTTATGAATAAAAGAACAAATGTCCTTGACCAACATGGCTCTAGAGGGGATCAACGATAACACTCTAGCTTTTTCAACCTGGATAACCTTCATAGGATGAAACTTGAATTGTGGTTGTGGTTCTACAACATGTGCAATTAGAATAGGAGTATCAATATTTTGTGTCATCTTCAACTCTCCTCAACAATTGAAATCACAAAATCAACTTCAATCGATTAAATTCTTCACTTCAACTTTTGCTTTGTTTGCATAGGGTTTAGCACTCTCACTCTCCAAATTTAATTGTTACTTACAAAATTCAAGTATACGGTTGCTCAATTTCAATTCACACTAGCCCATAAACAATTCTTGTGAAAGAAAAGTGTGCAAATGATCTATTCTCATGTATTTATAATTTCACTAGGGTTTTACCATTCATTCTGGTTACTGTTACCTATTCAAATGGTTAAACATCTTACCATATGTTCATTAAATGCACAATTCTACCATTCAATTCACTTCCAACAGTAATATTTTACAATGGTTGAAACTTTTTCATAATACCGTTAAGGATAGGTACAATTACATCACCTCACATCTTAGTATGCTAATTTGGATTACTTACTACTAATTTTTAGGGGACCGGTGAACAGGACATTTGTATTGTTCTCCTTAAGTCAATTTATTGACCTAGTTAGATGATGAATTCTCAACACTCGGTGGTTGAGATCCCAATTCAGATGAACTTAGTCCTCCTTCTTTCTTAATCCAAATTTTCTTCATATTATTTCTTACTTCTTCAACATTTACAATCTTATTTCCTTCCTTTTTTGGTGACTAGTTCACTAGACTATTTTTGTAATCTCTTGCTAGATGAACCACTCTATTACATGCATAATAGATCATTCAAGTTGATCTCCATGGTCCATAATACTTTTTCAAGTTCATTCTTCTACAATTTTCTTCTATTTGTCCATGCATTCCATAGTTTGCACAAATTACACCAAATTGTTGTTATCTACCATAAGTGTTCATCGGTGGCTTAGGTGATCTAGAATTGTTCAATTTTGACCTACACTTTGTTGCTTTGTGTCCATACTTATTGCAATTGTATAAATATCCCTCAAATCTTGCTCCATACTTGGTATTAGGACTACATTCACTTGCTCTATGTCCAAATTGATTATAGTTATAACATTATCCATTAAAATAATAATTTTTAGGACTTACCAGTCACTATCTGGAAACATTTAATATGTGTCATGGCTTTCCACAGTTGTAGCATGTAGGATTTAATGTTTTTCTTCCTTGAATACTGACAAGTGACTTGGATTCTTCTTGTTTCTCCTTGGTCTTTGATGGTTCTCTTGTTTCATGTGTACTCCCTCTAGTGTATCCCAATCTAGACATGTCTTTAGGTCTCCTTTAATGATTAAGTTGTTCAAGGATCTCTAGGGTACTATCATGTCCTCTCTTAAGATGTTCATGTGCCTTTGTTTCTTTATTAAGTTTCTCTTTTTCTTTCTTCAATTCATTCTTCATAATTTCATTTTCATCTCTTAGTTTTGTATTCACTTCTCTCAAGGTTTCATTCTTAATGATAACTTGTTCATTTTCTTCATGTTCATCATGAAAATGTTCATGCATTTTAGTATTATCTCTATTGATATGATACAATCTTCTTCCTTTACTTTCATTGCCTCTTCAATTTCTTTCCTTGCATCTTTTGCAGCTCTCTTTTTTTCAAGGTATTCACACATAGCTACTAATTGTCCTTAAAATTCCTTCTTCACATTTGACCATCCTTTTGCCAAATTTTCATTTTAATTCATGACTTAATATAGGGCTTCTTGTGCTTCATCATACATATTTCCTTCTAATAGTTTGTCACAATATCTTGTGTATCTCTTAACCTTTTAATTAACTGCTTTCTTATAGCAAGGGATTTCATTAATCTTTCTTTCAATTCCTTAATTACTTGCTTAGGAGTATTTCATTTTTCCATAGTGCTCAACTCAGGACCTTTTACTCAATTTATTAGAATTTCCTTTAGAGTACCAATGCTTGAATACAAATTATTGGGTATTAAGCACAATGTAATGCACTAAGAGGGGGGGTGAATCAATGTAGTACCTAATGCAACAATTTAAACAGATTCTGATCACTGATTACAAACAAAATAGTAAACTAATCATTGATGCATTAACTATTATTTCTGATCACACTCATAAACATAAAGCAGTAAATGAAAACCAAATATCACAACCATAAACACATGTGACACAATTATTTTGGTATTGTAGAAACCCTTGTAAGAGGGAAAAACCATGGTGGGGATGAAACCCACAATCTTCTCTATTGCAGTGTGGAAGGTGCCCTATGAAAGGCTTACAAAAAATATTTCTGAGAGTCATTCATCTTGTAAGAGATGCCTAGTACACTATGAGATGTATAACAAAGACCTTTAAAATTATACCTCATATGAGGATTGAAACCTCAATCTAGAGATTCACCTTGTAAAAGGATTAACTAAGACCTATAAGACTCTACCTAGTGAAAGGATTTAACTTGCTACAATTGTGCGAGAACAACAAGTAACTAATCTATAGTATCATTCCTTTCCTATAAGATCCTTTAAGGCTTTTATCTTCTTATACTTCCATACTATCTGTGATTCAAACCTCTCCTTCCAATCTTATCACAATCTTCTGTACCAGTCGTTGATTAACATTGCAATTACTTTTCTTCACAAAACTATCTAACCTCTTGTATCCTTCTCAAAAATAATATTTTAAATGATTCCTTACTATTTTTTCCACTTCAACAACACCATTGATTTTTTCTCTTAAGTGTTTATCTCTCCTTTTGCTCAATTCACCAATCTCAAGACAGTAATACATTTTTCTCTTGGAATTCAAACTTATTTTAAGTCATTTTACACTTTAGGTTCAACTCATTGTAGAATGTTCTAGATTATTGTTAACCTTAGATAAAATTGTTCATGTAGTTAAACTAATAGAATCTTGACAACTCAAACAACTTTCATAACAAACCTCACGTCAAAATCTGTATCGATATGTCATTTATCAATCAAAGAAATGGTGTTACAATGTTTATTCTAGAATACTGATTAATTGTTCAAATCCAAATAAGACATTAACATTTTAAGAGTCAATCATACAATTCATCTCTAACATGTTTTAATACATCTCCCTATGAAACCACTCCTCATAATATTTTATTCTTCATATTCATTCATTAGTTTTCCATCATATTGTTGTTCTTCCTTCTTACCAGTTGTATCACTTAGTTTTTAGGTTGTTCAAATTATATTCTTCATTATCAGTCATTGAAAATTGTGTTGATAGATTGTTTAGCATGTTTGACCATCAATGAAAATATTTGATCAGACAGGTATCATTGTTTTTTGTCCTTCCCAGTTAGTTGATAAATGCCAACAAACTAAACATCATCTAATATTTGTAGCAAGTAAAAGAAACATGACAAGAATTTGAAATTGATATATAAATTATATTTCTATCACTATCTTATATTAATGAGCATATTATAGTATTAAAGGAAATATTAAGAACTAGTTGTTGTTTGAATCAAGTCTAGAAATTTCCAAGGAACATATAAAAAATTACAAGAGGGAGAGCATAATTGAGGTTCTTAACCTCCATTCATGAACCTAACGATTCCCTACACAACCCTCCTACTGGTGGTTGGTCCTTCTCTACACAAGGATGTAACATCTAATGGATCTATTGTCATCTAAGCTCTATTATTTCAACCCTACACAACTGTATTTGGTCACACATTAAGGTAACTCCTCTCTAGTATGACCTTGTTAACTAAGAGGTGTAAATGGGTCATGTGAACTAAAAATGCTTACTAGGAAATGTGCTACCTTGGGAAAGTCTATATATATATGACCATGTCTTACATGCAGTCATTATTCACCACCCTACTTGTTATAATACAAATTTTTTGGTTCTATAGACTTGGTATAATTTTTTTGTATTGAATTTCTATTGCATTCTATCAATGGTTGAGGTAATATGTAGTCTCTAAGGTAAATTTTATCCTCTAATCTAGAAAAGTTCATTTACCTTAACCTCACATGAAAATATACTAATGATATTTCATAATTTAATTTTTTTAATCAAAATTCCTATATTTATGAACAAAGTATTACACTTTTATGCAAGTGTGCATACACAAGAAGCCTAACCCATGGATGCATACTTGTATGGGTTCTCATGTAGAATATGATTTCTTGTCTTTAATCACATTTAAATTTTGCAAGTTTATGGTCTCAACATGAATAAGTGCTTTAGATAATTTAATGAATCTAAAGTTCATTCCTTGAAGGCCTAAAGGCCTCTTGACTAAGTTGACAAAAAATGATTATCCATTTTTATAAAGACTTTCTATAGTTTCTAGTCACATGAATCATTCAATCTAGCCATATGAGATGTCACCCTTTTTAGGATAAAGAAACAATTTCTTGTTTGTACTATTTTGAATAAACTAATGCAAGTTTTGAACAATGAGAAATTTTTGTTTGAAAAAATTTATAATTGAAAATGATATATGACTCCCTTATATAGGTTTCAAGGACATATATAATCTTGTTTCATCTTATCTTAAGGTGACTTCACTCTATCTTTTTTGTTTACTTAATAAATAACCATGTAAAGTTTGAATACTATAGAAGCTTTCCAAATTGTTAACAAATTATTCACAATGGTTCAATAGTTTCAAAAACACTAGAATCTTGCCAAAATATTAACAGATTATTCAAAAAATTCTATTCAAACTTTCCACTCTATTGAAATTTGAATCTTTGGGATTCATGGTCATTTATAGAGATAAGCGAAAGATTCCCATGACTACGGAGCCTCCAGTAATAGAGGTGGAATTATTGGAAATTGCTACCAAGGGTCCCACTAGACCAATAAACACATGCTCCAGTGTAAGTTCTTTAATAATGGAACTACAGACCCATAAGATAGATTCTGAGGATGGATCTAAACTCCCCAAGATAGGTCTAGATGATGTGGATCAAGAGAAAGAATGCAATGGGTTTTTGGTGGAGGGATGAAAATAATCCCTCATGGGTGATTGTCATGAAGAGATAGTCCAAGCTGCTTCCATGGAGTGCACACAAAAAAAGGAAGGAATAACTATCATGGTTCATGATGTCATTGTTGATCGTATTGTTACTTCGATAAATAACACCTTAGTTGGTTAATTCTTCTCTTTTTAGCCAACTATTGATATGGTCAAAAAGATGATTTTATAGAGATAGAAACTCAAAATGGAGTGTTACAGCTAGTGCAATTGATGATGCCCTATTTTTGTTTAAAATTATTATAGTGGAAGATGTAACAATTGTTTTATCAGCATTGCAAGTGTATAGTAAACACCTTCTTTCTCTTTGTAGATATAATTGGATCTTTAATCCTCTAGTTTATCTTAGTCCAACAACCTTGGTCTTGATTATAATGTTGGTACTCCCTCTTGAATTATAGGATGAATAGATCTTCCACTAGATTGGCAGCACCTTTGGCAACTAAATCTCATTGATGAGGTGATGAAGACTTAATCTAAGTTCGTCTTTATTTGTTTTTGTGTTAATATTTCTATTAATAAAACCCTTCCCAACTTTATTACCCTCTAATCCAAATTAGGAAAGTGGAAAGTATTGGCAAGTTGACTTAACTAAGAGTATATGACTAGTTTTTTGTTTTCATTATGGCAACAAAGTCATATGAAGTTTTGATAGTCAGCGCACAACTTTGAAGATCATATTTCAGCTAAGTATGGAAAATAGTGCAGACAATGAAGTACCTGATGATTAGAGCATCAACGCACATGTGTATGATTCAGTTATGGTATGCGCCCTTAGATATAAGCTTTTGAGTATTTTATTATGCTAAGTCTAAGAACACATGGTCAGACATGATAGTATTGAGAAGTTACAACAAGTCTAAGTGACATTGGTAGTTCAATGGTAGAGCAGAACAGAGCATGTAGCCAACATGAAGTTTTTGTATATCGTGTATCATTTTATTTTGTCAAGGCTATGCACCTATTGTAATAGTGATGTAAACATGTTACTATAATTGTATGTAAATATGCTTGAGCCCATTCTATTGGAAGCGTTGTATGTGTTAGGTTTGAGGCTGACACAGTATTTAGTTTTGGTTGCACCCATTCAACATGTATATATATGACATGCACTTTTTTTATTAAGGAAGGATGAGTATGGAATAAAAATAGAAGAGAAAAAGAATGCAAAGTAAGTTAGTATGAGATAAAGCTCTAAAAGAAGTTAGAGCATCAACATACAAAAGGAACTGATTAGACAACAATGTTAAAGAAACAGTTCACCCTTCCAGATATTATGTGTATCTGATAACCAGGAGGTTGTAGCCTTCTTCATCGGGAAGTGAGCCATCCACCCCTAATAGGGTTTTGTTCCTCAAGACTCCTAACAGAGTCATTGTACTCAACTTTGTAATGAATGCTCCTAACATGACAAAGGAACTTTAATAGGTTCATAATAGTAAGTGCAATTATTCGTGGGTACTAATTCCCACTGGGGTTTTCCTCTGGCCAAGATTTCCCCATAAACATATCTTGTGTTATGTGTTATGGTTGAATTCTTTATTTTCTTTGCTATTCATTTCAGTATTTAAGTAATTGGACTAAGTTTCAAGAAGCAAAAAAATATTAATTATAGAACATTGATTCACCCCCCCTCTCAGTGTTCCCATTCTTAACAATTGGTATCAGAGCTTTGGTCCTCTAAGAGAAGTTTAACCACTTGAGGAGATCATGGATACAACATAAGTAAAACATCTAAAGAAAAAATCTTGAAGCAACACTTGAAGCTCTTGACAGAGCTGAAAAAGAAATTGAAGAACTGAAATTGAAGGTTAGTGGCTCATAAGTATTCATCAAGAAACTGAGAAAATATTTAAAAGATTGTTCAAAAAATGATCTGGGAAAAATGGTCAAAAAGCTGAATGAAGAAAACATGTGTCTGAAGGATTAGATTGAAGATTTGGATGAAAAGTTAACTAATAATCAGGAAGCCGATGAAGAATAGGTCAAAGAAAATAAACAGTTGGATGAAGAACTCATGCAAGAAAACCTGAAAATCTTGGAATTAGAAAACATCAAGAAAAAGATGGAATCTGGATTAACAGAAGCAAAGAACCATATTGACAAATTGCACACAAGTGCTGATCTATTAGATTCTCATATCTATGCGTAGAAGTTAAAAGGAGATACCAGTGGTATTGGATACAATGAAGCTCAAATTCAAGCTAATGCAATGCAAGAAAGAATGAAAGCACCAAAAGAATCTACATAAGCCAATAAGACTAAAAATCTCACTGAAACTAAAGCAGAACCATCTAAAGATGAATGCATTCCAGTAAAAAGAACTTGTTATGCCTATAACAAGCATGGACATATAGCAAGAGATTAAAAAGAGGTAAGACCTTTCAATGGTTACTATTATTCATGCAATAAATTTGGTCATAGAGCTATTCAGTGTAGATCAAATCAAAGAAGTCAGACATAGTATAATCATATAAATCAATCATAGAACATTACATGTCAGATATGCAATTACAATGGTCACACAACTAAACAATGCAGTATGGTTACTCACATCAATGCACCTAGGAATACAATGCCTCCAGTTATTTGTTACTCTTGTAACAAGGTTGGACACATCTCAAAGTTTTGCAGATCACAAGCGCAAAGAGAAGAAAGACCTAATAAGTCTCAAGGATCAATATTGGATGAATATGGAGAAGTCAAGTTTGTGAAAGATTCATAATATGCGAGCAAGATTTGGATGGAAGTAAAGAAAGATAATGTTGCTGACAAAGTAGTAGATGCATCCGCAATGGACGCACCTTCTACTTCTGGATAAATGACCCTCATGGTCATAGGGGGAGCTAGATTAGCTCTAGACCCTTGCACAACTAGTGTGCTCACCCTCAGAGTATGTGCCTTTGATTTTAGTTGTTTGATGGCTAGTTGATGCAGTATGCAAGATCGCACTATCTGATTATTAGCAAGAACTAAGATTGAAATTCATAGTTGTAGTTTTTACTATGACGACAAGAATTAATTACAAAAATTTGCTTTATAAGTCACATAAGATCTATTATCTTCACTTTTACATTTGAAATCAAGCCCTTAGAGAGCACATGAGATCATAAGTAGCAAGTATTGAAGGATTGAAGTCATTTCATCAGTGAAAATGAGTTAAATCAATTGTGAAACCCTAGTTCAGACATGTCATTTCAGAAACCCTTGGAACCCTATTTAAAGTATTGAAGCAAGTAAGTAATGGAAAATCCAGTAGTATTTGATGTTACAGAAAGGAAGTGATATGTGTTTAAAAAGAATCCATTCAAGTTAGTGATAGATGATTTAGAAGGATTATTTTCCAAGACTTTGATAGGAGTCGTACATGTTGAAGATATTCGCGCCTACATCTATTGCAAGAAAGAATCTATAGGATTAGATAGGATAAGGTCGCACATAGAAACAATGGTTAATATAGACTTTACATTCAAGGATGAATTCTCTCACCTCGCAGATAACCCTAGCATTGAGTATGCAACTACGTATGAATTCTATGAATCAGAATGGATTAAGATTCTACTAAGCAGGATTCATGATGATTTTTTTTGGATTGGTGAAGTTGTTAGGAATGAATGCTAAATGTTTGGAAGCCATTCTATAGCAGTTGTTGTTGCATTCATGACTATGATTGTCATTGATGTCAACACAATGATTTACCGAAGACTTGCAGAGAAGCAGATGGAGTTTGGATTAGCGCACGTGGGTTATTATAGTTGGAACTATGCGATGTTGAGGTTATACTCTTTGATATGTCATATGTCTATAGTTAAGAGCGCAGATAGTAATTCATTGATTCATGGAATTTATGATCATTTTGGTAGAAGCAGTGTTCAGGCAGTGTTCCTGAGTAGCGGTTTGTGGAAATCGGATGATATCTCCTAATCGGGATGGAATATGGTTTTGTGTAGTTAAAGGGAAGTTGGAGATACATTGATAGTGATGTGGATGAAAGTGTAGACTTTGAGGTTGCATGAGTGAAGATTTATTTTATTTGGAAGCTGACAATTTTGTGTAATTTTGGTGTAGTGTGTGGAAACTTTTATTTTGTAATTGTATGCCGACTCATTTGTAATTATTTGAGTGTGGTATAAAGGAAGGAATGTATTTCCTTATTGTGTAGTTGTAGCATGATGTTGTGATGCGAAAGTGTGTAATTATGATATGGTAGCAATGGTTGTGATGATGTATGCATGAAGTGAAGAATAGAGCTAAGTATGTGAAGGAAGAAATGCAAAGTACATAGATCTAAAATTGAGATCTGATGTAACAGTGAGTGTGGTTTGACATAGTCAAAGAAGAGGTAACATATTATTCTATTGAGTAATGCAAAGATTATTTGGATAGTGTGTTCAGTGATCTTACCTTGAAGCTATTTGTGCAGTGGGTCCTTCTATCTTCCATAACTCTTAATCGGGTTAGAATATTTTAATAGGGATTCAAAATCTCCTAACAGGGATTCATATGTACTAAATGTATTTCATAAGACTCCTAAAAAAGTCCATCCTCTCACAAGGAATATTCATATTAGTGCATCTTTTGTGGACATCATTCCCACCAAGGTTTACTCTTTGATCAAGAGGTTCCCTAGTCAACATATCTTGTGTCATTGTGTTATTGTGTATGAATGTATTTCTATGGTTGGTAATTATATTGCTTATATGGTTTAATGTTGTTGAAAATGATAAAAGTTATAATTATCTGATAACTGTTTCACCCCCCCCCCCCTCTCAGTTATCTTGGTGGACTTTACTTTCTAACAATTGGTATTAGAGCAGCAAGTCCTTGAAGAAGAAGTTTAACAACTTAAGGAGATCCATGGCAAATTTCAGGAAAGAAAGCCCTAAGTTTGATGGAGTAAATTTTGACAGCTGGAAAGAAAAGATGAAGAGACACCTATTATGTTTAGGACTAGGTTATTGGTTGATTACAAAGAATAATAAGACTATCATTGAAGAGGACAATCTTGAAACATGTACTATGAAAGAGAGAGATCTATTCATGTGTAACATACTTGCAAGAGAAGCACTTTTGAAAACACTTCCAGAGAATGAGTACAGTCAAGTAAAATATTTGAAAAAATCTCATGAAATTTGGAATGCTTTACAATCTACTTTTGAAGGTGATGAACATGCAAAAAGAGTTAGATTACATAATTGAATATGTGCATTTGAAGATATAAGAATTTTGGAAGATGAATCTGTTAGAAGTTATATTGGTAGAATGTCAGAGATCATTTCAGGTATAAAATATTGTGGAGGAACAAAGACAGAGAATGAAGTGATATTGAAAATTATGAGGACATTAACTCCTATATTTAAGCAGACAACACAGATGATTGAACAAGTGATACCTTGTACAACAAACTTTACAAGAGAGACTCTTCTTGGAAGATTGGAAGCAACATAAATGAACTTGAGATTATCAGGAGACTTACCTAGAATGGAGACAACATTCAGTGCTCTTAGTGTTCGCCCTACTTTTTCAAGAAGCATCAGTGTGAGTGGAGATTATACTGGTAGCAGCAGATCTAGAAATGAAGAAGACAAGAAGATTGAAGAAGGTATTGCCTTGCTTGTGAAAAGAGAACCAGACGGTAATAAAATTTTTAAATGTTGGACTTGTCAAGAATATGGTCATTTTGCATCTAAATGTCCTAAGAGAGTTAAAAAGTACAGAAGCAATTTCAAACCTAGAAGATCTAAGGAATGTTATTATGCTAATGATGAAGATCTTGAAGCTAGTATAGAAAGAACTTTAAGTGAAAGTGATACTGAAAATAATGATGACATAGGATTTGTAGCAATTAAAGAAGAAAATCCTAAATCTGATGTTAAGGAAGAAAAAGCCTTAGTTTCTCAAGTTAAAAAGAAAGCTTATTGGATTATAGACAGTGGTTATTCACATCATATGACTGGAGACATGAAAAAATTCATAAAGCTAAATGAATATGATGGTGGAGTTGTTAGAGTTGGAAACAATGCACCTTGTTTGATTAAAGGTATAGGATCTATTACTCTTGATTGAAAGACTAATATTGATGATGTTTATTTTGTTGATGGATTGAAACATAATCTTTTGAGTGTTGGACAGTTAGTTGATAAGGGATATCAAGTTTGGTTTACTGAGAAAACTTGTGTGATAAAGGATAAGGATGGAAATTTGATTGGAACTGGATCTAGAACCAGAGGTAATGTATTTCAGTTAAATCCTACTGAGATGACATGTTTGATTACAAAGATTGATGACAATTGGTTATGGCATAGAAGGTTTTGTCATATAAACTTTGATAACATTATGAAAGTAAGCACTACACTTGCAGTGAGAGATTTACCTAAGATTATGAAGCCTACTAACATGATTTGTAAAGAATGTGTAATGGCTAAACAGAAGAGAAGTTCTTTTCGTAGTAAGAAGTTTACATCTATAGAGAAGCTGGAGATTGTTCATACAGATTTGAGAGGTCCTACCAGGACTAGAGGATTCTATGGAGAAAGGTATTTTATGATTCTTGTTGATGATTTTACAAGAATGATGTGGATTGCATTTCTTAAAGAAAAATTTGAAGCATTTGATAAGTTTAAGATTGTTAAGAATAAAGTTGAGAATGAATCTGGAATGAAGATTAAATGTTTAAGATCTAATAGAAGTGGAGAATTTACTTCTAGAGAGTTTAACAACTTTTGTGAAGAAAATGACATTAAAAGACAGTATTCAGCCCCTATAACACCTGAACAAAATGGCATTGCAGAAAGAAGGAATAGATCAGTGATTGAAGTAGCAAGAGCTATGTTGTTTGAGAATGATTTGGCAAAGGTATTCTAGAGAGAAGCAGTGTGTATACAATGAAAAGAGTAAAAATCAGAGCAGACATAGACAAGACACCTTATGAATTATGGTTTGGACATGCACCCTCGGTTAAGTATTTTAGAATTTTTGGAAGCAAATGTTATATAAAAAGAGATGATGATATTGGAAAGTTTGATCCTAGAAGTGATGAAGGTATATTTCTTGGATATTCTTTGAAAAACAAAGCATATAGATGTTTCAATAAAAGAACTAAGACTATTGTTGAAAGCACAAATGTTAAAGTTGATGAAAAGTTCAAAATTCAGGAAAGAATGCTTGATTATGAATCTGATGAAGAAGCTCATCCTAAGCCTACTACTGGAACTACTGAATTGTTTTATGAAACTGACAGTGATTTGTTGAATGAAAGCCACAGTGAAGTTATTGAAGAAACTACATCTGAAGAGAGATCTAAGATAGTGACACCTAGCAAGAGTTTGTTAAGGAATCATCCTTTTGAGCAGATTATTGGAAGCATCAAAAGAGGAGTTCTAACTCGGAATAAGGCACAAGAACAATTATGTTTGATTTCTCAAATTGAACCTAAGACCACTAATGAAGTTTGTGAAGATGAAAGTTAGACCAATTCTATGAAAGAAGAACTAGATCATATTGAAAAGAACAAGACATGGGAATTGGTCTCTAGACCTAAAGACAAGAATGTTATTGGAACTAAATGGGTATTCAGAAACAAGATGAATGAACAAGGAGAAGTAGTAAGAAACAAAGAAAGATTGGTATGTAAAGGTTACTCACAACAAGAAGGAATTGACTATGAAGAGACTTTTGCACCTGTTGTAAGAATTGAAGTAGTAAGAATGTTTTTGGCATATGCAGCCTACAAGAAATTTAAAGTGTATCAGATGGATGTGAAGTCAGCATTTTTGAATGGAGAATTGGAAGAAGAAGTCTACATTGAGCAACCTAAAGGTTTTCCTTTAACTCAAGAAGGAGACATGGTATGTAAATTGAAGAAAGCTTTATATGGACTTAAACAAGCACCTAGAACTTGGTATGCAAGACTGGATAAGTATTTGTTAAAGTTGGGATTTATAAAAGGTACAACTGATAGAAATTTATACACAAAAGAAATTGAAAATGGCTTGTTAGCTATAGTTATTTTTGTTGATGACATTATCTTTGGAGGAGAAGATGAATCTAGTGACAAATTTGGTAATGAAATGAAGACTAAATTTGAAATGAGTATGATTGGTGAAATGAAATACTTTTTGGGATTACAGATAACACAAAACAATGATCGTATCTTTGTAATTCAGACAAAGTACTTGAATGATTTGTTGAAAAGATTTGGAATGGAGGATTGTAAACCAGTTGGAACACCTATGGAGACCAAACATAAGTTATCTAGCACAGATGATACTCTTACAGTAGAAGAGAAGAAATACAGATCTATGATTGGAGGATTGCAGTATTTGACTCATACAAGAACTGATATAGCACACTTAGTTGGAATTGTAGCAAGATTTCAAGCTTAACCTAGAGAATCACATTATGCAGCAGTAAAGAGGATACTGAGATATTTAAGAGGCACAATGGACTATGAATTATGGTATGAAAAATCTGATGATTTTACCCTATGTGCATATATAGATGCTAATTGGGGAGGCAGTATTGATGATAAGAAAAGCACCAGTGGAGGAGCATTTTTCCTTGGAGGAAGATTAGTTTCTTGGCTAAGTAAGAAGCAAAATTGTATCTCACAAAGCACAGCAGAAGCAGAATATGTAGTAGTAGCAAACAATTGTAACTAGATAATTTGGATGAAGCAAATGTTGAAGGATATTGGTATAAAATTTGTTGAACCTATTGTTATACATTGTGATAACACTAGTGTAGTTAGTATGTATAAGAATCTTGTATTACATTCTAAGACAAAGCATATAGAGATTAAGTATCATGTTGCAAGAGAGAAAGTTGTTGAAAAAGATGTCAGACTTGAGTACATAAGTACAAAGGAGAAGATAGAAGATATATTCACAAAGCCTTTACCTAAGGATACATTCAAGTATCTGAGAGGTATGCCTGGGGTTATGCTCTAGCCTACTTTTGAGAAGTCATGCAATTGGTTTCATCCGTCCAGTGGTATATGAGCCTTATCTTTCTTCTGGATTGAATGTTGGTACTTCCTCTATCGGGGAGTATGTGTATCTAAGCTGAGTCATGAGGACTCTAGTAAATGTATTTTTCTGAAAAGTGTCTTTTGACATTGAGTTGTTGTTGACGTAGTGATGGAATTTCTATCATTGATGTCAATGGGGGAGAAGTATGCATGAAAAATAATATGAGAGAACTAAATAGGATAACGAAGAAAGATTTGATTGATGAAGAGGATTTGAAGAAGCAGTGTTGCAGTATTGGATTTTTGGAACATTGGATGTTTTTCATCTATGTTGCCATCAATGCTAATGGGGGAGATTGTTAGGAATGAATGCTAAATGTTTGGCAGCCATTCTATAGCAGTTGTTTTTGCATTCATGACTATGATTGTCATTGATGTCAACACAGTGATTTACCGAAGACTTGAAGAGAAGCAAACAGAGTTTGGATTAGCGCACGTGGGTTATTGTAGTTGGAGCTATGCGATGTTGAGGTTATACTCTTTGATATGTCATATGTCTATGGTTAAGAGTGTAGACAGTAATTCATTGATTCATGGAAGTTATTATCATTTTGGTAGAAGTAGTGTTCAGGTAGTGTTCTTGAGTAGCGGTTTGTGGAAATTAGATGATATCTCCTAATCGGGATGGAATCTGGTTTTGCATAGTTAAAGAGAAGTTGGAGACACATTGATAGTGATGTGGATGACAATGCAGACTTCGAGGTTGCATGAGTGAAGATTTATTTTATTTGGAAGCTGACAGTTTTGTGTAATTTTGGTGTAGCGTGTGGAAACTTTTATTTTGTAATTGTATGCCGACTCTGTTATCACCATATAAATTTTTTTAGCTCTATGATAATGTTTCAAAGTAGTCTAAGATTATTGACCTAGTGGTAATATTCTTCAAGGTGTAAATCCTAAGTTTTATTCGAAGCCCTAACTCATCCTAGGTCATGTTGTGTTTCCGCATTACCTTTTTGAGTCACTAATCTTTTCATAAAACATGTGCTAATATCTTGACTCACTTTGTTCATTGTTTTATGTGTCAAGGTGGTTAGGCTTTCAAACCATCAACCCTTTTATTTAATTAAATCTACCAAATCCTAAGTTTTAGATTATTTTTTCATAAAGGAAAGCTTTTAAAATTGTGCGGTTGTCATTGCACCGCAAGACTGCTCTTTGTTAGATTTCTTGACATGTGAAATGGTGACCACGCACCACCTGTCCTTGCGGGCCCATTTGATTTTGTAATGCGCTGGCCTTTAACGAATGAATCTAATCTATGGTTATTGTTATACCGTTGAGATGAGATGCATGTCTTTTATGGATTGCGGTATAGCGATGACTGTCAGATTACCTTTTGATGAATAAAGTTTGCGGTGGGTCCTGACACTGTCGGGTCGTATTCTCGTGTAAAATTTTTATTGGTTGTCAGCAATTTTGAGGTGGTGGTTGTCAGTTTCTTTCAAAATTGATATTAAAGATGACAAGTCTTCCACTTGTCATTTTTTTGCAATGTGTTGTCTTCTGGTTCAATTTTTAGTTGGATGATGTGTCACCATGGGACCTGAGTAGTATGAAGACTAAAGTGTGGAAAGATCTTACGGCTATTGTTATACCATTGAGATGAGATGCATGTCTTTTATGCATCGCGGTATAGTGATGACCGTCGATCTTGCCCAAGGATATGAACTGTTCAGTGGGTCCGCAGTTGTCAGAACTTTTCATGATGTGTTTCTTTTTGATTGGCCCATGGTGCTAATAATGAGTTTTGATTGCCAGGTGTTTCTGACACCACAGATGATGTGAGATTTTTCAGCTTGTTGGCTTATCCGAGGTGTCCTCTCCTGATTTGTCGAAGGTTTTTAAAGTGTTCAGTGGGGCGGAGGTTTTATTAAATTCTAGTGATCGTTCGATCAAAGTGCATCTACGGTGGTCATTATATCTAGGGTTGGTATCTCTGATAGGTTTTGGGTTGTGCTTTAGGGACGTGATGACACCTGTCTGTTCTGGGCAAAATAAATATTATTATTAAAGTCTTTCCACCTGGCATTTTGAAATGTTCTCATTGGTCGAGAACTGACTTAGGGAAAAGTAAATAGGGCTTTACTGTTTGACTTGCCGACCGTCTGATGCACTGAAATGGAGATTTATCAATGGTCAAAATTCAAATTTTTTTCTTAGTGACATTTTTCATGTCCTGTGAATGCAGAGGCCGCCAATTTTTTAGTAATGGCAGATTTATTGTGCTACGTGCGGATGAATTGCAAGTAGTTGGCTATGCTATACAACACAATTCAACTGTTGTTTCTCATTACCATTTCAATAAGCTCTCTAGTGATTGGATTTCTCTCTCTGAGTGATTTCAAGTGAAGAATTTACAAGTGCCTGGTAGGTCTACTTTCTGAATTTAAAAGAATTGCTTGAAGTTTGTGAAGGATTTTGTGTTGATAGTTTCTAGGGTTTTTCTTGAGTGCTCGTATATTATTGTAAGAGCCCTAGTTTCAAGATGCCGCCCAAGAGGAATTTGTCTGGTCAAATAGAGTATATCAAGAGAGGGATTTTTGAGGATTTAATGCAGTTACTTCCACATTCAGATAATGGGGCAGCTAGGATGAAAGAACTAGTTCCAAGAAACCCTAGAGATTCAGTTGCAGATGGTCTCCATGACAGGGGAAACTGGATGAGAGATGCCAAGGTGGGTGACAAGCATAACGGTCTTATTCTATTCACGTCAGCTTATTCACAAAGGAATGCTTGTGCCCCCTTAAGTAATATATGGCAATTTGATATTGGGAAGTTAGTTGTTCCTGGTGTTTTTATGGATGCTAAGTTATTAATTCAGATAGCTAAGTGCTATGATCCTGTGACAAAGTGTGTCAAGGATATAAATGGTAGAGACCTAATCAACATCACAGAGGATGAGATTAGGGAAGTATTTTCATTGAATGACCCATCTATGGGGTTAGAGAAGATAGATTTCATAGAGTTTACTGAAATCTATGAAGCACAGAGAGATTATCTAAGGACAGGGCCTTTAAGGCAATTTTTTGAGCAATTTGGATCCATGTGTGCTATCAGTGCAAGTACACCAGAGCCCTTTAGATTAGACTTATTCAGTAGAAGGGGATAGGAAGTTTATAAATCTTTGACTTTGATTCTAGGGCATGATGAGGCAACTCATATGCCAGTACCTTATATGTTCATGATGGTATAGTCACTACACCCCCAATTAGCCCTTATTTTTGACTTTGCATCTCATTTAGCTGATATAATCCATGAAGGGTTGATGGGAATCAAAAATATGAAGGTGTCTAGACCTTTTGGGTGGTACTCAATGCTCATGCACATGTTTTTGTACAAGGGTGATGGATATTTTGGTACAACAATAGATATTGTGAAGGAAAGGAATGGAGAAATTCTTCCAGTGCAGTTGTGGACTACAGCTCTGTCATGAGACATAATTGATGCCAGCTATATTATTTTTGATAGAGATTTTGCCTCTAGACTTAGAACTCTTTTACATTTTGACAATCCAAGGATTCCAAGAGAGTTGCTGAGGCTAATTAGGCCAAAGGAGTTTTGCTAGGATATTACTATAGTCCACAATTTTGGGGATATTATCTTATATCCAGTTTCTATAGTTTTTAGAGTGTATGGTTGCAAGGTAACACCTTATATTTTACCTTATCAAGTCCCATTGAATTTGGACTATGCAGAAATTATAAGGCAAATTGGAGACTTGCAAGAGTCCACTCTCACAGGTAAAGGAAGGGGAACTTTTTTCCCAAACATAACCATAGCACACCAATATGTGATCACAAAGGGAGGATGGGTACATTTGAATAAAGTCTTGTAGCCTTATAGAATGTCTAGAGCAGTGATCAAATGTGCAGATACAAAAGGTTTTCTTGCAAGAGTATTTAGAGATAAAGTGAGGTGTGCTCTTATTGAGCATCAATTCAATTTTCTTGAGGATGTAATCAGAAATGAGTTTGATCTTCAAACTCAGGAGATCAAGAAAGAGAAATGGGTCATTTACAAAAAGACTCTAAATTTTATTGAGAATTTTGACAGAGCTTATGACCCATTGAAGGGGTTTGAATCATGGGCAAGGAAAGTGGATGCCCTTATGGAACATTTTGAAGGCATCATGCATGCAACCAATGAAAAAATGGTAGTAGTGAGTAAGACAGACCCTGAGATGGCTAGGCAAATTTTGAGCCAGCCTAAATACATGAAATTGACCCCAAGGGGAATTTATACAATGTAAAGGAGTGGTTACACTGTTCTCCTACCACCATAGCAAAGAAGTAAAGATATCCCTTCTACTTCAAGAGGGAAAATGCCTATTGATGATCCAACAGTGCAAGGACCCTCTCCAAAGAGGTAGAAACAAGAAGAAGTAAGACCAGGAGAAGAGGCTTATTCACCTTCTCAATCCCCTATTCAATTGGATGAACATGGGGTGGCAGAACAACTTGTGCAACTAAGAAATGAAGGAAACATTTTTGTTTCTAATGAAGATTTGCAAGAAGGAATGCCTGAGGCACCTAAGGAGGTGGCCATGGATCTTTCAATAGAAGAGTTTGAGGGTAAACAGATGGACCCTATTCTAAAACAAGCCACAGAATCCTTCCTTGCTGATGACAATTTTATCAAGACCAGGGCATTCTCCCAATTTCTTTGGAGAATGAAAATAAATCAATTTAAGGAGATATGTGAAAAGAAGAAGGAAGAGTCCCCTGCTAGGAATGTCATAGAAATAGAAAATGAGACCAAGGCAAAAATGGTCAAACAATTTGAGAAAATTACTCTAGAGGAAGGGAGGGCCATGGTTCATACAGTAGGGGTACTAATTCTACCAGAGTGGGACATTGCTGATGCAATTGTCTTTGACCAAGTGAGAAAAAGAAAAGTGAAGACTCTTACTACAATAGAACAGACTAAATAGGATGCAAGAGGATTTTCTTTCTCTGAAGATCATGTTGCTCTTGTGATGTGGTCTCTAAATAAGGATGAAAATAAAGGGAAGAGAAAGGATCTCTCTGCAGGATATACAGGCAGTTTGTTAGTTCAGAGAGTAGGAGAAACATCTGGAGTTGAAGCATCAA
The DNA here is from genome assembly GCA_027943335.1 of Chamaecyparis obtusa. NCBI lineage: Eukaryota > Viridiplantae > Streptophyta > Pinopsida > Cupressales > Cupressaceae > Chamaecyparis > Chamaecyparis obtusa. The sequence goes on from BSBK01005180.1 coordinate 1,105,520, forward strand.
ATTTGATTTTAGAAACTACCAAATTTAATGCCCAAGTGGCAGAGAAAGATGCTAGAGAGAAGGAAGAGCTTAGGCTCAAATTTGAAATGGTTCTCAAATCCTACAATGAGCTCAAGGTTGAGCTAATTCAGAAGGACAAATTGATTGCACAATTGTCAGGACCCTTAGATCATAGGTCTCCTTAGTTGGTGATTTCTGATAAACCTGTAGTGGCTTCATCTTCAAGCCCAATTGTTGAATTTCCACCTTCGCCACTACCAGATACAAGCTTGGATTCAAGGGTCAGTTGCGAGAAGTAGAGATTAGCAGAAGAGACAAATAGATTTAAAGAAACCAGATTGCGACTTGAGAAGGAGAAGGATGAGAAAAAAAAGGCTACAATTTTGGCAACCAAGAAGTATGAAATGATTGATGCCATCATGCAGTTTTCCACTGATTTAAAGCCTTCAATTTTTCACAATCATGTAAATAAGTTGAATTCTTTGTTTATAGCTTTAAATAAGGAAAAGACAAAATTTTCCCCGATTTTGAAAAAATAGATTGAAAGGGCTTCAAATATAAAACTCTTCCGAATGCTGTCAAAGGGCCAAGAAGACCCTGATCCATTAATAAAGCCAGTGGATCAGGCGATGAAGAAGATTGTACAGTATGATATTATGTTGGATAATTTCATCAGGAAGTCACACATGCTGAAGGCTGAATTAATGCTTTCAAGTTATGAAATAGTACCCATAATTTTTTCTGATAAAGGGGAAATCAAAGAAGCATATCAGTGGAGAGAGGAGATGGATGCACTCCTCTTAGTTAAGGTAACTAGTGTCTTGGATGACACATATTCTCTTAATAATGTAATTAAATTTTTAATAAATGCCAGGTCAATGTTTGATAACATTCAGCAGCGAGTGACTCAGATAGAAAATGAATGGGAGCAGTTATCAAAGAAAAAGGTTGATTTTGTTAATTTTGATTTTCCTGGCGAAGACATATATAATAGGTGGAGGTATCAATATATACCTCATGTTCAAAAGGACAGTATTCCACCAACTTCTTAGAGTGGACATAGATAGATATTTTTTGGTAATAATAGATGGTGAGATATTTTGAAGACATTTATTACCGGGTAAATAGCGAGGAGCACAAGATAGATTTCATGAAGGCAACCAGATACAACAAAAGAAGCATAAAATAGGGCGGTGTTCCTACAATATCTCATCTACTTTGACAGTGTATTTATTGTAAATATGTAAAAGTTATTGTACAGTTTTTCTAGATTAAAATATGTAACCCTAGAATGATCGGTGGCTTGTTGCAATTCCTCATATATAAAGGATTTTTCATGATCATTCTAGGTATTGATAACTTAGGAGAAAAAGATAGAAATTCTAAAAACCTAACACTCAGTCAGGGATTGTAAATTTTGTATCATTTTATCAGAGAAATAGAGAAGAAGTACAGGTTGCTACTGTTATTTTGCAAGCTTTGTTCAGGATTTGATCTATGCAACATTTAAAGGGTGAACTTAATATGAATCTTGGATCTTTGTCTCTCCTGTGAGTTTGTTTAGTAAATTTTTAAGTCTCTTTGAGGTTTATATGTATTCGTTTGAACTTTGAGTTCTGATCTAGGATTGGATTAAAATTGCTTTGAGTTAGATGCATGTTTACTAAATCTATTCAAGGATTTCTGAAAGTAGGAAAGATTTGAAGTAGTTTATATTTATGTTCAAGACCCACCTTTCATAAAACACTATTGTATTCTTTCTATTTTCTGATATATTGCCCAATGGATAAGGCATTAGCCTTGATCTTCCTATCTTATCTTTGTATGGAATGATTGGAATCTTGTAATCCTAAAAAAAATTAAATTAATACCAGTCTTTTACATTTATTTTACTTTATATGTATTGTCCTACCCAGTGATGGAGAGTCAATGAATAATAGGTTGTTATTTAGTACTTTCTCACTGTTATCTATTGTAAGATCCAATAATCAGTAAGGGGCAAAGTTAAAACAAATTGGATCAGGTGTACCCACCTTGGTTTTGCAGAGCCAGAAGTGAAGAGGGAATTCTTGTCCCTATAGTTGGTCCATTTGTCTTGCAGAGCTCTCATACTTGGAACTAACCATTCCTAATACTAATCTCAAGGCATATTGGCAGCCCTAGTTGGAATAAGCATTTTCAAACACCAACAGACTCATTTGTAATTATTTGAGTGTGGTATAAAGGAAGGAATGTAATTCCTTGTTGTGTAGTTGTAGCATGATGTTGTGATGCGAAAGTGTGTAATTATGATATGGTAGCAGCTGTTGTCATGTTGCATGCATGAAGTGAAGAATAGAGCTAAGTATGTGAAGGAAGACATGTGAAGTACAAAGATTTGATGTAATAGTGAGTGTGGTTTGGCATAGTTAGAGAAGAGGTAACATATTATTCTATTGAGTAATGCAAAGATTATTTGGATAGTGTGTTCAGTGATCTTATCTTGAATCTGTTCGGGCAATGGGTCCTTCTGTCTTCCATAACTCTTAACCAGGTTAGAATCTTTTAATAGGGATTCAAAATCTCCTAATAGGGATTCATATGTACTAAATGTATTTCATAAGACTCCTAACAGAGTCCATCCTCTCACAAGGAATATTCATATTAGTGCATCTTTTGTGGGCATCATTCCCACCGGGGTTTACTCTTTGATCAAGACGTTCCCTAGTCAACATATCTTGTGTCATTGTGTTATTGTGTATGAATATCTTTCTATGGTTGGTAATTATATTGCTTATATGGTTTAATGTTGTTGAAGATGATAAAAGTTATAATTATCTAATAACTGATTCACCCCCCCCTCTTAGTTATCTTGGTGGACTTTACTTTCTAACAGAAGTTCCTATCCACATCACAACTGATCTCATTTATGAGACGACCAGACTTTCTAAGATAGATGCCATTCTTCCTATGGGTAAAGATGTCAGGAAATGGGTTGAGCAATCATGTAAGTCCAGGAGTGATTATCATAGCATGATGATTGATCCCATTGAGGAGAAATATATTAAACTCATGGCTATGATCCTTGGTTACAAGTTTCAGCATGCAAACAGAGTGAACAATGTATCCATAGCAACAATTCTGGCAGCAATAAGGTTAGTCAAATAAAATAGAGAGTTTAACCTCTATGAGATCTTGCGTGGACAGTTGTTAGAAAATATAAGAGCCATTAAGCATGATAAGAGCAAGATATTTATATTTTGTTAATTGATTATTTACATGTACTTTCATATAGTTGGTAAAGTCTCTAATCTCTATCTGGACAAAAGCATACCTCTATTACCTCAAATTTCATTCAAGGAAATATTAGAGAGAACCTTAAAGGATTACATGGATCTAGAAATTGAAACATTAAGAATCAAGATGCAAAGAAGGTATAGAATACTTGAAAAGATAGTGGAGAAATACAAGGACACTATATGCTTCATGGTGGAAATAGATACTACATGCATGGAAGTTGTTGAGCCTAGAAAAAAGTGGATTCATCCACTTGGTTATGAAGTTGATGAGCATATTTTGGAAGGTACAAGTCCTCCTATCTACACCTAAAGATCCAAATGAGCCTAGATGGGGCACATATGAAGAAAATACAAGAGAAGTTGATTATGTCTTATACAGTGCAGAGACTAAAAGAAAAGCATCAAGAATTACCTTTGATATCCTAAAAAATTCATGGTGTCATCCAAGAAGACATAGACAAAGAAAGGGAAGCCAAGATTTCTATGAAACTTAAGAGAGCACCCTCATTTACATAAGTCAAAATAGAAAAATATGATGATCCAAAGGAGAAGAAGAAAAATATAGAAGAAAGCACTTCTGCCCCCTCTACCATAGTTGATCTGGAGTCCACTCCACCTCCTGAGCCAAGAAATGTGTCTAAAAGGAAGAAGTAGACTGACACAAGACACCCATACTCAAGGAAAACCAGAAGCAAGGTGAAGAATACACAAGCACCTCCTGAGGTAGGATTTAGACCAAACTTGAAAGTTTTGAAATATAGAGTTGTTGGTGAAGGAAGGATAGATTAGATTGTAGAATTATATGACAAGTATGGAGAGATCGATAAATAAAAAATTCATGCCATAATTATATAGCATATGATTAAGTTCAAAAACTTAGTTTTGGAACTTAAGACACTCATCCCTGATAATGCATGGAACATACTTGATTCCTTGAAGAGGTAGGCTATAGAAGAAGATATGAGAATTAGAGAAAAGACTTTGGATGATAACCTCCTTGTTTGTGCACTAGAAGAGAAGAAAATGTTGTTAGATTTGGTTAGGCCTCATCTAAGAGCAAAAATCATAACATTGCACATAATGAACAAGGACTATGAATTGATTGCAAAGGAAACATAAAAATCATTTGAGAAAGTGTTTCTAGACAGACACATGTACCCTCCTATTGTGCCTACAACCTAAATTCCCTTTGAGAAAGAAAAAGAGTCAGAGATGCCTAATGCATTGATGATAGGTCCATAGGATTCTGCACGCAAGGATATAGTACCTACTGAAGTACTTAAAATAAAAGATGAAACAATGGTGATTGATGATGTTGATATATCCATGGCAGCTACGGACAATGATCTGGATAAATTTGAAGAAGCCTTTGTAAGCACTGAAGAAGCTGAGATCCTTTGTGGTGAAGAAACACCTATGCAATAAGAAGAAGTCTTAATAGAAGATATAATAGGACAAGGAAATGAGAAGGAAGATGAACTTAAAGAAGATCCTTCTATTGATATCCTAGTAAAGGTAAAGAGTGAAAGTGTGGATTTAAGTCAAAGCACAGACTTAATTCTCACTCCTAAACCCTCAATATCATTGTTGTCAAGTTTGACTCCTGATACAACAAGTTTAGATTCATGGGGAGAAGAAGATCTGATAAAGATAAGTGTGATGGCAATGTACAAAGCAAAAAAAAAGGGTAACGAGGAACCCTCTCTTTGTGGAATCAGTTAGCATACTAAATAATTTATTGCCCAAGGATAAGAAATTGATTAATGTTCACTCCGTTGATGATGTTAGCAGTATTCTGTCGATTTTCAAAGAAAACTTTTCAAGTCTAGAAGACTCGGCGATAAAATTTGTAGAAGAGAAATACAACAAGAAAAGATTGAATGATTTGATAGAAAATTTCTCACTTGATCTAATGTCTTAAGATTGGTCAAGAAATTCTGAAAGAGTTAGCAGAAAAAGGAAGAAAAATCATAGCTGACTGCATAAACAAGGATAAACTAACATCAGGACACTCAAAGAAGATTCAAGAAGCAGAGTCCCTAATTGAAGCAATAAGGAAATCAGTTGAAGATCCCTCTCAAGACATAAACATGTGCAATAATGTTTATCAAGGTCAGATAGACAAAATAGAGAAGGTAGAAAAAGAGATTGCAAAGTTAAGGGCTAGACAAGCACAACTAAGAAATGCTCTAGCGCCCTCATTGGATGTACTAACATCAAGCATATAGATGCTACAATAGAAACATATGATCAAGGTCCTTACATGGATATAGAAAAGATGGAGAATCTCACATATGCATTATGTGCCCATCTTCAGACAGTTGATGCACTAAAGGTATTTTGGAAGCAAGAAATCAAAAACCTTTAGATTGAATATCCTGATGTATATACTATATAAGCATTTAGAGTCTCATTTTTGGCACTTTTGTCATTAATGTCAAAGGGGGAGTAGTGTATATGGTATAAAGGAGATAGAAGAGTATATAGTATATGGTGTATAGTATAGAGATTATATGATAGAAAGTTTTTGTGTAAAGTTAAATTTAGCAACTTTGTCATATTCCTTTGTTGCCATTAATGAAAAATGGGGATATTGTTGGAAATTTGAATTAACTAAGATTATATGACTAGTTTTGTGTTGTAATTATGGAAACGACATCATATGAAGTTTTGATAGTCAGTGGACAACTTTGAAGATCATATTTCGGCTAAGTATGGAAAACAGTGCAGACAGTGAAGTACTTGATGATTAGAGCATCGAAACACATGTGTATGATGGGGTTATGGTATGTGCCCTTGGATATAAGCTTTGGAGTATGTTATTATGCTAAGTATAAGAACACATGGTCAGATATGATAGTATTGAGAAGTTACAACAAGTCTAAGTGACACTGGCAGTTCAACGGCGTAGCAGAACAAAGCATGCAACCAACATTAAGTTTTTTGTATAGCGTGTATCATTTTGTTTTGTAAAGGCTATGTGCCTATTGTAATAGTGATGTAAACATGTTATTATAATTGTATGTAAACACACTTGAGTCAATTATATTGGAAGCATTGTATGTGTTAGGTTTTAGGCCGACACAATATTTAGTTTTGGTTGCGCCCATTCAACATGTATATATATGACATGCACTTTTGTAATTAAGGAAGGATGAGTATGGAAGACACATAAAAGAGAAGAAAAATGTGAAGTAAGTCAGTATGAGATAAAGCTCTAAAAGAAGTTAGAGCATTAGCGCACAAAAGGAACTGATCAGACAACAGTGTCAAAGTAGCAGTTCACCCTTCCCGATATTATGTGTATCTAATAACTAGGAGGTTTTAGCCTTCTGCATTAGGCAGTGAGCTCTGGCAGTGAGCCATCCACCCCTAATAGGGTTTTGTTCCTCAAGACTCCTAACAGAGTCATTGTACTCAGCTTTGTAATTATTGCTCCTAACAGGGAAAAGGAACTTTAATAGGTTCATAATACTAAGTGCAATTATTTGTGGGTACTAATTCCCACCAGGGTTTTCCTCTAGCAAAGGTTTCCCCATAAACATATCTTGTGTTATGTGTAATGGTTGAATGCTTTATTTTCTTTTCTATTCATTTCAATATTTAAGTAATTGGGCTAAGTTTCAAGAAGTGAAAAAACATTAATTGTAGAACACTGATTCACCCCCCCTCTTAGTGTTCCCATTCTTAACAGAAACAAGTTCAAGTATATGAAAATACCACAATCTTCTGTCAGATATGCTCAAAACCAACTCATGCTATTGTTAACTATAAATTCCCTAAAAAGGAACCAAAAAATTTAAAATGGATCTCTAATTTCCCCTTAAGGTCAATGTACCCCCTTTGGTGGGTGGTTTAGACTTTGGGAGTGATGAATACCCATTTATGGAACTTATGGCAACACCCGCGAAAGATGATTATAAAGTGGTGCTTCGAATACTAGGGAATATGCACTAGTACATTTTGCACCAATTTTTGACACATTATTGGTCGAAGTTTCTACCCAACTTGGTCGAATGGTTGACCAACAGGTTTGTCGCTATTATTGGTGTCAAAATATCAACCCATTACTGAACCCATCGAATGATCGACTCCACTATTGGTAAAAAAAGAGGGAAATCTACACTGAAGATAACATTGGTAAGTGTGTGTATTGGTCTATCTTTCAACCACTATTGGTTGAAAACTTTGGTTGCTTTGACCAGGATGCCAAACTCGTGATGGTCATATTTCGATGACATTTGGTCGAAATATTTAGTAGCTTTGATCAGGATGCCAAACCTACGATGCCACATTTTGACACAAAATGGTCAATTTTAGACCAGACTTTCGATGACAGTCGGTCAAAATTTTGACGAAACACTGAGTTTAAAAAAAAATTTGAAGATAAATATCCAGACTAATCACCAACGACATCCTGATTGGTGATTAGTCTAGATATTTATCTTCAGGTGTCCACATTCATTATGTTGCTTGTTGCTAGCAGGTCCCTTCTCATTCTATTTTCCAGACTGCTTTGGGCTCTAGCAATCCATCTGCTCTCCTCTACATGGAACTATGGGTTTTTCATTTTGTTTGAACTATTTGAGACATAGGCTCTGACTGGTGATCTGTGAATTGGTAGAGCTTCCTCTTAGACACCCACAAACCTCCAAATCTATTGGTGTGAAGCCCTCGCTTGACAAAAACCAAGCACTGAACTTCCAACTGAAAACTAATAATGAAGCAACTGAGATCCATAAAGAAGTAACCGAGATCCTCTAGAAAGTTACTAAGTAGGTCAAAGTCTTCAAGGGCCTTAGATGCCCCTACATCATTCTCTCATTTGATCAATTTTCATAGGTCCATGAGGTGGTGGAGTGTAGTCATTATCCAAAATATTAAGTGCAAAATCTCCAATTCTAGATAGGTATAACCTCATCCTACTTTTCCATGTTGAGAAACTTTCCTTGTTCAACTTAGGTACTTCTCTCCTATACATCTTTAGATATTTCACTCAAGTCTTTCAAACTTATCCCTTTAGAGTACTTAGCTATGATACCAATTGTTGGATTACAGAGGGGGGGCTGAATCAATAATCCTTGATTTGTTGTACCTTAAAAACTTTCTCTAATTAAACTAAGAGTCAACTTGGTCAGACATAATTAAATATTTACCAACAATTGTAAATAGACTTTATCAATCAGAAATAACATTCACATAAATCATTCAACACATATAACACCAGTATTTAACATGGAAACCCATCTTTAGGAAAAACCACTCTGAGAATTGTCAATCACTAAAGAAAATATTCTTCTGAAGTATGCTTCATTAAGGGCCAATCTTGTTAAAGATTACAATACACACTACTAAGTGTGACCTAGTCAAGGGATTTGCCTCAGATCTATTAGGATCTTCACCCTATTAGGAGTGGCCTGGTTAAAAGTTTGCAAACAATCTTTAGAATTTTACCTTTTGCAAGGATTTTACAATAAGACTGTTAGTCCACTCAGTTAAGAGATATTTTTGTTACAAATGTTAATAAGAAATAGTGAATAAATTAACTTGTACGTACACAACTATCCTTTTCATAATCAGATTTTTTGTGCACTCTTCTTCTTCAATTCAATCCTTCACTTTTCACTGGCTTCAACACTTCATCAAATTCATCTTTCTGACTTGGAATTCAACCTTTTCCTTCTTCACTACATCATTCGGTGACTCGATAGCCCTTTAATTTTCTAGCAATTTGTTCATAAAAATTCATCCTTTATATAGACTTTTTTTTTCTGCTTAATCTCCTTTATCACATTTTCTTTTGATTACTTTCAACCACCCGGTCAACTTCACAAACTATTTCAATGAATATAGAGCTCGATAACACATTTTTTCATCACCTTGGAACTTGAACTTTCTTGAAACTTGTTCTTTCTATTTTTACCATTTAGATCTATACCATAGATCATCATCCTAAATTTTCCTAATCGTAGATCTCTCCAACTAACTCTTCCTCATCATTGGTATCTTCCATCTCATCATATCTCAACATTAAATGTCATTCTGATCCTTGTATTAAATTTTTATTCCTTGCTCGGTGACTAACTTCTTTTCTTCAACTGAATTTCAATTAACTTCGCTCGGTGAATGAAACCTTATGATTGGTGTCTTGACTTCATTTTCCTTTACTGAAACTTAATTTCCTTTTAAATGAATCACTTTTTCTACTTTGTAGCCAAAATAGTTTTTCTTTTCGACTTGATTAATCTTCTTTACCATTCTTTACCGACTTTATATAATCATATGTTAGATAGAAAATAATTATATCAACATCATCTTAGCATTGTCTGATCTGTATCAATTGCCCAATTAATTTCTTCAACTTCATAACATTTCACTTATTTTTCTTCTTAACTCATTCAGCTTAGATCATACTCTGAATGATATAACAACACAATATAAATCAGATATCAATTGGTTGACATCAATGACAAGATAATAAATGATCTAATCTTTCTACTATCTTGTATACCTCTGATCTTAGTTGGTCTTCATCACCACCACCATTAGTTATAGTAACAATCTCCCTCTTTGGCATTGATGGCCACATTCACTATCAATTGATAATGGAAAACTTACTGTCATTCTTTGTCCTATACTCCCTCTGAGTTGTAACTTCTTTTCTTGATCTCCTTATATACATCTTATCCCTCTTGGATATTGTGATATTACTATCAGGATTCAACTGTGTAGTTTTTTGAGTCAAACTCATTGACCCATGATTCATGAGTAGTGGTTCACATGAACCCATCTCTCATGAGAATGAATGGAACACGTAGCACTCATTGGATCTCCTACTTACCTCTTGGATATTTCATCTCTCAATAAATATTCTCCTAGTATATTCTCCCTCTTTGCAATCTTTAGTAACTTCTCCCTCAATAATCAATTGCATTATTCTTTCTTTGACAACAATGCCAAAGACACATACTCCTGAAAATTTTTCTCAAGCAGTGAGTCATACCTCAAATATATTGATTTTTCATTGTAGACATAAAATTATTTTCACAACTTTAGGCTTCACCTAAAGAGTGAACACTAGCATCAACTCACAAAATAGATACTATGTTAAAAACTTGAATTGATGCAACATGCATCTTTCCTTAGTGAATATTGAATATGGGAAGAACCCCTAACTTACCTCAGAGATACTCAAAAGCATCCTTCTATAGTGGTTTTGTAAATAGATCAGTTATATGTTCCTTTAAATTCACATACTCCAATATTGCATGCTTGTCTTGAACTTGTTCTCTCAAGTAATGATACTTGATAGAAATATGCTTTTTTCTTTGAATGCATCACTGAATTATTTGATATGTTAATAGAACTAGTATTATCATAGTAAATTATAACTAGATCAGTAGTCTCTTCTTGCATACCTTCAAGTAGTTGTTTGATCCACACAATGTTTGAACAATTCATAGCTGCAACAACATACTTAGCTTCGATAGTAAACTGTGAAATACAACTTTATTTCTTGCTTAACCGTGTCACTAATATTTCTCCTAAAAAGAAAGCTTTACCACTTGTTCTTTTTCTATCATCAATGTTTCTAGCCCAATTAGCATCAGTATATACCTTAAGATAAAAATATCCTCCTTTTGTGTATAGAGGACCAAAATCTTCAGTCCCTTTCAAATAGCTAAATATTCTTTTCACTACAGACATGTGTGTTTCCTTTGGATTGACTAAAAATCTAGCAACAATACCAACAACACGAGCAATATCAGGTCTACTATGTACAACATATTGTACCTTACCAATCATGGATCAGTAAAGTGTTTCATTTACTTCCTTTTTCTCATATTCTTTTAATAATTTACAACTAGTAGCCATTGGTGTACCAACCAGATTTAAGTTTCCCATATTGAATGTCTTTAAGATCTCCTTGATATACTTTGACTATTTTATGTATATCTCATCTTTAAATTTTTGAATTTATAGTCCAATAATTTTTTTAATCTCTCCTATCATGAAATCTCAAATTCCTTTTTCATATCTTTAGCAAATGATTTTGACATTGATTCATTTCCTCAACAAAAATTTTAGCAATCAAAATCTTATTAGAACTATCACATTTCAAATACAAATTGTTGTTGTCACTTGTCTTTTGAAATCCAATATTGATTAAATATGAGTGTAGTCTTTCATACCATGTTTGGGCTGCTTGCTTCAAACCATAGAGTACCTTGTGTAGTTTTCATACCATATCCTTGTTAGAGCTATCAACAAATCCTTCAGGTTGTTCAATGTAAACTTCTTCTTCAAGAATTTCATTGAAAAATGAAGAATTAACATCCATTTGGTATACTTGGAATCTTTTATAGGCAGCATATGAAAGTCAAATTATCATACCCTCTAATCTAGCAATAGGGCCAAATATCTCACCATAGTTAATACCTTCTTCTTGTGCATACCCTTTGCATACTAGTCTTGCTTTATTTATAATCACATCTCCATTATCATTGATTTATTTCCTAAAATTACACTTTGTGCCAATCACATTCTTATCCTTAGGTCTTGGTACTAGTGACTGAGCATTGTTCTTCTCAATCTTATCAATCTCTTATTTCATTTCATTAACCCAATCTTCATTTTCAAGTGCATCCTTAACTAATCTTGGCTCAAATTAAGAAATCAAACATGTATTATCTTTCAACTAACTTCTTGTCATTACTCTTGCTTTCCTGTCTCCAATAATTTTTCTCAGTGAGTAGTGTCTTCTTACATATTTTTGCAATACAGGCTCGGTAGACCGTTCTTCTGTATTTTCATCTCTTGATGGAGGTTCAACTTGATCCTTAGTTTCTTCTTGTTCCATCTTGGCTGCATTACCTGAAATAACTTCTTGTACATATACAAATCTTTGATAACCTTTCGGTTCCTTTTTTCTATCTTCTTCATTATTTTTTGCAAATTCATCAATCCTCACATTTTCCCTCTCAACAATTTTTTTAGTAGCCTTAATCAAACATTTATTGGCTTTTCTCTTTGAGGAATATCCTAAGAATATATCTTCATCTCCTTTAGAATCAAACTGTCTATTCCTATCATATTTTAGTATCTAACACCTAATTCAAAAAAAATTAAACTAACTAACATTCGGTGTATGCTCATACTAGAGTTCATAAGGTATTTTGTTTGTGCCTTTGTTCAATTGTAATTGGTTGAGAGTGTAGACAACAGTACTAGTGGCTTCTCTCCAGAATGTTTGTGCAACCTTTTTGTCAATCACCAATGTTCTAGCACAATCAACTATATATTTGTTCCTTCTTTTAGCTATGCCATTTTTTGTGGATTCCTTGGTGTAGCTACTTGTCATTTGATTCCATTTTCATTACAAAATCCAATAAATTCATCTGAGATAAATTCACCTCCTCTATATGATCTTGAACATTTCATCTACTTTCCTATTTCCTTTTCAACTCTTGCCTTATACCACTTGAACATTTGGAATGCATCAGACTTCTCTTTTAGAAACATTACTAACATCATTCTTGAGTAGTTGTCAAAAAACAAACTAAAATATCGATCACCATAATAAATTTGAATTCTCATAGTCCCACAAGGATCAATATGAACTAATTCCAAAATACCATTAGATGAGTAATATTTTCTTGAGAAACTTGATTTTGTCATCTTACCAATCTAACATTCCTTACACATTACTTTATCAGGTTTTCTTAATTTCAGTAGACCTTTGACTCTATTTTTTTCTCACCTTAATCATGTTGTCAATATTTAGATGAGAGAGTCTTTTATGTCATAACCAAACATCCTCAACTTTAACAAATAGGCAACTCTTTGCAGCAATATCAAGATAGCATAGATTACCTTTAGATTGTTCACCAGTTTCAATCAAATCTCCATTAGCACCATAAATCTTCACTTTTCTATTTTAAAACTCCATTCAGTGACCAGTGTTCAATTGTGAAACACTCAAAAAATTGTAGTTTATACCTTGAACCCAATAAGAATCATCACATCTAATCTTTTCATTCAATATAATGGATCATTTTCCTTTTACAAAGCATGGAGCATCATTGCCAAATCTAACAAATTGTCCATCATAATCTTCTATCTAGGTTCTCAAACTTATCAATATCACCAATCATATGATGTGAACAACCATTATCAATTATCCATGGGTTAGTTTTGCTAACATGAGAAATAAGGTCTTTTTCATCTTCATACCTCTCTTCTTTTGAATCATATTTCATAGCAACATAGACAACTTCAAAAATTTGTTCCATGTCACCAGATTCATCATAGATTACTCCTTACTCAACTATGTAATATTATTTATTTTCCTTTTCCTTGTAGTCTCTAAATCTTTGGTATTAGTTCTCCTTGTCACTTTAATCACACTTTTCAATATCAAGACATCTAGATGCAATGTGGCCATTCTTGTTGCAATTAAAACATTTTAGAGGTAATTTACCTTTATACTTTCATTTACCTCTCGGTAGCCTCTTAGCCATCAGTTATTCTAATTCTTCTTGTTCTTTCTCTTTAATTAGGATACTATCATAATCACTTCTTCCTGATTTGTGGTGAATATCTCTTTCATTTCTTGAACTACCAATCATTAGAGATGATTTAAAAGTTATTTTAATAGTTGGTAGACTATTATCATAATTATTAAGTTCAAATGAAGTCATCTTATCGATCAAGGCATCAAGAGTAACACTTTTATTCACTATGGATCTACGTTCCTGAATAGTAGATACTTGAATAACATACTTGGATGAAATATTTTTCAGAATTTTTCTTACCATTTCTTTACCAGTTAATGTTCCACTAGTACCTTTGATGGCATTAACAACTTGTTAGAAATAGGAAATATTGAGAAGGGGGGGGGGGGGTGAATCAGTATTTCACAAACTTTTACTTTTGCCCACTTATGGATATAACAGATTACTTTAGTGCATACAAAGATTATCAAGCTAATTAACAGACATAGCAGTAAATAGAAAGAACTTATAACACATGATATGTTCTCGAGGAAACCCTAGCCAAGGGAAAACCCCAGTGGGGATGGTACCCACAAAGATCACTAATCAAAAGTATTCTGTTAGGGATATTGGATCCTGTTAAGAGTCTGTTTACAATGTATAGTAGATCTATCCTGGTTAAAGGACTTTAGGCCTTGTTAGAAGCCTTAACCCTGTTAGGAGTTAGATTACAAAACCTGATCACCAGCTGAGCTCACTGCCCAAATAGGTAATACAAAATGTTTCTAACTATAATATGGTACTTCTTACAACTTCGCATCAATAGCCTTTGCTGCTATCACAATATACAACTTTCGCAAGTTATCCTTTTCTTTCTTTTTACAAAAAACATCATACTCATTACATTTCAAGTATGCCTAATATATGAGTTATTAGAGCTAATAACTTCATATGGTCGGCTTCCAAAATATTTATCCAAGGGTAAACATCTAGGATGTCGTCCCTTCATAATGTTAAGTCATTATTTTGACAAGAAAAATAATCCCTTTACTCTTTTGTTAATACTGTCTCCAAAACTGTTATGTCTGCAAAACTGTCTTTGGTAAACTTTGAATAACTTCGTCTGTACTACTCCAAACTTTATGTGCACTGAGATGGGGTATCCTCATACTCTGTAGAAGCTTCAGTTAACTATGCAAACAAAAATATTGCTCCAGTGGATGTCGCCAACTAAATCTTCATCGGGTGCTCTGTCAGGATCACTGTATCCATACTTGCCATACTTGCATTCCAGATTCTGTGCTCTCAGTAGAGATCATATGTTGCCATAATGACAACATTTATGCATCCACATTAGCCAAATTGCCAACACAACTTCCTTGATTCTGAAACTATATTGAGAAATGTTCTCTTCATCTTTCAATCTCATCTCATCAAATTTTCCTCTGAGACTATCAAACTTATATTTTTGTACATGAAGATCACCTCCATAAACAAGTGCAAGCTTATCCCACATATCTTTTGTAGTAATACAATCCTTAATATCATTGAATTTAGCATCGATCAGTGAGGAAGCAATTTCAATAATTATTAAGTTTTGTTCCTACTTTTCTCTCATCTGATCAACCATCATAAATCCCAGAGGCAGTGGAGTGTAGTAATTATCCAAAAGATTAAGTGCAAAAACTCCAATTCTAGATAGGTATAACATCATCATTCTTTGCCATGTTGAGAAACTTTCCTTGTTCAGCTTAGGTAATTCTCTCCCTTACATCTTCAGATCTTTTACTCAAGTTTTTCAAACTTATCCTAGAGTACTTACCTTTGATACCAATTGTTGGATTATGGAGAGGGGTGAATCAGTAATCCTTGATTTGTTGTACCTTAAAAACTTTCTCTGATTAAACTCAGAGTCAACTTGGTCAGACACAATTCAAAATTTAGCAACAATAGTAAATAAACTTTATCAATAAAAAATAACATTCACATAAATCATTCAACACATATAACACCAATATTTAACATGGAAACTCAACTTTGGCAAAAACCATTGTGGGAATTGTCACCCACTAAAGAAAATACTCTTCTGAAGTATGCTCGGTTAAGAGCCAATCCTATTAAAGATTACAATACACACTACTAAGTCTGACCTAGTCAATGGATTTTCCTCAAATTTATTAGAATATTCACCATGTTAGGAGTGGCCTGGTTAAAGGTCTTCAAACACTCTTTAGAATGTTAGCTTTTGAAAGGATTTTACAATAATACTGTTAAGCTCACTTGGTTAAGATATTTTTCTCTTACAAATGTTAATAAGAAAGAGTGAATAAATTGACCTATAAATCAATATTTATCCTTTTCATAATCATATCCTTTATGTGCTCTTCTTCTTCACTTCAATCCTTCACTTTCTACTGGCTTCAACACTTCATCAAATTCAGCTTTTTGATTCGGAATTCAATTTTTTCCTTCTTCACTGCATCAGTTGGTGACTCGATAACCATTCAATTTTCTATCCATTTGTTCATGCAAATTCATCCTTTATATGGACTTTTTTTTATTCTTAATCTCCTTTATCACATTTTATTTTTATTGATTTCAACCGTCCGATCAATATCACAAACTATTTCAATGAATATAGAGCTCAGTAACTTCAACTTTCTTGAAACTTGTTCCTTCTCTTTTTATCACTTAAATCTATACCATAGATCATCATCCTAAATTTTATGATTGTAGATCTTGTTAGCCCATTTTCCTGTAATAGTAAAAAATCCTTAGAAAATGGTCTATCCTTGCAAAAGGTTTCATGGCTTTATGTCATTTCCTTTGGTCTCTGCAAATATTTTTATGTCTCTGGCCTTAAACCCTAAGAGAATTTCATAAATCTAGCTGTTGAAAGAAAAAGGCCCTAAACTACCCCAGCCAGGTTCTATTTTAGTGTTGCTTTCTCAGGTCACTAAAGTCCTAAATTACCCATGTGCTAAATTGTGATGACCGCTTCGCATGTTAAATAGTTTGTTGCATGATTGCATAGGCTATCTCCATGCTATGCGATCATGCGACTAAGGTTCTATGTCAGGGTCCCCTTTAATTTTTCCCTATGCCTAAGTCTCCTGAGATAATATTTCCTAAGTCTGGCACCCGACGGTATTTTAATTTTTCCTAAGTCCCGATTTTAATTTTTCCTAATGTCTCCAGCCTTTATCCTTTCCTAGGCCTAGCTCTCTGACACCATCTTGATCTAACGACGGGCGTAAGTTCTCATGGGATGTGTCAGAGGCTTGCGAACTTATGCCAGCCGTTGATTCCTTTTTGTGACGTAGCTTTTCTAAGTGGGTAGGTCCACTATCAGAGGGTGTTGAAATGGAGGCATCTTATTGGTTGGTGCGTTAGTGAGCTGGATGTGTTATTAGGCAGGCCCGGTATCTCAGTCAAAAAATTTGTGATCAACGTTGGGTGCATGATCTCATGGAATCTTCCAAGCCCTTGAGATCATGTTTCATCTGTCCGATCTTCTAGGCGGTATAATGTTCTTAGTGGGTCCAATGCCACACATGCACATTTGGCAGTCTCTTATTGGTCCACATAATGATGATTTGGCAAGTGTCAATGGGCTCTGGTTGCTGGCATATTTGTCAGTGGGACCTGACATCTACAGAAGATCTACGGTTGGCATAAGTTCTCATGGAAGTTGTCAGAGCCATGAGATCTTACGCTAGCTATCGATTCTATTTTTCTCAGACAGTTGACGAGGGTGGGTCCTCTGACAGGTGGCACTGACTTGCATCATTTTGATTGGTCAAGCGGGAAGGTGATTAGGATTTGTTTGTGGGCCCAAATCTTTCTAAGGGGCTAATAGATGCAGGATCTACGGGTGTCATGTGATCGCGTGGAATCTTTTCAGGCCATGCGATCATGCGATAACCGTTCAATTGAAGGTTATACTTTGCGGGTCTTGTCTGCTACGCGTAGCTGACGTGCAAGATTTTTATTGGCTGCGGTGTGCTGACTGGGCCAAAGCCTTTTCAAAGGGTTTTTGACTATTGTGGGATTTAATGTGGATTGCCTGATTTACTGAGAAGGAAATGGATCGATGGTCATGTTTTAAATTGGATCCTGTAGCCATTGTAATTTAAATTCAAATCTTTCTGTAGGCTTCTTGCCAAGGTTTGAAGCGGTGGCTATATAGGACAAAGGAGGTGGTTCAGAATTGATTTTTCCCGTTCGGTTGCAGTTAGAATTTGATGAGTAAGACATAGGTGGCTGCGTAGATTTGATTTTTCCATCCTGGGTGCCATGTTGAGTAATTATAGAGGGACTATGATTTGATTCAGGCGGCTAGGGTTTGAGTATGTCAGAGATTTCCATGACCTGTACATGCAATATTTTCAAAAGGCTGGCTCTGGCATTAAAGTTTGTTGTATTTGCTATAAGAAATTAGTTCAAATTGTATTTGTAGTTAGCTTAGAATATGAAACAAGATATTTGTACATCAGATTTTATCTGATTTTCCTAGATTTCTAGGCTTTTTTCTGCATTCTTTACTTCTTGTTGTACCTGGTTGTTGCAGACCTATTTTTGCCCTAAATGATCCTTTGCTTGTTGCAATCCTAGTTCCTATAAAAGGATTCTCAAGATCATTTAGAAGGGTTCGAGTTTTCTTCTGAGAGCTGGTTCCATGAAGGGTCCTTTTCCTATAGATATTCTCCTTCTTCTCTGCATATAGGGTGTTCCCTCTTTCCTTTCTGGTTTGGAGAATATAATACAAATTGTAATAGCTTGTTTTATGTATGAGGTTCAATATATTTCTATTGTTATCATATTGTCTCCATCTTGGGTTTTAGACTTATTGATTGAAGCATCAAGGGTGTTTCAGACTTTCTATTTGCATTTCCTATGTGTCTACAATAGAGTTGTTTTCGCAGAAGCAGCTAGGTCTAGGACCAGTTTTTAGGTGTGTATGAGCTGAGGTATCAAGGGTGTCTCATGCTTGTCTTCCAATGGATGCTGGTTAATGTATTGCTTATTTATAGGTCTCTTCTAAGGGGAGGGTTAAAATCTTTTAAATGAGTGATAACACAGTTGGATACACAAGTGGTTTGGTAATGTATGGTTGTATCAATGGTGTATGGTTGATGTAAGATATCACCATATTTGAATGTATTGTCTTTTTGTTTCATAGCTCTTTGTTGTAATGAGGTATTTGACTCTATTGCCCATTGGATAAGGCACTGGTCTATGAGAGACTTAGGGTATCTCAGGGGTCCTTTCAACCCAACATCAATCATTCAAATCAAATACCTTTCCCTTTCATGTTGGTAGTAGTAGTAGTAGGAGGTCCATTCTAGTCTTCAGATTCATTCTATGCAAATAGGGCTATTGCATGAGAATTGGCTTCATTGGGGTACAGGATACCTAAAAGGGTTTAAAGACTATTCTACAATAATGTATCTACAGGCCTTTTGTCTATCAAGAAGTGTCATGAGTGTGCAGATAAGGCAATACCCACCTGAGTGATGTGGAGCTCAAAGAAGAAGGAGGATTCCTTTCAATCCTCATCAATTGGACTATTTTTTTGTCAAACTTGAGTGCCTACCCAGAGAATCAAGCCCATCTATTGATTCAAGTTTGGTCCTGCAAGGAAAAGCTCCAACAAAATGGCAACTCTACTGGGGAGAGTCTAGAAAAGAGTTGGATGAACAAAAAGGCATTTGCTACAATCTTCTCATTGAGTGTTGAGTGGCGACTCTGAATTCTCTATTTGGTCAGTGCAGTCCCTGATAAACAGTGTAGGATCCTGGTGAAGTTTTGGTTGATTGGAAGAAGACACAAGACAAGTATAAAAATTTCCCTCTTCGAGAAGGTGGCGACTCTACAAAGCAAGAAACTGATGGAGATGTATGGTGAGCTCTAGATCTACCCTACCTTCCAATCAACAGGTTGATTTTCTACTGCAGAACTTCCAGGTATTCTATTTTAAATGTTAGAAAGTGTTTCCTTATTAAGTGATCAAGCACTGAGAAAAGGAAGAAGGTGTGAGTAGAGGTTTGCATACTTCAAGTTTTCAGTTGTATTTTTGCAAAAAATCTTATGGAAGTATTGCATTAAGTTATGATGGGTAAGTTTGAGGAAGAGCTTGCATTATTGGATCAAGGCATCCAAAGGGATTGCATAAAATTGGTAAGATTGAAGGTGGGAAGTAGAGGGGAGATTTCAATACCTTTGTTCTATGAGAAGTATTGTGATGCATATGATAAGGGGGTATTAAGTTTCCAGAATTAGTGTTCATTGGTTTATTTTTGGAGCTTTGTTTTCCTGAATCAACTAGTTGGCCAGCCTCCTTGTGTGAGGAGCATTATGTGCATATCATGGATTGGGTACTTAATGATGTTGATCTTGATCTTGAAGATGCATTTGGGGTTGTGTCTAATGGTACTGTTATTGAGAATGATGGAACTTATGAAGGAGATGTGTCAAGTGATGACACCCTTTCTTATAATCATGAGAGTGATGCTCTTTCTCAATATGGGGTAGAAGATTTGTGTGGTCAGTCAGATGAAGAAAAATATTGGATGAATGAAGATGTTGCTGATGATGGCCTATTAGAGGAGGGTGTTCTCGAGGACAGTTGTTCACTTCATAGTGAACAAATTTCAGATTTCTTGTCTTGTGAATATCTCAGATATTCACGGAGGGATGACTCTGAGTTCTCATATCCAACACACATTGATTTTGACCATGAGCATGAGTCAGTAGGGTCTGAATTTGACATGTGTGCCTCTAATTCTTTTTCTACCCCAATATTACCATATGACAACCAGGTTATATATGATATATCAGATGATGAAGTCATCAGTATCTGCTCAGTTTCAAGTATTGAAGATGTCCTTGATATGGCATTGAGTATTGATTGGGAAAGTTGTATTGATTTTGAATCCTATTCTGATTCTAAATCTTTTGCTAAGCCATTGAAGGTTGGCCTTTTACTTTCTCATGATGAATGTGTTGATGTTTCCTTTCCCACCTACCTACAATTTTTGGTTTTATCAAATGATGACTAGATGTAGGATGCTCCTATGTTTGATCATCATGCCCCATATAATGAATCCCCTCAGTGTTTGCATGAAGATCAATATATCTTCTCCTTGGAGGTGCAAACTTCTGATATGAATGGATCCAATAGCATTTTCACTGACAGTTTGAAAGGGCTGAGTGTTTTTATTTTCATTTGGACAGTAAGCTTCCTGAATGTGGTGACAAATTTGAAGATGATTCATGTTGTAGTTCCTTCAGCATTTTCCTATTTAAGGAGTGCAACATGCATATGCCACATTCATTTCAAAGTTGGTATGACCTCCAGCCTGGTCCTCAACTAGAATATGCTAACATTTTTTGTCTTATGGTCTTGGAAAATGGAAATGGTTTTCATCAGGTGCATGAAGGTGATAAGCCTAGCTTATTTCTATTCTATGGAGATGAAGATTATTTGTTTGATAGAGGTAAAAATTGATCAGAAGTTTTGGGGCCTTGAGCCTTTTTGTAAATATTGTAAATCCTTGTATAGTTGTTTTCCCTTCCTGTTGTGTGTTTCCCTTTCTGTTTCCCTGGTTTAGTTGCCAGTTTTTGAGGTCCATGTGTTTTTTCCAGTGGGTGGTCTGCTCTCCCAGTGATTTTTGAATTCTTGCCATGCCTGCAAGAGGCATGCATCCCCAAATAGAGCCACTGTTAGCCCATTTTCCTGTAATAGTAAAAAACCCTTAGAAAATGGTCTATCCTTGCAAAAGGTTTCATGGCTTTATGTCATTTCCTTTGGTCTCTGCAAATATTTTTGTCTCTGGCCTTAAACCCTAAGAGAATTTCATAAATCTAGCTGTTGAAAGAAAAAGGCCCCAAATTGCCCTGGCCAGGTTCTATTTTAGTGTTGCTTTCTTAGGGCACTAAAGTCCTAAATTACCCATGTGCTAAATCATGATGACCGCTTTGCATGTTAAATAGTTTATCGCATGATCACATAGGCTATCTCCATGCTATGTGATCATGCGACTAAGGTTCTCTGTTGGGGTCCCCTTTAATTTTTCCCTATGCCTAAGTCTCCAAAGATAATATTTCCTTAGTCTAGCACCCGACGGTATTTTAATTTTTCCTAAGTCTCAATTTTAATTTTTCCTAATGTCTTTGGCCTTTATCCTTTCCTGGGCCTGAATCTTTGACACCATCTTGATCTAACGGTGGGCGTAAGTTCTCATGGGATGTGTCAGAGGCTTGCGAACTTACGCTAGTCATTGATTCCTTTTCGTGACATAGCTTTTCTAAGCGGGTAGGTCCACTGTTAGAGGGTGCTGAAATGGTGGCATCTTATTGGTCGATGCATTAGTGAGTTGGATGTGTTATTAGGTGGGCTTGGTATCTCAGTCAGAAGATTCATGATTGATGGCAGGCACATGATCTCATGGAATCTTCCAAGCCCTTGAGATCATGTGTCGTTCGTCTGATCTTCCAGGCGGTATAATGTTCTCAGTGGGTCCAATACCACGCATGCACATTTGGTGGTTTCTTATTGGTCGACATAATGATGATTTGGCAAGTGTCAGTGGGACTTGACATCTGCAGAAGATCTACGGTTGGCGTAAGTTATCATGGAAGTTGTCAAAGCCATGAGATCTTACGCCAGCTATCGATTCTATTTTTCTTAGACAACTGACGAGGGTGGGTCCTCTGACAGGTGGTGTTGACTTGTGTCATTTTGATTGGTTGAGTGGGAAGGTTATTAGGATCTGTCAGTGGGCCTGAATCTTTCTAAGGGGCTGACAGATGCAGGATCTACGGGTGTCATGTGATTGCATGGAATCTTTTCAGGCCATACGATCATGCGACAACTGTTCAATTGAAGGTTATACTTTGTGGGTCCTGTCTGCTACGCGGAGCTGACGTGCAAGATTTTTATTGGCTGCGGTGTGCTGACTGGGTGAAAGCCTTTTCAAAGGGTTTTTGACTATTGTAGGATTTAATGTGGATCCCCCGATTTTCCAGGAAGGAAATGGATCGACAATCGTGTTTTAAATTAGATCCTATAGCCATTGTAATTTAAATTCAAATCTTTCTATAGGGTTCTTGCCAGGGTTTGAAGTGGTGGCCGTATGGGACAAAGGAGGTGGTTCAAAATTGATTTTTCCTGGTTGGTTGCAGTTGGAATTTGATGAGTAAGACATAGGTGCCTACGCAGATTTGATTTTGCCATCCTGGGTGCCATGCTGAGTAATTATAGAGGGACTATGATTTGAGTCAGGTGGCTAGGGTTTGAGTATGTCAGAGATTTCCCTGACCTGTACATGCAAGATTTTCAAAAGGCTAGCTCTGGCATTAAAATTTTTTGTATCTACTACAAGAAATCAGTTTAAATTGTATCTGCAATTAGCTTAGAATATGAAACAAGATATTTATACATCAGATTTTATCTGATTTTCCTAGATTTTTAGGCTTTTTTCCGCATTCTTTACTTCTTGTTGTACCTGGTTGTTGTAGACCTATTTTTGCCCTAAATGATCCTTTGCTTGTTGCAATCCTAGTTCCTATAAAAGGATTCTCAAGATCATTTAGAAGGGTTTGAGTTTTCTTTTGAGAGCTGGTTCCATGAAGGGTCCTTTTCCTGTAGATATTCTCCTTCTTCTCTGCATATAGGGTGTTCCCTCTTTCCTTTCTAGTTTGGAGAATATAATACAAATTGTAATAGCTTGTTTTATGCATGAGCTTCAATATATTTCTACTGTTATCAGATTGTCTCCATCTTGGGTTTTAGACTTATTGATTGAAGCATCAAGGGTGTTTCAGCCTTTCTATTTGCATTTCCTATGTGTCTGCAATAGAGTTGTTTTCGTAGAAGCAGCTAGGTCTAGGACTAGTTTTCAGGTGTGTATGAGCTGAGGTATCAAGGGTGTCTCATGCTTGTCTTTCAGTGGATGTTGGTTAATGTATTTCTTTTTTATAGGTCTCTTCTAAGGGGAGGGTTAAAATCCTTTAAATGAGTGATAACATAGTTGGATACATAAGTGGTTTGATAATGTATGGTTTGATCAATGGTGTATGGTTGATGTAAGGCATCACCATATTTGAATGTATTGTCTTCTTGTTTCATAGCTCTTTGTTGCAATGAGGTATTTGACTCTGTTACCCATTGGATAAGGCACTAGTCTATGAGAGACTTAGGGTATCTCAGGGGTCCTTTCAATCCAACATCAATCATTCAAATCAAATACCTTTCCCTTTCATGTTGGTAGTAGTAGTAGTAGGAGGTCCATTCTAGTCTTCAGATTCATTCTATGCAAATAGGGCTATCGCATGAGAGTTGGATTCTTTGGGGTATAGGATACCTAAAAGGGTTTGAAGACTATTCCACAATAATGTATCTGTAGGCCTTTTGTCTATCAAGAAGTGTCACGAGTGTCAGATAAGGCAATACCCGCTTGAGTGATGTGGAGCTCAAAGAAGAAGGAGGATTCCTTTCAATCCTCATCAATTGGACTATTTTCTTGTCGAACTTGAGTGCCTACCTAGAGATCAAGCCCATCTATTGATTCAAGTTTTGTCCTGCAAGGAAAAGCTCCAATAGATCTCTCCAACTACTCTTCCTCATCATTAGAATCTTTCATCTCATCATAGCTCAACATTAAACGTTGATCTAATCCTTGTATTTAATTTATGTTCCTTTCTCGGTGACTAACTTCTTTTCTTGAATTGAATTTTGGTTGACTTCGCTCAGTGACTAAAACCTTCTACTCAGTGGCTTGACTTCCTTTTCCTTTACTAAAACTTACTTTCCTTTTAACCGAATGACTTTTTCTACTTGGTAGCCAAAACAATTTTGCTTACGAACTTGATTAATCTTCTTTACCATTCTTTACTAGCTTGATATAATCATATGTTAGGTAGAAAAAATTTATATCAACATAATCTTAGCATTGTATGATTTGTATCAATTTGCCAATTAATTTCTTCAACTTCATAACATTTCACTTCTTCTTCTTCTTCTTCTTAACTCATCGAATGATATGACAACACAATATAAATTAGATATCGATTGCTTGACATCATTGACAAGATAATAACTGATCTAATATTTCTACTATCTTGTATACCTCTGATCTTAGTCGGTCTTCATCATCACCACCATCAATTATAGTAACACTCGAATACTATCCTTGATCAAACTCAATGAAAATTACTTAGTTGGAAAAGGTTACCTTCTCAATAGTTCTATAAAATGACAACTCCTAAGGGTATCCCTTCATGGGATTCATATTTATTTTGTCTCCCTCTTTCCAATCTCTAATTTGATGGCTGAAAAAATTGAGATAATATGGAAAATATTTCTATGGATGGTTATGGAGGAAAAAAAGTGGATGGACCTAGTTAAATGGGACACTATCTTTCAATTGTAAAGTATGGGGCTTCCACTATCTATGAACTCTAAAGTGTCTACCAAATATTCTACCAAGGAAAGGTTCTACCACTTCCTTATGATGTAGGGTGTCCTAGGTAGATTCAGAATTTGGAATAACATTCTCAAGGGATAAAACGTCATCCAATTGGGCCTAAAATGATAGTTGGGGGACGGTAACATGATTTTATTTTTGGATGATATTTGATTAGAAGTTTCTACTATATCATCCCACCCAATTTTCCTTGGCCTCTATGAGTTTCTAAGTGTTTCTTTGGTGATCAGGTAGCCAACTACCTCAAGGACACTCATTCTTGGAAGAACATGTCACTTTACTGCCAGGATAAAAAACATGCATTACCTCTTGCTTGGGACTTATAGTTAAGGCTTAAGAGGTTATAATTCCTATATTTCATAGATATGACAATTTTTTTTGGAGAAGGAAAGAAAGTAGAGAGTTTTTTCTCTTACTATGTCTATAATGAGCCTAGTAAGATAAACAACTTCAAGAACAATCCCACTATTTGTCATATCTATAAGGAGGGGGTTTATGATTATATTGTGTCCATTAATGGATTTGATGAGGATTTTTCTACCTAGTTTTCCAACTCTTGGGAGGATAGGATAGTTTTATTTAGGGGAATCTTCTTCAAAATTAGTGAGGTTGTGATTCCCAAGGAAATTGGGGTACCATATGAAGGCAAAAAAATGGAATACTAGCTGGGTGGTCAAGGATGATATCTTAAAAAAATTCTTCAAGGTAAATGAGTCATTCATCTAGATGAAATGAGGATATGAGATGGCATAACTACCACCACCATGGGGCCAACTTTGGATCATTCTCAAGAAGTGTTTCTTCCTTGAAGGGTGCTTCAAATTTTATTGTTATTACCACATGACCCTATTGAATCATTTTAGGAACTCTAACATTATTTCATTTCCTTTTGTCTTGCTCAATATCCTTGAAATTTTTTGTTTGATGATAAAGAGATTCCTTATACTTAGGGAAAGAATCTCATTTATCTACATCAGGATCTTATTTTTAGGATTTATCCTTTTCATATAGAAATATTGATGCATAGAATCATGGAAACCATTTACATCTAGGATCCATCTGATCCATCCAACATTTAATTATATAATAAACATTCAAGAGAGGCATATTCCATCATTAGATAACATAAACATCTTTCCAATCATCAAGAAGTTTTTGCAATCAACACTCAGAGATGTGTAACTTCTGTTCTAATAAATATTTGACCAATCCCTCCTGTTAAAACATATAAAAATAGGATAACCAAAATATATCTAAAATTAAAGGAACTCCAATAGTTAGATCAAAATTTATTATCTATGTACTGAGACGTATTTTCTATCATAAAATAGGAAAAGTTATTTAGCCAATCCACCTAGGGAATCATATAAATTTCACAAACCAAATCCAAATGATCCTAAAAAAATTTCATATGAAACTTTTATGATTATAGTTTCAGAATATGTTAGCCATTAAATTTTCCAATGGTTGAATCATTATATAATCACAAATCTTTGCTTGCAACTCCATTGAAGATAGTTTAAAACCAGTCTTCACCAAAAATGTCATAACTTTCACAAATCATCATAATATTCACATATCTTTCCATTGAATCAATTTATAGTTTATAAATCTTCAATATTATTTTGTACCAAATGTTGCAACGTGAACGTTTCCAGAAGATCCCAAATTTGCAATCAACAACTTTCATCAAAATGTCCATAACTTCTTCATTTCTCCACATAATAAATCCAAACCAAAACCAAAAGAAAGGTTATTCACATATATAACTATCCATAATACATATACAACAAAAACTAAAAGAACCAATCAAAACAACAATAGTAGAATGCTCCAAAATGTATCAAAATTTTTCTCCTTCCTCCCTTATTGATTTGGAATGACCAATACATGTTATTTATATTTTTTAGGAAGTTAGAAACCATCCAAATACCCATATGACCTTTCATCTTCCTTTTTGCAACATTTAGTGCAATTTTGCAATTTTGCAACTTTATAATTTTGCACCTTTTTTGACAACTTTTAAAACACTTTATAAAAATGACTTGAAACTTTGTAGAAACCCTCTAAACATGTTTAAATAACCTATTTAAGACATTTTACATAATTTATATCCTTTTCTTGGCTTTATATAAAATTTTAACCCTTTGAGCAACTTAGGTCCTAAATGGACAACTTTTACAAATTTGGCTTTTAGCCTTACATCTTTTATTTCAATGACTTTAATGACCTCAAAATATTAAAAAAATATCAAAAAAGGTTTTTTTGAAATCAAATCTTATTTCATTACACATTAACCTCCCAATTTTTCTCTTGTTCTTAGTTGCAACTACACCAACTATGCCCCCCATATACCTATTTTTGTCTATGAGGCCCCTATTTCATACTCTCACCAACATGCAATTATTGTTGAAATGATAGGGCCTAATAAAAGGAACATAATTCATTACCCAGGTGCCCTTAAAATTTTCACCCATCAGGCACCCCATATATGCTTAATTCTAATGTGGCCACCTTGGATACATGTGGATTGAAAGGTAGAGGACCCAAGCTGGCCACCTAGAAAAGGAAAGGGAAAAACCTCTCCCCCCACTAAGAAAAATAAACTTTACATCTAGGAGTTGAATAGTGAGGAGGAGGATGAGGTGTAATAACAACATGGTACCCCTCAAAGGTCTAAAATACTTTCAATGAGGTCTATATAAAATGGTAAATAACTTCTTGTGGATTATTATTCATATTAGATCACGAAGAAGGGAAATGAGAAAATTGAGAAGGATAATAGATAGAATAAGGCCATATAAGGTGATAAAATAATGTTGATGCTATTTTCATCTCCAATAAATCAACCACCAATAGCTCTACCTATATTTTTGACAGAACAAAATGGGAGCCCATTGACCTCACAAGGGACATGATACTGAAGGAGGAAAATACTATCTCTTCTAATGCAGTTCTTTAGAATTGATGAATTTGAAGAGTGATGTTGTGAGTATAAAAATAAGCTAACTAATTTGGAATTCAAGATGGTGAGAATATCAAGTTTTAGTCTCAAGGTTATATACAACTTTGATACTTTGTTATGCCTACTGCAACACAATATTCTTGGCAAGGATGATGATGATGAGGGAAATTACAAAGTCTTGTTCAATTTTCTTACAAATGATTGGATCCATGTGTTCTACTAGTTAGGTTGTGACATAAAATACCCTCGTAATGTTGAATATTAGGGCTATTGTAAGTATTTCCCCCCACCCCTACGGGGCTATGAAAGATACTTTACTAGTTTCTCTGGTCGTTTATTAGGACTCTCATTCTAGGATGTACATTTTATTTTGTATTAGGTTTTGTTTTCTTTTCAATAGGATCTTATACTAATTTTTTATTATCATCACTTAATTACACTATGATGTTACTCCTAGGTTCTTTCGATATCTTGGTGTCCTTTATTAAATCATGAAAGTTACACCAACCTTAGGGTGGGCCCTAAAATGATGAGATGAAATTTTAAGAAGATCATACATAGCCACTTAAGTATTAATTATTTCATCCCTTGTAGATGATTTTACCCCTTGTAATATGTTCTATTTAAATACCTTCTCATGTGGGAACTTTTAGCCAACACAAGATTATTTTATGGAGACAATGGCCTAATGATGATACCCAACCTCACAAGAAGACATTTATCTTTCTTGTAAACTAGTATATGGTAATGACAAGTTTCCCTAATTTTATTAAAGGTTTCATATTTTTTGGTGTAGTGTGACATACTAGTCATTGCGCTATAGAGTTGGGTGGGGACTATGTCTACATTGAGCCTAGTAAGATGAACAACTTAAATAATGATTCCACTATTTGGCATATCTATAAGGAGGGTAGTTTCTAATTATATTGAGCCTATTAATGGATTTGATGAGGGTTTTCATGTCCAATTTTATAACTTGTGGGAGGATATGAGAGCTTTATTCAAGGGTATCTCCTTCAAAATTAGCGTGGATATGATTTCCAAGGCAATTGGGTTACCATCTAAAGGAAAAAAAATGGAATACTAGTTGGTTCATCAATGATGATATCCTAAACAAGTTCTTCAAAGGAAATGAGGCATTCTTCAAGATGCAAGGAGGCTATTAGAGGGAATAACAACCACTACCATGAGACTAGGTTTTTCTCATGCTCATGAAGTATTTCACCCTTTAAGGGTGCTTCAAAGTTTATTGTTATTACCATATTTCCCTTTTTAACTATTTGAGAAACTCATAGATTATTTCATTTCCTTTTGTCCTTCTCAATTCATTTGAAATTTTTGTGGTTGATACAAAATTGACTACTCGTACTAAGGAAAAGAAGCCCATTCCTCTACACCAAGGTCTTATTTTTAGGATTTATCATTTTAATCTAGAACTTTGCCCCCCTAAACCTATTTTTGTCTATGTGGAACCTATTTCACACTCTCCCCCACATGCAAGTATTATTGACATGTTAGGGCCCAATAAAAAGGACACTTGTCACCTTGGTGCCCTTGAAATCATTTTCTATCCTATAACTCCATACATTCTTAATTTGATATGGCCACCCTGGATACAAGTGGCTTGAAAGGTAAATGATCCAAGATGGCCACCTCTAAAAGAAAAGGAAAAAACCTCTCCCCTCCACTAAGAAAACTAAACTTTAATTCTACGAGTTGAATAATGAGGAGGAGGATAAGGTGGAAGAGGAACACAATACCCATAAAATGTCTAAAATGCTTTCTAAAAGGTTCGCATAGAAGGGGAAACAAATACTCGTGGATAATGATTCAAAGGAAAACACAAAGAATGGGAATGATAAAATTGAGAAGGATAATAGATAGAAGAAGACCACAGAAGGTGATGAAAATGATGATAAT
This sequence comes from Chamaecyparis obtusa, assembly GCA_027943335.1. Classification (NCBI taxonomy): domain Eukaryota; kingdom Viridiplantae; phylum Streptophyta; class Pinopsida; order Cupressales; family Cupressaceae; genus Chamaecyparis; species Chamaecyparis obtusa. The sequence goes on from BSBK01005180.1 coordinate 1,135,665, forward strand.
ATTATTGGTAGCTAAAGGGGAGTTCATTGACCTTACAGGGGACATGATGCTAAAGGAATAAAATATTGTCTCTACTAATGCATTTCTCACTTTAGAATTGATGAACTTGAAGAGAGAGATTTGGTGTCTAAAAAAAAGATAACTAATTTGGAATGTAAGATGGTAAGAATCACAATATTTAGTCTCAAGGTTATGCACACTATTGATACTTCATTATGCCTATTAATATGCAATATTCTTGGTGAGGATGGTGATGATGAGGGAAATTACAAAGGCATGTTCAAATTTCTTACAAATGTTTGGAGCCAAATGTTGTATCGATCAAGTTGTGACATAAAAACACCTTGTAATGTTGAATCTTAGGGTAGTTGTAACTATTTTCCCCTACCCCTATAGGGATATCAAAGATACTTTACTAGTTTCTCTAGTGTTTTACATGGACTCTTGTTCTAGGATGTAAATTTTATTTGGTTTTAGGTTTTGTTGTGGTTTATATTTTAGGAATAGTATCTTCTATTTTTTTAAATTATCAATACTTATCTATAATATGATGTTACTCCTAGGTTCCTATGATATCTAACAACTTCTTGTGGTTACTTTTTGGGTGGTATGTCTACTTATTTCTGTAAGGTGGGAAAAATGATGTGATGGTATAGGAAAGGGATTTTTATCAATGCACCTAATAGAAGCCCTAAACCAACATTTTCCAACATACATGTAAATTGAATTAATATGATTTAGAATGCTTGTAAAGAATACTGAAATTAAACAAGATGAAATACATACCTCATAATAAAGATGATCTAGAAATACCTATTTTCTGGTGCCTATGTTTAGTTTCGGGAAATTCTACAATCGGATCTTGCCTGGAAACACATAAATAGAGAAAACCCAGAAATATTTTGTCTTTCTGAGGAAGGTCTACCTTGACCCAAAATAGGGGTAAGTAAGATCTTACCCTAGGGCACAATCTTACCCCTAAAAGTTGACCTTGACCTGCACTACTCTAATAGAAAAGCTATTTGCGGATCCCAGAAGTTTGCCAAAAAAGGTACTCAAATCTACTTTGTAACTCCCAAAAAAACAACTGCAGATATCTGAAAATGGTATTTTGGGGTGGCTATATAGCATTTTTCCTTAGTCAAACCCTCATTTTGGTGATCTCCACCTCCACAAATAGCCGAATGTAATAGAATGTGTGTGTATTGAATGTGCAATGCCAAGATCTAATCCTCTAGATTGAAAACCCTAGCATGAATTGATATGAGAAAGAAATGCATAGATTTGAATATGATAAAGATAGCATACCAAGCCCCCAAGGATAAAGTACTCCTATCAAAATCACAATCCATAATTTCTACCCCATGATTGTATCTTTGAATGCTTGGATTTTGAAAATGGTGGATCAAGGAAAAGAGATCTTTCTTGCTCCAAAGGAATGTCCACAATGGTTTGTCCAAAAATGCTTGATATCAACAAGATCTTGATCTTCTATGTCATCTTCTTGCAATCTTGCATCATCACTTCACCATCACCTGCTTGCTTCTCATGACTTGTCTCCACTTGAAACTTTCTTGATGAAAATGAAAGAAAAAGAGAGTGTTTATATAGAGATTTCAAGGTGAGGCTCCTCGGGCAATGTAAGGGCCCATGATTCAAATTTCACCTTGAATTATGGTCCAATCACAATAAAAAACTAAGGAGGGAAAATAATTAAATGAATTTCAAATTAAAACCCTTCCACATTCGGATCTGAAAGCCCGACATTGATTTTGGGGTCCTCTGGGACCACAATTTGGAAAGGGGGACCAAAACCCAATAGGGGTCAAGGTCGCCATTCAGATCTGGAAGCCTGACATTGATTTCATGGTCCTCTAGGACCACAATTTGAAAAGGGGGACCAAAACCCAATAGGGGTCAAGGTCAACCTCAACCTTGACCCAAACATACATGCTCAATCACATTTGAAAATAGGAAGTCCAAGGGTCATCTAGAGACTTGGAAATGGTGCTAAAATAGGGCAGAGTGCTAGAAAAGAGCATAGAGACCTATGATGAATGTGATGAGGGCTAGGAGGACCTATACCTAGATCCTACCTAGAAAATAGAGCCATAGAGAAGGGAAATCAAGGAGAATCCTTAGGATCCTAACCCTAATTTCACCTAGAATGAAGGAATCAAGTGCAAATGCATCATAAATGCAAATCTATCATGATAAATTTACTAAATAAGGGTCCTAAACCTACCAAGATGTAAGTGATTCCATTTTAAGATGATACATTTAGCCCCCACTTTATCTTAGATATGACACTATATGAATATGCAAGCTAAAGTAAGAAAACATCATAGTAAATAAAAAGGATATAGCCAAGTCCTCAATGTAAAGATCTTGTAGAAAACCGTTAGTACCTGTAGCACACAAGGTTAAAAAAAATCCATAAATCACCTAAGACTTACTAGAATGAAATTGATATGTGCATAGAGCCCCTTATGCCCCTCCTACTTCGGCTTTTTACTTTTGAATGGTGAAACAAGGTGATAAGGTTAACTTTATACATGAGATATGCAGTTTGTTGATAAAGCCTTTTCCTAAACCAATTATAAGAATTTGTATCCTTCCTAAACTGATTCAAGAGGTTAGGTTACTAAATCATGATTCCAATGCCACTAATGGCACTGAAAACAAAGTTACCAAACTCAAGATATGATGAAAAGAGTGAATGCCTATCTGAATGCATATGAAGGGAAATTCAGATTTAATCATGAGTAAACCCTAAGAAAAAACCTAACAAAACCCTAATGTTGACTATAAATAAGGTAGTGCCTAGCTACGAAATGACCATTTCCTAAGGTGAGTTTCTATTATTGATTTTTGTACTTCACAAATTCTTTCTTTTTGTCAGCAAGGTCAACCCTAAGCGAGTTATGTTGACCTTGACCCAGGAAAGTTGACCTTGACCTAGGAAGGTCGATCTTGACCTAACTAAGGTTGACCTTGATCTAGTCTAGTTGGATTTACATATTTATTAATCTAGAATGATGATATGATGTTTTTTTGTGCTTACATGACCTAGTTTGTCTCTAAGAGCATCTGTTTGGAGGGTTACTAGTCATGATCAGAGAGAAGCTATCCGAGATGAGCGAGGATGATATGCAGTTATTGAGAGATGTAGGACTTGACAAACTACAACTAATTTAGAACTTGAATGAAGAAACTATGATTGAAGATCACTGAGGAGTTGTTGATTAGATATGCAAGATGATTAAATCAGTATTATATTGTCATTGATGTCAACTAGCTTGACAGTACTTATCTTGTAAGTTACTATACCGATACATCTGAAGAAAGGTGAAAGAGATGAAGAACATAAATATCTACATGAGGAAGATATAAATGTCAGATGAGGATAAGGAATACACTGAGTAACTTGTTGATGAGTTTATGACTTGATGAAATTGACTTTATTATGTTGCATTCATCTATGATGAAGAATAGAGCTGAAAGACACAAAGCAGTGTTGTCGATAAATGAATCATTCTAGTATACATCGATGGAGTGTAGTGTATACCGAGTGCAGTGTTAACCGAGCTTGTGTTCACCGATGCATTTTTTTGTTAACCAAGCAGAACAGAAAGGAATTAAATGATTAGCTTAGCTGATAAATTGATGAGCTGTAAAGTACCTTGATTTCAGGATAACAGATAAGGTTTGTTATGAAGATCGATGACTAACATAATTCAAGAAAGATCTAATGGAGTAGATTGAAACACGTTACTGACACATCAGCTGAAGAAGGTTAAAGTGGAAAAATCAATGAATGAGATTAAGAGGCAAAATCTGATGGACAAAAAGAAAATGATTTACTCATCTATATAAGAGACATTGCTTTCATTGTTGAAAAAATGCCGGAAGAAGAAGATACTACAGAATTATCATGTGAACAAGTTTTCATGCATTGTCATCATACTAGTTAGTGAGAACCGAACTGCAGAACAATTACCGAGCTATAGAGAGTAATTACTGATGGACAGTAAGTTGATATAGTATTGAATCTGAAGTGATTTATTGGTCAGAAAGATTTGTATGAGCTGAACATTGATCTATAAACTGCAATTGAAGTTGTTTCAAGGAAGATCATCTACTGTTACATATTTAACCATTGTATATAGTGAAATCTCTTAATTGAGTGGACTATGAAAGTATTTTTGATGTTTCATCCATAGAGTGAACATTGTTATCCTGTCAACCCCAGAGTGACTGCTGGTTGGACGATAACTTCTAGTCTAAAATCCTCTAACAAGGTCACACCTAACAGTGTGTTTGTAACCTTTAATAGGGTTGGGTCTTCAGTGACCTCACTTCAGAAGAGTGAACATTTTTGGGTTGCCGGTCCCAGGTGGTTTTTCCCTTCACAAGGTTTCCACGTTAAATCTTTTGTGTTATGTGTTGATTGTGATATTTGTTTGTTATCATACTTTGCATATTACATGTTAGATTTGATCGGTAACTACTATAAGTTTTAGAATGACAATTGGTAAAAGAACAGACAATGAAAGTATTTTATATTTATCAAGTAGCAGAAGTTGAAGAATTTGTTTTGGATTATACATTTTTTTTTGGGACACTGGATAACTGATTCACCCCCCTCTCAGTTATTATAACAATTGGTATTAGAGCTATGGTTTCTTAGAATAGAGTTTTAAGGACTCTAGCACAAAGGTCTCAAGATGTATAAGAGGGAAGTGCTAAAACTAAACAAAGAGAACTGCCCAGTATGGCAAAGCCAGATGAAGTTGCACATATCTGGAATTGGGAACTCAACACTAGAACTGATGCAAAATGGCTACATTGAACCGACACCTGGTCCCTTAACACTTGATCAACTAAAAGATAGGCATGAACACAACATTATTATGATGGAACTTGCTCCTACCTGTACCGATGCTAAATTTGAAGACATTAAGGGATGCACTACTGCCAAAGCCATGTGGGATAAACTGACTCTAATATATAGTGGAGATTTGAATGTGAAGAGAGCTAGAGTAGAAAGCCTAAGAGGTCAATTTGATGATATGAAGATGAAAGAAGGTGAGAACATTGTGTAATACACAAATAGACTAAAAGAGGTAGTACATGCTATTATAGCATCAGATGGAGTTATTGAGGATGAAACAGTCATAAGCAAGATTCTCAGAACCTTACTGCCAGTTTATGTGATCAGGATCTCTGCAATTCATGAAATAAGAGCTACATCCAATCTTACTCTTGACACATTGATCGGTAAGCTTACAACCTTTGAATTGAATAACTTTGACAATAGTGTTGTACCTTCTGTTGAATCTTCTTTCATGTCTTCTTTGAAGATTGGTAAATCTAGTAGCAGGAATAATAAGGATAATGATAGTAATAGTGACACCGATGATGAACTTGATTAGCTTGAAGCTCTTATGGCCAGAAGATTACCCAAAGGTAAAGGAAGGTATAGAGGTAAGCTACCTTTGTCGTGCTTTAATTGTAAAGAAGTTGGCCATATTGCTGTTAGATGTCCGAATAAGAAAGATGATGATAAATCCAAAGACCGATCTGAAGGAAGCTATGGGAGAAGAATCAATAGAGGCTACCGACACAACAACAAAGATAACTGAGATAGCTATGACAAAGGGAAAAAGGTATGTTACATAGCCAAAGACATTGAATCTGAATTTGATACTGATGATGATGTAAAAGTAGTATTTGTTGCTATGAAATATGACTTAGAGGAAGAAGAGAAACATGAAGAAATAACACTAATCTCTAAAGTAAGAAGAAATGATACATGGATCATAGATAGTGGTTGCACACATCATATGACCGGTGATGTAGAGAAATTTGATCTACTTGATGAATACGATGGAGGATCTATTAGGATGGAAAATGATGCACCTTGTATGGTAAGAGGTAAAGGTTCACTGATGATTAATGATAGAATATGATGTGAAATTGCATATTGGGTAGATGGACTGAACTATAATTTGTTAAGTGTGGCATAGCTAAATGATTCAAGCCACCGACTTTCTTTTGAGAGAAAAAAGGTAAAAATATATGATGATGGAGGAAGACTTGTCGGAACCAGTACACAATCCAGAGGTAATTTATTTTATCTTGATATTGATCAGTCTTCTTGTTTATTAATGAAGGATGAAGATGCATGGTTGTGGCATAAAAGGTTATGCCATGTGAACTTTGATATCATGATCAAGATTAGTAAGAAGAAAAGAGTTAGAGGGTTTCCTAACTTGTCAAAACCTGATCATGCTATGTGCCATGAATGTCAGAAAGGTAAGATGACTAAGTCTAGTTTTAAAAGCAAAGACTACTCAACAAAGAAGATACTTGAGTTGGTTCATATCAACCTATGTGGTCCTATGAGAACTCAGAGTTATTATGGTGATAGGTACTTTATTCTTTTTGTTGATGACTATACTAGACTGATGATAGTTATGTTTTTAAAAGAAAAATATGAAGCATTTAAGATGTTTAAGTGGTATAAGGAAAAGTAGAAAAAGAGACTAGAAAATAATTAAAATGCTTAAGATTTGATAGAGGAGGTGAATTTATCTCTGATGAATTTACTAATTTCTTTAATGAGCATGGTATCAAAAGATAGGTCTCTGCACCAAGAACACCTCAGCAAAATGGGATTGCTGAAAGAAGGAATAGGTCAATAATTGACTGTGCAAGAACACTAATGCTGCAAAAGAATATTTCTCAGACATACTGGAGGGAAGCTGTCAGTACAAATGTATATGTGCTTAACTGAGTACAATAGAAAAAGGACACCAACTGAACACCCTATGAGCTATGGTTTGGACACAAACCTACTGTAAGTTATTTCAGGATTTTTGGAAGCAAATGTTTTATTTTGAAAGATGAGAGAAATGGGAAATTTGATTCAAAAGGTGATGAAGGAATATTCTTAGGATATTCTACTAAGAGTAAAGCATACAAATGTCTGAATAAGGTTAAAAATAAGATAATTGAAAGTACTAATGTCCGTGTTGATGAGTTTGATGACAAGAACATAGAGGAAAGTAGAAAAGAACCAAAAGACTATGGTAGATTCACTTACATTGAACATCCTGACTATCTACCGAAGTCACAACCTATGATAACCGGTCAACAAGAAAATAACCCCAAGGAAAAGGAAAGGGAAACCGATGAACAAGATGGAGCTACCGAGAAAGCACATGAACCTGAATAGGATGAACAAGAAATAAGAAACTAAGTACTGGCTATTTTTTTTAGGAGACATCATCCTGAGACACAAATTATTGGAGACAGAAAAGCTAGCATGTAGACAAGAAGCAAAGTAAGGAAAGGTACATGTTTAGTTTGTGAATTTGAACCAAAAAATGTGGAAGTTGCATTAGAGAATGAAGAATGGGTTAATGCAATGAGAGAGGAAATAGAACAGATAGAGAAGAACAAAACCTGGTCCTTAGTACCTTGACCTAAAGATAAGAATGTTATCGGTACTAAGTGGATATTCAAGAACAAACTGAATGAAAATGGTGAGGTGACAAGAAATAAAGCTAGATTGGTATGCAAGGGATATGCACAAGAAGAAGGCATTGATTATGGTGAGACATTTGCACCTATTGCTAGATTAGAAGGAGTTAGAATGCTACTTACATATGTTGCACACAAGAAATTTAGAGTTTATCAAATGTATGTGAAGTTAGCATTTCTGAATGGTATACTTGAAGAAGAGGTCTACATAGAACAACCTGAAGGATTCGTTGATCCAGACAACAAAGACGTGGTATGTAGATTACATAAAGCTTTGTATGGTTTAAAGCAAGCACCGAGAGCCTGGTATGAAAGGTTGCATAATTACTTGTTAAGTATTGGATTTGTAAGAACTAATGAGAACAACAATTTGTACATGAAAGGTGATACTGATGACACTATTATTATTGCTGAAATATTTGTTGATGATATTATTTTTGGAGGTCAAGATCATGTATGTAAATATTTTTCTGATGAGATGAGAAAAGAGTTTGAGATGTCTATGTTTGGAGAGATTAAATTCTTTCTAGGACTACAAGTGATTCAACAAAGTGATGGGATATTCATTTCACAATCTAAGTACATAAAGGAAGTCTTGAAGACATCTGGCATGGAAGATGCTAAACCTGTGGGAACACCGATGGCTACTAGAAGTAAACTAACAAAGGAAGATGAAACTATAGAGGTAAATTAGACACTTTACCGATCCATGATTGGTAAGCTAATGTATGTAGTTCACAGTAGACCAGATATAGAACATGCTATGGGAATTGTTGTTAGATATTCTGCTAACCCTAGAGAATCACACATGATTGCTACTAAAGGAATCTTAAGATACCTAAAAAAGATAGAGGATTATGGATTATGGTATCCTAAGGAAGGTAAGTTTGAATTGAAGGTCTATACTGATGCTGATTGGGCTGGAAATGTGGATGACAGAAAAAGCACCACTGGAGGAGCATTCTTCTTTGGTGAAAGACTTGTAACCTGGACAAGTAAAAAGTAGGCTTGTATTTCTCAGTCTATAGCTGAAGCAGAGTATGTTGCTACTACTACTAATTGCTCAAACATTGCATATATCAAGCAAGTGTTGGAAGGAATGAATGAGGTAATCACTGACCTAGTGATTATATACTGTGACAACACCAGTGCTATTAATATTTCAAAGAATCAAGTGATGCACTCTAAGACAAAACGTATATCAATTAAGTATCATTACTTAAGAGAACAAGTGGAAGAGAAGGAAGTGAAGTTAGAATTTGTTACATCTAAAGAACAATTTGCAGATATCTTTACAAAGCCTCTATCGAAGGACACATTTGAATACTTGAGGACTAGACTTGGGGTCCATCCCTTGTCTATTGGTCACTAATGTGATCTGGATGTTGCATCAGCCTAAACTTATCAGAAGATCACACATGTTGATGCAGCATAGTTCACACTTTGGATAATGTTCAAGGTTGTGATTAAGTTTGAAGAACTGAAACCGATTGGTATATCAGTACACAAAGATAGAGAGATTGTATTGGACAATAGAGAGTTACTTAGCTACTATAGAGCTGATTATTTATTTGTTTCTTTGGAATTGTTGTCAAAGGGAGAGATAAATAATATGAAAGCAAAGTTAAACATGCACCGATGAGAACTATCTAAGGGAGAGATAATCTGAAAGAAACAAAACATTGAAGATCGGTTACAGAGAACAAAAGTAGGAATCTGAGAGCTGAAAAGATCATATCTACAGAATGACAAAGTTGTATTTTATAATGCTGTTTAGTAACGTAGCGATTAAACATATTAAGCTAGGGAGAGCTTGTACAAAATTTGTTCACAGAGTTGTAAAATACATGTTTGGTATGTGTATGGTACACTTCATATTACTTGAGTTGCCATCAATGCCAAAGGGAGAGATTGATGAACTACAACTAATTTAGAACCTGAATGAAGAAACTATGATTGAAGATCACTGAAGAGTTGCTGATTAGATATGCAAGATGATTAAATCAGTATTATATTGTCATTGATGTCAACTAGCTTGACAGTACTTATCTTGTAAGTTACTATACCGATACATCTGAAGAAAGGTGAAAGAGATGAAGAATAGAAATATCTACATGAGGAAGATGTATATGTCAGATGAGGATAAGGAATACACTGAGTAACTTGTTGATGAGTATATGACTTGATAAAATTGACTTTATTATGTTGCATTCATCTATGATGAAGAATAGAGCTGGAAGACACAAAGCAGTGTTGTCGATAAATGAAGCATTCCAATATACACTGACAGAGTGTAGTGTATACCGATCACAGTGTTAACCGGGCTTGTGTTCACCGATGCATTTATTTGTTAACCGAGTAGAACCAGAAAAGGAATTAAATGATTAGCTTAGCTGATAAATTGATGAGCTGTAAGGTACCTTGATTTTAGGATAACATATAAGGTTTGTTATGAATATCGATGACTAACATAATTCAAGGAAGATCTAATGGAGCAGATTGAAACATGTTACTGACACATCAGCCGAAGAAGGTTAAACTGGCAAAATCAATGAATGAGATTAAGCAAAAAAATTTAATGGACAAAAAGAAAATGATTTACTCGTCTATATAAGAGACATTGGTTTCATTGTTGAAACAATGCTGAAAGAAGAAGATAGTGCAAAATTATCGCGTGAACAAGTTTTCATGCATTCTGATCATACTGGTTAGTGAGAATCGAGCTACAAAACAATTACCGAGCTACATAGAGTAATTATCAATGGACAGTAAGTTGATATAGTATTGAATCTGAAGTGATTTATTGGTCAAAAAGATTTGTATGAGCTGAAAATAGATCTATAAATTTCAATTGAATTTGTTTCAAGGCAGATCATCTACTGCTACATATTTAACCATTATATACAATCAAATCTCTTAACCGAGTGGACTATGAAAGTCTTTTTGATGTTTCATTCATAGAGTGAACATTGTTATCCTGTCAACCCCAGAGTGATTGCTGGTTGGATAATAACTTCTAGTATAAAATCCTCTAACATGGTCACACCTAACAATGTGTTTGTAACCTTTAACAGGGTTGGGTCTTCGGCGATCTCACTTTAGAAGAGTGAACATTTTTGGGTTGCCGGTCCCAAGTGGTTTTTCCCTTCATAGGGTTTCCATGTTAAATCTCGTGTTATGTGTTGATTGTGATATTTGTTTGTTATCATACTTTGCATATTACATGTTAGATTTGATTGGTAACTACTATAAGTTTTAGACTAATAATCGGTAAAAGAATAGACAGTGAAAGTATTTTATATTTACCAAGTAGCAGAAGTTGAAGAATTTGTTTTAGATTATACATTTTATTTTGGGACATTGGATAATTGATTCACCCCCCTCTCAGTTATTCTAACAAGACTGTATTGGGTAACATTCCTACCACCAATCAAACTTTACTGAGCCATGCTATCGGCTCTCATAGAGAGGTGGGATGAGGATACATGCTCCTTTCACCTTCCCTCAGGTGAGATCACTGTGACACTAGAGGATGTCTATAGAATCTTGTGGCTTTCGATTCGAGGCAAGCCTATCAGGCTGAGAGCACAATGAGGTCCTAAGGATATGCTGGTAGATGCAGAGTATTGTTTGGGATGGGTTCCATAGATGAGAACCCGAGTAGATCAAATCACCTTATCATCCATATTGGTAGGCCCTACACCTTTGGTACGGAGAGTGATGCTATGTATACTATCCTTGGTTGTGGTACCCAACACAAAGGGCACTATTTTTTCAGCACCTTTCACCCATCTTGTATGTATGATGGAGAGTGATCGGATCATCTTCTCATGGGGTCACAACATGCTAGCCCACTTATACCATGAGCTATGTTAGCTAGTGAGATACCAGAGAGAGAGTCTCACGGTATGCACACTTTTGTAGATTTGGTTGTTTGAGTATTTTGCATGTACATGACCACAAGGTGTTCCTGTGATGGTAGATGGTAAAAATTTGACAGGCTTTGCCTATCTACTGAGAGATGTCTAGAAGTATGGAGATATCCTCTATTGGAGGGTATGTCTAGACTGTATTCCTAGCATAGATGTGATATGGATACCCTACTGCAACATGACAAAGTGGCTAGATACATGACACCAAATGAAGCACTCACAATAGTGCAAGCTGCTAGAGGGTCATCAGAGTCACACAGTGATGCCATACTACTATGATTGAGTGATGAGATAGTTTGGTCTTTTATAAGGAGTCCCTGGATTAGTACCTCAGTATGCACATCCAACGAGGTATTATTAGAGACCTGACACCATACATTGACCATCAGTAGCATACATAGAAGATAGTGATGCAAATGAGATAGAGGATATAGAGGTATCACCAGATGTGGCCTACTAAGGCATTAGTCGAGACTACATCAGATATTGGAGTCTAAAGGGAACCCACCCTATCTTCCTTACTATCACATAGGTGATCCATGATTTTTAGATGGGACACACCAGGATGGTGGCATGGTAGAGGAGGATGAGGATCTCAGAGATGAGGAGGATCCCATCTCTAAGGGAGATCCCATGGAGGAGGAGAGAGAAGAGGACAGAGTAAAGGATATGCCCCCAGCCAGTGGTGCTAGTGCAGATGTGCACATTTTTCACGCATCAACACTAAGATCATGAAGACCTCCATGCACCCATATAGAGATGCCACCTTCGAGACCTAGATAGAGAAACCATGGGGAGAGTAGTCATTCCATGCCCCCACCATCCAGATCCTTCAGTGACACCTAGGAGGGAGATCTAGGTATAAAATATGAAATTGATTTGAAATTTTAACTTTATTTGATAAAGAAAGAGTACTAAAAGATATGTATGTTTCAATTCTATAGCTAGCGTGGTAGAGTGGAGGAGTTTTGTATATGAGGTTCTAAAGGATACATGTATATCCTACCGACTACCATCCAGAAAGTGAGAGTCTCTTATTGGTCATAGAGATCCCAATAAGCATGTCAATATCTTTGCGTGTGTCCAACGAGAGTTGAGATTATGCAAAGAGAGAGAAGAAAAATTGATGGACAAGCTACAAAGGGCCCAAGAGCACATGTTTGATATAGGCATATCAAGGAGCCACTCACAGACTATCGGACATAGATCTACAACTTCTCATTGTAGATCAGAGAGATCTTGGAGTCATCGACCATCAGAGCATAGAGATAGATAGAGTGATAGATAAGGCCATTGTGCCACATATGTATCAAAACTCAAAAGGATTTATGAATGAAAAACTTTCTCTACTAGTTAGTTTTGTGTTTGATTACTATATTTTCATCAATAGCATAAAACTTAACAGAAAGAAAGAATGTGAACAAATGTATTCAAATGTAATTTGCTAAAACCACATAACCTATAAAACAAACATAATTATATAAGGAATGCATAAATACACAAGGAAAGAAGAAATAAATTAAGGATAATAACATTTGAGATGCATAATATTGAGAGGTTCCTTAAAATAAACACCATCCATATCAGCAATTTTATAAGCACCTAAAACAAAGTCCTCAATTACACGAAAAGGTCCAAGCCAGTTAGGGCTAAAATTTCCTTTTTCACAAGGTAAAGCATTCACATTTCTTTGATTCTCATATAATACTAAATCACCTATTGAAAATGATCATTCAATTACTTTATGATTATACTACTTTTGAAGAGATTTATGATAAGCTTTTATATGTTCCAAATCATGTATTTGTTGTTCATCCAACATTTCCAATTCTTGTAAGTGTTGTTCTTAGAACATATCCTTGTTAATTATCCCATGAAATGAAACACATAAAGAAGGTATTTCTAATTCCAAAGGCATAATAGTGTCAGTACCATAGACAATATTGTAAGGAGAAGTACCTATGGAAATACAAACACTAGTCCTATAAGCCCATAAAGCATAGGTAAGTTGGGTATGCCAATCTTTCACATGCTTATTAACTATTTTCCTCAAAATATGTTCAATGATTTTATTCGATGCTTTAGCTTGACCATTATATTGAGGATAGTAAGGAGTCAAAAATCTATGTTGAATACAATATTTCTCCAAGAATTTTGTGACTTCTTTGTTCTTAAAAGAGGTACCATTATTTGAAACTATCATCAAAGGAATACAAAATCATGTTATAATATTGTTAAGGATGAAATCACAAATAACATCCACAGTTGTTGAATGAAGAGGGATAGCTTCCACCCACTTCGTGAAGTAATCTGTAGCAGTCAAGATGTATGTAAGTCCTTGAGAAGAAGCTGGTGAGATTTTTCCAATAAGGTCAAAACCCCAAATACTAAAAGGCCATGGAGAAACTTGATTATGAAGCTCACGAGAAGGAGCATGCATCAAATTACTATGTTGTTGACATTGAGGACACTTCTTAACAAACATGAAAGAATCTTGTTCCATTATTTTCCAATAATATCCCATTCTCAAAAGTTTATTGACTAGAGATTTTCCACCAAAATGTCCCCCACAAGAACCAAAATGAGCTTATGCCAAAGCTACCAGAACTTCGGTTCTACCAGGAAATCTTAATAATAAACCTTCATAAGAACGTTTGTAAAGTGTGTCTCCTAAAATGATATAATGCACTGCAAGCTTCCTAGCACGATTACACATGTTCCTTGTTGTTGATTCAGGAAAAGTACCATCTTTCAAAAAATAAAAGATATGAGAATACCATTCATCTAAATGCAAATTGAAACAATCAGAGGTAACCTTATAAAAAATTGCAGGGTTTTTAAGAGTTTGTATAGTAAATTGAAAGTTTTCAGCATTATTTTCAAGACAAACCAAAGAAGTTGCGCTTGCCATGGCATCTACATGTCGATTATCCTTTCTAGATAAAATTTGAATCGTATAAGAAGAGAATTGTGAAATCACATCAAGATAAAAATCTCTATATTGTGTCATTTTATCATTCTTAGTCTGATAACCTCCTTTAATTTGTTCTACAATCAATTGTGAATCTCCATAAATTTGTAATTGTTTAATGTTAAGGGATAAAGCTCCTCATAGTCCAGCTATAAGAGCTTCATACTTCACAATATTGTTAGTACAAGGAAAGCTCAATTTATATGACAGAGGGATTGGTTTCTTCATAGGAGGGATCAAGATAATACCGACACCGGAACCTGTCTTGCATCTAGATCCATCAAAATATAATTTCCAAACATCATCTTTTTTAATAGCTAGAATGTTTTCATTGGGGAATTCTATTGAAGTAAAGCATGCATCAGAATGAGGACAAGAAGCTTCAGCCAAATAATCTATTAAAGCTTGTCCTTTAATTGATTTTTGAGAAATGAAATTAAGATCAAATTCTATAAGTAACACCACCCACTTTTCCAAACAGCCAGAGAGATCAGTTTTTGAGAAAAGATGTTTCAAAGGATCAAATTTAACAATCACATTGACTTCAGCATTTAAAAGATAATGCCTGAGTTTCTGACAAGCATAAACTATAGCTAAGCATTATCTTTCCAAATTTGTGTATCTTGTTTCGTAATCAAGTAAATTTTGACTAATGTAGTACACAGGTCTTTCCTTACCTTCATTATCATACTGAGCCAACAACACACTCACCAATTTTGGAGTGGCTAAAGTATATAGATAAAAGGGTTTATCAAATTGAGCTGGTTGCAAAATAGGAGGATTAGCAAGATACTCCTTAAATTTCTCAAAGGATTGCTTACATTCGTCATTCCAAGAGAAAGTGGTATCCTTTCTAAGAAAGGGCGTAAAAGGAACAGTTTTATGAGCTAAGTTGGAAACAAAGCGGCGAATAGGTTGAATTTTTTCTTGTAAACTTTGTAACTAAGAAATATTTTTAGGAGGAGGCATATTAACAATAGCTTCAATCTTTTCAGTATCTACCTCTATGCCTCACTTAGAGATTATAAATCCTAATAATTTTCTAGAATAAACTCCAAAGATACATTTCTTAGGATTCAACCTCATATTGTAACTTCTAATCCTTTCAAATATTTGTCATAGAGTACTAACATGATCTTCTCTTCATATAGATTTTGACAAGATATCATCCACATAATCCTCAAGAAATTTATGAATGTAATCATGAAAAATCAAGGTCATATCCCATTGATAAGTGTCTCCCACATTTTTTAATCCAAAAGGCATCATGACCCAACAAAATGTTCCCCAAGGTGTTATAAATGCAGTTTTAAATTGATCTTCAGGAGGAATAAAAATTTGATTATAGCTAGAAAATCCATCCATAAAAGATAATAAAGCATGACCTACTGTCATATCCACAATCATATCAATATTAGGTAACAGGAAATCATCTTTTAAGGATGCTTTGTTTAAATCTCTAAAGTCAGTAAACATTCTTATCTTATTTTCTCCTTTTGAAATGGGTATGATATTTGAAATCCAGTCTAAATAATCAATAGAATGGATGAATCCTGAATCCAATAATCTTTCAATTTTAGCCTTAACTAATAAAGAAATTCATGGATTCATCTTTCAAATTTTTTGCTTCACAGGTTTAACATTTGGTTTAAGAACAATATTGTGAGTAACAATCTTAGAATCTATACCCAGCATATCCGAATATGTCTAAGCAAAAATATCTTTAAATTCAAGTAAAAGGGAAACCAACTGATCAAGTTCATCCCAATTCAAACATTTCCCAATTTTTATCATCTTTTCAGAGTCATTTTCATCCATTTGAATCTCAACAGACTCAGTTATTATCAAATCACTTTGTATCGAAGAATCCATCGGTAAATAAGAAATATCATGTTCCTCATGTTCTCCAAAATAAGCTTTTGTACTTAAACAATAAGGCTTCCGTCGTTTGTGATGAAACATAGGTAAATCCTCATAAACCCCTAAAAAATCCACTAAGGCTTCATCTTCAAGAAAAATATCCAAAGTAGGTCTTTGATTCATGTTAAGGAGGAGCAGGTTAACCAACTTCAAATTTCCACCACAGATATGATTAACATTGAGAGGAAAAACCAATGGCTATTTGTAAGGATTGAATCCCAATCCATAAGTATAATCATACATTTCATTATCCAAAGGTACTTGTATACCTTGTTCATATTTACCACATGCTTTCCCATTAAATCTTGATTTCTTGAGTAAATGATAACCAAAACCATATCTATCAGCCATATCAGATGGATTCCAAGGAGCGACATATGTCACAATGTCATAGCAAGGAGGTTTTATTGTTTCTATTGTTTCTTTAATTGAGGCAGAAAAAAAGTTACTCTTTAATTCCTCAGAAAGCAGGGAAGGAGTAAACACTTGCTTTTCAAATTCACTTTGTTGTTTCATGAATTCCAAATTAGAAACCTTATATTCTCCAATGAAAGTAGGATTAAATTCCAATGTTTCCCAATCATCCTCAATCAAATAAGAAGATGGAGCTTTATTTTGTTTAATCTCAAGTAGTTTTTCAATCTCTTTTCTTGGTTGAAGAGGCTCATAAATTTTAACATATTCTACATTTAAGCAAGGATTCGGTGCATCATCTACATGTAACGTGTACATCAAATTGTTATAAATGAATCTAACCTTGCGATGAAGAGTGGAAGGAACTGCATGCATAGTATGTAACCAAGGTCTACCTAAAAGAAAATTATAATTGAGAGGTCCATGCATAACATGAATAGGTGTACTAAGAATAACTAGACCAACTTTAATAGGTAAGGTAATAATTCCCAAAGTTCTCTAGGCAATACTATCAAATCCACGAATAGGGACATTATTAGGTTGAATAGTTGTGAGATCAGCCTTAATTTCCTTAAGCATATCCATGCTACAAACATTAAGTCCCGATCCATTATCAATTAACATTCTACAAATGATACTCTGATTAATAGAAACAACAACCATAAGAGCATCATAATGATTTTGCACCTCAAGGGAAGGCAAATCATCATTAGAAAACACAATAGGAGGTATAGAAGGCATAGTATGCATGCATTCTAAAATAGAATGAATGTTCTCTTGATTAGGAGGCAAAGCAGGAAGAGTAGATAAATAGTTTTTCAATGCCTCATGGTATGTTGGGGAAGTTTGAAGTAATTCCCATAAAGATATCTTAGTAAGAGTGGCACATAATTGTTCTACTAAGTCATACTCCTTAAGATGGTAACCTAGGAGCTTGAGGAAGTACAGGTTGAGAAGGTGGTAAAGAAACTGGAACAGTAGGCTGAGGGTTATTCCATATGTGATAACCATGTGAAACAGAATCTATGTTATCCAAGAAATCCAAAAGATCTCTAGGTTTACCCTTAATTTTTATTCGAGGATATCCTTTTACCATCAAAAAAGGTTTAGGATATATCATTTTAGGTGTATCAATGTTGCAAATAGTGGAACATGAAGGTAACCATGCACACACCCTATGGTAGAGGTCAGTTGAAGAGTTTGTGGAGGAGAGTGAAATAGGAATAGGATCAATGGAGATCTCATTCAAATAATTTTCATCGTCATGACCATGTACCTCATTAAGGGATCTATCATCTTGTACAATAAAAGCCTCATCAAAATATTCAAAACAAAAATCATACATGTTGAACACAATAATACTACAAGCATGAAAAATGTAAATATTTTTGTATTTTTAAAGGAATTTTGCAATTTTTTTGTATTTTTAAAATATAAGTGCAAGAGCATAAAAGAAATATACTTTTATAAGAATGTAAGATCTAACACAAGATGCAAATCTAACACCAAAAAGAAAGAGTTGTCGTAAACGGGTTCACCAAAATGTAATGTGGGAAAATGATGTGATGGTATAGTAAAGGGATTTTTATCAATGCACCTAATAGAAGCCCTAAACCAACATTTTCCAACATAAATGTAAATTGAATTAATATGATTTGGAATTCTTGTAAAGAATACTAAAATTAAACAAGATGAAATACATATCTCATAATAAAGTTGATCTGGACATACCTATTTTCTGGTGCTTGTGTTCAGTTTCTGGAAATTCTGCAACCGCATCTAGCCTAGAAACACAGAAATAGAGAAAACCCAAAAATCTTTTGTCTTTCTGAGGAAGGTCAACCTTGACCCAAAACAAGGGTAAGATCTTACCCCGAGGCACAATCTTACCCCTAAAAGTTGACATTGACCTACATTGCTCTGACGGAAAATATGTTCATGGATCCCAAAAGTTTGCCGAAAAGGGTACTCAAATCTACTCTGTAACTCCAAAAACAACAACTGTAGATATCTTAAAATGGTGTTTTGGGGTGGCTATATAGGGTTTTGCCTTAGTCAAACCCCTGTTTTGGTTATCTCCACATCCACGAATAGTCGAATGTAATAGAATGTGTGTGTGTATTGAATGTGCAATGCCAAGATCTAATCCTCTAGATTGAAAACCCTAACATGAATTGATATGAGAAAGCAATGCATAGATTTGAATATGATAAAGAAATCATACAAAGTCCCCAAGGATAAAGTACTCCTATCAAACTCACAATCTGTAATTGCTACCCCATGATAGTATCTTTGAACGCTTGAATGTTGAAAATGGTGGATCAAGGAAGAAGAGATCTTTCTTGCTCCAAAGGAATGCCTACAATGGTTTGTCCAAAAATGATTGATATCAACAAGATCTTGATCTTCTATGTCATCCTCTTGTAATCTTGCATCATCACTTTACCATCACTTGCTTGCTTCTCATGACTTGTCTCCACTTGAAACTTGCTTGATGAAAATGAAGGCAAAAGAGAGTGTTTATATAGAGATTTCAAGGTGAGGCTCCTCGGGAAATGTAAGGGCCCATGATTTAAATTTTACCTCAAATTATGGTCCAATCACAATAACCAAATAAGGAGGGAAAATAGTTAAATGAATTTAAAATTAAAACCCTTCTGCATTCGGATCCAGAAGCCCAACATTGATTTTGGGGTCCTCTGGGACCACAATTTGAAAAGGGGGATAAAAACCTAATAGGGGTCAAGGTCAAAGTCGACCTTGACCTAGGTTAGGGTTGACTTTGAACCTGAACCAAAGGTCTAGGCTCAGTCACATTTGAAAATAGGAAGTCCCAGGGTCGGCCAAAGACTTGGAAATGGTGATAAAACAAGGTAGAGTGCCAGAAAAGAGTGCAAATACCTATGATGAATGTGATGAGGTCTAGGAGGACCTATACCTAGATCCTACTAAGAAAATAGAGGCATAGAGAAGGGAAATCATGGAGAATCCTTAGGATCCTAACCCTAATTTCACCTAGAATGAAGTAATCAAGTGCAAATGCATCCTAAATGCAAATCTATCATGATAAATGCACTAAATAAGGGTGCAAAACCTACCAAGATGGAAGTGATTTCATTTTAAGATGATACAATTTCTTTTAATGTTTATTCGTTGTGACTATGATGATGGTTTTATGCCTTTGGGTTGTAGTTTTGTAAGGTTCAACACCCTTATTTTTCTATTGATTAATATCAAAAATAGATTATTCAGAATGGATCGAGAGTCTCATCTCAAAAAACTAAAATGAAAAAGAGCTTATATGCATACTATTGATAGGTCATTATTTTATAATTTTTCTCAAGAGTGAACATTTTCATAAAATCTTTAATTTTAAATATATAAATTACACCTTGGAGAAGATACAAAGAAGAAGGAAATATTCTGGTCTGGAATGTCTAAAGAAATTTACTATTCCTAAATGTCCTAATCATATTTTCTACTTCTCTACTTATTCCTCTCATATGTTTTCCCCTACTTTGAAATCAAATTCCTCCTTATGCACAATAAATATGATAAAAATAATGTAAAAAATGTTATCATAACTAATAATAATGTTGATAATTATTTATCTGATGGAGATGATGATGAAGACTGACCAATATCAGAGGTATACATGATGTTTGTAGAATTATTAGATCAATTATAATCTTTTCATTGATTTCAAAAAATTTATCTCTGATTTATATTATGTTTCCATATCATTCGGTAAATGATATAAGATGAATGAGTTAAGGAGAAGAGGAAATAAGAAGTTAAGAAGTTGTAGAACTTAAATGGGTAACTGATATAGATCAGATATGATTATGTTGGTATGATTGTTTTCTACCTAACATATGATGATTTTAAGTTGGTAAAGTATGGTGATAAATATTTGACAACTCGGCAAGGTAAGTTTTTATGGCTACCGAGATGGAAAAGTCACTCAGTAAGGTATGTTAGAAAGTAAAGTCCACCAAGATAAATGAGAGGGGGGGTGAATTAGTTATCAGACAAATAAAACTTTTATCAACTTCAATAGATTTCAACCATGTAAGCAATGTAATCAACAACCATAGAAAGATATACATACATAATAACACAATAACAAAAGATATGTTGACTAGGGAACCTCTTGATCAAAGAGTAAACCCTGGTGGGAATGATGCCCACAAAAGATGCACTAATATGAAAATTCCTTATGAGAGGATGGACTCTGTTAGGAGTGTTATACACTAAATTTTCACCTCTGATCTCAAGCTCTCGTAGTCTTGATAATCCAGTATAACATGGGAATCATCTCAAGGTTGTGGGACCTTTTGCTAACCGAGATGAAACCTCTAGATTCTAGGTTGGTTCCTCTTGGATAATCACCTTGATTTTCTTTTAAATAGGAAAGTAAATCTTTTGAGGGAAAGGGATAGAAGGAATGCATGAAAGGGAAATGACAGGAAGCAAATCTATCCTACTAGGTGATGCACCGAAACTAGGGTATGAATCTCAGTATAGAGGAATGAAACCAGTGAAAGGCTTAGGTCTAGGAGATCATAGATCTTTGAATAGGCTTGCATAAATATTTCATAAGAAGGTCCAAAATAGAAAGAGTCTATTTCAGGAAAAGATGGTTTTCACAAACAATAGCATTACTGAAGATTCAGGCACAATTTATGACCTACAAACAACATCCACTTCTACAACTAGGCATAGGAATGAGACATGATTGTTAAGGGGTTAAAGTATACCCACAGAGACATTCACATCCAATCACCCACAACAATGCATGAAATTGCAGAAAAAGAGAAGGACCAAGAACCCTAAGCTATCATTGAGAAACATGTAAAAATACAGAAAACCATTAAGAGATAACTCACATAAGAAGACATAGAGACAAGAGAAATGTCATAAAATATCTTCAGTATCTGAACAATCAATGAAAATTACAATTATAGAAAGCTAAAAGGGAAGGAAAATTGCCACCAATTGCTCTCTGAGAAAGAAAACTTTCTTTTTACAACTGCTGGATTCTGAGCATTACAGGCCCCAAAAAAACATTATATACATCCCTCAACTGCACGCAGGCAGGATTCAAAAATTAACTAGGGTTACAAAAATATGCACAAAATAATCAACCCTAAAACTAGTCATGTCTTGAAAATATCACAACAGATCAGATACATCCTTCTTTGTGTGCCCATCTCTATACTGATCATGCCTGTAGACAAAAGACCTTGATCCATCATTCTTTTCTGCACAAAGTCATGCCATGAATGCACACTGGTACCTTGCCAGGACAAAAAATGATCCCTGATGGCCGCCCAGACCTCCTCATCATCTTCCCTTAACTGCACATGTCCTAGCGACATAAATTCTTTGAGCTACTGCGCTGCTGCAAACATCTTGCTAGAAGAAACCTCACGAAAAAATAGTCACACTGCCTTGAAATAGTATTGGTCACATGATCGCATGAGCCCAGAAGACTTCATGCGATCATGCGATAAGCTTCTTAGAGACTTCCCTCCACCACCACATAGACATCTGGACCCGCAAGACATGACACCTACCAAACCTTGCCACGTGGCCCAATAGGAACTGAACACCTCGGCTGGACCCACGACCACACCACCCGGAAGCATCAGGAGGATCTAATGGTAGTCACAAGATCACATGGGATCGAAACCTCGGCTGGACCCACAACCACACTGCCTGGAAGCATCAGGAGGATCTAATGGTAGTCACAAGATCACATGGGATCGAAAGATCCCATGCGAACATGCGACCACCGTAGATCTTGCATCTACGAGGGCCCGTGTTATACCTTCAGCCCACCACAAACTGGACATGTCACCATTGAAACTATTGACAGTTTGTTGCATGGTCGCATGGGCTCAGAAGAGCCCATGCGATCATGCAACCAACCATAAGATTTTAACCCCTGACCGCTGTCGGCTAACCTCAAGATGCTGACCATGAACCGTTGACAGTTAGTCACATGGGCGCATGCAGTTTCGAGACCGCATGTGATCATGCAACCAACCACAAGATGCTACCCCCCGCCGGCTTGGAGTTGACTACAAGAATAACCTTGGGTTCACTTTGGGTTCACTTTCCCTTTAGTCGCCAAGTCGTGTTCACTTTTTACTAACCCTGGGTTTATCTAGTGATCACGTGACAAGCATTGATCCTTGCTTTATCTGACGGCAGTCGCTGAGTCTCATAATACCCTTGGCATATTCCTTTCCATCAGGAGATTACCCAACTAAAGGAAGTTTCATAATCGCCAGATACAAAGGATATTCCTCTTTTCATTGCGAGATTACCCGACCGAACTTAGAACTGGGCCCACCACCAAATTGCAACCTTTATCAACGCGGCTAACGATTTGTCGCATGTTCACATAGCCTAAAAAGGCGCTATGCAATCATGTGACAGACCGCTAGCATTCCTCAACAGGACCATCAACAGTTAGTCACATGGTCGCATAAGGGGAAAATAACTTATGCGATCATGCGACAACCCGCATAATCAGCTTGCCAAAAACCAATTGGGCCCCACCTATTGGAGTTGCGCACTTAGGGTCAAAAACATAGAGGGTTTTCAAGTGAAGGTCGAAAACACACTAAGCTTTCAGAGTGGGGGTCGAAAACACACTGAGCTTTCAGACCAAAAGGCAGAAACATCTTGAGCCTTCAAAGAGAAGGTTGAAAACACACTGGGTTTTTGACACTTGAGCATTTCTTTGGAAAATAGGACCGTGGCCAAAAATGAATGATAGGTAATTTTTGGGTAACAAGGATTCTTATGAAATACATTTAGTACATATCAGTCCCTATTAGGAGACTTTGAATCCCTGCTAAAAGATTCTAACTCTGTTAGGAGTTATAGAAGATAGAAGGACTCACTGCTCAAATAGATTCAGGTGTAAGATCATTGAACACATTATCCAACTAATCTTTGTATTACTCAAAAAAATAACACCAAAAGATTACTGATCTCAATAACTCAATACTTCTCCTCTAACTGTGCCAAACTGCACCAACTGCTTCAACATATCTCAATACCAGATCTCTATACTTTGCATATCCTCTTCCAACAAGTATTGCACAATTCCACAATTATCTTTCACAATACCATATACAATTACATATTACAATAAGGAAAACATTCCTTCTTTTATACCATACTCAAATAATTACAAATGAGTTGACATAAAATAAAATCTTCCACACGTTATATTAAAATTCCATAATTACACAAAACTGTCGGTTTCCAAATAAGATAATTCTTCACTCATGTGACCTCAGACCTTGTACTCATGTCCACGTCACTATCATCATGTCTTCTACTACTGCTCAACTTCGCATGACCAGATTCAATCCTGATTAGGAGATATCATCAGATTTCTACAAACTGCTACTCAGGAACACTGCCTAAATACTGCTTCCACTGAAATGCTCATAACTTCCATAAATAAATGAATTTCCATATGCGCTCTTAACCATGATTTTATAGAACATCATAGAGTAAGTCCTCAACTTTGCATAGATTCATCTTCAATATCCCATGTGCGCTAACTTAAACATTATCTTCTTCTATGCTAATCTTCAGTAGATCATTGTGTTGACATCAATGACAATCACAGTCATGAATGCAACAACAACTATTATAGAATGGTTGTGAATACTCCCCCATAGGATATATTTAGAATTCATTCCTAACAATCTCCCCCATTGGCATTGATGGCAACAAAGATGAAAAAACATCCAAGTTCCATGAATAACAACACTATTGCACACACTGCTACACCGCTTCTCAGAAATAATTTCAAATTCTCTTCATCAATCAAATCTTGCTTCATTTTACTATTCAATTCTCTCCAACAGATGGTTTTTCATGTATACTTCTCCCCCATTGACATCAATGACAGATGTTTCATCACTATGTCAACAACAACTTCAATGTCAAAAGACACTGTTTATAAAATACATTCACTAGAGTCCTCATGACTCAGCTCAGATACACATACTCCCCCATAGAGGAAGTACCAACATCTAGTCTAGAAGAAAGATAAGGCTCATATACCACTGGATGGATGCAACAATCTGCATCATTTCTTAAAGGTAGGCTGGGGCATAACCCCAAGCATACCTCTTACATACTCAAAAGTATCCTTTGGCAAAGGCTTTGTAAATATATCTGCAATCTACTCTTTTGTGCCTATATACTCAAGTCTGACTTCTTTCTCTACTACTTTCTCTCTCACTACATGTTACTTTATCTCTATATGATTTTTCTTAGACTGTAGTACATGATTCTTAGACATAATCACTATGCTGGTGTTATCACAATGTATAACAATAGGCTCAACAAATTTTATTCCAATATCCTTCAACATTTGTTTCATCCAAATTATCTGATTACAATTGTTTGTTACTGCCACATACTCTTGTTTTGCTATGCTCTATGAAATACAATTCTACTTCTTGCTTAAACAAGAAACTAATCTTCCTCCAAGGAAAAATGCTCCTCCATTGGTGTTCTTTTTTTCATCAACACTACCTACCCAATTTGCATTTGTATATGCACATACGATAAAATCATCATATTTTTCATACCATAATCCATACTCAATTGTGACTCTGAAGTACCTCAGTATCCTTTTTACTACTGCATAATGTGATTCTTTGGGTTCAGCTTGAAATCTTGCAGCAATTCCAACTGCGTGTGATATATCAGGTCTTGTATGAGTAATATTGCAATCCTCCAATCATAGATATGTACTTCTGTTCTACTGCAGGAGTCTCATCTGTGCTAGATAACTTGTGTCCAGTTACCATAGGGGTTCCAACTAGCTTAAAGTTCTCCATTCCAAATCTCTTTAACAAGTCATTCAAGTACTTTTTCTAACTTACAAAGATACCATCATTGTTCTGTGTTATCTGCAATCCTAAAAAGTATTTCATCTCACCAATCATTCTCATTTCAAATTCATTCTTCATTTCATCTACAAATTCATCACTGGCTTCATCTTCTCCTCTAAAGATAATATCATCAACAAAAATAACTACAACCAACAAACCATTTTCAATTTCTTTTGTGTACAAATTGTTGTCTGATGTACCTTTAGTAAATCCCAATTTTATCAAATACTTATCCAATATTGCATAGCAAGTTCTAGGTGCTTGTTTTAGTCCATATAAAGCTTTCTTCAATTCACATACCATATCTCCTTCTTTAGTTATAGGAAAACCTTCAGGCTGCTTAATGTAGACTTCTTCTTCTAACTCCACATTCAGAAATGCTGACTTCACATCCATTTGATACACTTTGAATTTCTTATAAGTTGCATAAGCCAAAAACATTCTTACTACTTCAATTCTTGCTACTATTGCAAAAAAAATTTCATAGTCAATTCCTTCTTGTTGTGAGTATCCTTTACATACCAATCTTGCTTTGTTCCTTACAACTTCTCCTTGTTCATTCATCTTGTTTCTGAATACCCATTTTGTTCCTATAACATTCTTATCTTTAGGTCTAGGGACCAATTCTCATGTCTTGTTCTTTTCAATTTGATATAGTTCTTCCTTCATAGCTTTAATCCAATGTTCATCTTCATAGGCTTCACTAGTAGATTTAGGTTCAATTTGAGAAATTAAACACAACTTTTCTTGTACCTTATTTCATGTCAAAACTCCTCTATCTATGTTCGGTGTCACTGTCTCTGTTCTCACTTTAGCTATAGGTTCTTCAATGATTTCCTCAATGAAACTTTCATTCTGTAATTCACTTCCAGTTTCATAGAATAATTCAATGTTCTCAGGATTAGTTCTAGGATGAGTTCCTTCGTCTGATTCATAATCAAGCATTCATTCCTAAATTTTGAACTTTTCATCAACTTTAACATTTACACTCTCAGCAATAGTCTTAGTTTTTTTATTGTGACATCTATAAGCTTTTCTTTTCAATGAATATCCAAGAAATATACCTTCATCACTTCTAGGGTCAAACTTTCCAATGTCATCATCTCTTTTAATATAACATTTTCTTCCAAAAATTCTAAAATACTTAACTAATGGTGCATGTCCAAACCATAGTTCATAAGGTGTCTTGTCTATGTCTTCTCTAATTTGTACTCTATTCATTGTATACAATATTGTGTTCATTGCTTCTCTCCAAAATATCTTCGCCAAATCATTTTCAAATAATATGGTTCTGGCTGCTTCAGTCACTTACTTGTTTCTTCTTTCTGCAATACCATTTTGTTCAAGTGTACTAGGGGCTAAAAACTATCTCTTAATACCATTCACTTCACAAAAAATGTTAAATTCTTTTGAAGTAAATTAGCCACCTCTATCTGATCTCAAACATTTAATCTTCATTCCAGATTCTTTCTCAACTTTATTCTTAATGATCTTAAACTTATCAAATGCTTCAAACTTCTCTTTAATAAATGCAATCCACATCATTCTTCTAAAATCATCAACAAGAATCATAAAATACCTTTCTCCATAGAATCCTCTAGTCCTTGTGGGACCGCTCAAATCTGTATGAACAATTTCCAACTTATTTGCTATTGTGAACTTCTTGTTGGGAGATGAACTTCTCTTCTACTTAGCCATCACACATTCCTTGCAAATCATGTTAGTAGGCTTCATAATCTTAGGTAAGTCTCTTACTCCAAGTGTAGTACTTACTTTCACAATATTATCAAATTTTATATGACAAAATCTTCCGTGCCATAACCAACTATCCTCAATCTTAGTAATCAAGCATGTCATCTCAGTAGGATTCAACTGAAATACATTACCTCTGGTTCTAGATCTAGTACCAATCAAATTTCCATCCTTGTCTTTGATTACACAAGTTTTCTCAATAAACCAAACTTGATATCCCTTATCAACTAGCTATCTAACACTCAAAAGATTATGTTTCAAACCATCCACAAAGTAAACATCATCAGTATTAGTCTTTCTATCAAGAGTAATAGATCCTATACCTTTAATCAAACAAGGTACATTGTTTCCAACTCTAAAAAATCCTCCATCATAATTGTTAAACTTTATGAATTTCTTCATGTCTCCAGTCATATGATGTGAACAACCACTGTCTATAATCCAATCAGTTTTATTTTCTACTTGAGAAACTAAGGCTTTTTCTTCCTTAACTTCTATTTCAAGATTCTCTTCTTTTATTGCTACAAATCCTATATCATCATTCTCACTATCACTTTCACTTAAATATTTCTCCGTACTAGCTTCAAATTCTTCATCGTTTGCATAATAACATTCTTTAGATCTTCTAGGTTTAAAGTTCTTTCTATACTTCTTTACTCTCTTAGGACATTTAGATGCAAAATGACCATATTCTTGACAAGTCCAACATTTAAAGATTTTCTTACCGTCTAGTTCTCTTTTCACAAGCAAGGCTATACCTTCTTCAATCTTCATGTCTTTGTCATTTCTAGATTTGCTGCTGCTAGCATAATCTCTTCTCACACTGATGCTTCTTGACAAAGTAGGGTGAACACTAAGTGTGCTAAATGTTGTCTCCATTCTAGGTAAATCTCCAGATTGCCTCAAGTTCATTTTTGTTGCTTCTAATCTTCCAAGAAGGGTTTCTCTAGTGAAGTTCTCAGCAAAAGGTATAAATTTTTCAATCATCTATGTTGTCTACTTAAATGTAGGAGTCAATGTCCTCAGAATTTTCTATATCACTTCATTCTTTGTCTTGGTTCCTAATTCACAAGATTTTATACTTGCAACAATCTTTGACATTCTACCAATATAGCTTCTAATAGGTTTATCTTCCATCATTCTTATATCTTCAAATGCACATATCCAATTATGTAGTATGACTTTCTTTACATGTTCATGACCTTCAAAAGTAGATTGTAAAGCTAACCAAATTTTATGAGATGTTTTTAGATATTTTACCTGACCAGTGACTGTACTCATTTTCTGGAAGGGCTGACAAAAGTCTTCTCTGGCAAGTATGTTACACATGAATATATCTCTTTCCTCGTTAGTACATTCTTCAAGGTTGTCTTCATCAATGATAGTCTTTTGATTCTTTTTGATTAACCAATAACCTGGTCCTAAACAAAGTAAATGTGTCTTCATCTTTTCTTTCCAGCTATCAAAATTTACTCCATTAA
This sequence comes from Chamaecyparis obtusa, assembly GCA_027943335.1. Classification (NCBI taxonomy): domain Eukaryota; kingdom Viridiplantae; phylum Streptophyta; class Pinopsida; order Cupressales; family Cupressaceae; genus Chamaecyparis; species Chamaecyparis obtusa. Next base: position 1,164,619 of record BSBK01005180.1, read on the forward strand.
ACTTAGGGCTTTCTTTCTTGAAATGACTCGCCATGGATCTCCTTAAGTTGTTAAAATTTTCCTTCAAGGACCTACTACTCTGATACCAATTATTAGAAAGTAAAGTCCACCAAGATAACTGGGGGGGGGGGGGGTGAATTAGTTATCAGATAAATAAAATTTTTATCAACTTCAATATATTTCAACCATGTAAGCAATGTAATCAATAACCATAGAAAGATATACATACACAATAACACAAGATATGTTGACTAGGGAACCTCTTGATCAAAGAGTAAACCCCAGAGGGAATGATGCCCATAAAAGATGCACTAATATGAAAATTCCTTGTGAGAGGATGGAATCTATTAGGAGTCTTATGAAATACATTCAGTACATATTAGTCCCTGTTAGGAGACTTTGAATCCCTACCAAAAGATTCTAACTCTGTTAGGAGTTATAGAAGACAGAAGGACCCACTGCCCAAACAACTTCAGGTGTAAGATCACTGAACACACTATCCAACTGATCTTTGTATTACTTAATAGAATAATACCAAAATATTACTGATCTCAACAACTCAATACTTCTCCTCTGACTATGCCAAACTGCACCAACTGCTTCAACAGATCTCAATACCAGGTCTTTATACTTCACATATCCTCTTCCAACAAGTATTGCACAATTCTGCAATTCTCTTTCACAATACCATATACAATTACATATTACAATAAGTAAAACATTCCTTGCTTTATACCACACTCAAATAATTACAAATGAGTCAGCATAAAATAAAATCTTCCACACGTTACATTAAAATTTCATAATTACACAAAACTGTCAGCTTCCAAATAAGATAATTCTTCACTTGTGCGACCTCAGACCTTGCACTCACATCCACATAACTATCATCATGTCTTCAACTTTTTCTCAAGTTCACATGACCAGATTCAATCTTGATTAGGAGATATCATCTGATTTCCACAAACTTCTACTCAGGAACACTGCCTAAATACTGCTTCCACTGAAATGCTCATAACTTCCATGAATAAATGAATTTTCGTACATGCTCTTCACCATGATCTTATAGAACATCATAGATTAAGTCCTCAACTCTGCATAGATTCATCTTCAATATCCCATGTGTGCTAACTTAATCATTGTCTGCTTCTCTGCTAATCTTTAGTAGATCACTATGTTGACATCAATGACAATCACAGTCATAAATGCAACAACAATTGTAACAAAATAGCTGTGAATACTATCCCATAGGATATATTTAGCATTCATTCCTAACAAGGAAAAGAGAAAAATTTGGTCACTCAGTAAAGCGGAAAGGTTTAGGCACCAAGCGATGTAACCAAAATTCTAAGAGAAGAACACCGAGCAAGAAAAATGTATTAAATGTGGATGAAATTGATATTTAATGATTAGCTATGATGAGCTAGATGGTACTGATAATGAGGAAAGTTAGTTACAGTGTTCTATGGTTATGAAAATTCAAAATGAAGATCTATGGCTAGATCTAAGTGGAAAAAAGAAGTGGAACAAGTTTCAAGAAAAGTTCAAGTTCCTAGGTGAAAAGGAAACATGTTACCGAGATCCAAATATGATGAATAATGAATTGAATGGTCAATATTGATTAAAGGAAAATGTAATAGAGGAGATTAAGAGGAAGAAATATCTATATTAAGGATGATCTTGTATGGAAAATGGGTTGGAAAAATGAATAGTTGAAAGGCTACTGACTATTGCAGAGGTGAAGGAACAGAGAGATTCTGAGTGATAAAATAGTGATTTGATGAAGTATTGATGCTAGTGGAAGATGAAGAATTGAAGTGAAGATTGAAGAGTTCACAAGGATCTGATTGAGAAAAGATAGTTGAACATCTACAGGTCATTTTTATTACTATTTCTTACTAGAATGTGTAACAATCAAAATCTCTTAATAGAGTGGACTTAGCAATCTTATTGTAAATCCTTGATAAAGGTGACATTCCAAAATGATTGTTTAAAGCCCCTTAACAAGGACACTCCTAACAAGGTGAAGATCCTAACTAATCTGAGGTTAATCCCTTAACCTAGTCACATCTAATAGTGTGTATTGTAATCTTTAACAAGATTGGATCTTAACTGGGCATACTTTAGAAGAGTATATTTCTTAGAGGGTGACAATTTCCATAGTGGTTTTCCCAAAGCTGGGTTTCCATGTTAAAATTTGTGTTACACATTATGAATGATTTGTGAGATTTTTTACTAATTGATATAGTTTATTTACTTTTATCAATAAATAGAGAACTATGTTTCTACTAAGTAGTTACTAAGTTAATCAGAGAATATATTTTAAGGTATATTGTGATCAGGATTAGTGATTCACCCCCCTCTCCGTAATCCAACAATTGGTTTCAGAGCTAAGTACTCTAAAGAGATAAGTTTAAAGACTTGAGTAAAAGACCCAGATATGTATAGGAGAGAGGTACCTAAGTTGACCAAGGAAAGTTTCTCTACATGGAAGAGTAGAATGAAGTTGTATCTATCTGGGATCGGAGAACATGCCCTAAACTTGTTGCAAAATGACTACACTCCATCAGTCATTAGATCCATGATAGTTGATGAGTTAAAAGAAAAATAGGAACATAACTCGGTTATGATAGAGATTGCTTCTTCTCTATATGATGTTGAATTTAATGATATTAAATATTGTAATAATTCAAAAGAGATGTGGGATAGGCTTATATTTATCTATGTAGGAGATCTACATGTTCAAAAATCTAAGGTTGACAGCTTGAGAGGAAAATATAATGAGATGAGGATGAAAGATAATGAGAACATCACACAATATAGTGGCAGAATCAAAGAAGTTGTTAGTGACATTAGAGGTGTTGGAGGATCATTGACTACTGAGGAAGTGGTAAGTAAAATTTTGAGAACTTTCTCTTCTAAGTGTTCTATTAGAGTGTTTGTGATTTACTAATTGAGATCTATACTGAATAATATTGTTACTCTTGAAGCCCTAATTGGAAAGTTGACTGCATTTGAGTTAATTAACTTTGATAATAGTTTACCGACTATTGAGACAGTCTTTAAGTCATATATGAGCATTGGAACATCAATAAAAGAAAAATGAAATCATAGTACTTCACATGGAAATGAGTATGACAACATCCTAACTGAAGAAAAAGAACAAGAAGAATTTGAAGCATTGTTGGCTAATCGACTACCTAGAGGCAAAGGAAAGTACAAAGGTAAGTTACCATTGAAATGCTTCAATTGTAATAAGATTAGACATATTGCATCTAGATGTCCTAAAAATGACATAAATGATAACACTGGTATAAGAGACAACTGATACCAAAGATTATGAGATTTTAAGGATAAAGGAAATAAGTCTTTCTACCTAGCTGAGGAAGGTATAACTGATGATGAATCTAAGGATACCGACAGAGAATATGAAGTTTTCTTTGTTGCAGTAAAGAAAGAATCAGATGAAGAAAAGGTTGAAGATGAAAAATCACTTGTATCTCATGTAAGTAAACCATACCCTTGGATTATTGATAGTGGTTGTTCACATCACATGACTGGTGATATTGATAAGTTTGAGAATCCAAAAGAATATGATGGAGGATTTTTTAGATTTGGCAATGATGCCCCATGCCCTATGAAATGTAAGGGATCTATTGTACTGAATGAGGAAATGTAATGTTATGATGCATATTGGGCTAGAGTACTGAACTATAATCTTTTGAGTGTTGCACAACTAAACAATATTGATCACCGACTGAAATTTTATAACAAAAAAGTTAAGATCTATGGTACTAATGGAGATCTGATTGGAACTGGAGGACAATCAAGAGGTAATCTATTTTATCTTGATACTATGTGGAGAGTTAATTATTTGTTAAAATTAAATATGTATGGTTATGGCATAAGAGACTGTGTCATGTAAATTTTGATAGCATGATCAAAGTAAGTAAAAAGAATAGAGTAAGAGGTCTACCAAGATTAAGAAAACCTGATAAAGCTATGTGTAAAGAATGTCAAGTTGGTAAGATGAAAAGGTCAATTTTTCTAAGAAAATCTTATCCTCCTAATGGTATTTTTCAATTGGTTCACACCGACCTTTGTAGTCCTATGAAAGTTCAAAACTATTATGGAGATCGGTAATTTATTTTGTTTGTAGATGATTATTCAAGAATGATTTCAGTCATGTTTCTAAAATAAAAATATGATGCATTTCAAATCTTTAAGTGGTATAAGGATAGGATTGAAAAAGAAACAAGTAAACAGTTGAAGTGTCTGAGATTTGATAGATGAGGTGAATTTATCTTTGATGAATTTACTATCTTCTATAATGAGAATGGAATTAAAAGACAAGTGTCTATACTGAGGACTCCACAACAGAATGGGATAGCTCAAAGAAGAAACAAATCTATTATTGACTATGCTAGGACTTTGTGGATTGATAAGAATATTGCACAAACATTTTGGAGAGAAGCTATAAGCACTGCAGTTTACACTCAATTGAATACAGTTGAAGATAGGTACAAACAAGACACCTTATGAATTATGGTTTGGAAAAACACTGAATGTAAATTACTTCAAAATCTTTGGAAGTAAGTGTTATGTACTAAAAGATTGTAGAAATGAAAATTTTGATTCTAAAGGTGATGAGGGAATATTTCTTGGTTAGTCTTCAAAGGGTAAAACATATAAATGTTTGATCAAGGATTCTAACAAGATAGTTGAAAGTAAAAGTGTTAGAATTGGTGAATTTTCTTAAAAGAATGAAGAGGATAGAAAAAGGGAACTTGAGGACTATGATAGATTTGTTTATATACAAGATGGTAACTCAGTTGACACAACTGAGCAACAACAAGAAGAAACTGATGATCAAAATGAGATTCTACCAAGAGATAAGAACAATCAAGAACAAGCTACCAAACCTATATTAGAAAAATATGTGAGAAGACATCTCTCACCGAGCAGAATTGTTGGAGACAAGAATGCATGAGAATTGACAAGAAGTAAGTTAAGAGATAATACTTGTTTGATTTATGAATTTGAGCCTAGATTGGTAAAAGATGCACTAGAAAATGAAGATTGGATGAATGCTATGAAGGAAGAAATAGATTAGATTGAAAAGAATAAAACATGATCACTGGTACCAAGACATAAAGATAAGAATGTGATAGGAACTAAATAGATTTTTAGAAATAAACTCAATGAGAAAGGAGATTTGATAAGGAACAAAGCTAGACTAGTCTATAAAGGGTATTCACAAGAAGAAGGAATTGACTATGGTGAGACTTTTGCCCATGTTTCTAGATTAGGAGTAAGGATACTACTTGCATATGAAACTTATAAAGGATTTAAGGTTTATTAGATGAATGTTAAATCTTCATTTCTGAATGGAATACTTGAAGAAGAAGTCTACATTGAACAACCTGATGGATTTATTGATAAGGACAATAAGAACATGTTCTACAAATTGCATAAAGCTTTATATGGATTGAAGAAGGCTCCTCGAGCATGATATGAAAGATTACACTGTTAGTTGGGATGGAGAGATGGGGTACTAAGAGGGGAGGGGTGAATCAGTACCCACAAAAAATTTCTACTCTCAAACCTTAAACAACAAACAGTAGTAACTTCACATATAACTTGAATCCATTATATGTATCATTCATTCAGTTAACTTATAAAAGTAAATAGCATGAAATCAATAGTATATCTATCACATAACACAAGTATTTTGGTAGCGCAGAAACCCTTATTGGAAGGTAAAAAATATGGTGGGGATGACACCCACAAATTCTTTACTACTGCAGATAGAAAAGGTTTTATTGTTAGGGCTACAAATGGTGATCACTTCTAGCGATTTTACCCTGTTAGGAGTAACATTTTAGATCGATTAGATCTACCTAGTTATAGGATTTTAAAAACACTTCTTGAGTGTGCACTCAGTAAAGAGATTTACATAAAAGACTATTAGGTCTACTTTGTTAAGAGATTTTACCAAACTCTGTTACAATGATTGGAAAAATAACAGGTAATATCTGCAAATTGACAACTCTATCTTGTCTGATATAGATCTATGAAATACTGGATAGATATCAACTTTTCATGTGAAGATCTCAACTCTGAACTGCTTGGTAGCCTTGTCTGATTCTGCTAAATCTGAATATCTTTGTATTCTATTCTTCTCTATCTAATAACTGATCTCTTGAAGTTGGCTAATGATTCAAGAACTTCTCTTCTCCATTCCATTCACACACACATCAAATGATGCGAATTACATTTATATAGCATACTACTCATGCCGCTTAACAAAATTAGGTTACAATATCTTAGAGAAAACCCTAAGATCTGCAGTGTACAAAATTAACCTAGATCTAGCAATTACATAGAGATCATCATCACAATTAATGAATATATCTATAATAAATGATCATTGATCTTGGTGAAAGATTTTGTGATTCTATTATAACCGTCTGTGTAGATAAATGTACCATAACTAATTACTATACCATTTTCTATGATGGTCAGTAAACACTGTATATACTGCTCAGTAATTACACTGGTGCTCGATGTCCAGTCTACTCGGTGTTTACTATCACTTGGTATCGGTGAACATTGATGCTCGGTAAAACTACTATGGTGCTCGGTGTAAAGGACTTGACTGACTAGCTTGAAGTGCTTACTTTTACCAACTAGAGTAGCATAGGTAACCGACTGATGTCTTTGATACTAATGACAATCTTTAATGCTCAAATAGAGATAACAATCTCCCCCTTTGGCATTAGTATCAAAACTTTAAATGTATATAGACCTTATGTCTCAAAATATTTTCTATCTCCGTCATATATATGCATAGATACTTATCAAAAAAAAAATTCTATACTCCCCCTCGGTGCATGCTCCTGGTAATGTGTAGTATACTTAGCTTTTATTTACATATTTAGCATATACTTATCCCCCTTTTTGATATTAATGCCAAATACAAAAGTGTATACTTACAACTTATCAAAAATGTGCTGATGGATTTTCTTCAATGACTCCAAGAGGTTTTCCCATTCCTCTTTCAAGTTGGTGAGAGCAATGTGCTCAAGACCGACTTGTGCATGCATGTCAAAAATATTGTCCAACACATAAATTTTTGGTGTTGCAACAAGCGTTTACACCTTGACAATATGCTTCTCAAAGATTTTCAAATATGGACTGATCTTTTCTGCAAGTTTATGCTGAATTTTAGATTATGCCCTTTCTTCTATTCTATTTTCTGCTTCTACATCTAGGGCATTAATTTCTTCAACAAGTGTAGTAAGTTGGTCCATGATTGGAGTGTCTTCATTTATGTGTACCTCTGGTATGACCTATTGTAAGATATCTCTTACATTTTCAAGTATTTCCTTGCTCTTGCACTCTTGTCTCACTTTTTCTTGTTATGTCTTCCTTGTACAGAGTTCCCCATATTTTCTTGATTCCTCGAGGCTTAGGGTCATTGGGTCACACTCTGGTATAACAATAACTTCTTCTAAGGTGATTGGCCCTCTTCCTTGCTTCTTTTTCTTCTTCTTCTTCTTAGGTTCTTGAGGTGAGCTTGTTTTGAATGGTACGATTGCCTTTACCTGAGAACTTTGTATAACCTACCTGGGTGACACTTTATCTTCCTTTTGTTTCTCCTTGGTGACCTTTGTGTCAGTTGACTAAGTTAGAGCTTCTGATGTAGTGTCTAGTGGAGTGGCCTCAGCTACACTAGGATTATCTTGATCCTTAGTTTCTATCTCTATTGCCTCTTTCTCTTCAGGCTTGTTTTTGTCAGATGGTATCTTTGCTCCTTGTTCCCCTATTGTATCCTTTGGTTGCTCGGGGTCTGAGCCTTCAGGTTATTCCTATGATAAAATTTCAATTGCTTCTACAAGAATAGGAAGCTCTCCCAAGAATGATGTGATTGCAGACTTGATAACATGACCTTCATCTTGTGTACAATATGGTGCAATGTTCACATCTTCATCTTCATCTCTATCATCAGGATCACCATTAGTGATGTCCTCAATGAGTACATCTTCATCATTTTTCCTTTTAGTTTGGATCTCTACTGGATCCGGTGTATGCTATGAAATAATTATGACTTCATTGACAAGTGTTGTATCAATCACCTCGATAAGTGATACACCTATTTGTTCTGTCTTCTTTTCCAAATCAGCATCATCTATGTAGATTCCTTTTCCCTTTGATCTCGGTCTCTTCTTAGACAAATTTAGAAATGCATTCTTCTCAGCTTGCTCTTTTTCTGCAATGATTGATGTCTAGATGAGTTGGCTAGACTCATCAATATCTGCCAGATTTTCATCTAATACTTGCATAGCCCATCCTTTTTCTTTAAATATCCTATAGTAAGTGTTCATATATTCATCAATTTCATCAAGAGATAAATTTGGAGCTGCCAAAACTAGGGCTTGTTCCCTCATCTTCTTTTTAGTATCCAAAGCATAGGACCACTTCTGATTTATTCTTTATTCCAATGCCTTGGGCAGTTGTTTGGAAAATTCAATTGGAATTCGTTTGAATCTTATCATCATTTGGATGACTGGCTCCTCAATTTTGCTTTGATCCTCGGTAGACATGTTGTCAAATTGACTGAGTTCAAGATCTGTGAGTTCTCCATTTTTAATTATATCTACAACAACTTCATCAATTGTTTTGTTCTTGTTGCTAACAACCTTGAACTTATTTGTGTCATTTTCTTCATCTTCAAGGTCTTCTCTTCCTCAAATCAATCTTATGCTTTTCTTTGGTGCCTCAGCTATGACCTTGGTTCCTCTTTTTGCATATGTCTTGGTTGGTGTAGCTACCTTTGGTTTTGTTATCTTCACAACTCCATTTTTCAAAGGTGGTGAAGCTACGGTTGCTGACCTTGTCTGTGCTCTTGACTGCACTAGCAACTGCCTCTTCTTTGGAGTTGGAGTGGGAGAAACTGGTATTGAATATTTTTATTTAGTAGACTTAGTTTCTTCACTATCATGTGCTTTGTCAGTCAATAGTAACTGACCTTCAGTTGCAGGTTCAACTAGTGACTCATCAGATGAGTCAAATTCATCTCCAAACTATTCAATTAGTGTCTTCAACATCTTATTGGACTTCTTAGTTGTTTTACCGATGATAAGACTTGTTTTTATTCTAGCCTTTGCCTCTTCATAGGTTCCAAACCTTTCAGGCTTCTTGTCCTTCGATGTAGCCAGCAAATCCTTGATTGATTTCAAAGAGAAATCATTATCCATTTTGTATCCCATGGGGGCTAGCCATTTTTTTCTTAGTTCAACAACTTTGATTAAAGTGTGGTTGATGTCTACTAGAAAACAAATATCTTGTTGGAAACAATTGTCTGAAGGAAATTGCTACTCAAATTATGTATTGTCTTTGATGTCACACAATGTCATAGTCCGTAGCAATCAGTTACTATCGAGCTCAGTCGATCTGCCAGACAGGAATATTAGTGCTTACCGAGTCCGCTCGGTTATCAAAGAGAATCAGTGTCTACCGAGTTCACTCGGTTACCAAAAGAAATTTAGAATTTACCGAGTTCAGTCGGTTGTCGAAGAAAAGTTAGTGTTTACCGAGTTCAGTCGGTTGTCGAAGAAAAGTTAGTGTTTACCGAGTTCAGTCGGTCATCGAAGAAAAGTTAGTGTTTACCGAGTTCAGTCGGTTATCGAAGGTAAAGGATTGTCGGTGTTTACCAAGTTCCCTCGGTCTCCGAAAGATTATAGAAAGTTATGGTCACCGAGCACTGTCGGCCCTTGAAGGATGTTTGCAAATAGAGTTTGCTTAATTCAGCCGACTGTTATACTAAATAATGTCGATTTGACAAATCTAAAATCATATAAATAAAAGGTCAAATGTGAAAAATAAGTAAGAAATAGAGAAGAAGATTTACAGAAGAAAGACAGGAAAGGTGTGTGTGAATTTGTAAAGGATGTTCAGATATCCTTGAGGTGCAGCAGAGATTTATTCGATCAGAAAGGATCAGACTTATGCAGAATAGAGATCTGTAATCAGCAAGACAGTTGCATTATTATACAGGTCATTTTTCATTGTTACCTTCTTATCATTGTAACAGTGAATTCTAAATCTCTTAACCGAGTTGGTTTAACAACCATATTGTAAATCCTCTAACAAGGTGACAATTCCATTGAATTGTTTTCAAGACCTCTTACCAGGCCACTCCTAGCAGGGTGTTTTAAATCCTCTAACAAGGTCACACCTAATAGTGTGTTTTGTAACCTTTTGCCGGGTTGGCTTCTAACCAGGCATCACTTCAGAAAAGTGAAAATCAGTATCTAGATACATTGGTGGTTTTTCCCATATTGGGTTTCCACGTTAAATCTTGTGTCTCTTGTGTTCTTAATTGCTTTCTCAATCATATACATGTGCTGATGAATATCTAAAGATAATTTTGCTAATACTTTCTGCATCTTCAATATTACTGCAATCTATTTACCGAGTGCTAAAAGGATAACATTGTTAAGATATCTTAAGGGATCTGGAAAGAATTAATTGTGAAGTGTTTTATGGTTGACTGATTCACCCCCCCTCTCAGTCACTTCATCCATATTCCATCAATTGGTATCAGAGCTCTTGGTGCTTGCAGGAAGGGTTTCAAAGACCTAAGCTAAAGATCAGGATGTCTTACAAGAGGGAAATTCCAAAGCTCAACAAAGATAACTTTTCAGCATGGCAAGGTCTCATGCGACTTCATCTGGCTTCCATTGGTGATTCAGGATGTAAATACATTGATGAAGAATACACAATTCCTAATGGCACATTAACTGTTGAAGACATTGCAGATAAAAAGACTCACAACACCATGATGATAGACATTGCATCTGCTCTCAGCTATGAAGAATTTGATGATATTAAAGACTGCACTACTGCATATGAAATGTGGATGGCACTGAAGAAAATATATGGTGGTGATGCAAATGTGAAAAGAGCCAAAGTAGAAAGCCTAAGAGGACAGTTTGACAAGATGAATATGAAGGAAGATGAAAACATTGCAAAATATGTTGAAAGAATCAAAGCAAGTGTAAGTGCAATTAGAGCTTCTGGAGGAACAATCTCAGATGAAACTGTTATAAGTAAGGTACTCAGAACATTACTCCCTATCTATGCAATAAGAGTATCAGCGATTCAAGAAAGAAGATGTGAAACAAACCACAATATAACTTTGGATGCTTTAGTTGGAAGATTGACAGCCTTTGAATTAGACAACTATGACAACTATGTTCCTAGTTCCAAAAATATTGAATCAGCATTTGAGGCCAAGGTTTCACTAAAGAAGAACAAGAAAATTAAAGAAGTTCAGTCAGAAAGTGAAGAAGTATCAGAAGAAAGTTCTGATAGTGATCTTGAAATTGTAGAAGCATTACTTGCAAAGAAGTACTCTAGAGGAAAAGGTAAGTATAAAGGTAAAACTCCTTTAATCTATTTTTCATGTGAAGAAATTGGACATATTGCAGCTAGGTGCCCAAACAAGCAAGTCAAGGAAGAGAAGAGAAGTCACAAGTACTATGGCAAAAAGAATTTCAAATCATACAAGGATAAAGGTAAGAAATCATGTTTTATGGCTAAAGATTCTGATGATAGTGAAGAAGAAATTGTCTTTATTTCTATAAAAGATGAATCTGATGATGATGAAGATAAGATGGCACTTATTTCTCATATAAGCAAAGATGATATATGGATAATAGACAGCGGATGTTCACACCACATGACTGGTGACAAGACAAAATTTGAATATCTAGAAGACTGTGATAGTGGTAATGTAAGATTTGGAAACAATGAACCTTGTTGTATAAAAGGAAAAGGAAGAATCTCATTAACCAAAGAACTCATATGTGATAATGCTTATTGGGTTGAAGGACTAAAACATAATCTTCTAAGTGTAGCACAGCTAATCAACACTGGTTTCAAGGTTGAATTCATGAATGGTCAAGCAAGACTGCTGGATGGAAAAGGAAAACTCATTGGATCAGGCAAAAAAACAAAAGGTAACTTATTTTATCTTGATCTCAGTGAATATTCATGCTTTATTGCTCAAATAGAAGAAAGTTGTCTATGGCACAAAAGGTTATGTCATGTGAATTTTGATAACATGATAAAAATAAGCAAATTCAAGAAGGTTAGAGGCATTCCTACTTTGAAGAAACCTGACACTGGTCTATGTAAGAATTGTCAGATTGGCAAAATGAGTAAAACTAGTTTCAAGAGTAAGAACTATCAGTCTAAAGAAATTTTGGAAATTGTGCATACTGATTTATGTGGACCTATTGGAATACAAAGCTATACTGGAGATAAATTCTTTATTCTTTTCGTTGATGATTATTCTAGAATGATGACTGTTATGTATTTAAGAGAAAAATCAGAAGCATTTGAAAAGTTCAAATGGTACTTAGCAAGAGTAGAAAAGGAAACAGGGAAAAGATTGAAATGCTTAAGATCAGACAGAGGTGGTGAATTCATCTCCCATGATTTTAACAACTTTTGCATTGAAAGAGGAATCAAAAGACAGGTATCAGCTCCTAGAACTCCTGAGCAGAATGGAATAGCAGAAAGAAGAAACAGATCTATTATGGATTGTGCAAGGACTCTAATGATAGAAAAGAACATCGCTATAAAGTACTGGAAGGAAGCTATCAGCACTGCAGTTCATACCTTGAACCGAGTACAATTGAAGAAAGACACATTCAAAACTCCTTATGAATTATGGTATGGTTATAAACCCAATGTAAGTTACATGAAAATATTTGGTAGCAAGTGTTATATCTTAAAAGAATCCAGAAGAAATAAATTTGATGTGAAAAGTGATGAAGGAATATTCCTAGGATATTCTAGCAAAAGCAAGGCATACAAATGTCTGAACTTATCTACTCACAAAGTCATAGAAAGTATACATGTAAAATTTGATGAGTTTGCAGAAAAGACTGAGGAAGAAAGCAAAAGGGAACCTGAGAACTACAGAAGATTCGTTTACATTGAACCTGAAACATTGGCAGACACAACTATCAGTAAGGAAACTATATCTACCGAGCCAAGCACAGTTACCGAGTCACAGGAAGAAGTTCAAACTGAGTCACAGGAAGAAATTCAGACCGAGTCTCAGCCTGAAGTTACCGAGCAACTATCTACCGAGCCCGAGCAACCTGAAGAAGAGATCCTAGAAGAAAATAGCATGAATCATTCAAAAGGAAAGGAACCTATACTAGCCAAATATGTCAGAAGACATCATACACCGGATCAAATCATTGGAAACAAATCAGATGGTACTATGACAAGAAGCAAGCTAAAAGGTACATGTCTGCTTACTGACTTTGAACCTAAAAATATCAAAGATGCATTGGAAAATGAAAGTTGGATTGAAGCAATGAATGAAGAATTAGAACAAATACAAAAGAACAAAACTTGGACTCTTGTACCTAGACCTAAAGATAAGAATGTAATTGGAACAAAATGGGTATTCAGGAATAAGCTGAATGAAGATGGTCAAGTATCTAGAAACAAAGCTAGACTGGTATGTAAAGGTTATTCTCAAGAAGAAGGTATAAATTATGGAGAAACTTTCACTCCTGTTGCAAGATTAGAAGGTGTAAGAACTCTACTTGCTTATGCAGCACACAAAGGATTTAAGGTATATTAGATGGATATAAAATCTGCATTTTTCAATGGAATTCTTGATGAAGAAGTCTACATTGAACAACCTGAAGGTTTTGTTGATCCAGATAAAAGGGACATGGTCTGCAGGTTACACAAAGCATTGTATGGTTTAAAACAAGCTCCTAGAGCATGGTATGAAAGACTCCATAACTATTTGATTCAGATTAATTTTAAAAGAGCTAATGATAACAGCAATCTGTATATTAAAGAAGGACCGGATGACAAAATTGTACTGGCAGAAATATTTGTGGATGATACTATATTTACAGGGAATGAGGATCAGTGCAAAGAATTTTCAGAGCAAATGAACAAAGAATTTGAAATGTCTATGTTTGGTTTAATAAAATTCTTTGTTGGTCTTCAAATTCAGCAAAGCAAGAATGGTATATACATTACTCAATCTAAATACATTAAGGAAATACTTAAGAAGTTTGGTATGGAAGATTCAAAACCAGTTGGTACACCCATGTGTACTGGACTGAAACTTACCAAAAATGATGATTCAAAAGAAGTTGATCAGACCCTATACCGATCTATGATTGGAAAATTGCAGTATGTAGTACATACAAGACCTGATATTGCCTTAGCAGTCGGTATAGTAGCTAGATTCTCAGCAAAACCTAAGGAAAATCACATGATGGCAATCAAAAGAATCTTAAGATACTTAAGAGGAACTGAAGAATATGGTTTGTGGTATAAATTTGGAGGCAATCTAGACTTAAAAGTGTTTACTGATGCTGATTGGGCAGGAAACATTGATGACAGAAAAAGCACAAGTGGTGGAGCATTTTTTCTTGGAAAAAGACTGGTATCCTGGACTAGTAAAAAGTAGAATTGCACATCTCAATCCACAGCTGAAGCAGAATATGTTGTTGCTGCAGTAAACTGTTCAAATATTGTTTGGTTTAAACAGCTATTAGAAGGTATGAAGGTTGAAATCAATGAACCAGTTGTTATATTTTGTGACAATACCAGTGCAATAAACATTTCTAAGAATCCAATGATGCATTCCAAAACCAAGCACATTGCTATTAAATATCACTTTGTCAGAGAATTGGTGCAAAATAAGGAAATCAGATTAGAATATATTCATACAAAAGAACAGATTGCAGACATTTTTACCAAACCATTACCTAAGGATGCATTTGTGTATCTAAGAGGTAAGTTAGGGGTCATTCCCCTATCCGAGGCTCACTAAATACAGTTTTAGTGATGCATCAACAAAAAAAAAATGATTGAAAATCAACCAGTTGATGCAGCATATTCAAGGAATCATTGCATATGAATCAGTACTTGAGGTACATTAATTTTCACCGGTAATATGTGAATTGTCTTTGGCATGTGTTGTCAAAGAGGGAGTGTTTGCTATGTCTTTTCTATTACTTCAAGCAAGAAATTTTCAATAGTCAGAAGGAAGAATTTTCAGGATATAGGAAGTTTGCTGACAGAGGGAGATTTGAATCTGAACCGAGCTAACTCTTTCAAATTTCTTATGATATGACATATTGTGTTGCCATCAATGCCAAAGAGGGAGATTGTTGGAAACAATTGTCTGAAGGAAATTGCTACTCAAATTATGTATTGTCTTTGATGTCACACAATGTCATAGTCTGCAGCAATCAGTTACTACCGAGCTCAGTCGGTCTGCCAAACAGGAATATTAGTGCTTACCGAGTCCACTCGGTTATCAAAGAAAATCAGTGTCTACCGAGTTCACTCGGTTACCAAAAGAAATTTAGTATTTACCGAGTTCAGTCGGTTGTCGAAGAAAAGTTAGTGTTTACCGAGTTCAGTCGGTTGTCGAAGAAAAGTTAGTGTTTACCGAGTTCAGTCGGTCATCGAAGAAAAGTTAGTGTTTACCGAGTTCAGTCGGTTATCGAAGGTAAAGGATTGTCGGTGTTTACCGAGTTCCCTCGGTCTCCGAAAGATTATAGAAAGTTATGGTCACCGAGCACTGTCGGCCCTTGAAGGATTTTTGCAAATAGAGTTTGCTTAATTCAGTCGACTGTTATACTAAATAATGTCGATTTGACAAATCTAAAATCATATAAATAAAAGGTCAAATGTGAAAAATAAGTAAGAAATAGAGAAGAAGATTTACAGAAGAAAGACAGGAAAGGTGTGTGCGAATTTGTGAAGGATGCTCAGATATCCTTGAGGTGCAGTAGAGATTTATTCGATCAGAAAGGATCAGACTTATGCAGAACAGAGATCTGTAATCAGCAAGACAGTTGCATTATTATACAGGTCATTTTTCATTGTTACCTTCTTATCATTGTAACAGTGAATTCTAAATCTCTTAACCGAGTTGGTTTAACAACCATATTGTAAATCCTCTAACAAGGTGACAATTCCATTGAATTGTTTTCAAGACCTCTTACCAGGCCACTCCTAGCAGGGTGTTTTAAATCCTCTAACAAGGTCACACCTAACAGTGTGTTTTGTAACCTTTTACCGGGTTGGCTTCTAACCGGGCATCACTTCAGAAAAGTGAAAATCAGTATCTAGATACATTGGTGGTTTTTCCCATATTGGGTTTCCACGTTAAATCTTGTGTCTCTTGTGTTCTTAATTGCTTTCTCAATCATATACATGTGCTGATGAATATCTAAAGATAATTTTGCTAATACTTTCTGCATCTTCAATATTACTGCAATCTATTTACCGAGTGCTAAAAGGATAACATTGTTAAGATATCTTAAGGGATCTGGAAAGAATTAATTGTGAAGTGTTTTATGGTTGACTGATTCACCCCCCCTCTTAGTCACTTCATCCATATTCCATCATATCTATCTCATATTTCTTGACCAGTGAGCTAGAAATTCTACTTCGAAGATTCATCTTAATCTTAAATTACTCAAAATAGTCATCAATAACTTTATTCAAATTATCTCCCAGACTTCTCATTATATCATAAATTTGCACAATAATAGGTTTTTTGGCAGACCAATCTATGTGACTGACGGAAGGAAAAAATTGTTGAATGTAGAAAAATATACACACCAACAGTGGTCTGAACTTATAGGTGTTAGACTTTGCCGACCTGATTGTTTTCATGTTCTCTTCTAACTGCTTCAATAGTAACTCAACAAGGTCCAAATGATGACCCTTCTTTATCAATTTGAATTCCATGTCCACAGTGCTACAAGGGACACTGTTCAATCTACTCAATTGATAAAACTTGTAATGAATCACATGAGCTACAAATTTAACTTCCAGGTCCTTAATTAAAGTAATCTTCAATGCTCGGCCATCCCATGTTGCACCTGTATTCTTCTCAATGTCAACTCAAGAGGCACTATGGAAAGCTATGGCCTTATCTGTTGTTGGGTAACCTATAACCCTATGAATCATTCTCTTAGCTACTTTAACCAGATTATTTAGCCAAAATGTTCCCTCATGATAGCGACTGAGTACAACCCTAATCCATTCATTTTTAAAACTTTTTGGAAAATTTAGGGCTTGAGTGAGTCCAATATTTTCAACCTATTTTTACTCTTCTTTAAGTTTCTCATCTTCACTACATAGTCTCTAATATGTTGCATACATCTCAAAATATCCTATTTCACCTATCTTATAGTGAATGTAAGATCATACAGTTTCAACTAGGAAAACCCTAGGTGGGATGCTTGAGAAAGCTCCCGTTGAATCTATTTTTGATGTCACTTTTGGGTGTAACTTATATTTAGGTTCATCATAGTTAGCTGAAACAATGAGGTTCACTTCCTCTTCCACAATCTTAGAATTTCTTGCTGTAGATGCCATTTTAACAAACTAGGTTTTCAACAAAGAGTGATAAATGTGCTTGGTAAGGGTTTCAACTTACTCGAAATATACAAAGAGTGCACTTGGTTTGATCTACAACTACTTAGGATGATCTTGAAAATTCTTAGCTCAAACTCACTTTGTGAAATAATCGCTCTTCAAAATCATTGTGTGAAAATGAACTATGTCCTCTGTGTATTTATAGCATTTTTCATTTTCCTGCTTAAAACATTTTGTCATTAATGCTTGACCTACTTCCAACTTGGTGACAACTGTCAACTCGGCGAATATTGAAAACTTCCAATAGCTTAGTTAACACGTGATTCTCACTCGGTTGATATTGATACTCGGTTAACCTTGAATAACTTTCACTGACAAGTAACTCAATGCTCGATCATACATAGACTGACTATGTGACTTTGTTAGCTCATAACATATAAACCATAATGCATCTTTATTCATGTAGATTTTGTATGTGCTCATCATATATAAGGAACTATATGTAAAATATCATTTGAAATGTCAGTTCCATACATACCTAATTCACCTTAGGTAGAAGTACTTGTCATGCCCAAACTTTGGCAAGAAAAACACAACAATTTTTTTTTTTTTAACACAAGATTTATAATTAACTAGATCATACAACATCTTAGAGAATCATAAATGCTTCATTAATACAACATGTTTAACGGATAAAATTCAAGTTTTAAGTTATCTTTGTGAATGTACCATTACTTCTACATAACATCAATTATGAGGTGCAATAAATGTGGCATTTCTCAGTCATCAACATCAAATTTACTAACCAATATACTTAATCATAAGACAATCCTTTCCGTTAATTATAACTAAGAAAGTTTACATATATAGAAAGGCAAAAGAAGACCTAAGGGCTAGACCTATAGACTCGGGGGCTCATCTCCATATGGCCTTGCCTACGTCACACATAGAGTCTTCGTAGTTTGGTACTTGGATCTCAAACCACAATTTACAAGTTCATAAAAGAAAGAAAACACATAAATAGACACAAGCATCTACCATAATACCCAAGGGCGACATCATGAGATCCAAGATTTACTACATGGCTCGAGGGTTTATCAAATGACCCTAACATGGGATACACACACACTCAAACACAAAACACTCACAAGAAACATAAATTGCAAACCCAAATTCCCTTAAGGGTGAAACTAAGGAATTCCAAGAACTCCTTTTTGTGGGGTGTGGGTGGACAACCCATGGAGATAACCATTGCATGAAAACAAGGCCACACATGGACCCAAATAACCTCAATATCAAAACAAGGCCACACATGGACCCAAATAAGCACAATATCATAACAAGGCCACACATGGACCTACATAAACACATTATCATAACAAGGCCACACATGGACCAATATATCCTGCCTTATGCCCCCAATATCATAACAAGGCGCACATGGCCAATCTTCCCTCCTTATACCCCCAATGCCTCATGGGCTAAATGCAAGGTTACTTGGGGAAAATCACTCACCCAAGTTTCATCCTTCCCCACACATGGAGGAGACTTTGCACATGGAGTTGCTTCGCTTTCCCACACCCCCCCCTTGGTTGCTCTTCCCTCCCATGGGTGAGTGATCCAAGAGCATACAACCCAAATCCAATGACGAAAGAAAACACAAAGGTGCTTGCTCTCACCATGACCAACCATGGGAGCTAAAACACCAAAAGAATCAAGATCAAAGCTTCCTCCATGACCAACCATGGGGAGCCAAAGGAGAAACGTAAACTCATACATTAAACATTTCCATTCATCCAAATTTAAAAATCCCAACCCCCTAGAACAAAACTTGACATAAATCATTCTACCCTCACAACACATTTAACCCCAAAATCAAGTGAATTAATAGATTTCTATTCAATTTCAGCATTACAAAAATAAGCATCTAATGGCAACTTTCCAACTATGCATCTATTTTAAATGCCATATTCATCACATTGCAAACATGTCGAATATTACCATCTTACTTCAATTTTAGCTTTTATATACCAAATTCTAACTCTTATCAAGAGGCACATAAACTATCAATTAAGAATAACTATAAATATTACAGTGACACTAAACAAGGATGTCTTACATCTTAACTCAAGGTCATTACTTTAATTTGACACATAAAGTCTTAAGGTTAACACAAGCTAATTTCAATCAACTTAATATGAAACTTAACAGTTATAAATAACTAAGGCTTTCAACTGTAATAAAAGCTCCACTACCTGTTACTCTAGTTGTCAAATTTTCACACTATCAACTTTGTGGTTACTTCTCTAATCTCCTTTGGACTAGATATCATACCGTCACTAGACTTTCACCTAAACACTCAATGTTAATGGATAACATATCATATAGAGTACCCTTTACCCTTAACATGTGTTCTCTTGCACACATCTCCTCATTAAAAATACTTATCCTTTACTGAATAGAATTAAGCAAAACAATTCATTCAATCTACCAATTCCTATTTTAAACCTTCTAAATTAAATCAATATTCTAAATTCTAGCATAAATAATTTTGATAAAGTCCTAATAAAATAAGTATTTAATTCCAACCAATAAACTTAAATTAATAATCAAAGATTATCTCTTTATAAATCCTCTCTCATTAGCATCTATGTCTATATGAACCAAATTCTTTTTAAACTAAGCTTCTAGTTTCCAAAATGAGTTTAATTAATCCTCTAGAAGGATATTAAAATTAACTTATAATACCAATACAAATGCTAATTTATCCAATAATTCTTCAGACATATACCAATCTTAAAAGACCACAATAATAGTTAATTTATTTAATATAAATTTAGAAATTCTATTCAAATACCCAAATCAATTCTAGCTCTCTTCAATTCTAGCTAAATTGTAATAAATTAATTCTAGTCTCTATATTTTAACTTGACGTTCTAAAGCATAATAAATCAACTATATATCTTTAATCAAAGTTTTAATATTTAATATATTATTTTAATGGTGATCAAGATTAATAATGATTGCAATATATCATTCTAAATCATTATAAGGTGATCCTCTTTATATTTATGTTGATTATGATAATACTGTAAAACAAATATTATAACCCTTAAATCTTTCATTTTCCTAAGAGTGTAATCCCTAATACTAATGGTCATGAATGCAAAATGCAATCCTGTAGAGGTAGGTGACGTTACTTACTTGGTGACCAGAGCATTTCCCTAACTCCTTGACACGCATTTGGTGAAGACCTCTCAATAGTTGACGGAGTTCAAGAATCTGAATAACATTGCCATGGGCGTCACTTTTTCTACTGGTTACAACGAATTCATCATACTTATCAATGTCTTCCATTTTTTTTGGTTTTGCAGCTACCGGTCAAAGGTTCCGAACATATCCCTCCTTAGGGCCCATTTGGACCATGGAATACCAAATGCTAGATATAGTCAATTCTGGAAGATTCTGAAATTCTGGAAGATACAAATTCTGAAAATGATTTCTGAAATATGGGATGACCTGTTTGGTTCACCCTGAAGATGACTAAGAAGATAGCAAAACAATGACGATGATGACCCCTCCACCTCTGGATGTATATCCTTCTGCTCCTCTTCCTCCCACAACAGAGTTGTATGACAATGAACAAATCAGAGACAGAACAACAGTAAACGTAATCAAGAGCTTCTTTAATCTCAGCCTTAAAATATCGATCTATTCCAAGGCATTGCAGTGTGTCAACCATCTCAAGCCACTCGATTAGATCGCCATTTCCATTATGCATTTCTTTTAACAAAATTTTGACCTATTTCACAAGTGTTTCAACACATTCACAGTATTCTAGTTCTCCATATGGTGTCTCCACAGATTGAACAAAAGCATCGTCCCATTCATTGACAGCATGGGATGTTATGGATGTGATCTCCCTTCCAATTAGACATCGCAGCCGCACTTAAAAAATAGTCTCTATTTTTTTGATATTGAGACATGTAATGCTTGTGGCTGAAGATAGCATACCCCCCCCACAGTGTCCTAGTGGCTCTTGCTAATCCTTATATGTTATCTGCAATGAGGGGGCCCCATACTGTCTACAGAACTGATCTCTTGTCTATTTGTACCATACTCAATAAATTACCCTATACGATTGGGCCTTTGCTTTCCTCAAGAGACACCTTGTACTATCCAGCCTTGTTCTCACACTGGCAGCCAGATCAAAGCACACTAACTTAATTGAATGCACACTTATTAACATCAACTACTCACTATAGAGACAGGCGGATAAGGGCCACACATCTTTTCACTATCAGCCATCTACATTAATCTTCGGCAGGGCTGCGCCATTGATTTCAGAACAGATAAATGGATACCCTGAAAAGCTCAGAATGCAGAGTAATGTAATCAGATGAAAATGTGATCGTACAAAGCAAAGCATCTACTGGCAATTACAGTGACTGCTCCTGCTGCTCTGATACTGACTACTGAAATGGTCTTCTTTTCTCCATTGAATGTGGTCACATTCTACATTCATTGTGGATTGTTGTGTAAAAGATTTTGTTTTGGATTGATTCCACTGTACGCGCAAAGAAGGCGATGAAGTAGTATTTTTTTCATTTATTACTATCTACCGATAGGCACAAATGAAGGCATCCCATTTCAGGGTGATTGACAGTTCTAGGGAGAAAGCAAGTGTTTGAATTCAAATATTTAGGTTCTCTTTCGTTGCTAGAATTACAAATGTTGGATTCCAATGATGAAGTTTTAAATCTAGAAAAATGGTTTTTTTGAAAGGGCCATGGGAATAAAAAAAAAGATCATACAAAGAGAACATATCTATGCACTATTAATAAAGATAATACTTTTATAAAATAAATGTCTATTCATTAATTTAAAGACATGAAGAACCATTAACTTACTTAAAACATTCCTAAAATCTAGCATCCAATTCATACAACTAATTAAATTATTAGCTTAATAAAGTGGTCGATAACAGTAGATAGAATTAAATTCTTAACCTTAGGATGGAATAATAATTAGATTATCAATGATACATTTATATTTAATTATGTCTTTACAAGGTCTAAAACTCATCTATTTTAAAAATTCAAATTCAAACCATAAGCTTAATATATCGATGTTGATATAGCTTAAGTGACCACTTAAATATTTTAGCAAAATATTAAAAGTCATCATGCAAGTAAATTAAAGTTATGGGATGGGTGAAACCCTAAAGATTTGATTAAGCCATACAACGTATAGCTATGTTAAAGAGTTTCAATTATGAACATTATTATTATTATTATTATTATTTTATTAGAAATAAGTTACACTATTAGTAACATGCTATTCCACAATAAATTTTCACTATGAAACATTAGACTTATATATATATTTTTAATAAAGTTAATTTGTATATTCTATCTAGAACCCCATGGTAAGTAGGTATTAATCATTTATACCATTTGTTAATATCTTATACTAAATGTCACAAACGGGAGGGTATTACAGTACCAATGTCACCCAATCCAGTGGATGAGGTTTCACCGATAGCATTTCTTGACTCATTATTTACATTTGATGCCTTTCTCCACATAGTGTTCCTAATTCTCATGATATCTGCAATAGTGTTTCCTATCTCAAATACATGTCCTTCTTCTGGTGCTCGGTCTCTACAGTCCTTTCTTAGACGATTGACCTTATGATAATGTAAACATGCCATTCCAATGCTTGTCCAACTTCATGATTGTCCAACCCATCTCTTCCTCATACAATTTTCTGCAATGTGTCCATATCTACCACATGCTACACAGTTAACCCATGTGTTGTAATCCAAACATAAGAGTTACCTTGTCTCTTTGGTTGATAAGGTTTGAGTTTGTTCTTCTATTTTGGTGTCCAGACTTACTTCACTAGCTTTGCATTCTTGTGCAATATGTCGATGTTTGTTGCAAGTATAACAAAGTTTCTCCATGGTAGGATTGTTAGCATTCTTATTTAGTTTTTCTCTACACTCATCAGCTAGATGTCCAAATTTTCCACAGTAATAATAGTAACCATTAAACTTAGGAGTGATTGCAGGTTTACCTTGTGCTTTGCTTCTGTAGACATTTGAGGTATGTCCTGGTTTACCACAGTGATAGCATGATAGTGTCTTAGGTCTTTGATTTTGATTATCCACTTGTTCTTGTTTGGATGATTCTCCTTCACCGATATAGCCTAATCTAGCTTTTCTTCCAAATCTTCTTTGATTAGTCAGAAAATCATCAATATTTTTGGAACTATCTTTAGCCAATTTCATCATTTCATTATGTTGTAGTTGTATCTTTACTTCATTTCTCAATTTCTCATTCTCTTCCCTAAGTATTCCAATATCTTCAAGTTTTCTTGACAATTCACCATTTACTTGGTTGACTTCCTGGTTTACAATCATCATCTGATTGGATATTTCAAAGTGGTGCTTGGTGAGTGTTTGTATCTCAGTTTCTTTTTCTTGAAGTTTTTCAGTTATCTATCTTCAGTCTTCAACAACTAGATTTCTTTCTTGCTCAGCCTGTCTAGAATTGTTCATTACATCTATCATTCTCACAATCTATGATTCTTGACCAATTTGTAGGGCTTTCACTTGTTTAGTTAAGTGAAGATTATTTTTAGAAAATTTAGAGATTGCACTTTTAGATCCATCAGAAATACTTCCTGAACTAGATCCAATGTTGTCAAATATATCATCAATCTCTTCTTCATGGTAACTAGTCTCATTCTCTAGAATAGCTAGGTTATTCCTCTAAACTAGTAACTTTTTCAAAGCATCCTTAGCTTGTTTATACTGCTCTATGTAAATCTGCATTTGAGTCTTGTGATTCTTTATTGTCTTATCCAACTTATATCTCTCCATAGTTAGATATTTACTCTTCAATGGTTAAACCGTCAAATAAGAGATGCAAGCTCTGATACCAATTATTGGGATGGAGAGATAGGGTACTGAGAGGGGAGGGGTGAATTAGTGCCCACAAAAACTTTCTACTCTCAAACCTTAAACAACAAACAGTAGTAACTTCACATATAACTTGAATCCATTGTATGTATCATTCATTCAGTTAACTTGTAAAAGTAAATAGCATGAAATCAAAAATATATCTATCACATAACACAAGTATTTTGGTAATGCAGAAACCCTTGTTAGAAGGTAAAAACTAAGGTGGGGATGACACCCACAAATTCTTTACTACTATAGATAGAAAAGGTTTTCCTATTAGGGCTACAAATGGTGATCACTTCTGGTGATCTTACCCTGTTAGGAGTAACATTTTAGATTAATTAGATCTACCTAGTTATAGGATTTTAACAACACTTCTTGAGTGTGCACTCGGTAAAGAGATTTACATAAAAGGCTGTTAGGTCTACTTTATTAAGAGATTTTACCAAACTCTGTTACAATGATTAGAAAAATAACAATATGTATCTACAAATTGACAACTCTATCTTGTCTAATATAGATCTATGAAATACTAGATAGATATGACCTTTTCATGTGAAGATCTCAACTCTAAACTACTCGGTAGCCTTGTCTAATTTTGCTACATCTGAATATCTTTGTATTATGTTCTTCTCTATCTGATAACTGATATCTTGAAGTTGGCTAATGCTTCAATAACTTCTCCACTCCATTCCATTCACACACACATAAAATGATGCAAATTACATTTATATAGCATACTACTTATGCTGCTTAACAAAATTAGGTTACAATATCTTAGAGAAAACCTTAAGATCTACGGTGTACAAAATTAACGTAGATCTAGAAATTACATAGAGATCATCATCACAATTAATGAATATATCTATAATAAATGATCCTCAATCTTGGTAAAATATTTTGTGATTCTGTTGTAACTGTCTGCATAGATAAATATGCCATAGCTGATTACTATGCCATTTTATGTGATGCTCGATAAACATTGTATATACTGCTCGGTAATTACACTGGTGCTCAGTGTCCCTTATGCTTGGTGTTTATTGTCGCTCGGTATCAGTGAACACTAATGCTTGGTAAAAATGCTTTGGTGCTCAATGTAAAGGACTTGACCGACTAGCTTGAAGTGCTTCTTTTACTGACTAGAGTAACATAGGTAATTGACTGATGTCTTTGATACTAATGACAATCTTTAATGCTCAAATAGAGATAACAATTTAGTTAAGATTGGATTTGATAGGACTAGTGATAACAACAATTTATACTTGAAATGTAATAAATTTGATGAGATTTTGAATGATGAGATATTTGTTGATGACATTATATTTGGTAGTAATGAGATAATGTATAAGTCATTTGTTGAGGAAATGAGAAAGGAATTTGAGTTTTCTATGATAGGAGAGATCAAATTCTTCATTGGACTTCAAATACAACAAGTTAAAGATGGGATCTACATCACTCAATTAAATTATATTAAGGAGATCCTAAAAATATTCAATATGGAAGATTCTAAACTAGTTGGAACATCGATGGCTACTAGTTGTAAATTGTCAAAATAAGATGATACTAAGGAGGTGAATGCAACACTTTAGTGATCCATGATTGGTAAGTTACATTATGTTGTCCATAGTAGACTTGACATTGCACATTCAGTTGGTATTGTTGCAAGGTTTTCAGAAAACCCCAAAGAAGTACATTTGTCTGCAATTAAGAGGATATTCAGATATTTGAAAGGGACTAAAGATTTCAGTCTATTATACACAAGGAAAGGAAATTTTTATATTAAAGTTTATACTAATGTTGATTGGTCAGGAAATATGAATGACAGGAAAAGCACTAGTGGCGGAGCTTTCTTTTTAGGAGAAAAAATAATGACATGGTTAAGAAAGAAGTAGAGTTGTATTTCAGAATCTACTGTTGAATCTGAGTATGTTGCAGTTGTATGCACCCTAAAATGGTCGCCTAGACTTTGGGCCCCCATTCATCAATTTATCATTTCTTGAATCAATGCTTTGCAATATTTTCAATTCAAATCAATTTCCTTGATCAAATTGTAATTAATTCAAATATTTCAATATTTCCTAAGGTTTGATCATTTTATTCTAAATTTTATTTAATTAAGAGAACATGCTCCCTTTTAATTAAATAAAAAAATCACTTTATCCTAAGTCACATTTAATTAAAAGAACAAATCTCTTTTAAATAAATAAAAAATCTTTTAATTAAATAATGGAAACCACGTTGCTAAAAATAATAAATAAATAATAAAAGAAAAAGAATTTTTGTCTACACATTAAATGCACACTTTCTAAGATGAGTGGAATCTCCTTTTGCCTCTTAATCTCTTCCACACATCTTTCTGCCTCTTAACCATGCCCATTGATTTTGCCTCTTGAGAATCTTGAGCACATGGATCAACCAAGATTTAATCTCCACTATTGCTCATTTCTTTTTGCCTCTTAATCTTGATCATCCATTCATTTATAAATCCTTTATAAGGAGCCCTCTCCTTCTCGTTTAGGCATGGAGATTTTGTAGATCCAGATTTTAGAAAATCATATTTTATTTTTATGCTGCAAGTTTGGAGAGCGATTTTGGAGGAGAGTTTGAGCACTTGAGCTTGAACATTGAAACTTCTCTTTTCTTGTCTTCTTCTCTCATGCCTCCATGACAATCCATCTAGATTACTCTTGCACTTGCATGTTAGATTAAATTCATATTTCATTTCATAGAATAATCTTGCATGCATATTTTCTTTCATAGATTAGTTTGCTTTCATGCATTGTTATCATATAGAATAGCTTCCATTTTAATTTGCATACATATTTGATGATCATGGATACTAGAACTCTTGCTTTTCCTCTTTGAATCTCTTATTTTATGGTGTACTTTCATGGGCACAAACTAAAACCCCCTTGTGCAGATTTGCTTGGAGACTAAAACCCTATATTTTTAAAGATTTGATCATATCTCCCAAACGGCTTGGATTTTTGGTCTAAATTTTTTTTTGTAGGTTGGCGACATATCAAAGAAGCTTTAGTAAAAAATTCAGAATTGTATAAGGTATTTTGAATTTTTATAATTTTTTCTTTATTTTTCATAAAAATTTAATTTTTGGCACAAATTAGCATATTTTTCAAAAAAATTTACATGTTCAAAAATTTATTTAAATTGTACAGGGGTTCCCTTCTTTGTGTTTTAAATTTGGATGCAATATCACAGCTCAAATAGTCGATTTACAAAAACTGGTCTATTTTGGTAAAATGAGTTTCTAGGGCACAAATGAAGAGATTTTTCTAAAATTTTTATATTTTTGGAAAGCTCTCTATTTTTTAGTAGGGGTCTCTAATTTAAATTTCTATTTTTGTGGCTGAAATCATATCAAAAAAATTATATCTTGTTGACTAGGTCAAATGCAAAATAATAAAATTTTGTGATGAGTATGCACTTATTTTTTCACATGGTTCAATACATGATATGAGTTGTCATTTGGATTATTTTCTAGTTATTATTGCTTCTAAAAATTGATTTTTAGATCTAACCCTAAGGTTTGCATAAGTTGAATATACGTTGCATATCTTGTTTGCTTGTTTGCTTGTTGGAGAGTTAGTGGCTTGCTTGCACAGAAAAACTCAACAAAAATAAACATAAGGTAAAATCTACTAAGTGCATTGCTTTGGACTTGAGATATTTTGTTGCATCTCTATAACATTTGAATTTTGGAAATTAAAATGAACCTCTCATGTGTCTTACTTGAGTGATTTCTTTCTTTCATAGATCACACTTCAATTTTGCTCTAAAGGAAATAATGAATCTAGATTTTCTTTCTTGCTTATATGTCTCACATAGTAATTAGGCCCTATGAACAATATTTTTCGTGTTCTTGAGAGAGTGGGCTTCTTTCGCTTTTTTTACATGTGAAGCTCTTCTCAAAGATAGATCCCCTTGTAGGTAGGGAAGGACTTGTTATCATCTCATGGTCCTACTTAGTTTAGTCTTCAATATTTGATGGTATGTTTTCTCTTGGTCCCACTTAGAGAGATCGGTAGTCATTATTGTTGGCATACAAACATTGGTGAGGTGATTGCATCTTAGTGTGTCAATTAATTTTCTTGCTATGTTTGGGTGAGGTGAAGAGGCTAGAGGATTATACTCTGTTCCCTTTTGGGCACATCAGAAACTCAGAACCCTTGAATCCGAGCTAAGTCCCCATGTGGTCTATATTGTGAGTCTTCCTTGTTAGAGAGGGTTAACCGTAGTGGACACTCCCTTTATTGGGTAAACCACGTGGATGGAACCTCAAGCGATATTAGCCATTCTTGCCGTCATAGCAACAACCTCTATATAAATGTCCTTGTGGAAGAAATATCCATAGGTGTTGTTTCTTGTTAGGCTATTTGATCTCCTTAGTATCTCCGATTGATTAAATTCTCAAAATGTGTCAAAACCTCGGTGCGCCTGGATTGGAGTTCACCCACTTGAGATTGCAAGAGTTACAGAGTTGGCCATTACTACGAACCATAGTGCAACCAACTTTTTCTTTTCTAGGACTATGTGCATGACTAAATTTTTTTTGGAGAACATACACAAGTAGAGTCCTTAGAGAGTAGAATACTACGTCACTATTCTTATTTATGCGCAAGGTTGTTTTCACTGTTGCTCATTGTTTGAAGACAATTGTTTTCTTGAAGTCCCTGATTGATGTCTTGTGTACCTGATTAATGATAAAAATATGTTAATGCATCTCATTGGTCAATTAAAATGAACAAAAATTGAGTTCTCAAGTCAAAAAAAAAACTTTTTACAGCTTTCTGTCAGCACCTGTCACCTGTCCTTAGAGTGAGCTATTGCCCAGTGCTGATTCATTATCGCCTAAAACTATCAACTTGCTTGATTTTCCATCCTGTCATTCCCAATTTTCTTCAGTCAATCCAGGTAAGATTAGGTTACTTAACCAGTTGTTAAAATCTTGTTTGCACCTTGGATTCTTGCTTTTGACCTCTTCAACTAGTAATCTTTGATTTCACAAGTGACCTTTCTTGGATTCAGTGAGCTAGAAACCATCCTTGTTGAGAAGATAAACCTTTGGATCCTTTGATAACACACTTGGAGATTTTTAGTAATCTCTTGTCCATTCACTTCCATACGAATTCAAATTCAATCAATATAACTTGGGTATTCACCTATTCAGTGGGCACCTCCGTGGAAGTGTTGGTTTATGCCTCTTGCAAAATTCTATCTTATCACCTCTCTTATTGACAAGTGAGTGCTTTTACTATCCTAGTTTGGTACCAACATTTGTTAGGGTCATCCTATCACCTAGTGCCCTTTCTTTCATGTCAGTTACAACAAGATATCAAGTAAATCAAGGAAAGTGACCTCAAGTAGTCTTTAACCAATTACCCTTAGTAATTTGCTAAAAAGACATGATTTCACCAATCAAGTAATCACTTTGAACATTTTTTCTTTTGTTTGTAGATCCATATTTCAAAAACTTCATCCACTTTGATCCTTAGTTATGTTTAAGATTTTTAGATTTAGATTTGATTTGTTGATTTAGAGATGTTTGATATGATTAATCTTTTTGGATTTTGATCTAATTTGTCAAATTTTATTGTTTAAATCAAGTGTTTGGATGTTTGAAATGTAATATTGATCAATAAGTTCAAGTGTAGAAATTTTTCAATTTTGATGCAATGATTTTGAGCCAACTTGGTTCTATTTTGATAAGCTCATTGAACTTGGATTGGTGCCCCTGGTTTTCTTTAGCAAAGATCATGCTTTGTTGGGTGATGCAACTTTTGAGTGTTTACTTAAGATTTGCAATTTTTAGATTTTTAGATTTTTTTTGGCTTTTAAAAGATTTTTAATGTTTTTGGATTTTTTAGAGATTTTTTATGTTTTGGATTTTTAGAGATTTTTTATTTTTTTTTTATTTTTAGAGATTTTGATTTTTTTTTGGATTTTTAGAGATCACTAGTTCTCAAACAAGATCACATTGAATTTTCCCCAATGTCTAGCAAGGTATAAGACGTGAAAGATGGATTTGCAAACTAATGGATGCTAGATGAATAGGCCATGATCAATGAAGCAAGTGAATGATACCCGTAGGACCATCTCCTCAAGATTATCCAAGCTAGGGAAAAATAATATCTCAATATAGGCCAAAGATATGGTGTTGGATAACATATGGAATAATGACCTGGTGTCATGACAATCATCCAAACGAGTGGACATATCTAGATACTTTTGATAACATAATTTTTCATTTCTTTTATTCTTTGTTTAGATCAAGATCAAGGGATCAATGTGGATAGGATCACACAATCATGATAAAGGGGTGGTGAAGGTTATGAGTGAATAGTTTGGGATTATGGGAAGGCTTCTTAGGAATAATGAAGGTGTCTTTAGGATAAGAAATATCATGATAAGGTAATGTGAACACAACAAGTGAATAGGCTGATGGATAGAATAACTCATGTCAAGATACATAATGCTCATGGATATGTTCAACCTTGTCAAGATCGAAGTGGTTTTCACCATAGTATTGATTTATTTTTCTTTTCTTTTTTTTTTTTTTTAAATTTTCTCTTTTTGGATGGACTCAAGCCTCATGCTCTTTGTATACTCCTTGATAGGGTATGATATGATGGGCCAAGACCGTTGAAAGGTATGCTTAAAGATGTTGATAGGGTGATGAAATGTGATATGGTGGATAAAGTAGAGGGTGGCTAAAGCTTTATGAAATGGATTGGATAAGGGAAATGGAAGGATAATGAATAGGAGGATAATAAGTCTTTCTATGTGTGGGCATGAAAAAGGGAATGGAATGATAATTAATAGGAGGGTAAGAAGTATTATCAAGATCAACATCGATACACACCTTGAAGGGTAGTGGGATAATGGAGGAAAAATGGGTGAAATAGCTTGGGATTTTGATGTAAGAGAGGATATGGATCTTGGGATACAAGGACTCAAAATGGATGGATAAGATGGAATATGTTTAGGAGAATGTGAAGTGGAAGCCTTTGAAAACTTGAATGTCAACTTTGATTTCTCTTTCATGTGTAAGTCCTTCAAAAGTGACTTGGGAATCCACACTTTCTTCAATTTTTCTTTCCTTTTGGATTCTTTAGAATGCATTTCTTCAATGAGGGATTTAGGAATCCACATTTTCTTTTTTCTTGATGGACCTTTGTGGTCTCTTGAATTTTTCTTTTTTTCTTTCATTCACATGTCGATTAGATGAGACATGGTTCTCTTCATACATAAGTGGATTCTTGGATTTCTGATTTTTATGTCGCGCATTAAAATTTCTTCCAAAGGACTTGGTATTAGTGGATGAATAAGGTTGATATGGATGGTTCATATGGATAGGTTCATATGGAGGGTTCATATGGATGGGTGTTTGGTTTCTCAAGTATGTATGTCTTTGTTGATCTTGATAGGGTATAGGGTAAGTTGATTGTGGGATAAGGATGGTAGGAAAAGTTTATGGAGGGATATAGGGACCCAATATGGATGGAAGATATGAAGGTTTCAACTTAGGGATATAGGGACCAAGGATGGATTTTGAAGATGTAGAAGGATGATGGTTATGTGAAAATGGAGATAAATGATATGTGGGAAGGATATCAACATCTTTATTGTGAGTTACATGGCCAAGGCTTTCTTCTTTCAGATTTATCTTTGTACCAATAGGCTTATATGTAGCTTTGATAGGAGTGACTTTGATAGGAGTAGTTGAAGCTTGAGGATATTTATTCTTATGTAGAGAATTAGGAATAATGGGACAATTTTGAGGTAGATATGGAGGCTTATGAAAAGTGGATGTTGGGGTACTTTGATCTTGACAAGGATCTTTTGATATCCTAGGAAGACTACTTTGCTTTTGATTTTTGATAAGTTCATTAGAGACAAAAGGAATACCTTGATCTTTCTTAGGATATGGGTAGGATATAAGAGGTGAAGGAATATGGGGTATTTGACATGGAAGTATATCTTCTTGAAATAAATGGAAGGGTATGAAGGGCTCATCATGAGATTCTTGGGATATGGGAATTTGGTCAAATATAGGATAAGAAGGGATAATATCTTGATCTTGATCCTTCATAAGACTTGTTTCTTTGCACTTTTTATTAGTCTCTTGACATGGAGCCACTTCTAAGGACAATGTAGGAGTTTGGATCCACATGAGGGATTCTTGAAGGGATGATGGATGTTCATTTGAAATAGGTACAATAGGAATTGCAGCACATGAAGTCTTGAGGTCTATAACCTTTGAATCATGGAATAAGTTTGTAGCAAGATGTAGGTTAGCTTGGATCTCTTTTAGAGGTAGCCCTTGAGGGTATACATAGTCATTATGAAGATTGTTTGGATCTTTGTTTGATGGAGGAATATTGGATAGATTTTCTTCTATATGAAATGGAGGGATGGTAGAATAGTTGAAAGCTATAAGAGGGCCACTACTAGACATGTGTTCATAAGTTTGATCTTGCTTGAGAAAAGTATCTTCATTAGATGATTCATTAGGATTTTCAATTTCAATTAGGTCATCATCAATAAGATTTTGGATTTTATGTTTCAACTCCATGCAATA
This sequence comes from Chamaecyparis obtusa, assembly GCA_027943335.1. Taxonomy (NCBI): domain Eukaryota; kingdom Viridiplantae; phylum Streptophyta; class Pinopsida; order Cupressales; family Cupressaceae; genus Chamaecyparis; species Chamaecyparis obtusa. Next base: position 1,197,639 of record BSBK01005180.1, read on the forward strand.
TGAAGTTTCATGCTCATTATGTCTATTATATGCACAATAGTTTCTCAAAAAGATAAAACCATGTGAAGTTATTTGAGGCAACGTGATGAGATCATTTTCAAGGAGGTTTTCCAAAGATGATTTGTATGAAATTTCCAAAGGAGTAAATGATCTATCCCATGGATATTTGGATGTATTTGTGTTTCTCAAAGAGTTGTCATATGATGAATATTGTTGAGATGGGACTAATTTCTCTTGATTTCTTGATCAAAGATGAGATTCTCTTGATATTTTGAAATAGTCTCTTCATCAAATATTGGTTTATCATTAGGATATTTTGATCAAATATAGGATTTTCATGATATTCTTTTTTATCAAATTTTGAATTATCAAAGATATGGCGTTCATGATGTTTTTCTTGATCATAGAGGTAAGGAAACAATGTTCTTAATGAGAATTGGTTGGATAATATTTCCATTTCTTTTTCCATTTCTTGAATTCTTGTGAATAGAATATTCTTTTGAATCTTTATTGTTAATTTATTTTTGGATCTTAATGGATGTTTTCTTTTTGTAATCAAATACCTTCAAGCACAACACAATAATTTTATCAATTATCAAAAGAAATTCTTTCAAGCAATCTACCTAAGGTCAAATTTGGATTTTAAAAATGGCTCTAATGAGGTAGGATTTCTAATTTATCAAGGATTTAGTATGGATTCCATTCAAAATAGATATTAAACTTTCATCCTCCAAGTATATTAAGAGGCTTCCCACCACCGGTATGTCAGAGTTTTGTGCAATCCCGAAGGACTACTCGAGGAAGTTTGAAAATTTAACATGTTAGAGTGGGGTTGTCGTTGCACCAAAAGACCGATCTGTCAATGCTCAATACAACCACTCAACTTATAGTACACAGGAGGTGGTTAAGCCCTTGTCACAAATCCTGAGGGGAGTGCTAAACATTTTGCCAATAATCTCCCCCTCAGTGTTACCCAAGGGTCTGAGGATTTGAACCTGTGACTAGGCTCTAATACCACTTGTTAGAGTGGGGTTTTCGTTGCACCAAAAGATCGATTTGTTAATGCCCAATACAACCACTCAACTTATAGTACACAGGAGGCGGTTAAGCCCTTGTCATGAATCCTGAGGGGAGCACTAAACATTTTGCCAACATAACACCCTTTTGTCACACACCCCATTAAAGATGCATGCATTTCATTTTATAGTGGGTTGGATGATCGTGGAAAAGGAGATTGTATCCCACTTTGGGTTGTCCCTCTCACTGGCCTTGTTAAGGCAAATTCTCGGGAGGCGAGCCCAACTATTGATCTAACATGTTCATTGGAAAGAAATAAAGTGGAATAGAGAAATAGGTTGTGGGAGTTTGATTCACCAAAAAGGTGAAGAGCATATCCCTATCCACTTCTCAATCCCCAAACATAATTAACAATGTTCAATTACCAACCCACTAACTAAAGGGATTCAAGTACTGCTACTCTCTTCCACAAATAAGGGGTTTTTCAATTTAGTGTTTCATTTGCTCAACCTTTCTTTTTAATCAAAGAGTTTAACATTTTTGGCATTTTGATTCACTTCAAAAAGTGAAGAGCATAGGCCTAATGTTAAACTTTCCAAACAAAGATAGGATGTTAAACACCAAAGCCACAATTTAAGTACAAAAATGACAAAGTTTAAGGCTTACCTTTTCCTTGTAGCTAGCAAAGGCTACAGGCATTTTTGAGTGATTTTCATGTTTTAATGCTTATCTTGGTGATCGTTCCTTTCCAATGTGCTTTTCCTCCAACAAGTTAGTCAACCAAACCAGAAAAAGTGAAGAAAGCAAAACAAAATTGAATCTAAAAGCCTTATTTGTCAAATTTAAGAAAAACTTGATTAAGGTGAAAATATCCAATTTAATGAAACAAATTTTTCCTTATATGCTTCTACAACTTTGAGATAGTGTTCATGTACCTTTCCTTCTTGCTAAGAATCCTCAAGAACTAGCTTGATGTGAGCAATGTTATCCTTTTTGATCTTCCTTGCCAAAGCCTTTCCTTCTTGATTAATTCTGCTCTCTGGTCTTTTTATTTTTTTATGTCCGGACATCCTACAGAGACAGAGAAAAAATTTTCTGACAGTCAGCTTCTGTTTATTTTCAAATTTAATTAAAAGCGCTATTAAAATGATTGAAAGCACTAGTAAAATGATTAAAAGCGCTATTAAAATGTTTAAAAGCGCTATTAAAATGTTTAAAAGTGCTATTAAAATGTTTAATAAAGTGCTATTAAAATGTTTAAAAGCATTATTAAAATGTTTAAAAGTGCTATTAAAATGATTAAAAGAGTTATTAAAATGTTTTAAAGCACTATTAAATGATTAAAAGCACTACAGATGGGATTAAATGCGCTATAGAAATTGTTAAAAGCACTGAAATAGTGATTAAAAGTGCTATCAAACTTCGCAAAGGTGTCAAGAAAATCATAAAAGCATTGGTGAATTATTCAAACGCACTCGCTAGTCAGGGCAGAAGCGCTGAGAGAGAATTAGACAAAAGCTGGAAAGAATCGAAAGCGTTGTTTCTCTATGCAAAGGCACATAAATTTGTCGTGGAAGCACTGTTACAATGCTCAGAAGCATTGTTTAACTGCTCAAACGTGTTGTTTAAAGTCTCAGAAGCGCTGTTTCACCTGCAAAATAGAGACATTAAGATGCAAAAATTTGAACAAAAATGAGATTTATAGATTTTTAGAAAGTGAAGCCTACAACCCCATGGTGGGGGCCATTTTGTGTACTAGAATTTGTCCCTTCATAGGGTTAGTATTATCAATAAGTCAAACAGAAACTAAATAACCACAAATAGTAATCTATTTAAGCTAGAAATTGATAATTAAGCACTCTATGGCTCTCTAACTAGGAGTGTTAATGGTGAAGCTCTCAACAAGCCTCCATTAAATGATAGCCTTAGAATGAGAATAGATGATAAAACAAGCTAAATAGTTCAATTCCAAATTGAAATGCTAATTAACTCCTATATTTGCCTTTCTAGCTATAATTCTCAAGAGGTTTGATGCAATTCTCATATTTGTGGATTGATTATGAGTGATTTTAGCCTTGCTTTTATAGATTTTGGAAAGGGTGGGGGGTGTAGTAGAGTTGATCAAGGTTAAGTTGGGGTTAAGTCTTTGGTTCCACCCTTTGAAAACAATTTAAATATTATGTCCTCAAAGCTTGGGACAAGTAGACAAGATGAGTGGACAAGATGATCTTTTCAATTGAGTGATTGAGATTCATTTTGGCTTGATCCATGTGAGCTTTTTCCTTAAATCCTATTGGTTGAGGCTTTTTCCTCCCATGTGGTGTTGAGAGAAATTAGGATTTAATCAATTGATTTTAAATCATTTATTTAGCCAAGTGTACCCCTTGAATGGGTTGATTTGATTTAATTCAAACTATACAATTAATTTAATTAATTGCATATTGATTTGATTTAACTTGATTTAAATGCTTTTGATTTTGATTTAAATTGAATTAAAGCTTGAATTTAATTTTGATTTGCTAAATGTTTGTTTTGATCCAATTTCCTTTGATTTGTCCTTGATTCACCTTGATTACTCACATGAATGACCCTATCCACTTTTAGGTGATTATAGATCCCAAGAGTAATCTTAGTGAGTTCAGTACACCCTTAGCATCTTCTCGTTCAAACATTGATATGAGTTACATAATGACTCGAGGAGAGAGGGAATAAATGGATAAAAGACTCAATGATATATTTGAAAGACATAGAGATACCATTATGTTTGGCAATACCTCTCATGAAAATTGGCTAGTCTCATCCCTTCTCTCAACTAGATATCTAGATGCACACCAAAGGGATGAGAGGGATAAGAGGCATGCCTATCAAGAAGAACAATCACAACATGAAAACCAAGATGAAGAACCCTATGACACTCATGTGAATGTAGCATACACCAATGACTTGTTTAGACATTCAAGAGCAAGTTCACTACTCAAAGAACCTTCAAGATACACAAGTGAAAGACTTAAGAGAATTGAGCATGAAAAGAAAGCCTTCCTAGATGAACAAGATGAAAAGGAAGAGAAATTTAGACTCCTAGAGTTGGAGAGACAATCCTTGTTGGAGATAGAAAGGAGAGCCTCCCAAGAAGAGCAAGACAAACTCTTGGCTCAACAACTTTATGATCAATTTAACAGCATGCATGTTGGTGGTGGAAACAACTCTCTTCCATCAACCCCTCCTAAAACTCCACTAAGTTGAAGACATTCAATAACACATTCATGATCTCCTAGCCCTAGAGGAAGAAGGGCTTCATAACATGAGCATTATAGGAGATGAACATCTCCTAGGAACTCAAGAAAACCTTCACAACGTGCTCACCATGGTTTGCAATCTGGGGTAGTAGCTCCAGTTTTGACCTCAACGCCTAAGACTTCATGAAGATACAACAAGAACCACTCTTCCAGCAATATGTGGAGATATAATTAGAACAAAACAAATACAAGTTCCTAGAGAGTTTAATCAACAAGGGCGCTAGAGTCCCCTACAACTTTGATGTGGACAAGAATATTAAGAAGCAAGGTCCATCTCAAGAAGAGGAGATCAAACAACTCAAGAGTATGATGGATAAGATGTTGGCACCCAAGAGTTCATTCTCACTTGACTCAATTTTTCCTAGTCCTTTTGACAAGAGTGTGAGCATGAAAGACTTTCCTAGAAAGGTTGAGATCCCTGAATACGACAAGTATGATGGTAATGGAGATCCACATGATCACGTACATCAATTCTATATCATGAGTTTTGAGTTTCATCAAGATGACTCGTACCTCATGAGATTGTTCCCATGGAGTCTTAAGGGTCAAGTGATGGAATGATTCACCAACATAACTCCCCATGTTAATACTTTCAAAGAGCTCATCCATAGATTTGTTCAACACTTTGCATACAACCTTTCAAGATCTATCACCATGTTGGACTTATGAAACTTAAATCAAAATCAAGGGGAATCCTTTGTCACTTTCTTGCAAAGGTGGAGATGAAAATGCTCTCACTACTCTAGGACCATCCCTGAAAATGAGAAGATTGACATCCTTGTTAGCAACTTGGTTCCTGAAATGTGGTATGAAGTTAGGAAGATGGTTTTTTATTCCTTTGACACCATGGTTGAAACTGCATGTAGGATTGAGGATGTTTTGAGAGAATAAGGAATTTTGACCAGACATAGAAACAACAATAACAATGGTCAAAATAAAAACAACCCTAACAAGGATAAAGGGAAAAAATCACATTGGAATAGGAACAAACAAGTGGTCAATGATGGAGTTGTGGACTCCTCTCAACCCAAAGATCAAGTTGTTTTACACTTGACTAGTTTTGTTCAAGCCATGAAACTCAATGCATCTCATCAACAAGAGAGCAAGCCAAGATATTAAGATAAGCCTAAGAAAGAGAGATGTCATTTTTCAAAACTTGGTGATTCATATAAGGATGTTTTGAAAATACTCATTGCCAATAACCTTGTGCATCCTCAAGACCCTGAAAAGCATTATATACCTGATGTTAAGCCACATTGGTGGGATGAGAAAGTCTTTTGCAAATTTCACAATGGCATTGGACATGATATTGAAAACTATTGGAAACTCAAACATATCATCCAAGATCTCATTGAGAGTGGAAAACTTAAGGTAGATGGATTGAACACTAATGTCAATCATAAGGCATTCAAAGAACCTTTTCCCAAGTATGAGAAGGGGGAAACCTCTAAACCTAAGAATGGAAAGGATGAGGTCAATTAAACTTACACAACTATAGAGAATGTTGTCAACATGCTTGAAGTTGTAGAAGAAAATGTCAACATGATGAGGAATAAAGATCCCTATGGTTATGATCTAGACATGGACTCTCCTCCTATCTTTGATGAAGAACCTGTCCTAGTGCTAAGGGGTCCTAATTCCAGAGTGTCATCTCAAAATCTCAATGCTGTCACATGAAGTCAAGGTCTCATTGTCATTAGAGGACCTAGTTCAAGTCAACCAAGTAAACCAAAGAAAGTGGCATCCAATAATGTCACCTCAAAACCAGCAGTTGATCCTAAGTTGAGCTATAATCTTGTCGATCAATTGCAAAGAACCCCAGCTCAAATTTTGATCTTTGATCTCTTAAAGTTGTCCCTGAGACACAAGAAAGTCCTTGAGGATGCTTTGTGTGCAACGAATGTCCCCAAAAATTTAGACATTGATCAATTCCAGAACATGGTTAATCATATTTCTAGCCCTCATTACCTTACCTTTTCAAAGGATGATGATAAAGCTTTGAGCCACCCACACAATCTCACTCTTCATATTGAGGTCATGATCCACAAAACCCATGTCAGGCGTGTGTTAATAGATGGGGATGTTGGGCTTAATATTTGCTCCTTGAGTCTTTTGAAGATGTTGGGTTATTCTGAACAAGTCATAGATACTAGAAAAAAGATCACTATCAAATCCTATGATGAGGCAGGAAGAAGTTCCAAGCGGTTGGCCATCCTTCTTGTTAGGATTGGCCCTATTGAAAAAGATGTTTTATTCCAAATAGTTGATGTTGGCCCCCTTGCATACAATATATTAGTTGGTAGACCATGGATTCATGATATGCAAGCAGTTTCTTCTACCTACCATTAGTATGTTAAGTTCCCTTACAATGGAGTAGAGATTTGTATACCTGGGGATAATACTTTATCTATTAACTTAGTTTTAGTGAGTACTCATGTTCCCCTCAATAGAGAAGAAGAAGACTTCAATGCAACCTTAGCTGAATGTAAAGACAATTTCAAGACAGTAGACCTTGGAATCGGGGGTATCAGCTCAATTCCCTCATGACACTACCAGTTTCACCTAGGTCTTATGGCAAGTCTTCATAAGAAATGAGACCTTCCTCTTTAGCTATGACTTTATTTGGCACATTTGTAGAGTCCTCAGTGCCTATTCAAGATGAGAAAGAAGAGACAACTGTTAAAGACTGGATTTATAGAGAAGATAAATACATGCATAATGAGAACTTCTCTCCCTCTCCTAAGGCTTATGGAAGAGGGTATACTTTTTTCAAACAGATGGGTTATCCTAGACATGGCCCTCTTAGTCATAGATTGGATGCTAGAGCCAAACCCCTTGATCATGATCTTTTTGGATGCAAGTCTAAGGAGACAATTGGCCTAGGATTTGTGAATCACAACAAGAACATTGCTCCTATCCTTGATAAGTCAGATAATGAAGATGAACCAGAATACATACCTAATTTGACAAATCAGCAAGATATATGTGAAGATTGGGTCACTTCCACTAATCTCCTTTGGGGAGATTTAGACAGTCCAGTCACTCATGGGATAGTTGCAAGCTTATAACAAGATGAGTCAGATGTAGAAGATCCTATCAGAGAATGTCAACAAAAGAATCTTATTTGTTTAATGAAAAGAAAAGGTGTTACCCTTGATGATATTAGAACTTCCACATCAAGACATCCCAAACCTTCATGGTGTAAACATCCTAGTCAAAGTTTAGAAACAAGTTCATATGAGTATGAATAGAATTCTTTCTCAGAGCCTTCTATAGTTGACATGGATGTTGATGTTCTCCACACTTATAGTTCTCAACCCGAGGTAGCTAATGAGTCACGTGTAGGATTAGAGGATTTGAACCCACATGTTGCCTTACTGGATGATTCTTCACTTGTTAGGATGAATCCCAATTTAGGTAGCTTACAAGGATACTTGATGGACTCTAACTCTTCCATCACCAGAGATGATATCATTCACATTAACAACCTTGAACCAGTCATTGACTTACCTTTTATTCATCCTAACCTTCTTGATTGATCCCAACGCTATCAAGAACCTGAGCTCTTAACGTTTCAAAATGATTATGAGATAGCTTGTTACTTGAATGACATTGAACCCGTAGTCTCTTCCACCAATGAACTGACTACCAGCATGACAGAGTCAGACATCAAGTACCTTAGTCACAAAATAAATAGAAAAGAAAATCAAAAGAATAGGATTTTTGATTGTGAAAACCACTGTGTGGTGGTGTTAGAACCAAAAAAAGTAAAAAGAAATGACGTATCCAAGGGTGAAAACCTCTCTGAGGTGCCTAAGAATGAGGTACTTGATCATCTCCCTAGCTACTTTCAAGATAGATCTTCAGTGCTTATTGAACCAACACAAACAATCAATTTGGGTACAGATGAAGCTCTACAGATAGTTCACTTGAATCAGTCCTTTTCACCATAAGAAAAAGAAACTTACACTAAGTTCTTATAGAAAAAGAAGATCAATTTTGCATGGACTTATTCAGATATGCCAAGGTTGGACACTAATCTTATCATGCATCACTTTTCCATAGCTCCGAGTGTCAAACTGGTTAAACAAAAATTTAGGAAGATGCATCCTCACATAGCTCTCCTAGTCAAAGTAGAATTAGAGAAACTCCTTGGTGTAGGATTCATAAGAGCTATTGACTATGTTGAATGGATATCAAACATTGTACCAGTTTCCAAACATGAAAAATCTATTTGAATTTGCACAAATTTTAGAGATGTCAATAGAGCATGCCCAAAGGATGACTTTCCACTTCCCAATATAGATATGATAGTGGACATGATTGCGGGTTATGAGATTTTTTCCTTGATGGATGATTTTTTTTGGATACAATCAGATTAAGATAGCTCTTGAAGATCAAGAAAAGACTTCATTCACTTGTGCATGGGGTACCTATTATTGGAACGTTATGCCTTTTGGATTAAAAAATGTAGGAGCCACCTATCAATGAGCTATGACAACCATTTTTCATGACATAATGCATAAAAACATGGAAGATTATGTGGATGACACCTTGGCCAAGTCTAAGAAAAGAGACACACACTTAGATAATTTAGAAGTCATTCTAGATCACATGGAACAATTTCAACTAAGGTTAAATCCTAAAAAGTGTGCATTTGGTGTCACCTCTGGAAAACTACTAGGATTTATCATTTTAGCAAAAGAAATAGAGATAGACCCTAAAAAAATCCAAGCAATCATAGATATGCCACCCCCTAAAAACATTATTTAAATGAGGAGTCTTAAGGACATCTTCAATCCACAAGGAGGTTCATTTCATAGTTGGAAGATAGAGCTCAACCTTTCAACAAGAACTTACACAAAGGATTCAAATGTGTTTGGAATGAGGATTGTCAAAAGAGCATAGATCAAATCAAGAAATACTTGGTGAATCCCCCCATTTTAATGCCTCCTATCCCAAGGAAACCACTTATTCCATACATTTCAGTGACATAATCTTCCTTGGGGGCATTACTAGCTCAACTTGATGAACATGGGAAAGAAAGAGCTATATACTACATTAGTCGTACTCTTGTTTCATATGAGGTTAACTACACCAATATCAAGAAAGCTTGCCTTGTAGTTGTGTTTTCTTCTCAAAAGTTGTGACATTACATGCTTGTGCACACTATACACCTCATAGAAAAATAGATCTACTCAAGTATTTACTAAGTAAAGCTACCCTCATAGGTAGACTTGCTAAATGGATGATGATCATTTCAGAGTTTGACATAGGGTACATTGAGCGCAAAGAAATCAAAGGACAAGCTATAGCAGATCAATTGGTTAATTTCCCAATACAAGATAATGCGCCTATTCAAGTTGACTTCTCATATGAACACCTCATGTATATGACTGAAAGAACATGGAAGATGTTCTTTGATGGATCCTTTATGCAAAACGGTTCAGGAGCTAGTGTGTTGTTTGTTTCTCCTCATGGGTACATGATTCCTAAGTCTTACAAGTTATTGTTCCCATGTACAAACAACATTGTTGAGTATGAAGCTTTAAAAAATGGACTTAAGATAGCCATAGAATGGAGAATCACAGAGTTACACATCTATGGGGATTCACAGCTAATAATCAACCAAGTCAATGATGAATATCAAACAAAAAATGAGAAACTAGTATCTTACAAGAAAATGGTTGATTCCTTGAAATGATACTTCACATTTGTAACATTTTAGCAAATCCATAGAGTAGAAAACAAAGCAGTTGATGCTATGGCTACACTTGCTTCACTCCTTCAGTTAGGAGAACATGAATTTAGATTTGAATTCCTAGTGGAAGAGCTACATCACCCTATCTATGAATCCCAAGAAAGTCATGTCATTTGTACCCTTGTTGGTCATGAGTCATCTCGTTATGGTGCCATTTACTCATACCTTCGTGATGGCATTATACCTGAACCCTTTAACTGATATGAATGCAGAAACCTTATCCACAACACCTCTCACCATTCCCTTATTTCTAGTGATTTGTATAGGAGGGGTCTAGATGGAACACTTCTTAGATGCTTAGAAAAGGAAGAATCTAACCAAGCATTAGTTGACATCCACAAGGGCATCTATGGGGATATTCCAATGGTCTTTCCATGGCCCAAAGGTTGCTTAGGGTGGGGTACTATTGGTCTATGATGCAGATTAATGTAGTAGCTTTCGCAAAGTCATGCGAAAAGTGTCAAAAACATGGTAACCTGATACATGCTCCAAGAAGGGAGCTCATTCCTTCTATATCTCATTGGCCATTTCAACATTTGGCCTTTGATCTTTTTGGGAAAATTCATCCCAACTCATTAGGTGGACACAAGTTTATCATCACTGCTACTGATTACTCCACTAAATGGGTAGAATTTGTCCCACTTTCTATTGCCTTGGGCAAGATAGTCTCTCTATTCATTCTGAACCATATCATCTATCGATATGGAGTGCCTTCCAAGATTATCATTGGCAATGGAGGCCAATTCAAAAATAAGGAACTTAAACAACTCTGCAAGAAATTCAAGATTAAACAACATTGGTCCTCCATTTACTTCCCACAAGGAAATGGTCAAGTAGAGGCATCAAACAAAACCATTCTTAAAATCCTACACATAACAGTTTGTAAGAATGGTAGACATTGGCACTTACAGATAAATCTAGCTTTATGGGCCTATAGAATGAGTATTCGTACTCCTACTGGGATACTCTTTTTTCCCTTACATATGGCATTGAAGCAATGTTACCTTTAGAGGTTGATATTCCTTCACTTAGAGTTTCCCTCAAAGTTCTAGTTACAGATGAAGACTACCACGCCATGAGACTTCAAGAGTTAGAAATTCTAGATGACAAATGTCAAGCATCATTTGACCATATGAGGGTTTATCAAAAGTGCATGTCCAAAGCCTTCAACAAAAAAGTTCACCCTAGAGAATTCCAAGTGGGAGATCTTGTCCTACGTGAAAATCCTAAGAATCAACAGCATAGAGATCAAAAGGAAAAATTTGAAGCTAATTGACTTGGACCTTGCATCATTACAACAACTTTTGGGTCAGGTGCTTATTTACTGTCTACAATAGCGAGAGAGTAGCTCCCTGATCCTATCAATGTCTTGCACCTGAAGAAGTTCTATCTATGATGCCCATTCTATCTAGGGGTATCCTTTGTACATACTTATTGATCCTGAAAAAATTCAAAAAAATGACATATTTTTAACAATTCTAAAAATTGGAAAATGTCCTGAAAAAATGATCATCTTAGTGAAAACCTAGCAATAGGCACTTTGATGTATCTCCAAAAAAAAATTATATTCCAAAAATACCAAAAAAATTTAAAAATTTAAAAATTCAAAAAAAATAGAAAAAGTGCCTTGGTGAAATCCTAGAAAAAGGAGCCTTGGTAGCAAAAATACAAAAAAAATTATAAAAAATCTTGAATAAAAAAATTGCAATAAAATCCAAGTGGTGAAAACCTGGAAACAGGTGCTACTTGAGGCCTTTGCACCCCTGTTTCTTAGCATGTGTCCTCGACCCTTAGCCTTTCTCCATCATGCCTTGTTTGTGTTGCCTTGGTTTGGAATTGGTCTTTGTCTTTGTTTAAGGGGCATAACTATGTTAGCTTTGGTCTCTTGGATGCATTAGTCTTTAGGACACCTCACAATGGTGTTTTTCAACACCACCCCAACTGTGTTTTTCAACACAACCCCTGACATCAAGTGTTTTTCAACACTTATCAGTTTGGTCTTACCCAATTTTGTCATGTGATCTTACCTTCTTGTAAGCATTCACTTCTTATCCTCAGAACTCAGTATTAGTTAACACACTTAAATTTTTAAACACAACACTTAATGCTTGAGCTATGTCATGATCTTTTCTTTGTGTGCTAACTGTTATTAATTTTTGTTCAGTGTCCTTGTCTAATAAGTCTCTCTGGTATGCATAACTAGAGGACTTGGGGCACGGGGCATTTTTTTATTTTCTTTCTGCTTGTGGGTGTGGTCTTGAAACTCTAGAGTGTCTCTTTTTGTCCTCTTGAAACACTTGCGAGATTTGAGGCATCATCCTTGACTATTTTTGCACAACCATTCTTATGGTCATCCTAACATCTATCCCTTAATGCGAGCATGGTTTTGCTACATTAAACTGGGTAAGCTAACATCGAATTCATCTTGACCTTTATTTCTTTGATGCTTATGTTAGAATATTTCCACATTCCAATCTGATATAAATCACATTCATATCTTCATAGTTGCGCTTGTGGCTACTGATGATTGTGTGATTTTACGATACCCGTTAATAATGGCCCAATGATGAAAATAAGTTCCTTAACATTCTCCAATGAATGATGACCACAAAATCCTATGTTATAGTTTCTCTATTGCAAGTACACCTTTGCATTTTCATGTAGCTTGCATTGTTAGACTTCATGTTAATTTGCATTTTTAAGATGCATTAGGAGTTTGAGAGGGTTTTCCTTCATCTTTCTTTTGGAATTTTAATCAACTGTGGTCACATTTTGATCTTCATTTCCTTATCTTCTTTCGTGATCTCAATCAAAATTTCTTATCTTAAATAGTTGATTGATTTTGGGACATTCTCTTTCTTAAGGCAAATTCTCTTTCTTCTCTTCATTTCTTTTCACCTCTTCCAAACTTATATCTTCCATTCACTTTCACCCCACTTATTTTCTTCTAATTCAACCTTGGGGAATAATCTTTCACACTTGATGATCTACCTTGGTTCTGTGATCCTTATATCTTTCATCTTACATCAAGAATCTTATCTTTAGTTTGATTTGATCAAATTTATCAATTTGTTGTTTCTCCTCTATCTCATTTTGATTTCAATCATGAGGGGGCATTACCTATCAAACTTCAATCCTTGATTCAGCTTTATCAAACCTATCAATTGCTCCTCTTAGGGAAACCTTGCTTGAGATTCTTATCTGGGACATGACAATTACATATTTATAGGGGTGTTGACCATGTCTTTTTCAATCAACTTATCTTTGTCCTGATGTGTTCCCGTTTGTCAATCACATGTCTGAGTTGTTTTTTGATCTCAAATAGATCTCACACTTCAACTTTATTCTTTGACTACATGTGTTCCCATAAAGATCACAAATTATTCAAATAAGGGCAAATGTATGCACCCTAAAATGGTCGCCTAGACTTTGGGCCCCCATTCATCAATTTATCATTTCCTGAATCAATGCTTTTCAATCATTTCAATTCAAATCAATTTCCTTGATCAAATTGTAATTAATTCAAATATTTCAATATTTCTTAAGGTTTGATCATTTTATCCTAAGTTTTATTTAATTAATAGAACATGCTCCCTTTTAATTAAATTTTCAAAAAAATTAATTAAATAATAAAATCACTTTATCCTAAGCCACATTTAATTAAAAGAACAAATCTCTTTTAAATAAATAAAAAATCTTTTAATTAAATTATGGAAACCACTTTGTTAAAAATAATTAAATTTTTTTTTTTTGTCTACACATTGAATACACACTTTCCAAGATGAGTGGAATCTCCTTTTGCCTCTTAATCTCTTCCACACATCTTTTTGCCTCTTACCCATGTCCATTGATTTTGCCTCTTGAGAATCTTGAGCACATGGATCAACCAAGATTTAATCTCCACCATTACTCATTTCTTTTTGCCTCTTAATCTTGATCGTCCATTCATTTCTAAATCCTTTATAAGGAGCCCTCTCCTTCTCATTTAGGCATGGAGATTTTTTAGATGGAGATTTTGTAGATCCAAATTTTAGAGACCCAAATTTTATTTTTATGCTACAAGTTTGGAGATCGATTTTGGAGGAGAGTTTGAGCACTTGAGCTTAAACATTGCAACTTTTCTTTTTCTTTTTCTTCTCTCATGCCTCCATGACAATCCATCTAGATTACTCTTGCACTTGCATGTTAGATTAAATTCATATTTCATTTCATAGAATAATCTTGCATGCATATTTCTTTTCATAGATTAGTTTTCTTTCATGCATTATTATCATATAAAATAGCTTCCATTTTTATTTTCATGCATATTTGATGATCATGGAGACTAGCACTCTTTCTTTTCCTCTTTGAATCTCTCATTTTATGGTGTACTTGCATGGGCACAAACTAGGTCTAAACTGAGCACCTCCATTATAAACCCTTGCACTCCATGAATAGAGAGCTATGAGTCACCATTTGAGACCTCATTCTTGAGCAATCTTTGATATAATAACTCATAGAAGTGTGTCAGCATTTTAGCACACAACAACAGCTATGAAATGTTCTAATATTGTATAGATCAAACAATTATTGGAACGCATGAATGAAGAGATTACTAATCCTATTACAATCTATTGAGATAATACCAGTTCTATTAATATATCAAAGAATCCAGTGATGCATTCTAAGATAAAGCATATATCTATTAAGTATCACTACTTGACAAAATAAGTACAAGATAAGCATGTGACATTGGAGTATGTGAATTCAAAAGACTAGATTGCTAATATCTTTACAAAACCTTTACCAAAAGATGTTTTTGAGTATCTCAAAGGTAAGTTAGGGGTCCTTCCTCTATCAAATATACATTAAGGAAAGATGCATGATGCATAAATTCAAGGACTCTGTTAGTGCTCAAATTTGTAGATTATCAAATACTCATATAATCCCAATGGACATAATCTAGCAAAATGCAAACACTAAGGTATTAAGGTCAGAAAACCTTCTTCACTTCGAGTATGAATACTCAAGTAGGTGTACCTATATCAATTCACTATTTGATTGAGCTCTGAATTGCGAACTAGCTCCTTCACTGCTTTGTCCTTGCTTCCAAACTCAACTTAATAAGATGAGAGAACTCTAAGTATGGCCCAAATTATCTTGATACACAATATTATGATAGAAATCATGAAAGCAGCAACATGAAACAATGGTTTAAGGATATTCATCCTTCTTCTTTTTAGAGTTGAACTCAAGGAAGGCTAACCTCATTTAGTGCTTCTACAAAGCATTACAAAACACATCTATGAACTTGTCATAGAATGATTCAGATTATGATTGTACAAGTAAAGTAAAATGAAACAGTTATTTATATTTTGGGTGGCAAATCAGTGTAAATGGATCCAAAACCAGTGCCTTATCCACTTGGGCGATAGAGTCAAACCCTACCTCTGCATATAACTATCAAACAAGTACACTGAAACTCAAATGACATACCTAACATACAATCTTTTTAATTCCTACTACTGTCATCAAATTTATACATGGATTATTTGTTCCCAGAGATCTCCCCTAAGATTTTACTCTTTCCTTGAAAGAAACTTAAGCTCAACCCCTGTATTCACCTTGTGAATAATGCATTTAAGAAGCCTTGCAATTTAAATACATAAGAAAACTAAAACATTCCATACATAAAGACAACAAAATAGTAGTAACAGAACTCCAATATTTTGTATTAATGGTCAAAATGCATGGATACAGTATCTTCTCACTTTTAGAAAAATAAGGTTTTGTATTCAAAACCTTTCTTACAGAGTATTTTCAACCACCCCCTGCAAATGAGCAAAACTTTCTATATATACTAATCAGCCATCTTGGAATCCTTGAAAGGATGCAACAAGCTTTAGATGGTTGTTAAAAGATCTTTCTCTAAAAACAAGATTACAAACTGACAAAACTTGATTGCTACAATAGATTACAAATATCTATTTCCAACAATCTTGCAGGTGGCACCTTTGTCTAAGGATATTTTAGAGCAGTTGCTAAATTTGTTGCATGAATGATGATTGCCATTATAGTCATCCTTTGTTTGGACATGCTCTCCCTCAAACTCTGGATCAGGTGCCAAGTGCATTCTATTCTTCTTCTTCCTCTATAAGTTGGACAACTGGCTTCTTCTTCTTCTTTATTGCTAACTTCTCCCAAGCTGCCACATCATCATCAGATGGCCAATTTTAGTTTTGCAGCTCTTGAAGTGATTTGATCTGCTACTCCCATGTAGAATCAGTTATATATTTGGCTTCAACCACAAACCGTATGCAATCATTTTCAATCTTGAAAAGACTATCAATGATATTATTACATCTATCCAAGTCTAAAGCATTATCATCCTTTAGGAAGGCATCATGTTTAATCACCAGCTAATCCATTGATAGCTTCCATTCTTCCAACTTAACCACATTTCCATTGTCATCATAAATCAAAGGCAAATATTTGCTATAATCTTTCTCAAACATGGCTAGCTTGGCCTTTATTTGGTTTGACTTTCCTTTGAAAAACTTTGAGGTAGCACTTATTAAGCCAATCTTCTCAAAAACCTCACTTACTACTTTAGGAACATCTGTCCTATATTCTTGCAAATCATCAAATTTGTCAAATAATATACTCCTTCCTAACCATGTACTAAAAAGTGGCTCCAAGGTGATTAAATGCTCATTCACCTTTTCATTAGTCTGATGCAATAAGATGAATGATTTATGGACTAATTCCATTCTATCCTTTATCTTACCCTGCCTATATTGCACAATTCTTACTATAGTATCCAAGGATGCATCTATTCTTATCTTTTCCAAATTCTCAATAGGTCTTTCAGGCACTTCCACATCTATCTGAACGGGAGCCTCAATTTGCATAGAAGGAGGAGGAACTACCTTTGAGGCTTCTTCAAGCTTAACTTTTACTTCTGCCAACTCATCCTCTAATTGTTTCATCTTCATCATTTTCAAGTCTCTATCCTTGGCCACCAGGTTTGTGCTTTCAAACAACTTTGAATACCTTTCAGACAATTGAACCATCTTTTCTTCATTCAGGTTAGCCCAATGAGTTACTGCCTTGGAGACTTCAAGGTCAGTTGTATTTTGCATAGTCCATATGATTTTATTCCCTTCCATCTTATCCTCTATACTTAATAGAGATGGCTTTTGGGTCCTAGGGGCCATAGACCACATTACAACAACTTGAGATTAGGGTCATAGCCACTTCCTATTATCATGTCACCAATGTGAACCTCATATGATAGGCTACCCTGTGGTTGTTTCCTTATTTGATCTATGATGAATGCAGAAGTCAGATCCCACCCTGGAGTTAATAGCATTCCACTTGCCTTAACCAATTGTCTAGCTTCATCCACAGTTATAGGATCCAGGCTAGGATCATAAGAAGCTAAAGCTCTCAATGTTTCTACACTTGGCTCCACACCTTTAGGCATAGCCTTCTTCACCTCTTGTTGCTTGTTCAAAATAAGAAAACTCTTGAATTCATTAGTTTTAATAAATTGGTCATCACTCAAAAATTCCTCTTGATAAACTTCTCTGATATCCTTTTCTAACCACAAGGACTGTTCCTTATCTGTTTCATCAGTGGCCACCTTCTTGCCTGCTCTTATTGTTTTTCTCAATTGGTGATGGTAAGCCCTATCACCTGGCACTAGAGCAGATGCTCTGTCAGTTATTCTCTTTTGTTTTCCTTGCCCTGAAGGCTCTCCTTCCTCAAGCCTCTTCTTCTTCAAAGGTGGCTCTTGGACATTCTCTGTCTTTGGCTGGTCTTCAATAGGCTCAACAATCTATACATTCCCAACTTGTGGTGGGCTATTCCCTTCTGATGACTCATTAGAAGACTCCTCTTGATCAAAAGATGAATAATCCTTCTTTTTCTTTGGCTGTGTTGGTGTTCAAAAATGCTTATGCCACTTAGGGCTTCCAATATGCCTTGAGACTGATGTTAGGACTAGTTAAATCCAAGTGTGAAAGCTCTGTAAGGCAACTGGACCAACTATAGGGACAAGACTACCCTCTTCACTTCTGGCTCTGCAAAACCATGGCGGGTGCACCTAATCCAGTAACTTATGGCATTTTAGAACTTTGGACTGGATTAAACAAAGCAGATGATAGAAAGAGACTACTAAATGCTAACCAAGCATTCATTGAATCTCTATTGCTATGAAGGGTAAAATGGCCTTGTGAAGGGTAAAGACTTGAAATGGTATTGATATTCAAAGATGCAGAAAATAGCCCAAACCCATCAAACACTAAACTCAACTGAATGTACTATTCCTTGATCAGTGCCATTATCCATTGGGCAGCACATCAAATGCAAGTATAGAGACATGAACCAACTACTGTCAAAGACTCAAAGCCATAAATACAACTATTCCAGCCCATCCACTACTTATAAGATCCTTCTGTAGACAACCAAACTAAATCTATGCCCTATCTGAAGTATATTTCACTTGACCCTAGATCAAGAACTAAAGAATAGAACATATACAGAGGCAACCCAATGCAATGGATCAAAAAATCCAAAACTCATAAGACTGACACCAAGGAGAGACTTGAAAGCATGAGAATAGTTATATTAAGTATGATGAGGCATGTACATGTCTATACCAAAAATGAGACTACCACTTCAATAACCTGCAAAAGATGAAAAGAAGTTCTATTCAGCTTCCTACAATGCAACAGAGTTTTCTATTTCCCACAGGAACCAAAAGAATTCAGAACCTTTACACAGTCAAAAAATCAAAAATTTATACCACTAGCCACCTTGGGAATCTCAAAGAGATTGTAATAAACTTAGGGTGACTAGGGCACGGGTTACAACGGCTAACCACAGCAAAATTTTTTAAAAACCACTAGAGGGAAAACCAACACCAGCTTGTCAGACCAAGGATGATCTTCGCACTTGAGAAGAATCTTTGAGAAGGACAGGAAGATCATAAATTTACCATGCAAATCAAACTGAACAAACCTGCAAAAAGCCTCGAGCAACAAAATCTGTCCATCACCATATGGTACAAATCCTACAAATGATCATGGAACACCTTGGACCACACCGCAATAGCAAGCACCACCAAACCAATCAAATCTAGCCATGAAAGCATTCAATCCTGGTACTTCCTATCGCAAAAACTCTCTGCAAGTTCAAACGGTCACATTCATGGTGCCAGAAGTAAATCGGTGGTCTACATTCAAATCTCAGCCAACTTTAAGTCTCCACCGTCAGATCTTCACTTTCCTAGGCATCAACAAGATTAACTGCAACCAGAAATTGGGCTCCATTTGTGCTTGGTCACATGATCACAAGGCACCATGGACCACCCTAACTCCACAACGGTGACGTTCATAGCAATTGTTGCATGATCGCATAGCCAGGAGATAGGCTATGTGAACATGTGACAACTCTCCTGCATTGCAACCCTTTACCACGTCATAACTCCACAATGCCGCTGAGAGTTAACACAAAGAGGTTAGTCACATGGTCACATAGCCCATTTCCTGGCTATGCGATCATGTGACAACCCGCCAACACTGTAACTGTTAACTTGCCCTATCATTGCTGCATCATCGAAACACTGGCCCCACTTTATCTGGTCAACTGGCGACCGAAAAACTTTCACCAATTCGCAAAAAACTTTTCCGCCATCGCCAAATCATTACACGAACTAGCGACAAGAAGGAAATTTGTCGGGCCGCCACATTTTATCCATGTGATCAAAAACACTGAGAAGTCACATTGGGCCCACCAAGAAAAATTGACGGTCGATCACATGATCGCATGGACCAGAAAGATTCCACATGATCACATGACCACCATTGATCTGGAATCTTCCTAATAGTACCTGGGCCCATTCGCCATTATGCCACCTCAGACCAACCAAAAGATGCCACACCACCACCTGGCACCATGCTCAGGAATAGGTGTCAACCAGTCGCATGATCACATGTCAAAAAACTCTGACATGCGATCATGTGATAGCCAACCATAGGCTGCCACATAACTACTAGCGAGACCACAGCCCTTCCACCAACAGGCCCCATGCACAAGGAAGGAAACTTGTCGCATGATCACAAGCCATAGAACTGGCCCTTGCGATCATGTGACAAGGCCATATGACTGCCAAGCATTCAGAGATTACATGAAAAACTGCCCGCTAGGTCATTAGATGCTAGCCAATAACTACCCAACATGAAGAGATTACATGACCACACAGTCATGTGATCTCCAAATAAAAGATGCAACCGCCAGAAGATTTGGAGAATCGATGACACAACCGAGCAAGGACTGGGCCCCACATAAGAAATAGCCGATCGCATGGTCACATGTCAAAAATCTCTGACATGTGATCATGTGACAACTAATCAATTTAAAACTTTCTAAAACCTGGGCCCACCAACAGGTTGCAGCTACGTAGATAAGACTGACAAACAAGGAGTGCTGGCAAGAGGAAAGAAATGTGAGGTTGAAAACACACAAAGTTTTTGACACAACAAAAGATTGAAAACACAGATTTTTTGATGCTAGAAGACAAGTGCACAAAAGTGGAAAGGCATAAGGTCAAAAACAACGAAGGTTTTCACACAGACCGAAAACATTATGGACTTTCAAAAACATTGTGGGTTTTCGACACTGTGACATATTCTTGAAATTATTTCTTGCAGACCTTAAAACTTGAATAACTTTCTAGATTTTGTGATTCAGCACATATGTTTTGGACTAGAGCAAGGTGACACAATGAAAAACATAGGGCAGGACACCTCTAGAAAACTTGCAAGGAAATGGGCCATTTTCAAAAGATTTTTGCTATGACAGAAAAATGGCCTAATAGTGGCTCTAGTTGGGGACATGTATCTCTTGCAGATACAATGAGGACCTCAGATCTTTGGGAAGAAGTAGACCACCCACTGGAAAAAGCACAGAGACCTCAAAAAACATAGGGAACAGGAAAGAAAGACACACAACAGGAAAAGGGAAAACTATACAAAGTGTACATTTTTTATAGAAACTTGCAGCAACAAACATGAGTTAATTCCTGCCTCTGTCAAAAATCTAATTTTCATTTCTTCCTTCATGAGGCACACTAGACATTTTGTTTTCATTTGTCTCCATAGGCTTGTCAACATGTTCAATCAGCAAATTAGGAAGAACAAAGTAACTATCTTCATAGTGTATGTAAAATTTTTTGGCACTTTCTCCCTCTTGCTCACTATGAAGAAAAGATTCAACATGTCCAAGATCAGCACCGTCAGATAAGAACCTATTCCTTTCCACTGACTCATGGATGCTATCAGCTGGAAACACAAAAGCCTCATTCATACCTTGACTTTGCATTTCCATAGGTGTAACCGACTGGACCTCAAATGAATAATCAGACTGATACCCACAGATGGAAAATGGGCATCCTGATTCAACTAAATCTAGGACCTCCACATGTTCTTCAAACAAAGGATTGATAACTCCATGCAATGCACCATGCTGAACATCATGACAAAAAATGGGCTGATAATCATCATAGTCTTCATCATATAAAGTGTTAGAAAACACTTTAAACTCACTACCCATTTTAAGGTTATTTAATAACCCATCACTTAAATCTTCATGTTCAAACTCACTGACATCACATTCCATTATCACTTCCTTATCTTCATACTCCTCACTGAAGGAGTGTTCACTTCCATCATTACTCTCTTCCTCCCATGCCTCATCTGATTCACATGAGGACACATCAGCATCACTACCTTCATCATCCTCACCTGAATAACCACTGAAATCACATTCAGACATTTCTGAATGAATGGAGAATCCTGCACACCTTGGTTTTGATTCCTGCTCACTGCCACAAACTAAATACTCTTCTGACAAAACTTCATTAGAAGAAGTACCCTCAACATTAGACATGGGTTGCTCTGGAATATAACATTCATTCCCATTTTGCTAATGGTCTCTTTGCAACTTTTTCCATTCATCATCATCACCAAACTCCTCTAAGAACAACCACTTAAACTCAGTCAAAGAAGAAATGCATTTTGGGGGTAGATTTAGATACCAATTAGATTCAACCCCTTACAGGGATCTCCCAAAAAACATCATGCTAACATCCTCATCAAGAATCTGATATTCTATAATAAATCTATAGAATGCTAGGACATGCTTCACTACTGAATCAAACTTACAATCAAAGGTAGGAATTAGATCCAAAAGCTCACTAGGAAAAGAGTGAGGGGACCTTGGAAGAACACAACTCAGAGGTCTATCCAACTTGAGGAAACCAAGCAGCCTAGACTAACTTTTCCCTTGATTTTCCATTTGATTTGAAACAAGATGAGAGCCACTCATCTTATTTCAGTCTTCCCTTTATACTAGCACTAAATACTTGATAGGGAAACATTGTAATCATAAATACCTAGAATTTTTGCAGCAAAAAAAACAAACTTTGTTGACTGGGAAGACATGGCAAATCTAGAGCTCACCATGCAGCTCCATCAGGTTCTTTGATATGCAGAGTCGCCACCTCCTTGAAGAGGAAAATATTGCACTGATTTTCTATCTTCTTCCAATCAATACACAAAACTTCACAGGGTTCACTGCTTATCAGAAATTGCACTGATCAAACAGAGAAAAATCAGAGCCGCCACTCACAACTAGGTGAGAAAATTTAGCAAATACTTGTTTGTTCATCTGACTCTTTCCAATGGCATCCCCAGTAGAGTCACCATCTTGTTGGTGTTCAAAAATGCTTATGCCACTTAGGGTTGCCAATATGCCTTGAGATTGATGTTAGGACTGGTTAAATCCAAGTGTGAAAGCTCTGCAAGGCAACTGGACCAACTATAGGGACAAGACTGCCCTCTTCACTTTTGGCTCTGCAAAACCATGGTGGGTGCACCTAATCTAGTAACTTATGGCATTTTAGGACTTTGGACTAGATTAAACAAAGCAGATGATAGAAAGAGACTACTAAATGCTAACCAGGCATTCATTGAATCTCTATTGCTATGAAGGGTAAAATGGCCTTGTGAAGGGTAAAGACTTGAAATGGTATTGATATTCAAAGATGCAAAAAATAGCCCAAACCCATCAAACACTGAACTCAACCGAATGTACTATTCCTTGATCAGTGCCATTATCCATTGGGCAGCACATCAAATGCAAGTATAGAGACATGAACCAACTACTATCAAAGACTCAAAGCCATAAATACAACTATTCCAGCCCATCCACTACTTATAAGATCCTTCTGTAGACAACCAAACTGAATCTATGCCCTATCTGAAGTATATTTCACTTGACCCTAGATCAAGAACTAAAGAATAGAACATATACAAAAGCAACCCAATGCAATGGATCAGAAAATCCAAAACTCATAAGACTGACACCAAGGAGAGACTTGAAAGTATGAGAATAGTTATATTAAGTATGATGAGGCATGTACATGTCTATACCAAAAATGAGACTACCACTTCAATAACCTGCAAAAAATGCAAAGAAGTTCTATTCAGCTTCCTATAATGCGACAGAGTTTTCTATTTCCCACAAGAACTGAAAGAATTCAGAACCTTTACATAGTCAAAAAATAAAAAATTTATACCACTAGCCACCTTGGGAATCTCAAAGAGATTGCAATAAGTTTAGGGTGACTAGGGCCAGGGTTACAATGGCTAACCACAACAAAATTTCAAAAAACCACTAGAGGGAAAACCAACACCAGCCTGTCAGACCAAGGATGATCTTTGCACTTGAGAAGAATCTCTGAGAAGGATAGGAAGATCATAAATTTACCATGCAAATCAAACTAAACAGACCTGCAAAAAGCCTCGAGCAACAAAATCTGTCCATCACCATACAATACAAATCTTGCAAATGATCATGGAACACCCTGGACCACACTGCAACAGCAAGCGCCACCAAACCAATCAAATCTGGCCATGAAAGCATTCAATCCTGGTACTTCCTGTCACAACAACTCTCTACAAGTTCAAATGGTCACATTCATGGTGCCAAAAGTAAATCAACGATCTACATTCAAATCTTGGCCAACTTTAAGTCTCCACCATCAGATCTTCACTTTCTCAAGCATCAGCAAGATTAATCGCAACCAAAAATTGGGCTACATTTGTGCTTGGTCGCATGATCATAAGGCACCATGGACCACCCCTAACTCTACAACGGCGACGTTCATAGCAATTGTCGCATGATCGCATAGCCAGGAGATAGGCTATACGAACATGCGACAACTCTCCTGCATTGCAACCCTTTACCACATCATAACTCCACAACGCCACTAAGAGTTAACACAAAGAGGTTAGTCACATGGTCTCATAGCCCATTTCTTGGCTATGTGATCATGCGACAACCTGCCAACATTGTAACTATTAACCTACCTTGTCACCGCCACATCACCGAAACACCAGCCCCACTTTATCTGGTGAACTGGTGACTGAAGAACTTTTGCCAATTCACAAAATACTTTATGCCATTGCCAAATCATTACACGAACCAGCGACAAGAAGAAAATTTGTCGGGCCGCCACATTTTATCCATGTTGTCAAAAACATCGAGAAGTCACACTGGGCCCGCCAAGGAAAATTGACGGCCGGTCACATGATCGCATGGACCAACAAGATTCTGCACGATCACACGACCACCGTTGATCTAGAATCTTCCTAATAGTACCTGGGCCTATTCACCATTATACCACCTCAGACCAACTGGAAGATGCCACACCACCACCTGGCACTGGGCTTAGGAACAGGTGTCAACCAGTCACATGATCGCATGTCAGAAAACTCTGACATGGAATCATGTGACAGCCAACCACAGGCCGCCACATAACTACCAGCGGGACCACAGCCCTTCCGCCAATGGGGCCCACATGCAAGGAAGGAAACTTGTCACATGATCGCAAGCCACGGAACTGGCCCTTGCGATCATGTGACAAGGCCATATGACTGCCAAGCATTCAGAGATTACGTGACAAACTGCCCGCCAGGTTGTTAGATGCTAGCCGATAACTGCCAAACATGAAGAGATTACGCGACCACACAGTCGCGTGATCTCCAAATAAAAGATGCAACCACCAAAAGATTTGGAGAATCGGTGACACAACCGAGCAAGGACTGGGCCCCACACAAGAAATAGCCAATCGCATGGTCACATGTCAGAAATCTCTGACATGTGATCATGTGACAACTAATCAATTTAAAACTTTCTAAAACCTGGGCCCACCAACAGGTCGCAGCTATGTAGATAGGATTGACAAACAAGGAGTGTTGGCAAGAGGAAAGAAATGTGACGTCGAAAACACACAAAGTTTTCAACACAGTGAAAGACTGAAAACACATAGAGTTTTCGATGCCAGAAGACAAGTGCACAAAAGCGGGAAGGCATAAGGTTGAAAACAACGAAGGTTTTCACACAGACCAAAAACATCATGGACTTTCAAAAACATTGTGGATTTTTGACACTGTGACATATTCTTGAAATTGTTTCCTGCAGACCTTAAAACTTGAATAACTTTCTAGATTTTGTGATTCAGCACGTGTGTTTTGGACTAGAGCAAGGTGACACAATGAAAAACACAGGGAAGGACACCTCAAGAAAACTTGTAAGGAAATGGGCCATTTTCAAAGGATTTTTTCTATGACAGAAAAATGGCCTAACAGGCTGCTTCTGGTCAATCAATTTCTCCAACTGATTTGATAGAGTGTCATGCATCTTTATCATCTTGTCAATTCTTTTCAGATAAGGAAGGTCAGGGAAGAAACCTTCAAAAGGAAGTTGGGCTGCCATCTCTTGTTTTGATAAATCTATCAAATCAAAGTACCTGTTCCATCTTCTTTTAACCTCATCACTCTTTATAATATTTCTGATTACATCTTCCTCATCTAAACCTTCATGTTCCTTAATCACACCAATGTTTGGAATATAGACCATCCTGGCAGTTTTGATAAAGTCCTTAGGATCTATATGTCTACAAGCACCAATAACCATCTTGAATTGATTTAACCATGCAGTGATTTGTGGAAATGCCCTCTTTCCCACCAGGAAGTCACCTATGTTGAATTGCCTAGGTGTGATTGTACCATTCCTGTGAGGGGCTAGAAGTTCTTTGTCTATGCACATCAACTGCCAAACAAATTCCAAACAAGCAACTCTTGGAGGCACAAATTTTGGTAACAGGTGTGGGGGTTGGGGGCAACCGTAGACTCTCAAAATTGTAGAATTCTCCCCTAAGTAAAAATCACCCTAATTATGGTCTCCCTCCCACTTATCCACAAACTGCAATGGTCTTAGGAGCCTACGGACCCTTGGGGATAGCCTTGTGACATTGATGCCTAACATCTTTATAATTGGAAAGACAATCAAATTCTAAAAAACACAAAAATCCCCTTCATTGGAAGTAGAATTCCATAACCTCACCCATAACTATATTGGATTGTACTGGCCTTCGAAGTAAAACCTTGGTTTCAGCATGTTCCAATCAAGGCTATTGATGTTGAAGAACAAAATTAAGTGCATTAACAATGAATAATGCATGAACTTAATTGGACTCTTACTTTCTTTGACAGAAATCAAACCCTCGTGCATTCTATCAATTATATACTGAATGTAATCATAGTCAGTATTTACCAAGGAATTCTGGATGTCCAAGATTATCATCAACAAATCAGCTATCAAGAACTCTGCATCTCCATCAATTCCCAAAACCCTACACAACCCATAACAAGTCTGCCTCATATAATGCTGGAGGGATTTAAATTGGTAAGGGGCATTCATATGAGCAGGGAGGGGAGCTATATATTTATTCTGTTTTGGGATGTGCTTCATCATTTGGTCCTTTATTGTCCCTATGTTATTTTTGTACCTCTCCCTTTCTTTGCTCAAGTCAATTTCGGTGGAGGAAGATGTATAGAAATTGAAAGCTTTCATGGATGAACCCCTATCAAGAGTAACCAAAGGTGACTGGTCCTCTTTTCTAATTGTTTTAGAAATAGGGTCATAATGCCTAGCTAGTGCAACAATTAGATCCACATCTAAAAATACATCAGGAACAACTAATTTTCCCAAACCCAAAGTCCAACCATTACACACAAGAACATGCCTATCTCTATTTCCATAAAAGAAGTTGAAAATAGTATAACATATACTATTTGGTATGATAGGATCCCTGCAGAGCCCTAGCACATCTTCAAAAACATCATCAGGAGCTCTTTTGTTCTGACTGGATCCCGGCAGCAATTTCATAAATTCATCTAAATAGTTAGGTTTGCCTTTGTCTTCACCACTTTTAGACTTGGCTTCACTGCTAGAAGATGCTGCACTCCACTCAAGTTGACTAATCTTGCTATAGAATTACCTTCAACTTCTGCAAACTGGATTTACTTGGCACTCAAAAACTGCTTCAGAAAGACACAATTCTCTTCGACTGATTTTGGACACAGGAAACTATGAGCTTAGCTTATTTATCGATATGGATCAAAAGTGTATAGCTACCACAATCGCTGCAAATCAATTCTTAATTGCTCCCGCATTAAATTTCACATATCACCAATTTTCAAATAAAAGCTAACCGATGCAAAGATGTTGACAGATAGATTTAAAAACTTGAAAATAAGGCAAAAAGGGAATGATTAGTACTCTGTACTTTAACATCCTATTTACGTCATGAAATCCTTCTTTGAATTTGATTGGATGGCTTATTAGTTTACTTTCCAGCTTGACACTGTACTTTATCCACGTAGGAAATAGTCTTTTTCTTTTCTTTTATTACCTTTTCCAACCGAGCCCAATCAGTGAATCAGCGACTGAAAGCCTCTCATGATTGCTTAATATAATGTTAACCCTAGCTCATATTTAGAGAACTGACAACCAAAGCCTTCATGGGTTCTCACAATGCAATTCTTAACTCTTCATCCACTTAGCGAATCAGCAATTGAAGTGATCACCTTCGAGCACTTGACTGTAGTTATTATTTGGAGAACTAGCGAATAAGGCCATCTCCCATTCTCTTAATGTCCCAGCTAACTGTCAATCTTCTTGGAGATTTGGCGAACAAAGGGTTCACGCATTTGCTTAATGAAACACTTAACCACTTGATTATTTAGAGAACTAGCGAAGCCTTTACTCTCTGAATCACTGAATCTTTTCTTAACCGTCACCTTCATTCTGAGACTTAGCGACTGAATGCTTCGCTCATTCACTAGATGTTAGTGCTAACTACTCAGATACCTGGCGACTTGGTGAATGACTTATCTCTGAATCACGGAATCATGTAGCTTTGACCACCAACATCACATGACTTGGCGAATGTAGTTAGTTGACCATTTCACCAAAACATATGATCTTTAGTCATTTGATTACGAGACTCAGTGAACAAAGGGTTCGTTGAATCTCACAATATTTCAAACATTGAATATTTCATTACGTGATTAAGAGACTGAAGACTTAAAACCTTGCTAATCCTTTCATTCTCCCATTCACCAAATACTTCTAGCCTTCACCTTTCTTTTTAGAGAACATGCGACCACATGATTTGTTGAATCACTAGATCATTTAGCATTTCACTAACTCATTTTGAGAATAAGCGAACACAAGAATTCTTACCTTCGCTAAAGTTATTTGGTCAAACTGTCAGAATCGCCAAAACATTTGGAGACTCCTATTACAAGTACTCAGTCGCTTATTCGCCAGGTCAAACATGTAGGACCCAAAAGATACTTGAGATTAAAACAAAGCTGTTGATCTTGAAACCAGTCCACGGTATTCACCAGTTCTCCACTTGATATAACCCTTGACCACTGGATTCAAAGAATGAGCGAATACTACTTTCACTAGGTCGTTGAGTGTTAACACATGACTGCCAAGGACTAAGCGAACTGGAGATAGCCTTTGTTTGCTAGTTCTCACAAAGGGTAAAATAACCGCCAAAACATTTGGAGACTCAGTGACAAGGAAAAACATATAACAAGGTTCAAACACATTCGCCAATTCACTGAATGGTTGAGGTATCCACCGGGAGACTTAGAGACCACGTGACTAAAATGACACTTAGCATAAGATTGACTTGTTCACTGATTCGCCGAATACTATATGAGACATGCTATGACATTTTCTGATTCAGCGAACACTTGGGATAATTAAGCACGTGCACGATTAATCCGCTTAAGTGACTAAAAGGTAATAATGAAATAGAAGAATTAGGGCTAACATGAGGGTTTTTTCATGAATTTGACATTTTTCAAAAACAAAACCTAGGGTAAGGATTTTTGAAGTTGGCTATGACAATTTTTATGAATTTTCCAAACCCTAGACCAAGCAAAACACCTGTAAGGAGACTTAAACCCAAAATATGGATACACACCTCAAAAAATTAAGAATATACCCAACAGACTCAATAGACCATCTATCTTGTGAGTTGATGCTAGTATTTCACTCTTTAGGTGAGGTCTGAAGTTGTGAAAAAGAAAGTTTTGTGACTATAATGAAAAATATATATACTTGAGGTATATTTGAGATGTTTATGTTTCTTTGGAATTGTTTGCAAAGAGGCAGATATTTATAGAAATTCAAAAAGAGGGTGTATAAGACAATTGATGCAAGGAGAATAGTGAAGTAAAATAAGTTTGAAGAACAAAAGGGAGATGATAACAAAGATTTAGATGATAAAGGGAGAAGATCAGAGAGAAATAAGAATATCAAAGAGATGAATATAGTAAGAGGGAGACAAATCAAAAAGAGAGACTACAGATGAAAGATCAGAAAAGAGAAGTTATTACTCAATGGGAGTTCAGAATATGAATGAAAGTGAAGTGTACCATCATCAATTGAACACTAAATTTTTTAGTATTGCCATCAATGCCAAAGAGGGAGATTGTTATCATAACTAATAATAATGTTGATAATTATTTATCTAATGGAGCTGATGATGAAAATTGACCAATATCAGATGTATACATGATGTTAGTAGAGTGATTATATCATTTATAATCTTGTCATTGATGTCAAGTAATTGATTTCTAATTTATATTATGTTTCCATATCATTCAGTAAATGATAGAAGATGAATGAGTTAAGGAGAAGAGGAAATGAGAAGTTAAGAAGTTGTATAACTTAAATAGGTAACTCATGTAGATCGGATAATGATTTGATTATGTTGGTATGATTTTTTTCTACCTAACATATGATTATGTTAAGTTGGTAAATTATGGTGATAAAGATTTGACAACTCGGTAAGGTAAGTTGTTATGGCTACCGAGATGGAAAATTCACTTGGTAAGGTAAAGAGAAAAAGTTGGTCACTCGGTAAAGCAGAAAGGTTTAGGCACCGAGCGATGTAACCAAAATTCTAAGAGAAGAACATTGAGAAAGAAAGAGGTATTGAATGTGGATGAAATTGATATTTAATGATTAGCTATGATGAGATGGATGATAATGATGATGAAGAAAGTTAGTTACAGTGATCTACGGTTATGAAAATTCAAGATGAAGATCTATAGCTAGATCTAAGAGGAAAAAAGAAGTGGAACAAGTTTTAAGAAAAGTTCAAGTTCCTAGGTGAAAAAGAAATGTGTTACCGAGATCCAGATTCGATGAATAATGAATTGAACAGTCAAGATTGATTAAAGAAAAAATTAATAAAGGAGATTAAGAAGAAGAAATTGTCTATATAAAGGATGATCTTGTATGGACAATGGGCTAGAAAAATGAATAGTTGAAGGGCTACCGACTATTGTAGAGGTGAAGGAACAAAGAGATTTCGAGCAGGAAAGTGGTGATTTGATGAAGTATTCACACTAGTGGAAGATGAAGAATTAAAGTGAAGATTGAAGAGTGCACAAGGATTTGATTGAGAAAAGATAGTTGCACATCTAAAGGTCATTTTTATTACTATTTCTTACTAGCATTTGTAACAGTCAAAATCTCTTAACAAAGTGGACTTAAAAATCTTATTGTAAATCCTTAAGAAGGTGACATTCCAAAAAGAGTGTTTAAATCCCCTTAACAAGGCCACTCCCAACAGGATGAAGATCCTAACAGATCTCAAGTTAATCCCTTAATTGGGTCACACCTAACAGTGTGTATTGTAATCTTTAACAAGATTGGCTCTTAACTGGGCATACTTTAGAATTGTATATTTCTTAGTGGGTGACAAATAGTTTATTTATAGCTTTGAATCATAACCTAAATAGAGAAATCTATTTACTGATAATTGATATAGTTTATTTATTGTTGTCGATAAATAGAGAACTGTGTTTCTACCAAGTAGTTATTGAGTTGATCAGAGAATATATTTTAAGGTATATTGTGATCAGGATTACTAATTCACACCCTTCTCTGTAATCCAACACAAAATTCTCCCCCCCCCCTTTCTTAACATGATACCTAAAATACGAGTTTATTTTCTCCTTCAAATGTCGTAAATTTTATTCACTTACATATTTATTTTATTTTGATTTGGTTGCATGTGAAATGTGATACCTCATACATGTGTCTATATCCTTTATGATAACCATAATTGGTTCTAATAATTATTAAATTATTTTAAATGTTTACTTACATAGTGATATAATATTATTGATACCCTTTCAACCAAGGTGGTGATAACATAATGTATTAGATATGCACATATTGTTCATTAATATGGTAATCAGCCTATTAGTTGATTCCTCCTTGTTATAAACAGTATTAATTAAATTATATATTATTAATAATGCTAATGAGCATTACTTAATAATTCAATGTTAACTTTTATGTATCAATTACTTATTAATTAATTTAATTAAATAGAATTTTCACCATTCCAATAAAATTCACCAAGGGGTTGATAAACCCTCATGACTTAACAGTTTTTTTAGGGTTGACAATTTGAAATGTAGACCTTGGCCCACAAAACTAGGCTAGAAACCCTAGGCATAGCACTTACCTAGAGATTTTAGTAGGCTTGAATAGTAATGTGATCCCCTTTTAGATGCTACACCTTCTCCTAATGATACTCCTTTTTTCTCTGATACTCCTTTTACCTAAATCCTCTTTTCCCTCATCTTTTCCACCATTGTGAGACCCAGTTTGAATTTGTGTAAAATCTCCTCGGTATAGAACATTTGAAACATTTTGTTCCCACAATTTTTTGCCCAAATTTGACCTAGAGCCCTAAGTCAAGGTGTTAGTGGGAAATTAGATCCATTGTTCATCCTGGAATATTTTTGAATATACCTAAGAATAGAACATTTCAAACATTTTGTTCCTACTCTTTTTGGTCCAAGTGTGGCCTGGAGCCCTATGTCGGGGTGTTAGCTAGTGTGAAATTAGATCCTTTGGTTGGAATGACTTACTTTTTAATCTTGAAATTATGGATGAAGTATATAAACACCTTAACTCTCCTTATTTTGATATACATTCATGATCCAATATTATGCAATCAATTTTCATAAGGCATTCAAGCAATCAAGAAAAATTGAGCAATTGGATTCAAGATTTGAAGGAAAGCATCCAAGATCTAGTTTATCCAATTAATTCAAGTAAATTCCAAGGAAATATTCTCCATTGAAGTAATTTTATCTCCCATGATGGCCAATTAGATAAATTGTCAATCAATCAAGAAGATCCTTCCTTTCATCTACATTCATCTCTCCTTCATTACAAGTGATTATCAAGCATATATACATTGAAGATTTAAGAATGACATTCATAGATATATGATTTTATGAGGGATTCCTTGATTTCTATCATACATTTCAAGTTAAACTCCTTGATTCCAAGTAAGTTCATACATCTTCATGTATGAGTGATTCCTACATCTATACATGAGGGTTTATGCAAAGTGAATAAAATTTTTACCTTTTTAAATATATTCCTTCATGTAATTTCCTTGTATGTTCAACTTTGAATCCTAAATAGGGGTTTGACCAAGGCAACTCCATTTTACCTAACCTATTCCCCATCTTTTCTATGTAGGAATAGGTCACAAAGCCATCAAAACTTTTTCGGGTAGATTAGAAATAGTTAGAGAGTCCTCAAAAGTTTTAGTCAAAAGTGTTAGGTACAAAATGAATGAAACATTATATACCTAGGTAAAAAAAATAAAAATGTAATTTACCCTAAAAATTTAGCCCAAACTAAAATAGCATGTCAGTATAATAGTCTAGACCCTAATTTAGCTCATTTTGAATTTCTGGTAGTTAATTATCATTCTATTATTTTGAGCTTTGTCTTTATTTGTCTATTATGTCATCTACATTGCATATTTCCTCTTTTTCATTTTCAAATTACATATTTAGTGAAGGATCACTTCCCCATATAGCATTTAGGTCCTTACTTGAGCCCATTGAGACATCTTCCTTCTGAGTGTGCAAGTTTAAAAAGGAGGAATAATCAACCCCTTTTTCTTTGCTCCTCTTTTTACCATGCACAACTTTGGTGAACCTTCCTTATGACATTTCCTCTTCTAATTTTCATGGTTATATATCCTTTGTGTTTATGTTGTGCTTCTAGGTTCAATATTTACTACATTGTATTCTTTACATCTTCATGTTTGATTTGAAGGTTCAATATACTTTTCATTAAATTGTACTTAGTTGATGAATGTTCGCATATCTCTTTCAAAGTTAATATTTACATTAGATCTATATATTTTCATCTTCTTTTGCAAGAGTTTTATTACATTGAGTCCTAATTTGTGAGGCCTCACCCCGAGCCCGTCATAGTCTTTCAGTTTCTGCATTTGAGATAGATTTATTTGATATTACATTTTGATGCATTATGGTTTTCAGACACTTTATATTATAGATTTTATTACCATAGAGGTTAGATGCACATTATGTTATGATTATTTTGATGATTACTGTGATATCATAATGGATGCTACTTGTGTGATTAATTAGATTTTATGAAGGTTATGATGACATGATGATATTTTATTTTGCAAATGAATTATTGATGCAATGATGATGTTATGAGATTAATTAAGTGATGAATTTATTTATTACATGATGAGTTATATGCATGTCATAGATGAATTATTATTTATTCCATGTGAATTATGACTTAATTAGGGATACTACAGATGAATTATTCTGATCACGTATGTTATGAATTTATATGTATATTTCCTTGGACAACTAATGTTGGATTTTAGTGTGCAGGGAATTAGACCATGGTAAATTGTAGGAACCAAAGCATAGACCTATGTTCACTCAGTTAGCCAAGGTTTCAACTAATAAGAGATAAAACCTCATTGTATCATGTTTTTATTTGTGAACGTAATGAGCGTATGTATTTAATTAATATGTTTATTTGTAAATAGTTTGTGAATGCTCAAGTGGATGTGCCACATGGCTTGTGATGTGTAATTCATGTTGTGTCATTTTACACTTGTACGTGTACTTGTGGCCATGACATGTCCACTTGAGGATTGGATGCCCATCAACCTAGGATAGTACCTTTGAGGATCCCCATGTGAAATCCCTTGGTTAGGGAGCTTGAGGTTGTGTCAATTCATGAATCTCGAATTTCATCTTGTCATGAGTATTTGGAGGGTTAAAAAGGTGCCTATGGGTGTGTTTAGGCCATTTTTAGTTAGCCCACTTGGTATACCTATGGGTAAGGGTCATTTTTCACCATAAGACAACCCATAGTTGACCAAAAGACCCATCCAAAAGTTAGTTTTCCAAGATAGCCGAAATCAACTTTTGGGACCAAATTTTGGTAAGAACACCATCCATTAAAATGGTAGTCCTTTTTCCACCTTTTTAGCTTACCTTTGTAAGAGGCCATTTTTAGTAACCTTGTAAGGGGCTTAGGGAAGACCACCCAATGGGAAGGAAACCCTATCCCTAGGAGTTTGTGGGAAGAAGTGTAGAGGCCTTTTTAGAGGGGACTCTTTTTTTGGAAGAGTTTAAACACCCACTCTCTAACTTAGAGACTAGATAATTTTGGAGGAGCTTGGATAAGAAAAGATTGGACAAAAGGGCTCTCATCTTCAACTCTCACCATTATTGCTTGGACTTAGGTTGGTGGATCTACCATGAATTCTTATGTTGTTTCTATTTGTATGTGATCTTCTTGATTTCTTGTTGTTGAGTATCCTGTTATTTCTTTGTATGTGAGTAAATGTCATGTAAATCTTGTGCTTAATTTGTTGCAATATATGCTTGTGTTGTTGTTGTGAAGCTTTTTGATTTAGTTCCTTGTTTTATTTTTTGATGTTAATGGGAGTCTCAAGGCCCCACTCACCCATGGGGGGAAGAGTAACCTTGGGGTGAAGGGTTTTCTTGGACAACCATGGGTGTAGAGTCTCTCTTTGGAAAGGAGAAGGAAAAAAGCATGGAAGAATGGGCTCCATGTAGCCATTTATTTTCTTGTTATTTTCGGGGACATAAAGAATTTGTATGGCTTGATGCCTTGGGGGTCATAAGGAATTTTTTTGGGCTTGTGAAAATGTGGTTAAGATGTGTATTTGGGAAAGCCATATGTAGACTTGTCTCTTTGTTTGAAATGAGCTTTCTCCCCTTGGTATTTAGTCCACCTTCACCCCAAGATTTGGGTCAATGTGAGACCCATTGTTCATAACCTTGGTTGGGAATTTTATGTGCTTGTAGTGTTTTTGTTATTGTTTGGTTATGCACAAATGTTTCCCATCTATGTGATGGTTCCCCTAGCTCAAGGGTGGCCTCTTAGAGGCCTTGGTTGGGAGGTGAGCTTCCTCATGGTCCAACCATGTTTGCATTGCAGGATTTGGAGTCTTAATACTTGTTGAAGGAAGCTAGTGGATGTATTCAAATAAGGATAGTTTCTCTCCTTAGATGTGAAAGGAGTTACCTATTGTAAAAGGGATCTGAAGGATCCCATGTGTTCTTGTAAATGATTAAGCCTGTATAAAAGATTTTCATTTGGCACTTTATTACGTTGATTAGGGAGATGTACTTCTTGTTTATGAAAACATGATTAAAATAAGATTTTTTCTATGTTAGAAGTTCTTTGTTATAGTTTTGAATGAAATCTGATTTTTAATGTAAGAACAAAAAAAAATTCTTTTAGTGTTATGTTGCTGGTCTGAAAATGAAAGTTCTTCTTTAAAAGTCATTTTATTGGTTAAGTTATTCTATGTTGTTCCAAAAAAAAAAATATATATATAAATCAGCCTTTAGATATTTATGTATTTGGAAGGTTGCATTGGGCTTAATTGTAGGTGTACTTCATGTTGCAATGCATAAGAAAGAAAATAAAATATGTTTCCTTTTATTTATTCAGTCTCTTTTAAATGTAATCTCCTACTATATTGTACAAAAGAGCAGGGTATATCTGTCCTATAAGTTAATATAATTCTATTTAATTTCCAAACAAAAATAAAGAAAAAAAAATGTGTACCTATTTGTTTTAGAAAATAATATGTATCTATCAATGTGTAAATTTTTTTTTATAAATATAGATACATAATTAATTTTGTCTGTTGTATTGTTTCTCTTTTAAAATAAAGAAAATATAGTAAATAGCTAAATTAGAGCCCTCAACTCACTGTTATAGCATATTATATTTTTCTATTTAAATATATATATATATATATATAATAAAAAAAATTTAAAAAAATACTGTTATAGTGTTGCAGTAATGTATTTTTTATTGTCTTTTAAAAAAAAAAAGACTAAATAAATATTATTTAAAAAAAAAGAAAATTTAAAAAAAAATCTAAAAAAAAAGTTAATGAAATTTTTTTGGGGAGGTCGGCTTAGCCGAACCCCCTCTCTCATACGCAGCACGCATGTTGTTGCGATTGTGGCAGCACACCACGACACACAACACTTGTTGCAGGCGCCATGGGTGGTGGGATGGGGTAGAGGGTTGAGCCCTCAACTCCCCTCCCCCTGTTTCATAAATTTATTTTTTTAATAAAAATACAAAAAAATAAAATGA
Source organism: Chamaecyparis obtusa (assembly GCA_027943335.1). Classification (NCBI taxonomy): domain Eukaryota; kingdom Viridiplantae; phylum Streptophyta; class Pinopsida; order Cupressales; family Cupressaceae; genus Chamaecyparis; species Chamaecyparis obtusa. The sequence goes on from BSBK01005180.1 coordinate 1,234,653, forward strand.
ATAAAAATGTTTGTATTTGTATTTTTTTTAGCAAACAATTTTTTTTTTAAAAAACAACAATAAGAGAGAAGCTTACATAGCTATTTTGTATGCTCAAATGCCCACATGGGGTATTGAATCAGAGAGCAAGAAAAGGAGAAAGAAGAATATATGGGGAGAAGGAAGAATCCGGGTAGCACTCTCTGTTCTTAAAGGATGCTCATGGGCTTCTTCTTAAGATCTCAACATCGTCCCTTATGCTATTTTTAGTTATTAATTTTTTTTCATTGCATTATCCTTTCAATTTAAGCCTATATTTAATGTTATTGTTGAGTTGAATGTGTTTTTTTTTTTAAGAAATAAATTACAAGTATGCTATTACTAAAGGATGTTCTAATAGGATTATGAAATTTCATTATGGTCACTTGTGTTTTATTTAATCTCTTGGGGAGATTTAATTTATATAACTTTAACATTGGTAATATTGCTAAGGGAAATTTACAACTAGAAAATTTAGCACTTAGTGCTATCCGACCCATTTATAAAATATATTTTGGCCAAAACTTTTAGTTGGGACGTGAGAGGATTTAATCTTGTTGTTCCTAGGTTTAGTCATTTATATGTTAAGTTTAGTGTTAATATGATAAACACTTATGTTAAGAAAATAGTTTATTTAATTTTATTTTATTAATAACCTAGTTTGATTATATTTTAAAATTTAATGTCTACCCTAAAATTTTAGTAGATCATTAGGGATAAGCAACGATTTAACTAATCCTTGTTAATGTTATTTCCTTGGGGTTCTGACGTTGGGTTATAAACATATAAATTAGTCTTGACAAAAAAAAATTATTTTGAATTAATACCTTCCATCAAGACTAAGATAAATTTTAATTCTCCATGCCTTTAGCCTTCAATATTAGTATTGCTTTTAAATTATTTTAAGACGGTCTAGTCCCCAATCATATTAATAGTGTTTAATTGAGGTTTTATTAAACATTTGAATTTATTGTATTAATCCTTTTTAATATTCAAGGTAGGGTAGACTTAGCCAATTTACCCTAATCTTGTGATGACCAAAAATTGTGCGAGGGATGTTGGTGGGATCGCTAACATCCGCCATGATATCCCCTCAAACGGTGGTAAGCTTGTCCACACTTTAGTTACTGAACTTACCAATTTTCACACTTTTAAAACTATTATCATTAAATAATAATTTAACCCTTAAACCTTTAAACTATTTACTTATAATTAACCTTTTAAAAAAAAGTTGGTGTGTTTTTTCTCATAGAAATATGGGCATGACATTTTGGTATCAGAGCCAAGTTTGTGAAAACTTGGTACCTTTAAACCCATTTCATTTCTTATTTAACCTTGACCTTATTGCATTGTTAGGATGCCTCCCCTTACGCGTCAAGCTTGAAGATGTAATAGAGGATGAGGACCTAGGCGAGCCCCCTCAGTTCGCATGCAGGATGAGTAGAGGGTAGAGATTTCAGCAGTGAATCAGGAACCTCTTCTTGTACCTCCACCTAATCCTAATCAAGAGGTCTTGCCAGCTTTACAGAACTTCATTGGGGTTTGTAATACCCCAAAATTGGCACCTTGCAATCTTAATCAATTTTTCTGCATTCCTTCAAATTTCTACATCATCGAAGTCCTATTGTACTAGGCAATTATGTCTCCTAATTGACTTTAATTAACTTAGTGTCAAATGCAAAAAACCCTAAATTTGCATTAATCACACACTATATTTAATTCCTAAAATTTGACATTTATTGGCTAAATAAACCCTATGATCAATTAATTTAATTACAAAGTCCTAGTGCTTTTATTAAATTAATTCCACCCCTTTTAGCTAATACACATCAAAGGAATTAATAATTATTTAGTTCTTTAAATGAAATATCCCCACTTGAATTTAATTATTCAAAATAACTTGAAAAGTCACCCATGTGGCTATATTTCATTTATTTTATTAAATAATCCCTCCATTTTGTTTCACCTCCCACTAAGGAGATGAAGAGTCGACCGTTTCTTTGCAAGAAACTCTTCACTCTCCACCTGGGCTCTTCTATATTAGAATCCTCTCATTCCTCATTTGAGGAGGAAATTTTTGAGCATCGAAATTCTGTCGAATTATTGTCTCACTCTTGCATTCAAAGCTACTTTTACATTGCATAATTAGAGTAATTTCATTTCTTAGTATAATGATGCATTCTCATGTTTAATTTAGCTTTCTTATCTATGTTCTTAGTTTAATACTCATTTCTTTCTTACAAGTTTATAGCTTAATTTGTACAATCATCTTAGCTTAATTGCATTCTTTCATTTCTTAGCATTTAAATCCTCTATTTTAGAGCTTGGTCTATGGTTGTTGGACTCTCAATTCTAAGAGTGATTTGAAACCCCACCTAAATAGGAGGCAACAAGTCGATTCAAACAAATATGCGAGTTGAATAATTCATATTCATCTTCGTATATCACTATTGAGAAATGACCATGTTGAAGTCTATGGATGAATAAGAGGTCCACATTCAATTGTAAACATTTTGGCGCCCATCGTGGGGCAGAAAAATTCATTTTCTAGCCTCATTCTCAAAAAATTTCTAGTAAAATTTAATACTATGTCTGTACTATCCGTAAGCTTATGTACAGAATCTCGCACAAAGATTCCTACTATACCACATGAAGGTTTTCTAGATCTAGCATTTCCTCGCATGAAGAAAGTGTTTTCTCGCGTGGGACTATGCATTTCCTCACGCAAGTCCTGATACCAAAGTTTTAAAATCTATAGTTTCTACAATTTCCTGTTAATCTTTTCTAACATTTGCTACTTGTTGTGATTTTCATATCTCTATTTTTCTAACACAGCATAACAGTGGGTTGCAGGACATTTTTCAAAGGCTTCAAAACTTGCTAACGATTTTCTTGCAGGACGTTTGTCAAAGCCATTATTAAAAACATTCTATTTGTTTAACGCTTTTATTCACATAGTTTAATTAGGGCCTTGTGAAGATTTCTTATTGGTCTTGATAGCAGGATAGGGTAATAGGATCTTCATTACATGGAAGTGATGCCCATGGATGAATCTAAAACCCATACTAGCATGATAGATACCTGGGGAAGCAAGGAAAGGTAACAAATCTTTAGCACATCCATTTGTTAGGGGATTATGCTCTTCTCTCTTTGAGAGAATCAGAAACCAAAAATCTTGTGGATTGGTTGAAGGAGAGTTATCTCAGTGATAGACATGTCTAGTGTGTTTGGGTAAGGTGAAGAGGTAGAGAAGTATGCTCTTCTCTCTTTGAGAGAATCAAAAAATCTGACCCTTAGATTTGAGCCAAGTTTGTGTCACCTTTAGAGGGCCTGCTGGAAGTTGAACCTCTGGGAATGACCTAAGTGAGTACACACCTTTTTCTGGTGATTCCACCTCACTATAATAAAGTAGCTTTGTTGAGTCTAAAGACTCCAAAGCCATGTTAACTTCTTTCTCTTGATTCATGACTATCATCTTGAGAAATCTATGTCTGTTGTATTGAGCAGTGCCACTCCTAGCCCTACTTGTGGGGGTGTACAACTTTCAGGTGTCGGTGTGGCTACGAGGCCCTAGCCATGTATTGGGAGCATCAAATTTTAGTCTGAATGGAAGCCCACTAAAAAATCTCTTAGTTAGTTGCCTACCTAGTTCACCTCCGAAAGGAGACATAATATTTGCACAAGGAGGGGGATAAATCTCTCCCATAGATTCTCACCATAGGCATGCACCTGGACGTTTGAAGGTGGTATATGACACTGGCCCCTACTTCAAGGGTAACCTTTGAACATATATTATTGAGTCCTTGGAAACACCAAAAACATGGGTGCCCTCTAGGGGGTGACACAGTTGTGTGAGGTGAATGCATGCACATAAGTTGTGAGGCACGAATTTTGTCTTCTCTACCATTTTTTTTGTAGGGATAACTGAGTGTTTGTTTTGAGTCTTAAACTATCCAACATGATCAAACTTGTCAAGACTCCCATGATTCTTCTGAGTTTCTTTGTCCTCAAAAGAAATGTTTGCGACTACTGATTGTGTCACTATTATTTGGTCCAAATTTTATGCTTGTAAACGAGTGATTGAAACCTTCAAACTAATATTTTCTAATTCAAAACTATCTGAAATCTATCCTAAAATTGGAAATTCTATCAGAGAATAGTTCACATTATGTCTCAAAATCTAATTCTATCTCGAAAAAAGTGTCAGTCTGTCGAACCCTAGTCTTTTCCTACATGAGATTTCAGTTCCTATGCATTTCCTTGTGGGAGACAACACATCCTCACACATAGTTTAGCATTTCCTTGCACGAGATTTCATTTCTTCGCATGAGACTGTCCCCTAGTTTTCAAAATAGCAAGCTAATTCTCGTTGACTGGTCAATTTTCTTCCTAATCTGGTTCTTGTCTGGGGTCTGTCTACCTGTTCTCCTATTGTCCACTGTCTGAAATTGGGTGTCTCTAGCTAAGAACCAAATGATTACCACTTAAAATAACATTGTCTCCCTATTATCTATCTTTTCCTATTGTGATCTTGTACCTTGCGACATGATAGTCACATCACGGTTGTTCTAGCCATACTCTTGATAATTCAGGTTAGGTGCATCTCACTTTATCACCTTTTTTTCTATCCTAGAGATAGAAATTTGAGCATAATCCTAATTCCTCCCTTGTTACTTAATCTTCATCTATGACTGTTACGACAAGAAGTGGAAATGTATTCCCCATACGCGGTACCAGACAAGGTAGAGGTAGATCTCGCAACCCAGGAAGAGGTCATTCTAAACCTATCACACAACATGAGTGTCAAGAGGGATCCTCACATTCCTCCTCACCAAGAATCTTAAGAGAGAATCCTCCTCAATCCCCATCTCCTATCAGTTGACCTAGGGTTAGATGAATGTTTCTCATAGACATCAATCTGAATCGGAATCCAGTGTTCCAAGAGTGTTATAATTCATTGTTTCAAAATCTGCCTGACTTATTGTTTTAAGAACAACATAACCCACTATTCCAAGATCAGAAAAACTCTAAGAGGTCACCATCTAAACCTCATCCTATTGACCATATTGACTCTATTGCCATGCAAACTCGTACTAAATTTGTGCACGTTGCACAATCTCACATTGACAAGATGGGAGACCCATTTGACTTCCAAGAGGATGAATATAGAAAAAGTCATGATCAATCTTAGAATGACCAATGTCATGATCAATCTCAAAATGATTAGAATCAGTACCAATTCTGAAAAAAATATCAAAATGACCAGCAACAATATCACTATCAATCTCAAAATAACCAGAATCAATATCAATCTCAGAGCATTTTTGAAATTCTTGGTAATGACAATGAGGAGATAACCCAAAATGACATAGATGTTGCAAAAGCTAATAAGAGTCTCCTCAAGATGATGGAAATTATCCTTATAGAAGAGAAGGAGAAATACTTTCTAGAACTGGCCAAACAAGGGGCCAAGTTACCTCTAGACTGTTACAAATAGTCCCAAGAGATAGCTAAGAGGGGGGCTGTATTAGTTATCTACAAGTTTCAATTCTTTATCCAATTAAGTATATTTAAACATAAAGCATAAAAAAAATGAAAAAAAACATGAACACAACACCAATATTTTGGTTACGGGGAAACCCAAATAGGTAAAAACCCCGGTGGGGCTTGATACCCACTAATATTCTGTACTAGTGTATAATGATCCTTGCTAGAAGATCCTTTACCTTGTTAGGAGTAGCTTTACAATATATTAAGTACAGTAGACCTGGTTAAGGGTTAGAACCTGTTAGGAGTCTTTTACAATTGTTCCTGTTAGGGGAGAGGATGCACTGTCTGAGAGCTGACTGCTCAAAGGGGCGAAGGCTACAACCTTCTGAATAATAGATACACACTATATCTAGATCTTGGTGAACTACACTTTGACCTACTATCTAGATCAATTCCAATGAATAGCACACATACTCTACTTGGTCACATAGACTTTCTTCTGATGGTTCCACACTTTGTACACTCTACTTTGCTCTGCTTAATCAACCATCAACCACACTCAAGCAATCACAAATCACTGCCTATAAATATCTTTCCTCCAAATGATATAATCAAGTCATCCTATTAGAACCACCTTGAAATCATATTAGAGAAACCATAATAAACTCCAACAAACATTTTGTCAGCTCTACTATGGGGGCAACACATTCTGGGACCTGTTCATATAATATAATTGTAGACACACGCTACACACTGTTGGCTCTACCAAAACAACTCTAACTTTCTTCTCAAGCTGAATTAACTCATGCACTCTTAACCAAACATCAACAACTCATATCTAAGCTTAATTCCAGGGGCACATACCCTCAAGATAGGTGCAACTCAAGAACCAATAAAATCTTTGTCGGCTCTTCACAGGAAACTACTACTGGTGAATAGCAACTGCATAACTTCACTTGCGTTCATCATTAGACTATGCATCCATGAACTTAACATCACTAACATGTCTAGACCATAAATCCAAGGGCACATGCCCATAGGATATCTGTATGAAAAACCATACATAGAACACTATCTATTACTCTATCAGGAACACTGTTGCTGCTATATAACTATCTGTACTCACATTCAACCTCTGTGCCCATGATATCATTTTGATATCATGTCCATGCATCATATACTGAAGGCTTACTACATAAGACTTTCATGCATGCTACTTTCCATATGTTGTCATCAATGACAAACATACAGTCAGTACTGTCTTGCTGGAAAATCTCCAACAATCTCCCCCTTTGGCATTGATGGCAACATGTGGAATGAAAAACCACCATCAACCCAAACAAATAATTCTTTCATAACATTCTCCATTTCCTCTTCAAAAATCCCCCAAAGATTAATCCTCCATCTACTGCAATATTTTCTAATATTCTCCATTTCCTCAACTGTACTGCTATCATAACTGAATGTTGCTCCCCCTAAGTACATTACTCCTATTTTTCATGACTCTGTATACTACTCCTCCTTTGACATCAATGGCAAAGGGTGCCATCATTTTAAGCACCGGTACTACTCCTGAAGTAGAGTAGTCAACCTTCCATCAATCCCAGAGGAGTAATGCCATTACTACTTCCTTCTAAGCAGAATCAGGGAAGGGAATTACTCCCAACTTCCCCCTGAGATACTCAAAAGCATCCTTAGGCAAGGGCTTTGTGAATATGTCTATGAACTATTCCTTAGTATTCACATACTCCAACTTAACTTCTTTCTCTACCACTTTCTCTCTTAGGAAGTGATACTTGATCTCAATGTGTTTTGTCTTTGCATGCATCACAGGGTTCTTTGACATATTGATAGTGCTAGTGTTATCATAGTGAATAACAATAGGATAATCAATCTAAATTCCAAAATCTTTTATCATCTACTTGATCCACATAATTGTAGAACAATTCAGGGCTACTGCAACATACTCCACTTTTGCTGTTGAATGAGAAATACAATTTTGTTTCTTGCTTGTCCAAGTGACAAGTCTATCACCAAGAAACACTACTCCTCTTGATGTACTCTTTTTGTCATCAACACATCCTACCCAATCTACATCAGTGTATACATGAAGCTAAACATTTTCTGAATTGGGATACCATAAACCATAGTCTATAGTGCCTTGTAAGTATCTAAATATCCTTTTTACTACCATGAGGTGACTTTGTTTAGGCTCTGCTACAAATCTTCCAACTATGCCAACTACATTTGAAATATCAGGTCTAGTTTATGTAAGATAAATCAATTTACCAATCATTGACTTGTACAATGTTATATCAACTATTGGTGAGTCATCTTCCTTTGTAAGCTTGCATCCAGTAATCATAGGGACTCCTACTGGCTTGCAATCATCCATCTTGAATTTCTTTAGTATCTATTTCACATACTTTGATTGATTAATGAATATACCTTTCTCTGTCTGCTGCACATTCAATCCTAAAAAGTACTTGATAGGACCAATCATACTCATCTCAAATTCATTTTGCATCTCATTAGCAAATTCAGCACTAAGTTTGTCATTACCTCCAAAGATAATGTCATCAACAAATATAGCTACAAGTAACAAACCTTGAGATGTCTCTCTAATGAATAGATTACAATCTGCTACTCCTTTCTTGAATCCAATCTTTGTTAAGTATCCATCTAGTCTCTCATACCATGCTCTAGGGGCTTGCTTAAGTCCATAAAGGGCCTTCTTCAATCTACATACCATATCAAGTCTATCTGATAAGGTGAATCCTTTAGGCTTCTCAATGTATACTGTTAGTAAACAGATTTGTCCTTTCTTGATTCTTATGAAAATGACTCTCAATGCCCAAATTAGGAACAATATCTGAATACAACAGTTGAAAAGCCACTCTATGATTACTGGATTTTCTCTAAATTGGTAGGTATAGCTCCCTATCTGAATGATACTCAAGGAATTATGTTTTGTTCCTAAAACTAATGCGGGGTATGCTCTTAACCCGAGAGCAGAAGAGGCAAACCAAATTAAGTCTAGCCAGAACTTAATTCAGGCAGGAAAAGCTTTCTAATCTAAAACCAAGAAATAAGACTCACAAATCCTATGAAATCTTATGCTCAGCAACTATCTACAGAAATATAAATGAAATATAAAGAGCTTCTAATGAGTCCTTCCCTGAATCTCCCACAGCACATCCTACTTTGTTCAATTCATATCCTTATAACAAAAAGAAAGAAACATCCTTTCTTACTTCCTACAATTCAGATTTAAAAGAAAGACACATAGAAGCAACAACTAATTGGTTCCCCTCTAAACATCCCACAGCACATCCTACTGAGGTTTATTCACATCCTTGCAACAAAAGACTGAAACATCTTTTCCTTCTTATTGAAACTCAGATTAAGAGAAAGAACCATCTAAATCTAATTGGAACAGAAAATCATTGACATAAAACACTCTTTATTGTCTCTGCAATATCAAGTCTCCTACACCAACAATTTTGTCGACCTTTGTATTAACTTCCTTTACAGTCTATATAGAATTTTACAATACATAGCATTCATGGGAATACAAAGTGTTTCAAATTCCAGAATTTGAAAAGACTGAAGACAGGTGTTTCGACATCACAACAAGGAGGAACTGATAAGACTTTTTCCTTTCATCTAATTTGGCTTGAGAAGGTCTTCAAATCACAACTGGCAAAAAAAACCTTACAGAAATGTTCAAATTTGGGCCCCAATGGTTACCAGCTCTTCGTTTAAAACATGGCCATTGATCACATTCTTCCCGGCAAATCAGATGATCTGGATCATCCCCAAAATAGTCGCAAGCCCCTATGAAAGGTCAAAGTCCACATCGCCAGTCAAAAGCCAATCGAAAGTGAGCATACCAACATGTCAGCACATTTGGACCCACCTCAAGCCTTACTACAAACTTAACTCTAAGTTAACCCTGGGTTCATCTCCTCTTAGTCACCGAGTTGCATGATCCTTTCCTTAACCCTAGTTTTATCTAGCGACTATGTGAAATCCCTTAACTGTGTAGCCGAGCATCCACTTTACTAACCCCAAGCGCACCTTGACTGAGATTCAGATCTAATAATGGGTGCAAGATCTCATGGGGTCGGAAGATCCCATGAGATCTCATGACCACCGTAGATCTCCTAACCACCGCCACCTCACTGAAAGTTCAAGCCCCACTGCCAAATGTATTACCCCGCCAGCCAATGAAAACCGGACTAGTCACCGCCCAAGGACCCACCACCGGAACACGTGGTGAGATCTCGCATGATCACAATGAATCTTCCATAGCTTAGCAACAAAGCAGGAACCACCGATTTGGAATCTTGATCCTCACATTGATATTGAATACTTTAATAATAAATGATACTCTTTTTTAACCCAAGCTCGATGACAATACTCTCTCTTGGGCCCACCACCACTTGTCTTCATCTCGCATGATCGCATGGCAATATTTTAATCCATGTGATCATGCAACCACTTTATCATTGGTGTATCTACGCTATCAGAGTACGTGGGTCCCACTACCAGCTTCTCATCAGGCGGACAAACTTTCCTTGGCCCCACCTAACATGTGGAAGAATCTCGCAAGTTCGCATAAACATTTGGCAGGAGTCACGATCTTGCGAGGACTGTCGGATGCGCTCCTTTATTCTACCATAGGTAAGTCTATTGACTTGGGTCCCACCTGGTCTTCCATTATCGCATTTGCATATTCTCGTCACTGATTTATGTTTTTGAATGATCGCATGGTATTATTTTAATTCATGTGATCATGCGACCACTCTATAATTGGTGCACGTGGAAGGATCCCGCTTTGCCGTGAAGACTCTTCGACACCATAGAGGGATAGCGGGAACCGTAGATATATAATTGACATTTTACGATGACTGTAGACCCATCAACTCCATTTTACATGATCGCATGGTATTATTTTACCTCTTGCGATCATGCGACCGCTGCATCATTTTCGAGTCTATCTCCTTCATGAGTAATAGTTTTATCTTTTGTTCTACTTGCATTAAATTATTCATCTATTTCCATATGACAACAATCTTTAGTCGAGTCCTTTGTTTTGAATCCTCTTCACCCTATCTTTAATTTTGTTTGTCCACATCCGATTACAGTCATCACCCATATGCTCATTATTGTGATGGGAATCAACTCCATCTTTTGGCCATCTTAACCAATCACCGAGTCATTCATGACTACATAAAACTGTTCCTTGATCCCATTATGATTTGATACCGATTCACTGCTATTTTCTCTATAATCACTGAAAAGTTAAGAGCATTATAATAGTCTGGAATATTGATTAGTAGAGACCACTTATACAAAGAAATGAATTCTGCATACTGTCATATGAGATGATCCTGGCTGAATAGTCATTACTAGTTTTGTTAATGCATCATCCAAATGAAGAACCCTTTTCTGATTCCTTATGAGTGTCTGAGAATCATGGTCTCCAATTGCCATTCTGTCTGAGAAAGATCACCAATAAGGGCACATTATCCTTGCCGGGTTGGGAGCTATCACCTACCCATCATGACAAGACTTCAAAACAACCCACCCGGCTTAGGGAAGAGAGGGAAAAAGTAGGGAAACCCAACAAAGATAGCCTACCTATGAAGGACCTAGACCTAGACACAAGTGAGACCAGACATAACAATGGCTTTAAAATCTTTCACTTTTAACAACATATTTATGGGGTGAAAAGTGAGGCAATAGCTAGCTATGACTGGGGACTTAAACATTCCCATGTTTGAGCAAGGAATCCCAAATCTCTGGTTTCGTAGGCCAATAAGCAAAGGGTGACAACACAACAAAACTGAAACAAGAACAAAGGAAAGGAAACAAGGGGAAAACAGGAAAGAAAACAAAACAAACTACAACAAAAAGACCTCATATAAGGTGGGAAAAACTAGACAAACCTTATATGAGAAGAAACCTGCATTGATCAAGCAAAGCCATTTATAGGCTGAGAGAAATATGACCCTTTATGAAATAGGGGCTTGCATATGTATGAATTCTTGAAGTTCATCAGAAACCCCTTATCTTTATGAGAATAGGGCCAAGCCAGCAACCTTCCAAGCAATAGTAACTTGCCAAATAACCATTCTTCATTATAAACTTCCTCATGATAGATTTTTGTATCTTCATGCTTTTGCTGCAACAAAGACCAATTGGATGTTGAATTATCTTCATAAAACATACTCTGTTTAGGAATGAGACCTTCCTGAGAATTCTGAACTTTATTGTTACTCAACACCAGACCATCCATCAAAATTTCATCATCATTATGCTCACTAATTCCATCCTCAGCTTTGACTGATTCATCAGTAGTTAGGAAAAAATTTTGGCCTATATTTTTAGTATCATGAATGCTATCACTAGTGTGTATGTCTGCTATTTGTTCAATGTTCTCCTAAGACATATTATTTTCCGAGATAACTTGACTAGTGATATCAACATCACATACCTTAGAGAAACTTTCTACAGCCTCAAGTGATTCAACTGAGAGAAGTGATTGCTCATTTTGTCCATGATCAGCATTGTCCTCTACCTCAATCATCAACTCCTTACTCTCCGTAGTAGTCAAAGCAATCTTTTTAGCTTCAATAACTTCAGCATGCTGAACTAAAACTGATTCTTCTGTTAGCAATATCAAAGATGGTTCTATATTCATACTCATAGATTCTTGGGAAGCATTCAAATCACAGTCCACTATAGGAACTACCTCCTCTTGATTGACTTTGTAAACCTTATTAGAAAAAGATAATCCCTGAACATCTTCTCTAATCACATCTGAGCTATTTATAGTGTGCTCTTGACATTTAATTTCAGATATAGGCAGAGCATTTTCCAAAATCTTCTCATTATATTCATCCTTAGGAAAGAAAGCCCTCTTTTCAACATCAAATGAAGAAATACATGGTAACACTGAGGGTGAAGTAAATTCAGGTTCTCTCAAAGTAGGGAAGATGGGAGAAAATAGAGCATCTTTTTTAGAACTTACATCAATGCTGTGCATTTTAAATGTTGGCTGTCTTTGTCTTGTTGAAGGAGCTTTTGAATTTACAACTACCTTTGCATCCTATTTCTCTGAGTCTGGTTCATACTCTAAAAATAAATTTCCAAAGTTGTCATTGGAATATGATGTAGTCTTACTACCATTCACCCTTTCATGTGGAGCTTCAATTGCCAATCTTTGTTGTGGTTCAGGCAACTGCAAAGGCTTGTTACTACATTCATTAGCTTGCTCTGAAAAGAATCTTTGATATGGATCATTGAAGTTTGGGAGCTATCTTTTCAAGGCAATCAGCTCATTGGACAACTTCTGAATCATCTCTTCCTTTGATGTAGTCTCACTGATGCTGGCTTTATTGTGAATTTCATGTTTCCATATTCTTGCGGCAAACATATCATCCTCCAATTCCACAACAATTCTTTGAGCTACCTCCAAATCTACAGGTCTAGATCTCCTTAATTTGAAGCCTATGTCAGGAGGCATAGCACTGATGAAAAATGTTTTCAGGTTACCTGCTGTAGGTCTATTTGCTACTGGAATTCTATGAATGACCTTATTAAAACTAGCAACAAAATCTCTCATACTTGTAGAGGGTAATTTCTTCACTGATGTCAGTTGAGCCAGCAAAGCATATTCATTTTCACCAATTTTAAAATGATCCTCAAAAGCTACTCTCATTGTATCCCAACCTGTGATGGATCCATCTGCCAAATGATAGAACCAATCTGCAGCTGCCTCAGTAAGAGATCCAACAAATAACCAGACTGCAACATCTTCATGGTTAGCTCCCAAGATGTTTATAGCTATGAAAAATGCCCTTATGTGTTCATCTGTAGTAACCTTTCCATCTCCTGAGAATTTAGGTATATTCTTTCTAGAACTAGAAGAGGATGGTAGGCTGCAAAGTTAAGTGGCCCAGTAGCAACTGCCCAAGGTGCAGCCATGTCCTAATCTTTTCCTCAGAAAATTCTATCCTTAATACATCCTCTGAGACTATTTGTACAACAGAGTGATAGAAATCTGCATAGAATTTCATCAAATTAATGAGAAAGAGGATGATGTTACCTCAACTTCATGGGTCACTGAATGTTTGAACTGGTGCTTGAGTTAGCCTCTGATACTGCATTTGTCTTTGTACCACAGGGGCCAACTTTCCAGCTAGTTTTTCTTCTTTCAAAACTTCACTAGCTCTTCTGTAATTAGAATTATATCCTCACGAGGTTGCACCCTTTTCCCTCATGATAGGTAAAGTGACTAATTGTGAGCATTAGTCTTCTAAAATTTTCAATTAACACCAAGGCTCTGCATTTGAAAACCTTGTAAATAGGGGTTCTTTGAGAACAGAGTCACCAATCTCTAGCAGAGATAATAATAATAAAACTAAGAAAACAATCTCTAGCACTGATCTTCTTTTCTGCCTCCCCAGTAGAGTCGCCAAAAATTTGTTAGTAAACAGATTTGTCCTTTCTTGATTCTTATGAAAATGACTCTCAATGCCCAAATTAGAAACAATATCTAAATACAACAGTTGAAAAGCCACTCTATGATTACTGGCTTTTCTCTGAATTGGTAGGTACAGCTCCCTATGTGAATGATATTCAAGGAATTATGTTTTGTTCCTAAAACTAATACGGGGTATGCTCTTAACCCGAGAGTAGAAGAGGCAACACAAATTAAGTCTAGCCAGAACTTAATTCAAGCAGGAAAAGCTTTCTAATCTAAAACCAAGAAATAAGACTCACAAATCCTATGAAATCTTATGCTCAGCAACTATCTATAGAAATATAAATGAAATATAAAGAGCTTCTAATGAGTCCTTCCCTGAATCTCCCATAGCACATCCTACTCTGTTCAATTCATATCCTTGTAACAAAAAGAAAGAAACATCCTTTCTTACTTCCTGCAATTCAGATTTAAAAGAAAGACACACAGAAGCAACAACTAATTGGTTCCCCTCTGAACATCCCACAACACATCCTACTGAGATTTATTCACATCCTTGCAACAAAAGACTGAAACATCCTTTCCTTCTTATTGAAACTTAGATTAAGAGAAAGAACCATCTAAATCTAATTGGAACAGAAAATCATTGACATAAAACACTCTTTATTGTCTCTGCAATATCAAGTCTCCTACACCAACAATTTTGCCGACCTTTGTATTAACTTCCTTTACAGTCTATATAGAATTTTACAATACATAGCATTCATGGGAATACAAAGTGCAGAGATAACTTTAGTGGCGAATCTTCACCTTTTGGCGATCCCGTCAGATGGGTCAATCGTCATTTGGCGAATAGAGCACGCAACGCAGGTCAACTGCATCGCCAGATATTTATTAGATTTGGGTCCAACGCCCGGGGTAGTCGCCCATTAGTTATCACATGATTGGTCAAAACTATCGGTGCAATCGCCAATGCAATATACGTTTTGGATACATTTATTTTAAACATATCGCTAGCTTTTGCATGATGTTTCTTATTGGCCCACGTTCTTTCGCCATTACTACAACTAAATAATTTTCCCTTGGCTTGGGCGTCGCCAACCATTTTCCGGACATGTGTCGACCACCAGCCCCGTTTAGCCAACTGTTTCCTACTGTGGGCTTGCATAGGAAGGTGCGTTTCACCTGCATTTGACATTTCCGCTTGTTAATCCCGCCTAATTCGCCAACCTAGATTGGACTATAAAATATTATTATTCTACACAGTTCACTCTTTTCTGGTCTGGAGACTGGCATTTCTTATTGCTGCCAAACTTTCAGAGTGCTGAGTGCATTGGCCATTGACTCGTGGACCCTGGTTTTTTTAAAAGGCAAGTGCTTTTTAATTTATTTTTTATGTCAATAGTGGTACTGGACCACTGGTACAGTGGTACTGGTTATTTTTTTAGTTTTACTGTGACACTGTCCAGTGTAATGCTAAGATAGCCTATAGGTTTGCGAATTATATTGGCCCTTGGGTAGTACCGTAGACTGTAGTACCGTAGCAGTAGAACCCATTTTTTGAGAATGAATCATATTATTGTTATTATATGTAGTCTAAGTAGTTGAGTCTTTTGTTCAACAACTAAGTTGATATATTTTTTGCAACCTTTATCGGTTTGCCATGTCAAATAAGAGGGGTAACAGGGGTTCCGGTAGGATCCCTGAATGCCAAGAGAAGCCACCATTACCAAAATGCAGAACCATAGCAGCATATTTTGGTGGTGGAAATGTTGGCAAGCTACAAGATTCACAAGTTAGATCTCCAGTTGAAAAAGGAGATTCATCACAAGTTGGACCCTCAGACCATATTGAAGTTCAAGTTGGTGAACCTGATATCTCAGTCGAGGATGAACTTGAACATGATTTGGAGGCACTTCCCCTGAGTAGGGAGTCACAAACTGAGATTATAGAGTTGGAGTCGGTCCTGGACCAGTCGGGTGAGAAAACCAAAACTGATTCCATAAATCATGCTTATGCACAAAAGGGGAAAAGAAAATTGGGATCGACGAAAGATTGATCTCGCTGGGATCTGTCCCAAAGGAGTTTTCAGTTAGAATGGGTGGAAAAGTACTGGTTCATTGAACCAGTGCCCAATCCAATTGATGGTGCGCCTCCTACTAAATGCAGATGTAACATTTGCACAGAGATAACAAAGAAGGAGAAGAGGTTGCAGCTTAAAATTGATACCATAGAAAAGCATGTCGGTAAAGTTTACAAGAAGGAAATTATAGATGGAGTTGAAAAATTCGTGCTAACTTGGAAAACAAAGGACAACTGTCTGCATATCAGGAATGCCGAAATATACGAGTTACACCAGCAATTACGGGATAAGCATTCTATAGTAAAAGGTTCCATTGAAGATTTCATTGGGAAAGCAACGGAAGTGCAAAATATGGGAAAAGTAGTTCAATTAAGTGTGGTCTTTTATTTATTGAGTAGAGGACGTCCTATGATAGACTACCCTTCAATTCCTGCCTTATTGCACTTTTTGAAAACTCAAAACTATCCGAACAGTCACTCGTCAGTAAACAGCGGATGGGAATGGGCTAGATGTCTTGCACAGGTTGAAAAAGAAGATATGAAGGAAAAAATAAAAGACTCAAATTTCATTGCATTGTCTCTAGATGAAGTTACAGCAATTGATAATACTTCCTGGGTGTGCATGCATGTTTATACTGTAAACAATCTTTGTCGTCAACCATTTATACTATTTGTTGCTAAATTGAATTGTAGTGCGACAGCTGAAAATTTATATGAATTATTCAAGACTACTCTAATTGAATCTGGAGGTTTGGATAGCATGGAGATTTCCAAAAAGTTGGTGTGTGTTGGAGCAGATGGAGCTTCGGTTATGCAAGGTCATAAAGGTGGTCTTTGCAAAAAGATCAAGGATGATTTGGCACCCTACGCTATTCCCATTCATTGCATGGCCCATCGAATGAATCTAGCTTTTGGAATTGTTAGCAATTTTGGTTGTGTAAGTAAAGTGGAATCTCTAATCAAAGAGATTTACCAATACTTCTGTCGAAGTCCAAAACGAGTCCAGGAATTTCAACACTTTTCTCAAGGACTTACTGATGGGAAGAAGCTTCTTAAAGACAATGATACCAGATGGATCTCTTTGGATGGACCGGCACATCGAGTAATGTCTGAATACCCGTCATTGCTTGGACTAATCCACTCTGTGTGAGACAGATTCCCTCAGTTATATTCAAGCCTAACTAATGTTAAGGTACTCTTAACTTTAGCAGCTATTCTCCCCATGCTACAGGACATGAGAAATATTATAAAAAAGGTTCAACAAAGAGCTATGTACATTGCAGAATATAATAAGCTGCATAAAATGACATGTAGTAGCCTGGATACTCTATATCGATTACTACCATTAGATGAATCAAAGTTTGCAAAGTGGATAGAAATCACAGATTTGAACAATCCTGGGAACTTTTTACATATTGGTGCAAATGATGAGGTATATGCCAGGGTACGTGGATTTGACATACCAATGCAGTACTATGCCCGCGTCAACCCCGACGAAGCAGGAAGTGAAGTTGAATCAGAACCAGAGAAGGTACTTTCACGTGTTACAAGTGAAGACTTCAAGAAGATCAAAGACTCTGTGCTTGACTCTGTCAAGCGAGTTTGCTACAATCTTTCATCAGAAATCAGAGACAGATTCCCTCCAGAGGAACTGCTCGAAGCAATGTCAATTGTTTTTCCACAATAGTGGTCTCTAAACTATCCGACTGATTTTCGAAGAAGGATGATGACTCTAATTCAGCATTTTTGCAAACCTAAAGTAATCAATGGAATCACTATAAATGGAATTTTAGATGAATCTCGACTGAGAGATCAATCATATTCTTTTGCAAACATAATGAGGGAACAATATGCTGTTATGGAGAACCCAAATGAAGAGGGAGCGGTAACAAAGCTTTGGAAAAACCTTGGTGAGAGAAATCAGTTGAGAGAGGCAATACCAAAATATTTTAAGCTTACCAATTTATGTTTGACAATGATATTGGGTTCAGTGGAGGATGAGAGAGTTTTCAGTACTTTGGGCTTCCTGAAGTCAAAGGTTAGAAACAAATTAGACAAAAATTTGGATAATTGTCTGAGGCTCTATAATTCTAGGTATGAGGTAGAAAATTTCCCTTATGACAGGGTTGTCAGCATTTGGAGAAAACGATGTCAAAGAAGAGGGATTGCCAACATTTCAAACCCAAGTGGCAGTGGTAGTGGTGGTGGCAATGGTAGTGGTAGTGGTTCATATCCTGATATTGGAAGCAATGAAGATGATGTTGACTTTGGCATGCATAGTGAGTCTGACACTGACAGTGAATCTGAAGAAAACACAATGAACAATCAAATGTTGTATGCAATAAATGAGGAGGATTCTGATGATAGTGATGCTGAGCCGGTCCAGGCGGAATGGCAACTATAGCAGCTTCTCAACCTCAAGTTCTAACTTCTGTGAGTCAAGTAGTAGGCTAGAAGTAGTAGCTCTAATCTAAGACTCTATCTACTAATTTATTATGTTTGTAGAAGTCAATTTATAGCCTTCATTCACAGTTTCACTGTCCTTTTATAGATGCTTAAATGTTTTTTTTGAACATGTTGATAATACAAACTTACATGTTGAGATTTTCATTGATTGTATTTTTGTAACATGTTGAGATTTTCATTGATTCTAGTTTCTTTAAGAAATTGTAACATAATGCATTTAATAGAATAAGCTCTATTTAAAAAAAATTGTATTATAATTTATAATTATAAATCAGCCTGTAACATAATACATTTAACAATTGTCAATTACAAACAATTACAACCCTTTGCAAATGACTCAATGTCAAATTGAAATGACCCTGAATTCCCTTTTGCAGATATAAGGGAGCAACAATAGCTGTAGGTCGGTTTGTAATTGTATATATAATCAGATTATTACTACATAATACATTATGTGTGTACAATCACATTGCCAATTGTACAATTTTTTCTAGTAGGGAAATTTTTTCCATCTGCTGTGTAGTAATAGTATGCCAGTGCCTGGCTGCCCAACTATCCTGATATGCTGGGTCTTGATTCCTGTAACAATTAACATTAAACAAAGTTGAAATTAAATCCAAAATTTGAAATTAAAGAGAAACAAGTAACAAAATGATTATAGTACTATCACTTACTGAGTTGTTACTTCTTAGTGCTATCAGCTATGAGTCATGACTGCCAATGACAGCAACAGTAACAGCTTCAGTTTCAGAAGATGACCCAGCTTCTAAGAATTTCTTTAGGGCGCTCCATTCTGCATCATTTGGTGGCTCCATTTGTTTGAGGTTGTAGCTAAATAGTTGTAACCTAGTCAACAATAAATACTTCTGAGAGATATTTTTAAATGAATCGAGGAATTTATCTACAACTTCATTCATTGTTGACAGTGGTTTGATGCAACTTGCAATTCCTTCTGGAGTGGTATCCTCAAGCAAGTTGCCTAAATCATGATTCATGCTCTCCTGCAACCTTTTCATGTAATTTTCATTTCCAATGAATCTGGCATTTGAGTCAGCTGGATTTGGTAATACAGCATTCAGCAAGTTCAGTATGATGTTATTCATCTTCTTCAATTCTTTGGAAACAGATTTGAGAGCTTCACCCATTTCCGTTACTTGTTCACAATGGTGACCGACATCAATGGTCATTACAGAGGCATCCAAGCGGCTGTTTATTCCATGCTTTGCCAAATCCCTATCACTGGATATCTTTACTTTACTCAAATTTTCGGCCATTACATTCTCCATCTTTTTCTTCATTTGAGACATCTCTTTTTCACTCTTTTTATGTATTTCCTCTACTTGCCCTTGCAAATTAGTTTCTCTCTTCCTCTCATCCTCCAATTTCTTCTTCAAATCTTGGATTGTCTTTGCAGCAGTTACCTCTTTTTTCTTCTCATCCCCGAGTTCCCTTTTCAAATCATGGATTGCCTTTGCAGTGGACTCCTCCTTTTTCTTCGCATTGTCCAATTCCTTCTTCAAATCATGGAGTCTTTGAGTAGAGTCAGTAGACTCCTCTTTCTTCGTGTTCTCCAATTCCTTTCTCAAATCGAAGATTTTCTTTGTAGCTGACTCTTCTTTTTTCTTTGCATTCTCCAATTCCCTCCTCATTTGGTGGATTATGTTAGTGTTTGCAGTAGCACTAGACTCTGTTTTCTTCACATTCTCCAATTCCTTCTCCAAATTACTGATAGTTTTTGCAGTTGACTCCTCTTTTTGTTTCATGTTCTCCAATTGCTTATTCAAATTGTTGATTGTTTTTGCACTAGACTCCTCTTTTTTCTTCTCATTCCCCAATTCCTTTTGCAAATTAAAAATCATATTTTCCCTAGACATCGACTGTTTCTTTTCATTCTCCAATTCAGTCTTCAAAATATTATTTCCCTTGACAGCATAGTCCAGGTCAGTTTTCAATTTATTGTTGACCTGTGCACTACTCTCTACAGACTTGAACAACTGTGCACTAGAGACTTGTTCATCCTGAAGTCTTTTTTGGCACTCATCCAATTCTTTAGTCAATTTTTCCACTTGTTCATTCATCTTTTCTTGCTGGACAATTGCCTCTGTAGGAGAAGATTTCTTTATCCTATTTTGCAAATCTTTGAACCTATTGTCTGCTGCTTTCTCCTTCGCCTTCACATTATCAAGGTCTGCCTGTAACTTTTCTATTTGCTTTGTAAGCCTTTTGTTTTCCCTCTCCGCTTTCAGAAGTGTAGAGTAGACCATTTTGTTGCTCTCTTTAGATATATTGATTTTGTCAATATTTTTCACTTTTGACAAATCCATTTGAAGACTGGTAACTTGTATATCGTTAGGATTTATTACATTTTGTGGTGGAATATTATCTCTACCCAGGGGCATAATAGCCATGAAGTTCATCATTTCATTGTTTGGATCATATGTTGGAAATATTCTGTTAGTAGATCCCTGACATTCAGCAACTGCATCACTTTTCAAAGTCTTTAGAATTTGCCTATTTCGTTTGCTTGTCTGTTCAAACTTTGATGCAAATTCATTCAAACTAAAATCTGGGTTTGCTGACAGAATTGAGTGTTTGAAAGGTGAATTATCAGTTGTATCCTTTTGTGCTCCTCCAACTCTAGTTAAACTTACTCCAACTACAATTGTATTTTGAGGATTGCCAACAGACTGAAGATGGCCCATTCCAAATCCTGGCATTTTAGGACTATTTTCTGGGTTTTGTACAGAAGCTACTGGTGCATACATTGGTGAAGTAACCGCTGACATTGTTGGCAGTGTAATTGTCATAACTTTTTGCTTTTTTGCACAAGGTTCATCCATGCTAGTGCCAGTGCCAGTGCCAGTGGGATCAACTACAACTGGATTTGAAGATTTAACAAATAATGTTTTGGGATGACCTTCAGAAGCAGAGACATAATGTTTTTTTCCCTTTCTAGATGAATCATCTTCATTGTCAGAGAGTCCAATGATTGGTTTACATCCTCTTTTGGGTGGCTCTGGTACTGGAAGTGGATTCCAAATCCCTTCACCACTTGCACCAATGGGCCCTAGACCTGCATAACCCATTTTTTGTATCATAGTTGCCCCTCTACTATACATTTGTTTAATAGAATCACTCATTTGAAGTGTAACAATATCTCTGCCCCTGGTTGACCCGGAATCCTGAATACCTTGAATGTCAGCATCAGACTGGAGGTCCTTCTACCTTTCATTATCACCGTCACTGCCAAAATCATATAGTACAGTTGGATGCTCTTTATTCCAATAATTGCTGAAACTTTCATCCTCCTCAATTTCATCAAAAATAGCTAATGTCTTTGGTTCACCCAAATTTTACCTCATTTTCCAGAAATCAGTCATCTTGGTTTGACACCACATTTCAGCTTTGCATGCCTGTTTAATTTCTTTAGGCATAGACCTCGTAGAAGGTTGAGATGCTTTCTTGTAGAAATTTAAGTATGTCAAAGGCTCTGATTTGTGCAATGTCATAATTTGGGATGACAATTCTTGCATTGAAATATTATTCTCTGTTGCATGTTTCTCCATCTCTTTCTTAACCTCATCCCATGAATCCTTGTTTTTAAACTTTTCTATCAATGGCATCTCCTGATGTTGATATTTGCTCATAGAGTTCCCATTGGCAATAAGTCTCATTTGTATTATGTTTAGTGGATCATAATTCCAGTGACTGACAAAATCAAAGCCAAAAAAAGTTACCAATTCATTTGCCAGTTTGAAAGCCTTTCTCTCAAATGTGAGGCCTCCAATTGCGAAAGGCAAGGAAGGAAATATCATTTTCTTTTGTTGTCCACTGAAAAGTTCATCTGCGCTCTCCATCTGCCGTACATATTCCAGTGTAAAAACCCTTTCTGTAACATGCATTGGAAGTTTGCAGGGTTCAACCACTGAACCGTAAAACCTTAAGAGAGTGTACTCTTCCATAAAGAACCAGTCAGCCAATTGAATCTGACTTCCCAGTTGAATGCAATCTTTACAAGACACAGGAAATCTAGGCATCGAAGTGCCTATGATTTTTTGGTAAATAGGTGCCAAAAAGAAGTCTACAAAATGGTTGTAGTTTTTATTTGCAGCAGTCATCCTCATCTTATGTGTCCACTCATATACTGGACTTGGAGTCTCTGATTTCTTCTGGGTTCTCTCATCAAACTTATAGACCTCAATACCAAGCTTGTTGTTCTCTGTCTCAAATATTGGGTGATGCTTTGCTAAAAGAAGGTAGCACAAGTAACTTGTGAACCTAAATGTCTTGGTCTTGCCTGTAGTTGTACTTTGTTTAATCATCAGTAATTGTTGTTGCATAGATTCAACAATGTGCTGAACAAAATTATATCTTACATCTACCTGCTCAACTGACTGCCCTCGATAATGGATATTATAAATCATTTCAAGAACACTGGCCCCCACTTCCTTGTTACTGTCCAATCCCAGACAAAATGATAACAAAGAAATAGTATTCTGAACCCATGGCACAAACATATCATACTGATAAGGAGGCTTATGGTCTTTGTCCAGTGTAACACTAGTAGTGGACTCTGAGGGTATTAAACCCTTAATATATAATCTTGAAAACATCTTTCCAGCTTGTCATAAGCCTGAGCTAGTTTATCCAAGTCAATGCGCTCCTTAGAGCTTTTTGTTCTAAACCCTAACCCTAGGTCTAACAGAGTCAGAAATTCACTCTCAGTTATTGATAAAATTTCCTCCTGAGTGTTTTGGTTTACAATTGCCTTTCTATTTTCATCATAATTCTGAGCGCATAGCATTACAATTTCAGGGCAAGGGAATACTTCGGGTACAGTGAGGTTTGCTAATCTAGTAACCACAGCAGCTAGTTTATTTGTATATGCCCCAATACTGCTGTTATATTTGTAATAAATTCTCCCCTTCTGTGGATCTTTCCACTTACTAAACAATGAATGTCTAATTGCCATGATTTCAGAATCTCCATGGATAACAGGATCAAAAATATCATGACACTCATCGGTGAAACCTGGGGTTTGTAGCACTCGTCTGAGTTCTATAATGGTGTTCTTTTCCTTTATGGGTGCACTTGTTTGGGAGGTTTTTGACTTTGTTTTGCCCATCCCTGGCGCTACTAGTTATTAGACTTCAGGCCCTACTCAAAATAATTTTAAAGTGCAAACCTAAGACAATTAAAATCAAGATTTCTATTGCTGCAAATTGCAATGCAATTTTTTTGAAAAAAATTAAATACCTGGAATTGAGATTGGATAATTGGTGTTGTCAACTGATAACAAAGTTTCACAGTGTCACACTTTCAGACTTCAGTCTTCAGAAATCAGAACACAAAATGGAATTCTGCCAGTCTTTGAAAATTTAAAATTTGAAAACCCTATGGCTATCGTATCGGACTCTCGTAAATACTTGAAGTTTAATAGTTAAAATGAAAGTAATAAGTAATTAATGGTTTTAACTTTAATGTACAATGTACATCTAACAGTAATAAATTGTCAAGACTCAATAATGTACATAAGTTACACGTGTCACGATTCCAGATGAATATTGGCAGATGGGAAAGCATTCCCCAAATCAGCCCGAAATTCATCTTGGGCCGTCGATCTATAGACTATCAAATGTTTATTAAATTTATTATTATTATTATTATATTTTATTATTTAATATTATAAATAATATTAAATAATATAATATAATAATAATAATCATAACCTATATGGGAAAAGATTCCCCAAATCGGCCCGAAATTCATCCCGGGCCGTCGATGACTCAAACTCGATAGTCGATGGTCATTATTATTATTATTATTAATTATTATTATATTATATAAATATTATATGGTTATAATTATATTATATTATATGGTTATGATTATATCAATGTATCATATGGTTGTAATTATATTATATTATATTATAGTATAAATAATTATATCATATGTTCTATTATTTTTAATTAAATTATTAAATTATTATTGTTTTTAAATATTTTTAATTTTTTTTAATGTAACTGCATTGGTTTATATTTTATATTTTAATAATGTATTTTTTATAAATTATAATATGTTTTTTGGCATTCAATTAAAAATAATATTACTTATATTATGTAATCATTTAAGATTTATTATTATTATAAAAATAATATTCCGGATGAATCTGGGCAGATGGGAAAAGATTCCCCAAATCGGCCCGAAATTCATCCCGGGCCATCGATCTATCAGTCTTCAGATTGTATTATATTATATTATATTATATGGTTAAATTATATTATATTATATTATAATTATATTATATTATATTATATTGTTATGATTATTATTATTATTATTATTTATTATATCATATTGTTATGAATATAATTATATTATATTATATGGTTATGATTATATCGTATGGTTGTAATTATATTATATTATATTATATTATAGTATAAATAATTATATTATATATATATGATATGGTTATAATTACAATTTAAAAATATAATTGCAAATGCTCTATTTTTATTCATATTTATTATTTAGTTTCAAAATTAAAATATAATATAGTTATAATATCTATAAATTATTAAAATTTAACATATATTGAAAATTGTGATACTTGTTTATAAACTATTCTTCATCATTTAAAAGATTTTATAATGAAAAAAAAGTTAGGAATAGGTGACAAGATAGGTATGAAATAAAAATTTGACACATGGATTATCAAAATTATATTTAACTTTGTTAAGCTTATAATCTATTAATCTTTAGTTTTCCTTGAAGCTCCATTTGTTAACTTTTAACCAATCAAATTAAAGGAAAATAGTTAATTATTAACAGTTCACTATTTTTAACTAAGTCGCAGACTAACAGTAACATTTCAAGTTTCAACAGTGCATAATTTGAGAAACAACTTAACAAGATGCCAAAAACAACCTTACAAAGTCGTAGATTAAGAAGAACAACGATTTGAGATTAAACAATTTTTCAGTTTACCAATAAATGTGCAAATTTCGCTTTCAGATTAAACAATTTTTCAGTTTACCACTGAAGATTAGCCAAGACCATTATTATTCATTTTCCTACAAAACAAGTAATTCGCCTCTGAAATTATTAATTCATTTTTGGCAAGGGAAAAAATAGCCATCATTTATATATCCGTCAGTGAAAAAAAACATTAATTTGCCACATTTAAAATGATTTTTGCTAGGGCAAGAAAAAAATCGCCAACATATAATATTTTATTTCCCTATATGGAACAAAAAAATCGCCCTCGATATTAAAATTTTCCTGCCCACAAGATGTTGGATTCGCCAGCATTTTAGGCTTTTTTTTCGGGAGGGGTTTCTTAAAGTTATCCCTAGTCGTAGATTAAGAAGAACAACGATTTGAGATTAAACAATTTTTTAGTTTACCAATAAATGTGCAAATTTTTCTTTCAGATTAAACAATTTTTCAGTTTACCACTGAAGATTAGCCAAGACCATTATTATTCATTTTCCTACAAAACAAGTAATTCGCCTCTGAAATTATTAATTCATTTTTGGCAAGGGAAAAAATAGCCATCATTTATATATCCGTCAGTGAAAAAAAACATTAATTCGCCACATTTAAAATGATTTTTGCTAGGGCAAGAAAAAAATCACCAACATATAATATTTTATTTCCCTATATGGAACAAAAAAATCGCCCTCGATATTAAAATTTTCCTGCCCACAAGATGTTGGATTCGCCAGCATTTTAGGCTTTTTTTTCGGGAGGGGTTTCTTAAAGTTATCCCTGACAAAGTGTTTCAAATTCCAGAATTTGAAAAGACTGAAGATAGGTGTTTTGACATCACAATAAGGAGGAACTGATAAGACTTTGTTCTTTCATCTGATTTGGCTTGAGAAGGTCTGCAAATCACAACTGGCAAAAAAAACCCTGCAAAAATGTTCAAATTTGGGCCCCAATGATTACCAGCTCTTCGTTTAAAACATGGCCATTGATCACATTCTTCCTGGAAAATCGGATGATCTAGATCATCCCCAAAATAGTCACTAGCCCCTATGAAAGGTCAAAGTCCACATCACCAGTCAAAAGCCAATCGAAAGTGAGCATACCAACATGTCAGCACATTTAGACCCACCTCGAGCCTTACTGCAAACTTAACTCTAAGTTAACCCTGGGTTCATCTCCTCTTAGTCACCGAGTCACATGATCCTTTCCTTAACCCTAGTTTTATCTAGCGAATATGTGAAATCCCTTAACTACATAGCCGCACATCCACTTTACCAACCCTAGGCCCACCTTGACTGAGATTTAGATCTAACAGCAGGCGCAAAATCTCATGGGGTTGAAAGATCCCATGAGATCTCACGACCACTATAGATCTCCTAACCACCGCCACCTCACTGAAAGTTCAAGCCCCACTACCAAATGTATTACCCCGCCGGCCAATGAAAACCAGACTAGTCACTGCCCAAGGACCCACCACCGGAACACATGGTGAGATCCTGCATGATTGCAATGAATCTTCCACGGCTTAGCGACAAAGCAGGAACCACCGATTTGAAATCTCCATCCTCACATTGATATTGAATACTTTAATAATAAATGATGCTCTTTTTAACCCAAGCTTGATGACAATACTCTCTCTCGAGCCCACCACCATGTGTCTTCATCTTGCATGATCGCATGGCAATATTTTAATCCATGTGATCATGCAACCGCTTTATCATTGGTGTATCTGCGCTATTAGAGTACGTGGGTCCCACTGGCAGCTTCTCATCAGGTGGACAAACTTTCCTTGGCCCCACCTGACACATGGAAGAATCTCACAAATTCACATAAACATTTGGTAGGGGTCACGATCTTGCGAGGACCGTCAGATGCACTCCTTTATTCTACCATAGGTAAGTCTGTTGACTTGGGTCCCACCTGGTCTTCCATTGTCGCATTTGTTTATTCTCATCGCCGATTTATGTTGTCGCATGATCGCATGGTATTATTTTAATTCATGCGACCGCTCTATAATTGGTGCACATGGAAGGATCTTGCTTTGCCGTGAAGACTCTTTGACACCATAGAGGGATAGCCGGAACCGTAGATATATAATTGACATTTTACAATGACTACAGACCCATCAACTCCATTTCGCATGATTGCATGGTATTATTTTACCTCTTGCGATCATGCAACCACTGCATCATTTCTGAGTCTATCTCCTTCATGAGTAATAGTTTTATCTTTTGTTCTACTTGCATTAAATTATTCCTCTATTTCCATATGATAGCAATCTTTAGTTGAGTCCTCTGTTCTGAATCCTCTTCACCCTGTCTTTAATTCTATTTGTCCACATCCGATTACAGTCATCACCCATATGCTCATTATTTTGATGGGAATCAACTCCATCTTTTGGCCATCTTAACCAATCATTGAGTCATTCATGACTACATAAAACTATTCCTTGATCCCATTATGATTTGATACCGATTCACTGCTATTTTCTCTGTAATCACTGAAAAGTTAAGAGCATTATAATAGTTTGGAATATTGATCAGTAGAGACCACTTATACAAACAAATGAATTCTTTGCATACTGTCATATGAGATGATCCTGGTTGAATAGTCATTACTAGTTCTGTTAATGCATCATCCAAATGAAGAACCCTTTTCTGATTCCTTATGAGTGTCCGAGAATCATGGTCTCCAATTGCCATTCTGTCTGAGAAAGATCACCAATAAGGGCACATTATCCTTGCCAGGTTGGGAGCTATCACCTACCCATCATGACAAGACTTCGAAACAACCCACCCAGCTTAGGGAAGAGAGGGAAAAAGTAGGGAAACCCAACAAAGATAGCCTACCTATGAAGGACCTAGACCTAGACACAAGTGAGACCAGACATAACAATGGCTTTAAAATCTTTCACTTTTAACAACATAGTTATAGGGTGAAAAGTGAGGCAACATATACTTCTTTCAGATCTCCATTCAAGAATGTTGACTTGACATCCATCTAATATACTTTGAAGTTTTTGACTGTAGCATAAGCTAGAAACAACTTAATAGCTTCTAATCTACTCACAATTGCAAATGTGTTTGAATAATCATTGCCTTCTCTTTGCGCATAACCTTTACATACTAACCTTGCTTTGTTTCTTACTATTGTACCATCTCCATTCATCTTATTTCTGAATATCCACTTAGTACCAATCACATTCTTATCACTAGGTCTTGGGACCAGTTCTCAAGTGTCATTCTTAATGATCTGATCAAGTTCTTCTTTCATAGCATCGTGCCAATCTGAATCTTTACATGCATCATCAACACTTAAGGGTTCAATTTGAGATAATAAACATACCACATCATTGCCAACTGAGTTATTTTCTTGTGATCTTGTCAAGACTTTGGTGCTCTGATCTCCAATGATGTCCTTCTTGGAATGATTTCTAGATGTAAACTTTGGAACCTTAGCTATTTCTAACTCATCAGCCTTAGGATTCTCTTCCTCACTTGTCTCAGGGTCATTGAACAACACATCAATGCTACCAAACATTTCCTTAATAACTGCCTCACTAGTGGAGGGTCTAGGTTCTTCTTCAATCATGGGTGAGTAATCATGATATCTTTCTTAAATCATAAACTTTTCACCAATCTTTACATGAGCACTTTCAATGATCTTTTTCAATCTTAAATTGAAACATCTATAAGCTTTACTTTTAGTAGAGTAACCAACAAAAATAACTTCATCACTTCTTGCATCAAACTTGCCTATTTCTTCATCCCTCTTAATGTAGCACTTGCTTCCAAAGATTCTAAAGTATTTTACTATGGGAACATTACCAAACCATAGCTCATAAGGTGTTTTGTCAGCGCCTAGCCTTAATTGAATTCTATTGATTGTATAGATTGTTGTATTGACCGCATCTCTCCAATAGGTGTGTGCAACTTTTCCTTCTATCATAATGGTGCGCGCTGTATCAAGAATGATCCTATTCCTTCTCTCTACAATTCCATTCTACTGAGGTGTTCTAGGTGCACTTAACTATCTCTTTATGCCATGTTCTTTGTAGTACTCATAGAATCTATCAGAGGTGAATTCTCCTCCTCTATCCGATCTCAAATATTTTATCTTTAATCCAGATTCATTCTCAACCTTAGCTTTGAATATTTTGAACTTCTCAAAAGCTTCTGACTTATCTTTTAAGAACACAACCCACATCATCCTAGTGTAATCATCAACAAACAAAATAAAATACCTTTCACCATAGTATGATCTTGTTTGAGTTGGTCCACATAGGTCTGTATGAATCAGATCCAACTTGTTCTCTGCTGAATTCTTTTTGCTCCTGAATGAATTTCTCACATGCTTCCCCATCACACATTCCCTGCATATAGTATCAACTAGCTTTGCTATGTTAGGTAGATCTCTTAGTGCTTTAACATTGTTTATCTTTACTATGTTATGAAAATTGATATGACATAGTCTTTTATGCCACAACCAACTGTCATCAACTTTAGCAACAAAACAACTTGCTTCTAAATTGAGTTGAAAAATGTTACCTCTTGTCTTTGTGCCTGATGCAATCATAATACCATCTTTGTTGTTAATGATGCATTTGTCATCTTTGAACTCCAACTAATAGCCTTTACCAAGTAACTGTCCAACATTGAGAAGGTTGTGTTTCAAACCATCAACATAAAGAACATCATCAGTATTGTTCTTTCCATCCAAAGTGATGGCTCCTCTACCAACTATAGGTTTAGGAGTGTTGTCTCCAAATATGACCATACATCCATTGTATTTGTCCAAATGAACAAACCTGCCTTTATCATCTATCATGTGATGTGAACAACCACTATCTATAATCCAATCTATCCTTATGTCTGCTTGGGAAATCAATGCTAGCTCTTGATTTACTTTCTCATCTTTAGGAACTGACTTAATATTTTTTTTTTCTACAATAGAAATGAATCCAATTTCTTCAGCACCTGATTCATCATCTGAAACTACATCTCCAGCAAAGTAACATTCCTTAGAGTACTTAGGCTTGTAATCCTTTTTGAACTTTCTAACTCTAGTAGGACACTTTGATGCAAAGTGACCTATCTTATTACATGAAAAGCACTTGAAAGGAAATTGACCTTCATATTTTCCTTTTCCTTTCTTTTCTCTTTTAGCAACCATAGTAATAAAATCATGTAAAGTTCTTTCTTCATCATCATCATCAAAATTACCAGAAGTGTTTGCAAATTTCTTACCATGAACTATTGCTTTGAAGGCTATCTCACTTTTAGGTTATGTCTTCAATCTTGAAATCTCAAAAGATGAGATTTTGCTGATCAAGGTCTCTCTCTTAAAATTAGATGTAAGTTGCATGGTCTCATCAAGGATATTGATCTTGCTTTCATATTTTGGAGTGAGAGTAGTCATCAACTTGTCCATAATATGTTCTTCTGAGATCTCTCCACCATTGTTCCTGATTCCAGCAACTGCTTCATTGACCCTTTGATTATAAGCTATGATGTTTTCTTTAGGCAACATCTCTAATGCATTGAATATTTTCTTCCATGTCTTTCTGCATGCATCCTTTGCTTGCTTGTCTCCTTCAAATATGTCTGCAAGGTACTTCCATATCTTGTCGGCGGTGTCTACCTTCTTTATCTCTGACAAATCACTATCAGATAGTGCATTGATAAGGGCTTCTTTAGCTATAGCATTATGATGGAATAATTCCTTTTCAGTGACAGTAGCATCATCCTATTCAAGGTCTTCTAAGTAGGAGTCTTGCTTGCTTTGATAGTTACATTGAAAACTTCATAAGCAATACATTGCAAATGGGTCATCATCTTGTTCTTCCAATCAAGATAATTCTCTCCATCAAACTTAGGACTCTCTTTCTTGAAGTATGCCATCTGATCAACCTCAAGATATTAAACTTATCTCTGAAGCACTTGGCTTTGATACCAATTGTTAGGAATAGTCCCAAGAGATAACTGAGGAGGGGGGAGTGAATCAGTTATCTACAAGTTTCAATTCTTTATCCAATTAAGTATACTTAAACATAAAGCATAAACACAATGAAAGAACACATGAACACAACACCAATATTTTGGTTATGTGGAAACCCAAATAGGTAAAAACCCCAGTGGGACTTGATACCCACTAATATTCTGTACTAGTGTATAATGATCCTTGCTAGAAGATCCTTTACCTTGTTAGGAGTAGCTTTACAATATATTAAGTACAATAGACCTGGTTAAGGGTCAGACCCTATTAGGAGTCTTTTAAAATTGTCCCTGTTAGGGGAGAGGATGTACTATCTGAGAGCTCACTGCTTAAAGGGGCGAAGGCTACAACCTTCTGAATAACAGATACACACTATATCTAGATCTTGGTGAACTGCACTTTGACCTATTGTCTAGATCAGTTCCAATGAATAGAACACATACTCTACTTGGTCACATAGACCTTCTTCTGATGGTTCCACACTTCACACACTCTTCTATGCTCTGCTTAATCAACCATGAACCACACTCAAGCAATCACAAATGACTACCTATAAATATCTTTCCTCCAAATGATATAATCAAGTTGTCCTATTAGAACCACCTTGAAATCATATTAGAGAAACCATAATAAACTCCAACAAACATTCTATCAACTCTGCTATGGGTGCAACACATTCTGGGACTTGTTTATATAATATAATTGTAGATGTAGGCTACACACTGTTGGCTCTACCAAAATAACTCTAACTTTCTCCTCAAGCTGAATTAACTCATGCACTCTTAACCAAACATCAACATCTCATATCTAAGCTTAATTTTAAGGGCACATACCCTCAAGATAGGCGCAACTCAAGAACCAATAAAATCTTTGTTGGCTCTTCACAGGAAACTGCTACTGGTGAATAGCGACTGCATAACTTCACTTGCGTTCATCATTAGACTATGCATCCATGAACTTAAAATCACTAACATGTCCACAACATGAATCCAAGGGTGCATGCCCATAGGATATATGTACGGACAACCATACACATAACACTGTCTGTTACTTTGTCAGGAACATTGTTGCTGCTATATAACTGTCTATACTCACATTCAACCTCTGTGCCCATGATATCATGTTGATATCATGTCCATGCATCATATACTGAAGGCTTACTACATAAGACTTCCACACATGCTACTTTCCATATGTTGTCATCAATGACAAACATATAGTCAGTACTAGCCTGCTGGCAAATCTCCAACATAGACTTCAAAGTAGAGACACTTGTGGCCAAAGAAGAAGAGACCGAGATTGCTAAATTTCAACAGATGGCCCAAGACATGTAGGACCAAATCAGCCAACTTGTGAAGGATATGGATAAACTAGCACAACAGTTCACACTGGAAAACATTTTTCCTTTCCCCTTTGATAAGAGTCTTTGCATGCCTCCTTTTCCCAAAGGTGTAGAGCTCCCCAAATATGAAAAATAATTGGGTACTACTGATCCCCTAGATCACTTGAGAGATTTTAGCGCTCTATCTATGGAGTTTATGCATGACCAAACTTACCTTATGCATCTCTTTCCACATAGCTTGGGTGGGTCTTCTATCGAGTGGTTCTCTCAACTCCCCCTGGCATCAAGACTTTTGATGAGATTGCCAATTTGTTTCTCCAACATTATTCACACAATATCCAACATCTGGTTAATATCTGAGATCTTTGCAACCTAAAAAAATGACAAGCGGAACCTTTCTTATCATTTCTCCAAAGATGGAGACAACTTTGTATGAAATATGCTCGCAAACCACCTGAGTCCAAAAAAATTGACATCTTCTTAGACAACCTCATCCCTGATTTTGGGTATCAAGTACAGCTACAAGGTCCCCTAACTTTTGATAGTATGATTAAGAAAGTTGTGAGGATAGAAGCCTTTATGGTCAAGAAAGGGGAGTTGACTTTGAACAAGGATAACAAACAGGGGTCTTCCTCCTTGAACAAAGAAAAAGGTAAGTTTGTCAACAAAAATAGAGATGTTGTAAATGATGGAGTTGTTGACAATGTGACCCCAAAACCTTCAAAGTTTGTTTTCAACCTTACCTGTGGTTTATTGGTGGCCAAAGCTATTGAAAAGTATATGACAGACAACCAACAACCTTCAAGATTTTCCAGAAACAAACCTTGGGCCTCTCGACCCAAGCATGAGTTTACTTCCTTAGGAGAACCCCTTGACATAGTTTACAATACTCTTGTGAAAAACTAGATACTCTCTCCTTTGGAAAAATTGCATCCTTACGATCCACAACCATGAATTTCTTGGTGGAACGAAACCACATACTATGACTACCATCAAAATAAGGGTCATAAGACTTCCAGCTACATTCAACTTCATCATAAGATCAAAGATTTCATCAACAATAGCAATATTTTTGTGAGTGGTCATAACAAGAACTCAAATCATCAAGCATTCAAAGATCCCTTTCCTCCTCACGAGAAGGGAAAATATTCTAAGACTAAGAATGTCAATGCTAAAGTCAATTACACATACAACACCAATGACAATGTCATTAATATGATTGAAGCTGTTGAGGTTGAATACTGTGATGTGATCACCATCAAAGGGAGCAAGGATGCTCCTAGACCTAAGATTTCATTTGTCCTGCGAGAACCCGAGTCTCATTCTTCTGAACCAAAACACTCTTAGGACTATGTGAATGTTGTTACCCGATCGCGTGGGAGGGTCATTTTAAAGGGTCCTGACCCTCCTACATCTGCGTCAAAGAAACCTATGGATAAAATTATTGTTGGCCCTACCAACAAGACTATGAAATTCATCCCTACACCTAGTACTACTAATTATAGCATCTTAGACCAGTTGCAACGTACCAACGCTCAGATCACTATCTTTCAGTTGTTGAAGATCTCACCTAATCATAGGCAGATTCTGGATAAAGCCCTCATTGAGGAAAATGTCCCAAGAGATCTTGATCTCGATCAGTTTCAATCCATGGTGGGTCACTTGACCTCACCCCATTATCTATCCTTCTTTGAAGAAGATGACCATTCACTGAGCCATTTGCACAATGCCCCTCTACACATTGAAGTCATGATAGCCCCAAAGCATGTCTTCCACATCCTCATTGACAATGGTGTTGGCCTTAATATTTGCTCTACTAACCTGCTCACCCAATTAGGCTATGATGAAGATTGCATAGATACCCACAAGAAAATCACCATCAAAGCATATGATGAAGAAGAACACAAATCCAAGGGTCTAGTTGTGTTGCCAATCTGATTTGGGCCTATTGAGAGAGATGTCATTTATCAAGTTCTAGACATTCCTCTTGCATACAACATACTATTGGGAAGACCGTGGATCCATCAAATGCAGGTGGTTCCATCTACATATCATCAATGTATCAAGTTTCCATTCCACAAATTAGAAGTAACAATACCTGCCAACATGGGCTATTCTTGCAATACACTCACTTAATCTACTGATAGTTTTGTCCCAACTAATAGAGAGTCTACTTAATTCTACGATGCCAAACTCAAAGAAATGGAATAGACTCTAAAGCTTAAAGATACAGGCATGGGGGGTATCAAATTGAACCTATGTTATCATTAGTAGCTCTTCCCCCATCTCCATGTTCTTATGGGAGACCTTCTGAGAGCAATAAACCTTCTAATGACTCTCCTCAAATAGGCTATGATGGTGCCTTTGTACGGGCCACAATGCTATTAGAAGATGAGGATGAGGACATGACTATTACAGCTTGGATTTATAAAGGAAAGGATACATCTAAAACAATCACTCCAACTCAAGACTTAGAACAAGAACCATACAGTGAAGCCTTCAAAATCATGAAGCACTTTAGATATAAAGGGAGTGGTCCTATAGGGGTGAATGACAAAGGTTTGTTGGAACCAATTGAGGCTATAGGTCACCGAACTAAGGATGGTACTAGCTTAGGTTTCAAGAAGATCCTATTTCATTTAGGGATAAACAAATTTTTACCAGAACCAGAATCCTAGCCAGAACCTAAAGACACTACCATAGTTGCAAATCCAAAGCACAACTTCGACAAGGATACTTTTCCTTGTCCTATTCCTCCAGATCTTGCTACGTTCTTTATAGAACCAGATGATCCTATTATACCTGTCAATCAGGTAGAAGTTGAAAGTGATTCTAATGACACCACTTCAATTACTCCATTTACATATGAGAAGTTGAGAGAAATACAAACTGTTCATCCTGACTATCAATGGGAATTGTACATGTCATCTTCTTTCAAAGAGCAGTTCAAACAAGAACAAACTCTCAATGCTGTAAAAGATGAACATGAGTCAAATGGTACAACAAGTTTTGATGGAATTCCTATATCAAGCATCACCGACTCACATGAGTATGAGTTTGATCATCTGTCCAATGCAACCTTTGACAAGGATGTAGACATGGTGCATACATTTGAAAACCCTCTCGAAGTAGGTGAAGGGTCTAGTGTTAGAATGCATGAGTTAGATGCCATCGGTGTTGACTTGTCCTCTACTATGGACATGAGGTCTCAAAGGGATTCGAACACACCTCTGGATGAGATTGCTTTAGGTCTCAAATTGCTCATCTGCACTTTTGATGACTATACCATGAATGCACTTGAACCTACCACTTCCCTCTCACTCCACCATCCCAAGCTAATAAACTGGGACTCCTCCTCCTCATCCAATGAAGTCCTCACATTCCAAAATGATTATGCTCTTGCCTATTACCTCAATATTGTCAAACCTGTAATGTCCTCCACTAGTGAAGATAGTGTTAGCATGACTGAGGCTGACAACAAGTATCTCAGTCATAAAATAAAATGAAAATAGAATAGGTTCTCTGATGGTGAAAACCACATTGTGGAAATGTCAGAGCCACAAAAAGTAAAAATAAAAGATGTATTCAAGGGTGAGAACCTCTCTAAGGCACCCAAGGATGGGATACTTGATACACTTCCAAGCCATTTTCAAGAAAGATCATCAATACTGATTGATCCAACCCAACCTATAAATTTGGGTATGGAAGCTGCACCTCAAATCATTCATTTGGCATAGTCACTATCTGCAAAAGAGAAAGAAGAATTCACCAGTTTCTTTCAAAGAAAGAAAGTCAATTTTGCATAGACCTATTTTGATATGCCTGGATTAGATCCTAATCTAATCATGCATCACCTGTCTATTGCACCAAGCATCAAACATGTTAAACAAAATCTTTGAAAGATGCATCCACATATGGCACTCTTAGTCAAGGCTAAGTTAGAAAAACTTCTCAAGGCTGGTTTCATCAGAGCCATTGACTATGCGGAATGGATTTCCAACATTGTTCCAATGTCTAAGCATGATAAATCCATCTGGGTCTGCACACATTTCTAGGACCTAAATAAAGCATGTCCTAAAGATGACTTTCCATTACCCAATATTGACATGATAATGGATATGATGGTAGGCTATGAAATGTACTCTCTAATGGATGGTTTTTCTAGTTACAATCAGATAAAGATTGCGCCAAAAGATCAAGAGAAGACTTCCTTCACATGTGCTTGGGGAAATTTTTGTTGGAATGTCATGCCCTTCGGACTTAAAAATGTTGGAGTAACATATCAAAGACCTGTCACTACCATTTTTCATGACATGATGCACAAAACAATGGAAGACTATGTGGATGACACTTTGGCTAAAAGCATGCAACGAAAAACACATCTTGAAGATCTAGGTCATATTCTGGATTGAATGGAACAATTCAGTGTCAAACTCAACCCAAAAAAGTGTGCATTTGGTGTTACTTCTAGAAAACTATTGGGTTACATCATTTTAGAAAAAGGCGTAGAAGTCAATCCAGAAAAAGTTCAAGCTATCATGGAAATGCCTCCACCAAAGAACATCAGTCATATGAGAGGACTTCAAGGTAGACTACAATCCATTCAGTGCTTCATTATACAACTAGTCGATAAGTCACAACCATTCACCAAGACTTTACATAAAGGTGTGACTTATGAATGGAATGAAGAATGTGACAAAGAGCTCACCCAGATCAAACATTATCTTGCAAATCCACTGATACTGATGCCTCCTATTCATGGTAAGTCATTCATACTTTACATCTCAGCTATAGATACATCTTTGGGTGCTTTGTTGGCTCAAGAGGATCAGAACAATAAAGAAAGAACCATTTATTACATCATTAGAACATTGGTCTCTTATGAAATGAACTATTCTATTATTGAAAAAGCTTGCCTAGCAGTGGTGTTTTCTTCACAAAAAATGTGGCACTACATGCTTGCTAACACCATGCATCTCATCGCTAAGATTGATCCATTAAAATATCTACTCAACAAAGATACCCTCACAGGTAGACTGGAAAAATGGGTCATGATACTTAGTGAGTTTGACATTGAGTATGTAGAGAGAAAGGCTATCAAAGGACAAGAAATTGTAGATCAGTTGGCAGAAGCTCCTCTCAAGGATCATCAACCATTGAACATTGAATTTCCAGATGAGTCCATCATGCTTCTCACACATCAAGCATGGAACATCTTCTTTGATGGATCATTCACCCAGTAGGGGTTAGGTGCTGAAATACTATTCATCATCACACCACAAAGATATTCTTTTCCCAAAGTATACAAAATGTTGTTTCCTTGCACAAACAACATCGTCGAATATGAAGCTCTCATCAATGACATGAAGATAGTTATTGAATGACATATGGATGAACTTAAAGTCTTTGGAGACTCCCAATTGGTTATCAATCATGTTAATGAAATCTATCAAACAAAGGATGATAAGCTGGTGCCTTATAAATGGATGGTTGATGATCTAAAAAAGTACTTTGCACACATCAATTTCCAGTAGATTCCAAGAGCAGATAATAAAGCATCCAATGCCATGGCTACCCTTGCCTCTAAGCGCATGTTAGCTGAGGTACATGAAGGTATC
Organism: Chamaecyparis obtusa; assembly: GCA_027943335.1. Taxonomy (NCBI): domain Eukaryota; kingdom Viridiplantae; phylum Streptophyta; class Pinopsida; order Cupressales; family Cupressaceae; genus Chamaecyparis; species Chamaecyparis obtusa. Next base: position 1,273,153 of record BSBK01005180.1, read on the forward strand.
TATGGGTCTCATTTGAGGGGTCTGACATTGGCTCATAAACTTATTAGAGCTAGTTACTATTGGCCAGATATGGAGAAAGAAGCTACACAATATGCCAAGGCTTGTAAGAAATGTCAATTTCATGGAAATCTGATTCACGCTCCCACCAAGGAGCTCATTCCCTTCATCAATTTCTGGTCATTTCAGCAATAGGCCTTTGATTTGGTGGGTCAGATCCATCCTTCTTCCTCAAAAGGGCACAAGTTCATCATCACCGCTACATATTATTTTACTAAGTGGGTCGAGATAGTCCCTCTAACCATAGCTGGTGGCAAGTCTGTAGCTATGTCTATACTAAATTACATCATGTGTAGATATGGTGTACCCCTGTCAATAATCACTGACAATGGGGGGTAGTTCAAGAACAAGGACCTAAAGGAATTATGCACCAAGTTAAAAATCATTCAATATTGGTCTTCCATCTATTATCCCCAAGATAATGGACAAGTGGAAGCATCAAATAAGACAATTCTCAAGCTCTTGCATTGCACAGTTCATAAATCTAGACGAGACTGGTATCTCTAGATTAATCTAGCTCTATGGGCTTAACACATAAGTATAAGAACACCAACAAGGGAAATGCCCTTTTCTTTGGTTTATGGGGTGGATGTTGTGCTACCTATTGAGGTCAACATTCCTACTTTGTGAGTCTCTCTAAGGGGCCTCATTACTAATGAAGAAACTAGAATATATAGGCTACAAGAGCTAGAATTATTGGATGAACATTGACAAGTGGCATTCAATCACCTGTGAGCATATCAAAAGAGGATGTCCAAGAGCTATAATAAGAAAGTCAGACTAAGGGAATTCCAAGTGAGTGATCTCATCTTGAGAGAGAACTCCAAGAATCAACAGTAGCAGATCCAGAAGGGAAAGTTTGAACCAAATTGGCTTGGTCTATATATTATCACTATAGCATTTGGGTCTGGTGCCTATCAACTCTCTACTATAGAAGGAGAACAGCTCAAAGATTTGATCAATGCTTTGCACCTGAAATGATTCTATAGCTGAGACACCTTCAAAATGCTCTTGTATATACATATTTTTAAAAAAAACCTAAAAATTGCAAAATGTCCTAAAAATGATCATCTTAGTGAAAACCTAGAAAAAAAGAGCTTTGATGTATCTATTATCCTAGTGAAAACTTGGTAAACAGGCACCTTGATAATAACAAAAAAAAATAAAAAATACTAAAAATAAAAAAATATGAAAAAGAAAAAATGTGTCATTAATGAAAACATGGTAAACAGGTGTCATGGTAACAAAAATAGAATCTCTGCCAAGATGGTGAAAACCTGGTAAACAGGCATGTCTTGTTCCTTGAAGCTATGCCTATGTCAGCACCACTTGGCTCTGTGCAACTACTCCTTTCTTTTTTGCTTTAGTTTTTTTTCGTGTCTTTCCTACTTTAGTTTGCTTTCCCATTTCCTACTTTAGTTTGCTAGCTCATGCACTCACTCTTAGTTGTCTTTCAGATTTTTCTCGACTCTACATGGATTGAAACTGGTCACACTTGGGGGCATCTTTCTGGTCTAGGGGGCATTTTCCTATCACTTTCAAAGGAGCTCCTTTGCATCAGTCACTAGTGGTTCTCACTGCATCTGCCTGCAGATGCCTAGCTCTCAGATCTCTCTCCTTGAGATGATCTCTCGTACATCAATCACGAGTGGTTCTCACTACATCTATCTATTGATGTTTCATTCACTCTTAGATCTCTCTTTTTGAGAATCTCTTGTATCAGTCACCAGTGGTTCCCACTGCATCTACCTGCTAATACTTTGTTAGCACTCCAATTTCTCCTTGAGACAATTTCTCATGTCAGTCACCAGTGATCCTCACTACATCCACCTACTTTCATCATCCTGTTGAGACTTCTCATGTTGTATACTTCCAATCTGACATCAATCCACTTAAACACAAACTAAAAGTAGATTTGTAACTCTGTGAGACATGCTGATCTTTTCTTTTGTGTGCTTATTCTTTTTCTTTATCATTCCTTCCTGAGCAATTCCAAGATGTCTATCTTGACCATGAGAAGTGAAGACTAGGGGCATGATCTTTTCTTTGCTTCCTATTTTCTAGTTTAGTTCCAATGATCCAATGAATCTATATAAGAGGGGTGTCCACTATCAGAGCCTTCATCTCATGTTGGATGTCCATGTGTACCTTGACTCCTTTTATATGGAAACTTTGGTGAGGTTGGTTCTTTTCCTTGTTTGTTTGAGTGAATTATTTTTTCTATAAGTGAAATTGCAAACACTCATCCTATAAAGTGAATGTAAGGGTCACTACGATCACCTTGGGTATGCTTATCATTCACTTAGAAAAAGGAGGAACTCTCATGTGCCTGGTGTGTTTGTACACAAGGAACATTCAGGTCATTCTAGCAACTATGCTTTGATGCTTATGTTAACTTGCTAAATCAAAAGGAATAGGTGTTCAGGTCATTCTGGCTTCTTGTGCCTTAATGCTTACACCTCATTCTAACAAATCTAAGACTAATGTCATATTCATATTATTATGATTGCAATGTTAGTGAGGATTTTATGACATCCTACCATCATCTAATACTAAAAACTATATGATGATAATTATCCAATGGGTCCAACAACCAAGTCCTAGGGATTGCATTTAGCTTAGGCTTGCATTTTCATTCTAGACTTTCATAGCGACCATGTTTTGATGCTCACTTCATTGTTCTCTTCTAGATTTCTTCACCAAGGGTTCTCATCTTACGTCCGGGGTTCATCTTGACTGTACAAGTGTCTGATCCTCGCTCTTGATCTTCAAATACTCTTTTGGTCAGTGCCTGTCATATGTTGCAACATCCTGCATGAGATGATTAGTACCATATACATTGCATTTCCATTGCATTCATAAAGTGCATTACCATAACTCATTTTCATACATTTACATCTACATATCCATGTACATATGCATCCATCATAAGTATAAATCAAATCATACATCGCATTTATCTATCATTGTATTGCATACATATATAATAACAAAACATGTGCACATACATTTGCATATATATATATATATATATATATATATATATATATATATATATATATATATATATATATATATATATATATATATATATATGTATGTATGTATGTATGTATGTATGTATGTATGTATGTATGTATGTATGTATAATGTCAGTGTACAAAAATGGTACTACTCGAGCATAGTCTATCCAAAATGGGCTACAATGTATCATCAAATGTATCTCCTAATCTAACTCTGTCCATTTCCACCTAGAGGAGGTGGAGGTGGAGGCATATCTCCCTATGGTGGTGCCTGTGGAGGTGGTCCTTATGGTGGAGGCCCCTGTGGAAATGTTGCTGCCCCAACATACTATGAAAATAGTGGAACCTGCTCCGCTAAATCTAGAACTACAATGACATATGTTGCATAGTAATAAGCTTCCTGGGTAGCCTCGTAATGAGTCTCAATGTGTAACCTCACCAGGTCATCTCATAGCCCTCTGGTCTCTCTGTCCCTCTCTGCTATCCAAGTATCCCAGATGGCCACCCGTACATCTCTCTCTTTTTGTAGTTGGCGGACCCTATCTCAGCTCTTCCATAGAGCCTCTTGTAGCCATGTGACCTGATCTCCTAGGCGTGGTCCCTATGCAACCTGATCCTACATTTTATGTCCTTAACCTATGTCTCATTGTCAGGAGACTGCTACTACTATGAGGTATCCCTGGTCCTCTACCTCATAGACCTATCCTATGCGCCACTACTACCTACACCAAAATCTGTGCCCATCTACCTAGGAGGGATATGAATCTATCTGATCCTTAGTTTGAGTACCTACTATTGTGCAGGCTATTGTTGAGCTAACTATTGTTTCTATTGTGGTAGCTACACCACCTATTGTGCCTGATGACCCATACCAATAGGATCTGTAAATCTCGGATATGGGTGCACTAATATGTGATCTTTGTATGTCGGTGTCATCCTTGCATCAGCCACCCCTACTAGATAATCCCACCAAGTTGGTGGTACTCATGCCTTAATCATGCAGTGTCCCTGATCTAGTATTGTCTGCCAACCCTTCTTCACCTCATCGATGAAGTGGGCATAGGTACAGTACTCCTATGAAATGTCCTGAGGCCTACCAAACTGCCTCAAGACCCGTGATAGAGGGAATCTCTCAATAATGCTAATGGTGCACCTGATCAAAGGATGCAAAAAGAACATGTGTGGGAGCTCGTGCCAAGTGTCATCCAAAATCTTAGTGCCTACCCATGGTCACCAAACCATTGCAACCATATCATTTATCTGTGCCTGTTGTAATACCCCAAAAATGGGCTATAAGTTCATTAACCTCCTACATCGTCAAATTGATCGAAATCGACATCAAAGTCCTAACCTAAGGCACATCTACACATCAGTTTATCAAAAACCTAATTGATTATCTTAATTCTGCATCGGGGAATATTCCTTGAATATTCTTAATTTATCATAATTATCTTTAATTTAATGATTATTTGGTGATAAATCTTATTTATCCTAAAATTGATTAATTGAATATGATAAATATTTAATTAATTAATTTAATTCTACCACTTAATTATTTAATTAGATTTAATTACATTTATTCCTAATTAATATTTTTTTATTTTGACAATAAATTAAAATTCCTACAAACAATCAATTGAATATTTATTTAATTGATTTAAAATAAAAGTTGTCAAATTTAATGATTTAATTGGAGTAAAGGTTGATTTAATAATTGATTAAACCATAAATCAATAGTTTTAATTCAAAATCAGTTAAGTGGAAAATAAATCACTTTATTTATTAAATTAATTCATATTAAATCATGCACAATCAGAAAAGAAGTTAACTTTAAATTAATTTTTAATTTCAATTTGTTAACTTTCTAAACTCAACATCTGATGGTAAGTTGAAAAAGAGAACTAAAGCTCTATTTTGAGATAAAAACTATTTTTGCATGATTTTATGAATTAAATATTCTTGATTTCTTGTTAACTCAAAAATCAACCTGAGTTTATCAAGAGTGATTTATGGCTTTTCTCAATGCATCCTCAAGCCCTGGATTTCTATAAAAACAAAGCTCATCTCTTCATAATTTCATCTCTCATATCCCTCAAATTTGCATCTCATATCCCTCGAATTTGCATACTTACTCTGGCTAATTGACATCTGAAGAATCAAGCTCTTGCACATAAGGTGATTGTGAGATTTTTGTTATTTTTTTTGAGGGTACATAGAATTCATTCATAGCATATCATTGTTAGATTAATTTTTATATCATTTCAATTCATTCTAGATTAGTTTCATATCAAGTTTTTCATCTAATTTCATAAAAAATCCAAAAAAATAGATTAATTTGCATTCATATTTCATTGCTTTCATCATTTTAAATCCTTCATTTAGGTGTTGCATTTTCAATGATCTCAATTTCAATCTGATAACATCATACTTGCACCTACTACAAGGCATTAGATCGCCTGGTTAGCTTAGATTCAATTATATTGCAAATTTTAGTTTTTGCTAACCTCTAATGTTTTACTGAAGTGTTGTGTCCACAACTAGGTACAAAATTCACACAAACATTTTTGGTGCCCACCATGGGGCCTTGAAACAAGTTTTGATTCTATTCTATAAAATTTCTATCATTTTTCTCGAACTCACGACCACAAGGTTAATTTTTGTGATTTTTGAGATAAATTTCTGGGCTATTTTCCAAAACTCTGACTGATGTTTTTATAGGTAAATGCACATATAACATCATATAGATTCAAAATTTATATTTTCAAAAATTTATTTGAGGTAGCTTTCATTTTCCATTGGTTTGGATTAGTTTTGTTTTGATTTGCAAAAGTTATGATCATTTTAGTGAAGATTGGTCAGAACCTGATTTTATGAAATCTGACTGATGTTTTTATTGGTACATTCACATATGACATGATACAGATCCAAAATTTATATTTTTGGAAATTTATTTGAGTTATCTTTCATTTGCAATTGGTTTGAATTAATATTGTCTTGATTTGCAAAAGTTATGATTGATTTAGTGCAAACTGGTCAGAATCTAATTTTTTTTATGAAAACAGGTTTTCCGATTATCAAATGACATATTATCTTTGACTAACCTGATTTTCTACCACATGGGGTTAACAAGTTGTGTTTCTTTTTTTGATGGATTTTTATAACAGTGGGTTGCATGTACAAGAATAGGTAAGTTTTTCATAACAGTGGTTTGCAGGTGCAGGTGCAGGTACATCCTGTGGGTACAAAGATAGAAGACAAATGCTAAAAAATTGCTAAAATAGGTAAAATCTACTAAGCCTGTTGCGAGGAACTCAGGTATTCTATTACATCTAATAAAAATTCATTTTGGGACATAAAACAAACTCCCACATGTCTAACTTGAGTGCCTTTACAGCTTTCATAATTCACACTTCAGTTTTGGGCTCTAAAACAAACATAGATTTGTTTTTTGCCTATATGTTACACATAGTAATTAGGCCCTATGAACACTATTTGTGGATGATCTTGAGAGAGTGGGCTTCAATTTATTTTTTACATGTGAAGCTCTTCTTGATGAAGGATCCCCTTGTAGGTAGGGAGGATACTAAGATTATCTTGCGTTCTACTAGGTTTGCGTCCTCAGCTTTTGATTGATACATTCCCTCTCCAAAGAGATTGATAGAACATAAGTTGTTGACATCACAGATCTTGGTGAGATAATTTCAGTCTTAGTGTGTGAGATTAATCTGTCTGCTTTGTTTTGGTGAAGTGAAGAGGCTAGGGGATTATGCTCTACTTCCTTTTTGGATAGTACCAAAAACCTAGATCCTTGAATCCGATCTAGTCCGCCTGTGGTATATTTTGTGAGTCACCTTTAGAGAGGGTTAACCATAGTGGAAATTCCCTTAATTGGATCAACCACATGGATAGAACCTCAAGTCGTAATAGACATTTTCACCGTGGTAGCAGCAGCCTCTATATAAATGTCCTTGTGGAGGAAATCTTCATAGGTGTGGTCTCTTGTTGGGCTGTCAAATCTCCCTAGCAGCTCCTAATTGATTAAATTATCAGACTTTGTCAAAACCCTGATGCACCTAGATTGGAGTTTTCCCTCTTGAGATCACAAAAGTTGCAGAGACAGACCATTACTACAAACCCTAGCAAGGCCAAATTTTTCATTTTCTAGGACTATGTGCGTTATTGAAAAACTTTTTGGAACATACACAACTAGCATTCCTAGGGATTAGCACATTAAGTCACATGATTGTTCATGTGTAGGGTTTCTTTGTCCCATGTTCATTATTTTCAGATGTGCTTGAAATCACTTGTCTATTGTTCTACATGCTTGATTATCTACTTGGTTATTGAAAATGATCGATCCTGAAACAAACTTCAAATCTGGATAGAAAACTTTGCAAACAATCTGATTCTAAGAACTAAAAAATTGCAAAATTTGACACAAAAATCCTTTATGGAGTCAAAAGTCATCCCACAAGGTCAGATTATCATATGACTCTTGAGCAATTATCATATCAGAACCCATGTATTGTCGTACGAGTTTGTCAGAAATTGCCAGCAAAAAAGTCAAAATCTATTATCAACTATCATGCGAGCCTTTACATTGTCATACAAGTCTTTTCAATTATCACTTCAGAGCCTACCCACTATCGTACGACCCTATAGAAATTCATATGAGAATTTTTGAAAAATTGCCAGAAACTCCAAAATTTGTCAGAAATCTAGTTTTTATAACCTATTTCCAGATTCTGTCAAACAAATCACTATGCCAAGAATAGAGCAAAAACTAGAACGAACCCATTCATTTCCTAAAGTGGTCTCTTGAGTCTGATTTAGCCTTCTGATTTATTGATTTGAGTCTTTTTCATCTTGTGTCAAAACCTTGTCAAAATCTATCTTTAATTCAATCTTCATCAAAATGGCTAAGTGTTGTGAGATCGTGTCTGCCATCTTTTGGGCATCTACCCATACTACTAGCGCATAGTATCCTTCATTTACATCCAATCTAATCTTCAATCAATCCAATCTTGAGTAGGTTGCATCATTCAATCTTCTTGAATCAAGTCATTCTTCAGTCGTCTTCATCTTTCTCTCTTGCTTCACCTAAGGTTAATGGTGGAAACTAGAGCTTCCTCGCACAGGAAACCTAGAGAAGCACCCCATACCTTACCTTTGTCTCCTCAAGTGGGTCCAAATTTTGAGAAACTCTATAATTTAGGTCTTTATGAAGACAAAGGTCTTGGAAATCTTTGATTGAAAATTGGTTACATACCCCCTCCTCCATCAACCCACGGAGGTAATCAACAAACTCCACATCAATCTATCCTAGGGAGTCCTAAAACTCTCAACATGTCTCAAGGAGGATCCCAAGGACATCACTCTCAACATGGTATGGATCAAGAACCCACGCCTTCTAAAATTGCTCGCTATCAAAATGATGATGACTTTAAGAAAATGATGAGGCATTTCTTGAAGGAAGATAGAGAAACATACTTCTTAGAGTTATCTCGTTAAGGGGGTAAACTTCCTCCCAAATTTAATGTTGAACATATCATTACGCATGAGGAAGAAACTCCTATCATAGCTATGATGAAACAAATGCATGCCATGCAAGTCAAACTTGATAAACTTGAAAAAGAAAAGGAACCTAAAGAGTTCTCCATGGAGGCTCTATGCCCTTTTCCATTTGATAAAAACTTGTACATGCCACCATTCCCAAAAAGAGTGGAAATGCCTAAATATGACAATTATGATGGAAACTCTGACCCTCAAGATCATGTCAGAGAATTCTATACTCAATCTATGGAGTTCATGCATGAACCAACCTACTTAATGCATCTTTTCCCTCAATCTCTGGGAGGGTCAGCCATTCATTGGTTCTCAAAAATGCCTCCAACTATCAAAAATTTTGAGGAGTTAATCAAATTGTTTTATCAACAATACTCCTATAACATCTAGCATCCGTTCACTATGATTGACATCTGTAATCTAAAATAATATCTAGGAGAACCATTCCTGACTTTTCTCAAAAGATGGAGGAAGAAGTTTTCTCTATATGCTAGACCCATTCCAGAAACTGAGAAGCTGGAAATCTTCATCAACAATCTTGTTCTAGAAATCAACTACCATTTGTAAATACAAAATCATACATCCTTTGATAAAATGGTAGACAATGCAATCAAAATTGAGAAAGTACTTGTTCAAAAGAGAGACATATCTCTTCAAAAAGACAAGTATGAATCTGGATCTAGCTCTAAAGACAAAGGCAAAAACTGGAACAAGAATAAGGGTGTTGTCACATATGGTGTTGTTGATACTATTTGTGCCCCATCTAAGTCACCTGCTTTCAATCTCACTGTTGGTACTCCATCCATAAAAGCCTCAGAGGTGAAAGCAAATGAATCGAACAAGAAGCCATCTGATTACAAACCTTGGGCTACAGATCCTAAATGCAAATTCACTCCTCTTGGAGATTCCTTGGAATCTACCATGAAAACTTTGTTAGCTAACAACATCATTTTCTTGCTTGAGATAAAAGTCTTTGATCCTGAACCTAAACCAAAATGGTGGAGAGAGAATGATTTATGTGACTTCCATCACAATAAGGGTCATAAAACTAATAACTACATTCGCTTGAAACACATCATACAAGAAAAAAATGATAATGGAGAAATCACAATTGATAATCATAAGAGAAATAATAATCATACAACATTCATGGAACCATTTCTGAAACATGGTCAAGGAGATTCATCTTCTCAGCTTAATATGGGTGCTAAAGTCAATTATGCCTACTCTAGAAACAATGCTGTCATAAACATGGTGGAACCTCACTTATTTGAACATTGCAATGTTATCACTATTTTTTGAAGAGATAGAGATAATCAATCAGCAAACGCAGTTACTCAATCACAAGCTTAGGCTCATCTGCGAGGATAAAATTCTGATTCATCCAATGTCCCCAAGATGCCTTTTAATCTTTCATCTACTTCTAAATAGAGGGCTGCCTCAAAATCAAATCCTAAAGATACAAGGCCTACATAATATAGTATAGTCCAACAACTCCAACATACCAATGAAAAAATCTCCATGTTTGAGTTGCTTCAAATATCTCTAGCTCATAGAGCCATTCTAGATAAGGCTCTGCTCGGATCCAATGTTTCGACAACCTTGATTTAGATAGATTCCAAACTATGGTTGGTCATCTGACATCCTTGCAATATATCTCCTTTTTAGAGGAAGATGATAATTCCTTGAGTCATTTGCATAATCAGCCCTTGCATATTGAATTCTTGATCCAAAACCATTGATTCATATGTGTGTTGATAGATGGAGGTGCTAGTCTCAACATTTGTTCTTACAAATTGATTACACAATTGAGCTTATCTGAAGTACCATTGATCCTAAAAAGAAAATAACTATCAAGGCATATGATGAAGAAGAAATATCCTCTAAAGGAATGATTTTTTTGCCTATCAGAATAGGTCCAATCATCAGAGATACTACATGTCAAGTTCTTGATATACCTTTGGCTTACAATATTCTTCTAGGGAGACCCTGGATACATGAAATGAGAGCTATTCCTTCCACATACCATCAATGTGTAAAATTTCCTTACGAAGGAGTAGAGGTGACAATTCTAGCTGACCTCTCTACAACTTGCAATGCATTAAAGGAAAGTGTTGATAAACTTGTTCCTAATAACAGAGAATCTTCTACTAAGCAAGTTGGCATTGCATCAACATCCAAGATAGAGGAAATTGCTAAAGAAGTTAAAATCAAGGAAAATGGTATGGGAGAATACACAATGGAACTAGTCTTATCTCTCACATCTCTCCCATTATCACCAAAGTCTTATGGAAAACCTTCAAACAAAGTGAAACCTAATGCTAAAGAATCCTAGGTCATATTCAATGGAAGCTTTGTCCCAGAGAAAGTATCTAAACAAGAGTTTGAAGAAGATGAAGTTGTATTGGTATGGTTATATAAAGATTAATCTCAATCACAGTCAGTCCAGAAATGTGACTCCAAGACTCCAACAGTTCCTTCAAAGTCATATGGACCAGGGGATAAACTGATTGCTAAAATGGGATACACGGAAAAGGTCTCATATCACCTCTTGACCTACATGGTTGAACCAACAAAGATACAATAGGTCTAGGTTATCGAAAGAAGCCCTTTTATCTCAAAGGAAGTTCTTCCCATGTGATGGAACAAATAGAACTAGAGGGAGATAACAATGAAGAAGAAGATGCCCATCCTAGTGATAGTAATTCAAACACTACTGATGAGTTTATTCCTTATGAATGCTTGCCTAAATAAATTAAATACCTCCTTAAAGTAGAAGTTGATCCAATCAAAAGAGTCAATGTAGTACACACACAAGAACCTAATATGGAACAAGAGATAGTTGCACCACAAGAACCAGCTAATCTTGAAGAAAATCAAACAAACAAAAAGGAAGGTAACCCTATCACTATAGCTGAATAATTGGAGCATTCTAGTGATTCTGAGATAGACTCTCATGAGTATGAATTCAAATCTAAATCTGAAGGTAATCCTTCTTGGGGTATTCACCCTAACTTCACACATATTCTAAGATTTCCTAGAGGTGTAGATGAGGAATCAAATGACTATGACTAGGGAGTCATTCCAGAACTAGATGAACTTATTACAAAAAAACATGTTGATGTCATTCACCAATATGCACCCAAACCCAACATAAGTCTAGGGAAAAATAACAAACTTAACGAGTCTGATCCACCTATGGCTGAAGCGGAATCCCATAATGACATTGAGCCTATTCACAAATTGAATGTCCTGAGTTGTAATATCACTTTCAATCTTGAGAGTTGGGTTAGGACCAATGATGACAGAACCATATTAGTAAACACCATTTCCCAATCCTATCCCACGTTGACTATCCAACATCCTGAACTTCTTGACCAAACTTCCATGAATCCGAGCCAAGATATCTATACTTTTCCTAATGACTATGCCCTTGCTTGCTACCTAAATGCATTGGAGCATATGATAAATTCCATTTGTGAACTGAGCATTAGCATGATAGAGTCAGATATCAAATATCTTAGTCAGAAGAATAAGAACAAAAATAAAAAGAAAAGGAGTTCTGACAGTGAAAACCACTTTGTGGTAGTCTCATAACCTAAAATAGTAAAGAAAAAAGACATATCCAAGGGTGAAAACCTCTCCAAGGCCCCCAAGGATGAGATATTTGATGTCCTTCCGAGTCATTTATAGGATATATCTCTAGTTCTAATTGAGCCCACTCAATTGTCAACTTGGGTACAACAAAAGAACCACAGTTGATTCATGTAGCACAATCCTTATCTGAAGAAGAAAAGAAAGGATTCACTAAATTCTTGACAAAAAAGAAAATCAACTTTGCATGGAAGTATTCAGATATGCCTAGACTTGATCTTGATCTTATAATGCACCATTTATCTATTGCTCCAAGAGTAAAACCTGTTAAAAAAAAGTTAAGAAAGATGCATCCTCATGTTTCACTCTTGGTAAAAGCTAAATTAGAGAAGCTCCTAAAAGCTGGATTTATCCAAGTGATTGACTATGCTGAATGGATCTCTAATATTGTACCTATTTCAAAACCAGACAAATCAATAAGAGTGTGCACATATTTTAGAGATGTTAACAAGGCATGCCCTAAGGATAATTTTCCACTACCTAACATTGACATGATAGTGGACATGACCATGGGCTTTGAGATGTAGTCTCTAATAGATGGTTTCTTTGGCTACAATCAAATCAAAATTGCTCCTGAGGATCAAGAGAAAACTACTTTCACATGTGCATGGGGTACCTTTTGTTGGAATGTCATTCCATTTGGACTTAAAAATGCTAGTGCTACATATCAGAGAGCTATGACGTCTATTTTTCATGACATGATGCATCGCACTATGGATGATTATGTTGATGATACATTAGAAAAGTCTATGATAAGATCTAAACATCTACATGATTTGATAAAAATACTAGATCGAATGGAGAATTTTAGTCTCAGACTAAACCTGAAGAAGTGTTCTTTTGGCGTCACCTCTGGAAAGCTCCTAGGATACACTGTTTCCAAGAAAGGCATTGAAGTTGATCCTACTAAAGTAAAAGCTATCATGGAGATGCAACCTCCCAAGAATATCAGTCAAATGAGGATATTACAAGGAAGAGTGTAGTCTATTAGACACTTCATATCTCATCTGGTAGACATATCACAACCTTTCACATGAACATTACATAAAGGTGTGAGTTTTGCATAGAATGAGGAGTGTGAAAATAACTTTAATCATATCAAGAAATATCTATCAAATCCTCCTATTTTGATGCCTCCTATTCAAGGGAAGCCATTGATCTTATATGTCTCCACCACAGATACATCACTGGGAGCATTACTAGCATAGCTTGATGAGAACAAAAAGGAAAGAGCCATTTATTACATAAGTGAAACATTAGTAGCATATGAAAAGAACTATTCAATGATTGAGAAAGATTGTCTAGCTATGATCTTTGCATCATAGAAATTGAGACACTACATGTTAACCCATACAACACATTTGGTTGCTAAGATTGATCTACTAAAGTACCTACTAAGAAAAGCTGCCCTCATAGGTAGATTAGCCAAATGAGTGATGCTATTAAGTGAATTTGACATTAAATATGTTGAAAGAAAATCTATCAAAGCACAAGAAATTTTTGATCAGTTGGCTGATGCACCATTGTTCGATGATATGCCAATGCAAATGGAATTCCCAGATTCCTCTATCATGAACTTGTCTTCTAGGTCATGTAAGTTATTCTTTGATGGCTCCTATACACAGAATGGATCGGGAGCAAGCATAATGTTTATCACACCTCAAGGATACTCAATCCCTAAAGAATTCAGAATAAAGTTTCCTTGTACCAACAATATTGCTGAATATGAAGCTCTTCTTAATCGCATGAAGATAGCAATTGAGTGGAGAGTGATAGAATTACACATTCATGGAGACTCACAACTTGTAATACACCAAGTCAATGATGTGTATCAAATGAAAGATGGAAAGTTGATCCCATACAAGAGAATGGTAGATGATCTAAAGAAATATTTCATATCTATCACATTTTGAACAAATTCCTAGAATAGAGAACAAAGTTGTTGATGCTATGGAAACTTTATCCTCTTTACTACAGCAGCCTAAACATGAGCTACGTTGTGAATTCCTGGTGGAAGCATTATCTTATCCTGCATATGATTCCCCTGAAACCCACATGATCTGCACTATTATTGGTCATGATTCATCCCGATACAAAAACCTTTTCTCCTATCTCCAAGACCAAATCATTCTCAATTCCTTCAACCACCATGAAAAACATTACCTTATCCACAATGCATCCTAGTATGTCATCATTGGTAATGATCTGTACAAATGAGGTCTAGATGGTACACTTCTTAGGTGTTTAGAATGTGAAGAGTCTCAATGTACATTAGAGGAAGTCCATAGAGGTATATGTGGTTCACACTCTAATGGTTTAACACTAGCTCAAAAACTTATTAGGGCTGGGTACTATTGGCTGGAAATGGAGAAAGATGCAATCAAATTTGCTAAGAATTGTCAAAAGTGTCAGATACATGGCAACTTAATTCATGCTCCAAGGAGAGATCTAATTCCCTTTACTACACAATGGTCTTTTCACCAATGGGCATTTGATCTTATAGGATCTATACATCATCATTCTTCTAATGGACATAAACATATCAGAATAGCTACAAACTATTTCACAAAGTGGGTAGAAGCAGTCCCTTTGACTCAAGCAATCAGCAAGAAAATCTCTATGTTCATTCTAAACTACATCATATGTCAGTATGGAATTCCACATTCTATAGTTACTGATAATGGTGGTGAATTCAAAAATAGAGACTTGGATGATCTATGTGCCAAATTCAAGATTACACAACATTGGTCATCTATCTACTATCCTGAAAGGAATGGACAAGCAGAAGCTTCTAATAAGAATATATTGAAAATCTTGCACCATACAGTTAATAAAATAGGAAGAGACTGACATCTCATGATCAATCCATCTCTATGGGCCTATAGAACAAGTATCAAAATGCCCACTGGGGCTATACCTTTCGCTTTAGTTTATGGGTCTGAAGCGGTACTGCCTATTGAGGTTAAAATCCCATCACTAAGAATTAGAATGCATGGTGTAGTAACTGATGATGACTATAGAGTGTCTAGGTTGCAAGAACTTGAACTACTAGATGAGCACAGACAAGCATCATATGATCATCTCAGAGTATATCAGAAAAGAATGTCTACAGGCTACAACAAGAAAGTCAAACATGGAGAATTTTAGGTTGGCGATCTAGTCTTGAGAGAGAATCCTAAAAATCAATCACATAGAGAGCGCAAGGGGAAGTTTGAACCCAATTGGTTGGGTCCCTTTGTTATCACTGCTACTTTTGGCTCTGGAGCCTATCAACTCTCTATGACTGAAGGAGAACAGCTTTGAGAACCAATCAATGTTCTCCATCTAAAGAAATTCTATGCCTAAGGCATTCAGTCTATGGTAAAATGTCCTGAAAAAATCATAAAAATATGAAAAAGTCTTAAAAAATGAACATCTTGGTGAAAACCTAGTAATGGGCACCTTGATGATTCACAAAAAAAATAAAAAAATACAAAAAAATTGAAAAGTGAAAAATACAAAAAAATGAGAAAAAGAAAAAATGCCTTGGTGAAAACCTGGAAACAGGCACCCTAGTAGCAAAAATAGAATCTCTACCAAGATGGTGAAAACCTAGCAAAAGGGTGCCACTTGTTCAAAATGCTTCATCTATCAGCACAATCTTGGTCTTTTCCAGCTTTCAGTCTTGCTTTAGTTTGTACATATCTCTTGGTTTATTCCTACATTCTTGTTTTCAATAAGTTAGTTTGTATACCAATCAACAAAAACATCTGTATCCTATTAATGCCTAACACTTGGGGGAAATTAATGTCATATCCTTTGGTCTCCAATATACCTCATGAGAATCATATCTAGTCAAGGTCCTTCAAAGTTCAAGCTGAGTCAGTCAGTCAGTCTCCTACCAGAAAGGATTTTGCAATCAAACAAAAATGAACAACATCAAAATAGAATGAAAACAATCTATGCTTCACATGCTTTTATCTCCTTGTATGCTTACTTATTTGCATTGAGATTTCTGCATATTTTGTTCCCTTGAGCTCTTCGATGATATCCTTTAACGGATTTAGAGAGTGATGACTGGGGGAAAAATGTTTTCTTTGTTTTCTACTTGTATGTGAAAATATAACAACTTTGGAAATTCTAGATTGAAATGGTGTCCATCTGTAAGAGCCTCCATCTCAAATTGGATGGCCATGTGTACCTCGACTATTGATACCCAGAAAATTCAAGGAAGTTTGATCTAATTATTGTCTTTTGAGTGATTTCTTACTCCTACTATGAAACACGATCTTACCTAAGGATGTGAATGATAAAGGGTCACTACGGGTAATTCACATTGGATTTAGAATGATCTCTTGACTACTTGATGTGTTTGTTATGCAAGGCATATTCAAGTCATCATGACATTTATGTGTTGATGCTTATATCAAAATGGACATGATATTTAGGTCATCCTGGCATTTATGCCTTGGTGCTTATATCTAATCCAACATTCTGAAAACAAAATCAATATTCATATGTCCATGGTTGTCTAGCCAGTGGGCGTTGTATTGACTTTTGAGCATACAAATCAATATTCATATGTCTATGGTTTCATAACTAGTGGACATTGTATTGATTTACCCGGTTACCTAAAAAGTTCAATGATGAAAACAAATTGACACATGATCAATGACTAGGTCCTAGGTCTTAGGTTTGCATTTCATTCTCCATGTCATTTTGCACTTTGCATTTTGCATGATCTCACAAATTGTTTGAACACTTAAATGATTCTTCAAAAGTAACATGCTAGACATCTTTAAACAAGAGCTAAATCTCATATGAAGGTCCCTCCAATGAAATAGCAAGTAGAATCCATTTTCGGGATCAAAATCAAAATCTGAGATCATTTATATTGTCAACCACTTGCATAATTGACCTTCTAAACATAAAAGAAATCCATTTTTCAACTTAACCGATTATCTTACATCAAACTATCAAAATTTCAACTTGGTCAACCATGGTCAACTCATGGTCAAACCTAGTCAAACTTGGTCTTCTAGACCCTCAAACAATGCAAAACGTGTCTCAAATGTGTATAACCAATTCTCAAATCAATTAACATGCTTCCAAATTATATAACGCTAGCTTTTCTTGCCAGATTTTGATTTTCATCCCGAAGGGGGCATGGTATTGCACATCAATCAAGTTTGTAAATCAAATCTTTCTCTCAGTAATCAAGACAACAACCACGTCTAATTGCTAATTCATCAAAAGACCTCATCGCTTGGGGAAAATCTATCATTTCTTGGGGCATATCAAATTCATCGAGATCCATATCAATCTGGTATCCTAATCTATCTTGTAAAATGTATCAGTTTTTCGTAACCATTAGTTTAGTCATGTTATTTCTTTGGTTCTTTGTAACTGAAGGATTCAAATGTGATACCAATATTGATTCCTTTAGACAATCAGGTTTGGAATTAGGTCACTCACTTCTTCGTAATCATAAGGTCCAGAATCAGGGGTTTTGACACTTCTTCGTAATCACCGGTTCATTGTTGATATAGCTAGCATCATCTTGATTCTTTGGTCAACCAAGACCTGAATCACAACATCTTCAAATCTTTCAATCAATTTCTATCTCAGAATCAGTTAGTCTCTCAGGATCAGTTTCTCCACCACATAACTGAGTCTGCATCTTTATCATACACAGATTATTCTTTGAACCATTACGCTTTGCACAGTGATTCAAAGAGGGGCAAAATGTAATACCCCAAAAATGGGCTATAGGTTCATTAACCTCCTACATTGTCCAATCGATCAAAATTGACATCAAATTCCTAACCTAAGGCACATCTGCACATTAGTTTATCAAAAACCTAATTGATATCTTAATTCTACATCAGGGAATATTCCTTGAATATTCCTAATTTATCATAATTATCTTTAATTTAATGATTATTTGGCGATAAATCTTATTTATCCTAAAGTTGATTAATTGAATATAATGAATATTTAATTAATTAATTTAATTCTACCACTTAATTATTTAATTAGATTTAATTGCATTTATTCCTAATTAATATTGTTTTTATTTTGACAATAAATCAAAATTCCTACAAATAATCAATTGAACATTTATTTAATTCATTTAAAATCAAAGTTGTCAAATTTAATGATTTAATTAGAATAAAGTTTGATTTAATAATTGATTAACCCATAAATCAATTATTTTAATTCAAAATCAGTTAAGTGGAAAATAAATCACTTTATTTATTAAATTAATTCATATTAAATCATGCACAATCAAAAAAGCAGTTAACTTTAAATCAATTTTCAATTTCAATTTGTTAACTTTCTAAACTCAACATCTAATGGTAAGTTGAAAAAGAGAACTAAAGCTCTATTTTGAGATAAAAACTGCTTTTGAATGATTTTATGAATTAAATATTCTTGATTTCTTGTTAACTGAAAAATCAACCTGAGTTTATCAAGAGTGATTTATGGCTTTTCTCAATGCATCCTCAAGCCCTATATTTCTATAAAAATAAGTCCCATCTCTTCATAATTTCATCTCTCATATCCCTTGAATTTGAATCTCATATCCCTCGAATTTGCATACTTACTCTGGCTAATTGACATCTAAAGAATCAAGCTCTTGCACACAAGGTGATTGTGAGATTTTTGTTATTGTTTTTGAGGGTTCATAGCATTCATTCATAGCATATCATTGTTAGATTAATTTTTATATCATTTCAATTCATTCTAGATTAGTTTCATATCAAGTTTTTCATCTAATTGCATCAAAAATCCAAAAAAATAGATTAATTTGCATTAATATTTCATTGCTTTCATCATTTTAAATCCTTCATTTAGGTGTTGCATTGTCACTGATCTCAATTTCAATCTGAGATCATACTTGCACCTACTAGAAGGCAGTAAATCTCCTAGTTAGCTTAGATTCAATTATATTGAAAATTTCAATTTTTGCTAACCTCTAATGTTTTATTGAAGTGTTGTGTCCACAACTAGGTACAAAATTCACACACACACCCGCCACTGCTCTATCTTACCCAGCCCTAGCTGGGTCATCGGTTCAGCATGCCTGTATATATAATGCTCTAAGGGCTACTTGGTATCATGAAACATTGGCCTACATACGGGGAGATGCTCCCATGCCCATATCTGAAGAACAAACACTCCTGCGGCCATGGTCCTAGAACCCCGATACACGATCTCGTGCATCTCGTGATACATCTAGGCTAGCATACATTGACCCCATCTAAATATCATGGCTGGTATATTTAGCATCCTCTATAGCATGCACCCCCAACCACACCCTAGACCATGTTGTCCTTGATCCAGCATCAAATAGCAGGCCAGAAATGATGGTAATACAACCACCAACCTGTGCTCTGCACCATATCGGCTAACTAAATCCTCCCACAAGATAGCTCAACCCATCACTAGCTCATCCTAGAATATGGCTCTAAGTGCCAAAGTACCCACTCTAAGCTAGACATCATACTTCATGCATGGGTCATGGAATGGTACTCTCAATATCCTATAAATGTCCTTTGGGGTCACTGTCATCTCCCTCTACGGCAAGTGAAAAGTGTTCATCTCTGAAGAAACGCTCGACGAGGGCCCCCAGTAATCTATGATTTACCTTGATTTCGGTTATATCATGTAAGTAAGATAGTCCTAACCCATCGAGGTGTGCTCCCTCTACGTCATCTAGCCACCGCACTAGATCCCCTATGACTGGGTGATGAGACCAAAACACAATATCTTGGAAGTCAACCTGAAATGCAAGTGACAACACTTGATCAGTATATCTATCATGATGGTTTTAAAGAAAAACAACAATTGACAATATACACCTATCCTAAACATACCTTTTGGATGCTCTACTTGGCTAATTTAATGTAATTTTGGGCTAAAGCTTGGGAATTCTACTACAGAATCCCATGCAAGGAAGTTGAGGTCTCGCACGAGATTCCTCTGGTAGGTGAGACTTCACACCATCCCTAAGGAGGGTTTCTTGCGTGGCCTCGATGGTTGCTTCATGTGAGCTTGCAGAAGGGCCCCATGTGAGGAAGCCCTCTTTGGGTGGTTTCTCACATGAGATTCCTCCCAGGCCCATGCAAGGAAACTATTTCCTTGCATGATATTTTGCACGAACACTCTAAAAAGCCTTAAAATCTAATCTAAATCAACTAAAAAGGGGTAAAAAATTTGAAATGCAGGCTAGTTTATTGACTACTCACAGGTGGGTCATAATCCACTGGCCGACTATAATGTTGGGAGCACTTGAATCGATGAGAGCTCACTAGCACACCATCCATTTCACTCTGAACTCTCAAATTCACTAAAGACAAAAGTGAATAATGAATTGAAAATGACCCCTCTAGGCCTTATATAGGTTTTGAACTAATTTCCAAAAGTGTTTCATTTTGTGTGAAAAATTCACCCTTGGCTAAATCGACCACTCAGAATCCATTTTCAGGATCGAATTGAAATCTGACAACTCTATATGGCTCAAAATCATGTTTTAAATCTTTTGGGCCAACGTGATCGGACACTTGTGCAGTCAACCTTCTGGTGTCATTTTCTTTCGAAAACCTCATCTCATCATCATTTTCTTGACTTCTTCATATTTTTTTATCAAAAGTCAACTCTAGTCAACTATGGTCAACCATGGTCAAACTTGGTCAACAAGCCCTCCAGATCACTCCAGATCACTTATGCATCTCCTCGATGCTCCCATAATCTATTCTGATTTCTTCTAGATCTTTGATTTTATCTCTATTTGCAACCTATTGCTGTCAATCATCTTTCTGACGTGTCATCTTTGATTTTTCTCCTGAGGGGGTAGGATGATTGCATCATTGAATCTTGTCAAATCAATCTCAAATCAATCTAATCTAAATCAAAGTCCTCATCACTCAGGGCATCTCTTCACTAGGGGCATCTTTGTGCCTCGCATCTTGTCATCTTGTCATCTATTTGTTAGGTATCAGAGTAATCTAACTCAAATCCTTAAGGATCAAGCTTTGTTCTAGAGATGGTTCTTGAAATCTCATTAGGTATTGTGGTAATTTAACCCTAATTCCTAAAAGTCAAACTTCATTCTGGAGATGGCTCTCGAAAGCTCTTTTTGACTATTATCTGGGCAATCTAACCTAGGTCTTAGAGGACTAAGCTTCATTCTAGAGATAGTCCTAAATCCTCATCAGTTATTATTTAATTAATGGGTATTGGGGCAATCTAACCCCAACTCCTAAAGATTGAGCCTCGTTCTGGGGATAGTCTTTCTCAAGTGGTAATCCAACCAATGCCTTCATAATCTAACTTAGACTTTGGAGAATCAAGCTTCGTTCTGGAGATGGTTCTGCAATTCGATCTAATCGGTGTCCTGGCATTCTAATCTTGACTTCTGAGGGTTAAGCTATATTCTGGAGATAATCTTGAAACCTCATCAAACGTCACATCAAACTATTCTTTGAATCAACGCACTGCTCACACATCAATTCAAAGAGGGGCAAAATGTAATACCCCAAAATTAGCACCTTGCAATCTTAATCAATTTTGGTGCATTCCTTCAAATTTCTACATCATCGAAGTCCTATTGTACTAGGCAATTATGTCTCCTAATTAAATTTACTTGACTTAGTGTCAAATACAAAAAACCCTAAATTTGTATTAATCACACACTATATTTAATTCCTAAAATTTGACATTTATTGGATAAATAAACCCTATGATCAATTAATTTAATTACAAAGTCCTAGTGCTTTTATTAAATTAATGCCACCCCTTTTAGCTAATACACATCAAAGGAATTAATAATTATTTAGTTCTTTAAATGAAATATCCCTACTTGAATTTAATTATTTAAAATAACTTGAAAAGTCACGCATGTGGCTATATTTCATTTATTTTATTAAATAATCCCTCCAATTTGTTTCACCTCCCACCAAGGAGATGAAGAGTCGACCGTTTCTTTGCAAGAAACTCTTCACTCTCCACTCGGGCTCTTCTATATTAGAATCCTCTCATTCCTCATTTGAGGAAGCAATTTTTGAGCATCAAAATTATGTCGAATTATTGTCTCACTCTTGCATTCAAAGATACTTTTACATTGCATAATTAGAGTAATTTCATTTCTTAGTATAATGATGCATTCTCATGTTTAATTTAGCTTTCTTATCTATGTTCTTAGTTTAATACTCATTTCTTTCTTACAAGTTTGTAGCTTAATTTTCACAATCATCTTAGCTTAATTTCATTCTTTCATTTCTTAGCATTTAAATCCTCCATTTTAGAGCTTGGTCTATGGTTGTTGGACTCTCGATTCTGAGAGTGATTTGAAACCCCACCTAAATAGGAGGCAACGGGTCGATTCAAACAAATATGTGAGTTGAATAATTCATATTCATCTTCGTATATCACTATTGAGCAATGACCATGTTGAAGTCTATGGCTGAATAAGAGGTCCACATTCAATTGTAAATAGGGTTATACAGGATAGGTTGCCTCCAATTATTCCTCAGTCAGAACATCAGTTGTCAGGAGGGCATAGATCAGAGGCCAGAGAGAGGACTAGGAGCCCTCCACGTGATCGTGAGGAGGGACAGGAATCACATGAGGTGGAATCAATTCTCATGCCAAAACCACCACCACCCAAATTAGTTCAGGGGGTACCCCATGATGCTGGAGACCTGATTAGAGATCTCCTTTGACTTCAGCCACCCTTGTATCATGGGTCTACTGATGGCATAGAGGCTGAGGCATGGATTTTGAGTTTAGACAGGTGCTTTGGGTTGTGTCATTATGAGAGAAACCTTAAGGCATGTTTTGCAGTTCACCTACTGAGAGGAGGTTCTTCCATATGGTGGAAGCAGGAGGAATTTAAGAATAACATCACTATGGACACTGTCACTTGGGAAACCTTCCTAGAGAGATTTAGAGATAGGTACTTGTCAAAGCATTACAGGTAGTGTCGTATTGATGAATTTCATGATTTATAACAGAGAGAACTCATAGTACTTCAGTATGAGAGCTGCTTCTTTGAGATGTTACCATATGTTGACTATATGAAGGATGAAAAATTATGAGTCAACCATTTTGTCAAGAACCTCAATGATTGGATTTCAAGATAGGTTCGCATGACCACTCTAGGGAACCTTTGTGAGGCTGTAGAGATGGAATTGGTTGTAGAGGAGATTCAGGGTAGGTCACAAGATGCTTGCGATAGGTCTCTGTATCATATTAAAATGGAAGCACTTCCATCTTGATAGATTTAGCACCCTCTTTTAGTACATTTATCATGATAGACTTGCATTTAGGATGCATTCTGCACTTGATTTCTTCATTTTAGGTGAAATTAGGGTTAGGATCCTAAGGATTATCCTTAATCTCCCTCTTCCATGGCTCCATTTTATAGGTAGGACTTAGAAATAGGTCCTCCTAGCCTTCATCACAATCATCATAGGATTTTGTTCCTCTCCCTGGCATTTTGTCCCTGTAATGCCCCGCTAGGGAACCCAAGAGAATTTAACGTAAACATGCTATTAAGTTTGGTGAACAATTTTTTTCTAAATTTAACATACAAGATATACAACAATGCGGAAGAAATTACCATTTACTCACATTGATACAATATCCAAATCAAATTACAAGACTCAAGGGTTCCATGACGTAGAATTACTTAAGAACAAAACACAACTAAAGAAAGATAAAAAAAGATTCCATAACATATAAATTACAATTACAAGATATAACATAAATACAATTCTCATGCACATCCATGACATATGAATAAACTGACATCCACTGCGCATGTCGCAGGGTATGTAGTAATCAATCTAGCTAATAATATACAATGTCCAGATTAGGTATCACATGTGATACACTAATACAAGATTACAAATAATGAAGATATGAAAAGATTCACCAATGAAACATCACAAGGAATCCAACTGCAGAATCACCATCAAGCACCGGCACCAGGACGTCAAATCTCAAATGGTAAAGAATCACTACCACCCGTCCATGTAGAACCACAAAGGCCTACCCCACCGTGTTGAGGAGATAACCACAAACCCCAATCGGATAGCCAATACAAAACAAGGATAAAACCATAAGCAGTAGGATCTTGAGAACACTCTAACTCAAGGTAAGCATAATAAAGTAATAGGTATAACTCACTAATCCAGAGGCAACCGACACATGTATAATAACTAGACTATGCATAGGAAGGTGTCATCATGTACGTCTAACCCTTGAGCTTTATCCTAGTAATCTCTCTAGATCCCCGAACCCAAGTGACCATACATGGCATTAATGACCTCTCGTACAGATGAAGTCATCAACTATGCCAACTCATCCCTTAAAAGGGGGCTAGTCATCTTCTCAACACCATCTTAGTTTGTACTAGCACTCAAGCATGGGTGAGGACTCTTGTCTTATTAGGTTCATTTATTTTGCCTTAATTATATTAGGTTATCACTTGATTACTCTTACTTACAAGAAGTGATCCTGGCAACCACTTGTGGGCCCTGACACTTATTGCAAGCCACCTCCTACTACATGTCTAGGTAAACTACCCTAGGCTCATAGATCTCTCCTAGATCTAATCAGGTATACAACTAGGTAATCCCAAATCCAGATTCACACAAAAGAAACCAGAATGATTACAAAGATACCATAACATAATACATAACATCATGAGCCCATATGGTCAAGTCAGGGATGATAATCAAAAAAGTATATACACATCAGAACACAGCTGAAAATAGAAACAACTGACTCATACCCCGGCCTCTGTTTCCCCCTAGGTCTTCTAGTACCCAATAACACAATGAAAAGAAGACACAACATGCACAAAGAATACAACACTCACACAATAAAGAATTGAAATTGATCTATAAGTACTTAATTTCCATATTCATCATAATTGGATCCAAAAGAAGGAACATATGAAACCGCTAAGCTAAACACAACATGTCCATAATAAAACAATAACTATAAGAATATTTCCTATATTCATTCTATGGATTCAATAGAGTAAAATCACCCAATTTCAGTATAAATATAACACTTGTCCCAATAAGAATCCCTATCTCAAATTAATTAAGTTCCATTATGCATGAAGTGTGTATCCTAATTAACTCATATGCATATGTTCTATTTGATTCAGAACATAAGATCTAATTTAGTCTAAATTCTAGGTTAAGAATATAAATTACCTATGAGCATATTTTGACACATAAATAGAAGTATATGTGGAATATCTAAAACCAATAAACTAGCTATCAATGTGAACATAATAAAAGTTCACTAGATTATAACAAAATCTAAAATCAAGCATACTTATTTAGTTTAATTTTTTTAATTAAACTTCAACTATAAATAGGACAAAAATAGCCTTTAAAAGAAATTTCCATGTAAATCCATTATTGACCGATAAAATTAAATAAATCCAATCTACAAAATTAATTTAACTAAAATTAATAAACAGATATAATTAATTTAGTCAAATTAACAAAGTAGATAAACCAAGTCTATTAGCAAAATTAATCTAGCTTAATAATAAATAAAATTTATTAAATTAATTAATATAAAAACAATTTAATAAACTATATTAATTTAAAATAACAAACTAGATTTAAGATTTATTAAAACTAAAAATAAAAAAATTTACTAAATATATTTTAATTTAATAAAAACAATTTATATTAAATAACTTTTAAAAAAAATTTAAAAAAAAAATTTAACAAAGTGATTGGGGGGTAGGGCCCCACACCGCTGCGGGCCTCCTTACCATGCAGTACCTACTAGTGCCACCGGTAGGGCTCCCCTTTTGCATGGTACCTTCACCCAGAAACTCAAGCACACACACAAAAGCTCAAGAACACAAAAATGTCACAAATTTTCCAAAAACTCTCTCCACAAATCCCCAACAACCTGATTGAATCCTAATGAATGTTAATTCCCCCTATTAGGGATTCAACTCCACCATTCATGCAAACCCTAGATGACTCATAATACAACTCCTAATCAAACTCACCCTCTTAAGTTGAAAGAAATTACTAATTAATAATTAAAGATATCTTTTAATTGTGCAACTCAACTTAGACTCCTAAAGACAAGTTGTCACCTTTTTGAAACAAATAACATTCAAACTCAATAAAGCACATATTATTATAATCCCTCATTAAATAATTTAATATTCCAAACTCCATTAAATCATGCTATTTAATAATTTAATATCTAATGGACAATATTAATCCTAGTTTCACATAATTAATTAATTAAAACCAAATATCCTAATATTTGAATTTTAATTAATTAATAATCATACAAAAACATAAGAATTAAATTTAACATTATTTTTCAACTATAATATTAATTTCCATGACTATAGAAAATCACATAATCAAACAACAATAAATCAAGATCGTCAAATAAATATACAAACTCAAAGAAGGGATCCACAAAATTTGTCACCTAACAAATTTGGGTAGGGTAGTCAACAGATACTTATCCAACAATTAGGATAAATAGGCCTAGGATAGGGTTTTGGGTCTGTGTATTATCTGCCCTCTTTACTATTGAGATGAATGTTTATGGGCATGCTCACTCCTACCAATTTAGGGAAGATGATGCCATGTACTTGCAAATGTGTCATCACAAGACAAAGCATGTACATACAATAATATATAGCAGACAATGATAGGGTACAATCGATCGTGTGAATTTTGACTATGCAAGTAACTACACCTCCATCCTCTACCACACAAACACGCCAAACAAATACAAACACAAGATAACCATACACATGCAAGTATGGGTAAGTACATCTTAATCAATATAAAACATATAATCTAACATCATGAAACATCATCATCTAATCTATGCATACACATGGTAAACATACAATCAACAATAATCCAAAATCATCATTTATTAAAATTATAATTTATCACATCAAAAGTGGCCTAAAATAATTCAGTCATACAATTGAAACATAAAGAATCCTAAAAGCAAACTACAGGCGGGGTACTACATCCACCCCCCCTAGAATTAGGCTTACTCCTAGAAGCCTGGAACAGGTAGAGATGTAAGCCCCATAACCCTGACTGCACTGAAAAGAAACTAAACCAAGGATCACTGAGTAGGTCCCATCGGACCCTTTCCTGCCTTAGGGTTAGAACACTGAGGACCATTCCCTATTGCAAAGGCCCTATGAGATCTACCTGCATCTCCAACTGTAGGCTCATAAACTATTGGCTTCTAT
Source organism: Chamaecyparis obtusa (assembly GCA_027943335.1). NCBI lineage: Eukaryota > Viridiplantae > Streptophyta > Pinopsida > Cupressales > Cupressaceae > Chamaecyparis > Chamaecyparis obtusa. The sequence continues at coordinate 1,300,717 of BSBK01005180.1, forward strand.
CCTAAATGCTGAATTGAAAACTAGGGACAATTGTACGATTTATGACCGGGTTGGTCACAAGTGAAACAATCTCCCTTGAAGACTCTCCTTGCTATAGGAGTACTAGCCTACTGAAAACTACCTCCACCAAGATCCTGATGAGAACTCTGAACTGGTGGATCCTCCTGATTGCGCACACCATGCTGCCAATTGTGATAGTTCTCTGATCGAGAACCACCACCATTACCATTGAAGTATTTCTTATCCTATTAATTCTGATTACCTTTCAAAAAGGTAGAAGGATTCCAAAAATTCCCATTCCACTGAGATTGATTCCCCTTGGAACCACTAGGCTGAACACCTCTCCGACCACCATGACCCAATGCAAGATTCATCTCTCTGAGGGTGGCCTTAATGACCACTTCCTAGAGGGTCTTAGGCTCAAATAGTAGGACTTCCCCAATAATGTGTGCATTAAGTCCCCTCACAAAGTGCTGAACTAGGAGAGTTGTATCCTGTCTGAAGCCAGCATACTATTTGAGCTCAAAAAACTAGTGCTCATACTCTCCTACTGACAATGTCAACTGTCTCAGATCATGAAACTCATCTACTCTCTATCACCTCCACTGATCTAATAGGAAGCGCTCTTGAAAGTGTTCTAGAAATAACTCCCAAGTGACAGTATCTATCCAGAACCCTAACTTCTGCTCCTCTATCCTCTACCATATAGCTGTAAAATTTATAAGCTACATAACCGCATACTTGGCTTTAGTATTACTAATAAAGGGATGCACGGTGAAACTCCACTCTAAAGCTATCAACCAAGTCTCTGCCTCTAAACCAGTACCTTTCCCATAAAAGGGATTGGGTCACCCCCTCATAAGGTCCCTCATATGGTTCACTACCACAACTGTAGGGTCCATAGTGAAGTTCATCCTTAGAGGGATCCTGGATCTCTCCCTCTCTCTCTCATCCCTCTAGAAATGATGGAAATCATCTTGTCCTACCCTGTTCTACTCAAGACCAAGATGATTAAGAATCACCTGTAAGAGCTAACTCATATCAGGACCACCCTGACGATCCTCTTTCTGCTCACCCCTAGATTGCTGGTGGTGACTCTCTTGACTGACACTGGTAGAAGGGCTAGGTAGTCTACCCCTTCCATGGTTACCAACATGACCTCTACCTCAACCTCTAGCAGATCTAGTCATAGCCATAATTCCTACAACATACAGAGATCCAAAAACAACTCTCAACAAAGCTCGAAACAAAGCAAAAGAAAACATAATCATAAAGCAATGGTCTGAAAGAAAAATGTTATATGTCTATGTTTAGTTTCAAGTTTAGACTACACAAACCCTAATAGGTATACATACCCAGAGTTCCTAGTGTAGAAACTCCACTCTGATACCAGATGTAAACAATCTTCACCCAAAAACTCAAGCACACACACAAAAGCTCAAGAACACAAAAATGTCACAAATTCTCCAAAAACTCTCTCCACAAATCCCCAACAACCTGATTGAATCCTAATGAATGCTAATTCCCCCTATTAGGGATTCAACTCCACCATTCATGCAAACCCTAGATGACTCATAATACAACTCCTAATCAAACTCACCCTCTTAAGTTGAAAGAAATTACTAATTAATAATTAAAGATATCTTTTAATTGTGCAACTCAACTTAGACTCCTAAAGACAAGTTGTCACCTTTTTGAAACAAATAACATTCAAACTCAATAAAGCACATATTATTATAATCTCTTATTAAATAATTTAATATTCCAAACTCCATTAAATCATGCTATTTAATAATTTAATATCTAATGGACAATATTAATCCTATTTTCACATAATTAATTAATTAAAACCAAATATCCTAATATTTAAATTTTAATTAATTAATAATCATACAAAAACATAAGAATTAAATTTAACATTATTTTTCAACTATAATATTAATTTCCATGACTATAGAAAATCACATAATCAAACAACAATAAATCAAGATCATCAAATAAACATACAAACTCAAAGAAGGGATCCACGAACTTTGTCACCTAACAAATTCGGGTAGGGTAGTCAACAGATACTTATCCAACAATTAGGATAAATAGGCCTAGGATAGGGTTTTGGGTCTATGTATTATCTCCCCTCTTTACCATTGAGATGAATGTTTGTGGGCACGCTCACTCCTGCCAATTCAAGGAAGATGATGTCTTGTACCTACAAACCTATCATCACAAGACAAAGCATGTACATACAAAAATATATAACAGACAATGATAGGGTACGATCGGTCGTGTGGATCTCAACTATGCAAGTAACTACGCCTCTGTCCTCTACCACACAAACATGACAAATAGATACAAACACAAGATAACCATACACATGCAAGTATGGGGTACGTACATATTAATCAATATAAACCATATAATCTAACATCATGAAACATCATCATCTAATCTATGCATGCACATGGTAAACATATAATGAACAATAATCCAAAATCATCATTTATTAAAATAATAATTTATCACATAAAAAGTGACCTAAAAGAATTCGGTCATACAACTGAAACATAAAGAATCCTAAAAGAAAACTACAGGTGGGGTACTATAGTCCCATCCTGGCATCATTTCTAGGTCTTTGGGCATCCCCGGGACCTCCTGTCCCTAATTCTGGCAAGATCTGGATCTCTGGGTCTAAGACGACCTAGACCCTGACCTAGGTCAGAGTCAAGGACATCCCTAACCTAGGTCAGAGTCGAGCTCATCCCTGACCTAGGTTAGAGATGAGCTCATCTTTGACCTCCTTTGGAATCTGTGCCCCTTTTTCAGATTTCATCCCAACGGGCCCTGAAATCAATGTTGGGCCCTCGGATCTGAGTGTGGAAAGGTTTTAATTCAAAATTAATTTAATTTTTTTCCCTCCTTAGTTGGTTATTGTGATTGGACCTTAATTCGAGATGAAATTTGAATTATGGGTCCTCACATTGCTCTAGGAGCCTCACCTTGAAACCTCTATATAAAGACTCCCATTTGCCTTCATTTTCACACAACAAAACCAAGAAATTTCATAATCAAGTGCTCTCAAGGAGAAAATTTCATGAACAAGGAGATTCAAGCAAGCAAGGAATGGTGAAGTGAAGATGCAAGATTGCGAGAGGATGATATAGAAGATCAAGCCATTGTTGATATCAAGCATCTTTGTGAACACACCATTATGAACATATACTTGGAGCAAGAGAGATCCTTTCTTCCTTGATCCACCATTACCAACTTTCAAGCATTCAAAGATACAATCATGGGGTAGCAATTACAAATTGTGAGTTTGGTAGAAGTACTTTAGCCTCGAGGGCTTGGTTTTCTTTTCTATCTCATTCAAATCTATGGATTGTTTTCTCATACATATTCATGCTAGGGTTTTGATCTAGAGGATTAGATCTTGGCATTACACTTTCAATACATACACACACACATTCTATTTCAATCGGCTATTTGTGGAGGTGGAGATCTTCAAAACGGGGGTTTGACTAAGGCAAAACCCTATATAGCCACCCCAAAAATACCATTTTTCAGATAGTTATAGTAGTTGTTTCAAGAATTGGAGGATGGATCTGAGTACCTTTTTTGGAAAAGTTTTGAGATCTGTGAACAAAATCAAAGTTGACCTTTAGAATAAAAATGTAGCCTTTGACCTTTTATCGGGGTCAAAGACTACCTGTTGCCAAAAAGATGAAAGTTTTCTGGGTTTTCTCTGTCACAGTTTCCTGGTCCCAGATCTGGTTGTAGAATCTTCTAAAACTCCACATAGGCTTTATAAAATAAGCGTTTCTAAATCTATTTCATGATGAGGTATTTATCTTAACCTAATTAATTTTCAAGTATTTCCAGATTTACTTTACTTGTGGTAGTCCAATTCAAGATACATACAAATGAATAGTGTTGAATGATAGGTGCATTGTTAAGGCTCCATTTTAACGTTATTCATTTTGGTGAACCCATTTATGACAACTCTTTCTTTTTGGTGTTAGATTTAAATCTTGCATGCTTATATTTTAAAAATACAAAAAAAAATTTGCAAAATCCCTTTAAAAATACAAAAATATTTACATTTTCATGCTTTTAGTGCTTTCTTTGTATTCAACATGTATGATTCTTGTTTTGAGTACTTTGATGAGGCTTTTATTGTACAAGAGGATAGATTCCCTAATGAGGTACATGGTAGTGAGGATGAAAATGGTTCGGGTAAGATCTCCATGGATCGTATTCCTATTTCACTCTCCTCCACAACTTCTCCAATTGACGTTTACCATAGGGTGTATGCATGGTTACCTTCATGTCCCACTATTTGTAACATTTATAAACCTAATATTATATATCCTATGCCTTTGATGATGGTAAAAGGATGTCCTCATATAAAAACTAAGGGTAAACCTAGAGATCCTTTGGATTTCTTTGATAACACAGATTTTGTTTCACTTGCTTATCACACACGGAATAACCCTCAGCCTAATATTCCAGTTTCTTTACCGCCTTTTCAACCTATGCTTCCTCAAGCACTGAGGTATCCATCTACCTTTAAGGAGTATAAATTAGTTGACCAATTACGTGCTACTCCTTCTAGGATATCTTTATGGGAATTACTTCAGACTTCCTCGACATATCATGAGGCATTGAAAAAAGATTTATCTACTCTTCTTGCTTTGCCTCCTAATCAAGAGAACATTCATTCTATTTTGGATTTTATGCATACTATGCCTTCTGTACCTCCTATCGTGTTTTTTTATAATGATTTACCTTCCCTGGAGGTGCAGAATCAATATGATGCTCTTATGGTAGATGTCTCTATTAATCAGTGTATCATTTGAAGGACCTTAATTGATAATGGATTTGGGCTTAATGTGTGTAGCATGGATATGCTCAAGGAAATTAAGGCTGATCTTACTACTATACAACCCGATAATGTTCCTATACGTGGATTTGACAATATTGCAAAAAGAACTTTGGGCATTATTACCTTACCTGTTAAAGTCAGTCTAGTTATTCTAAATACTCCTATTCATGTTATGCTTGTACCTCTTAATTATAACCTTCTTTTAAGAAGACCATGGTTACATACTATGCATGCAGTTCCTTCTACTCTTCATCACAAGGTTAGGTTCATATATAACAACTTAATGTATACATTACATGCATATGATGCCCTGAATCCTTTCTTAAATGCAGAATATGCCAAAATCTCTAAGCCTCTTCAACCTAGTAAAGAGATTGAAAAATAACCGGAGATACAACAACCTGAGATTCAACAATAGGAAGCTCCATCTTCTTATTCTTTGACTAAGGATGATTGGGGGACATTGGATTTTAATCCTACTTTTATTTGAGAATACAAGGTCTCTGATTCGGAATTTATGAAACAACAAAATGAATTTGAGAAAAAAGTTTTTATTTCTTCTCTACTTTCTGAAGAACTAAAAATTAATTTTGTTGCCACTTCGATTAATGAAATGATTGAAACTATAAATCCTGATTTCTATGACATTGTGACATATGCTGCTCCTTGGACTCCTTTTGATATGACTGATCGATATGGTCCTGGTTATCATTTTCTTAAGAAATTGGGATTTAATGGGAAAGGATGTGGTAAATATGAACAAGGCATACAAGTACCTTTGGATAATGAAATTTATTATCATACATATGGATTAGGATTCAATCCTTATAGAAAACCATCATCTTTCCCTCTTAATGTTAATCATATTTGTGGTGGATAGTTGAAGTTGGTTAACCCATTGCTTATTGACCTTAATCAAGAACCCTCTTCGGATATTTTTCCTAAAGATGAAGCCTTAATGGAATTTTTAGGGGTTTATGAAGATTTACCTAAGTTTCATCACAAACAAGGAAAGGCTTATTGTGTAAAGACTTTTGCTTATTTTGGAGAACATGATAAACAAGATATTCTCCCTTTACTGATGGATCCTCTGATAAGAAGTGATTTGTTAATTACTGAAACTATTGATATTCAAGTGGATAAAAACAACTTTGAAAGGATGATAAAAATTGGGAAACTTTTGAATCAGGATGAACGTGATCGGTTGGTTTCCCTTTTGCTTGAATTTAAGGACATCTTTGTTTGGACATATTCAGATATGTTGGGTATAGATTCTAAGATTGTTACACATAACATCATTTTAAAATCAAATATGAAACCTATGAAATAGAAAATTTGAAAGATGAATCCATGAATTGCTTTATTAGTCAAACGTGAAATTGAGAAATTATTGGATTCTAGATTTATCCATTCTATTGATTACTCAGATTGGATTTCAAACATTGTGCCTGTGTCAAAAGGAGAAAATAAGATAAGGATGTGTACTAATTTTAGAGATTTAAATAAGGCATCCTTGAAAGATGATTTCTCGTTACCTAATATTGATATGATTGTGAATTCAACAATGGGTCATGCCTTGTTATCTTTTATGGATGGTTTTTCGGGATATAATGAAATCTTTATCCCTCCTAAAGATCAATTTAAGACTACATTTATAACACCTTAGAGAACCTTTTATTGGGTCATGATTCCTTTTGGATTAAAAATGTAGGAGCGACTTACCAATGAGCTATGACTTTGATTTTTCATGATTACATTCATAAGATCCTTAAAGATTATGTGGATGATATCTTTAAAAAATCTATACAAAGAGAAGATCATGTTACTATTTTATGAAAGATACTTGAAAGGATTAGAAGTTATAATATGAGATTGAATCTTAAGGAATGTGTCTTTGGAGTTGAGTCCAGAAAATTATTAGGATTTATAATCTCTAAGCGAGGCATCGAAGTAGATATTGAAAAGATTAAAGCTATTGTTAATATGCCTCCTCCTAAGAATATTTCTCAGCTACGAAGTTTACAAGGAAAAATACAAGCTATTCATCACTTTATTTCTAATTTAGCAAATTGAACTATCCCTTTTACTTCCTTGCTTAGAAAGGATACCACTTTCTCTTAGAACGCTGAGTGTACACAAACTTTTGAGCAATTTAAGGAGTATCTTGTGAATCCTCCTATCTTGCAGAATGCTAATTTTGATAAACCATTCCATTTGTACACTTCAACGACTCCGCGGGCCATTAGTGTGTTCTTAGCTCAAATTGATGATGATACTAAGGAAAGACCGGTGTATTACATTAGTCAAACTTTACTTGATTAAAAAAACAAGATACATAGATTTAGAAAGACAATGTCTAGCTTTAGTTTATGCATGTCAAAAACTCAGGCATTATCTTATAAATGTTGAAGTTAATGTGATTGTCAAATTTGATCCTTTGAAACATCTTTTCTCACAAACTGATCTCTCTGGCCGGTTGGAAAAATGGGTGATGTTTCTTATAGAGTTTGATTTTAATTTCATTTCTTAGAAGTCTATTAAGGGACAAGAATTAATATATTATTTAGCTGAAGCTCCTTGTCCTCACTCAGATACATGTTCTACTTCAATATACTTCCCTTATGATAATATTCTAGCTATTCAACAGGATGATATTTGGGAATTATATTTTGATGGGTCTAAGTGTAAGACAGGTTCTGGTGTGGGTATCATCTTGATTCCTCCTATGAAAAAACCCATCCCTTTATCATATAAATTAACCTTTCCTTGTAGTAATAACATTACGGAGTATGAAGCTCTTATAGCTGGACTATGAGCAGCTTCATCCCTTAATATCAAACATTTACAAATATATGGAGATTCGCAATTGATCATAGAATGGATTAAAGGAGGATATCAGACTAAGAATGATAAAATGACATAGAATAGAGGTTTAGCTCTTGATGTGCTTTCACAATTCTCCTCTTATACGATTCAGACTTTACCTAGGAAGGATAATCGACATGCAGATGCCATGGCAAGCGCAGCTTCCTTGGTTTGTCTAGAGAATAATGCTGAAAACTTTCAATTTACTATACAAACTCTTAAAAGCCCTACAATTTCTGACAAGATTACTTCTAATTATTTCAATTTGCATTCAAATGAATGGTATTCATATATTTTTCTTTTTTTGAAGGATGGTACTTTTCCTAAATCAGCAACAAGGAACATGCGTAATCGTATTAGGAAACTTGCAGCACATTACATCATTTTAGGAGATACGCTTTATAAGCGCTCTTACGAAGGATTATTATTAAGATGTCTCAATACAACTAAAATCCCTATAGCTTTGGCAGAAGCTCATTCTAGTTCTTGTGGGGGACATTTTGGTGGAAAATCCCTAGTTAATAAATTGCTTCGAATGGGATATTATTGGCAAACAATGGAGCTAGATTCTTTCATGTTTGTTAAGAAATTTCCTCAATGTCAACAACATAGTAATTTGATTCATGCTCCTGCTTGTGAGCTTTGTAATCAAGTTTCTCCATGGCCTTTTAGTGTTTGGGGTTTTGATCTTATTGGAAAAATCTCACCGACTTCTTCTCAAGGACATACTTATATTATCACTGCTACAAATTACTTCATGAAGTGGGTTGAAGTTGTCCCTCTTCATTCAACAATGGTGGATATTATTTGTGATTTCATCCTTAATAATATCATAACAAGATTTGGTATTCCTTCAACGATAATTTTGGATAATGGAACCTCTTTTAAAAATAAAGAAGTAGCAAAATTCTTGGAGAAATATAGGATCCAACATGGATTTTCAACTCCTTACTATCCTCAATCTAATGGACAAGCTGAAGCATCAAATAAAATCAATGAACAAATTTTGAGAAAAATAGTTAGTAAGCATGCGAAAGATTGGCATACTCAACTGACTTATGCTTTATGGGCCTATAGGACTAGTGTTTGTACTGCCACAGGTACTTCTCCTTATAATCTTGTCTATGGTACTGATGTTATTATGACTTTGGAATTGGAAATACCATCTTTATGTATTTCATTTCATGGGATAATTGATAAAGATACTTTTTGTGAACAACACTTACAAGAGCTGGAAATGTTGGATGAGCAATGAATACGTGCATTAGAACATATAAAATCTTATCATAAATCTCTTCAGAAACAATACAATCATAAGGTAATTGAATGAACATTTGCGGTTGGTGATTTAGTCCTTTATGAGAATTAACAAAATTTGAATGCTTTACCGGTTGAAAAAGGAAAATTTAGCCCTAATTGGCTTGGACCTTTTGTTGTTACTAAAAACTTTGGTTCAGGTGCTTATAAACTTGCTGATATGGATGGTGTTTCTTTTAAGGAACCCATTAATATTATGCATCTTAAATGCTATTATCCTTAATTTTCCTTTGTTCCATGTGCATTTCTATATTCCTTATAAAGTTTTATTTTATAGGTTATGTAGTTTTATCAAAATTACATATTGAATATATTTATGCACTTTCTCACTTTCTTTCTTTCTTTTTTTCTATTAAGTTTTATATTGATGAAAGCATAGTAATCAAATATAGAACTAATCAGTAGAGAAAGTTTTTCATTCATCAAAAAAGATTTTTTCAAGTTTGGATACATATGTGGCCAATGGCCCTATCTATCACTATGCTTTGATGGTTGATGGCTTCCAGATCTCTCTCCCCTATGATAGGAAGATGAAGATTTGTGTGTCTATGTGTGGATCCTCGATATGCTCATACCTTGGGGATGCTCTCAGGCACTCTGTAGCTTAGCTATCAGCTTCTCCTCTCTTTCTCTACACAATCTCAGCTCTCGCTAGATGCATGCAAAGATATCAGCATGCCTACCGGGATCTCTACAACCAATGGAAGAATCTCACTCGTCGGCTGGTAGTCAGTAGGATATAATTATATCCTTGAGAATCTTGGATACAAAGCTCCTCCACTCTGCTACGCTAGCTATAGAATGAAAACATTTATTAGTCTAGTATCTCTAATCAAATCACATATTCAATCAAATTTCATATTTCATACCTAAGTCTCCCTCTAGGACATCACTAAAATGTCTAGATGGTGGGGGCATGGAGTGGTTACTCTCTCCATGCTCGCTATATCTAGGCCTTAGTGGTGGTGTCTTTGTGTGGGGTTGTGGGGGCCATCATGATCTCAATGGTGATGTGTGAGCAATAGGTATATATGCACTAGTATCACTAGTTGGGGGCATATCCTCAGCTCTCTCCTCTGATCTCTCCTCTACTCTATCTGCTCTCTCCTCCTCCATGGGACCTCCCTCAGAGATCTTCTCTTCCTCATCTCTGATATCCTCATCCTCCTCTATGGTACCACTATCTTGGTGTGTCCCCTCTATAAATCTTGGATCACCTATGGGATAATCCTTAGGAAAGATAGGATGGATCCCCTACAAGCTCTAGTACCTGATGTAATCTTGGCTCATGCCTAAATAGGTCACACCTGATGGTACCTCTATATCCTCTATCTCCTCAGCATTGCTATCCTCTATGTCTAATATCGATGGTCGATGCATGGCATCGGGTCTTTGATAGTTTCTCATCAAATGTACATAGCAAGGTATTGCTTTAGAGACTCCTTGTAATAGGTCAAACTACCTCATCACCTGATCATAATAGTAGGGCATCACTATATATGACTCCAAAGACCCTCTAGTAGATTATGCTGCTGTGAATGTCTCATCTGGAATCATGTATCAGGCCACTCTGTCATCCGGCAGTAGGGTCTCCATATCACATTAGTGATCGAAATGTGATCTAGATGTACTCTCCAGTAGAGCATATCTCCAAACTGTCAAACATCTCTCAAAGGATATGCAAAGACTCTTGTTGTATTCGCATCTACCATCATTGGAAATCCATGTGGATGTGTACATGCAAAATGCTCAAACATCCAAATCTGCAAGAGCGTGCATATCGACAGAATCTTCCTCTAATACCTCACTAGCTGACCTAGCTCATGGTATAGCTAGGCTAACATGTTGTGACCCCATGAGAACATGGTCCTCTCTCTCTCCATCCTCTGTATGAGATGTGTACGAGGTGAACAAAATATAGTACCCTTTGAGTTGGGTAACACAACCAAGGATACTATGCAAAGCATCACCTTTCGTACTAAAGGTATAGGGCCTATGTCATGAGCTATGATTGACATATATATAACACAAAATGTATTTTTAATGCATATATGAATTATCCCAAATTATACATTTCTTTGAATATATAACTAAATTCTTGCTTGAAATGAATTCATATATTATATAAATAAATAATGTTATATTATCATGACAATATAAACAATCAATATTTATAATTAATTAAGTTATTAATAAACATATCTAACACTATAGATGAATAAATTGTTAGTAATAAATAAATAACTTATCAAAATGTCACCCATGTATACATAATGGATGATGAATTATTTTGGGTGACCATGATAGAATGATAATTAAGAGGAAGTTGATATATACGGTAATTACATTATATGGTCAGGAACACTATAAAATTCAGCATACAAAGACTGAAGACATAATTTCATACCACTATCAATTATCATTGATAATCTCAAGACAACTAGGGTATTGATGAGTTACATTCCATTCTGCTATGGACAGGAGACAAAAGAAGCCAGCAGGTTATAATGTTTATCAAATAGACATTGGTGGCATAAAAGACTTGACCAAATCAATAGAGATACTTAGTCGCTATAATCACATAAATTGACTTGGACCATATATTATAGTGTCGACCTTAGTGAGTATGAGTTATATTAATATTGACATTTATTACTTCCTTGTGATGTATCAAGCACAATAAACAATAGTTTAATATTAACCAATAATCATTGGGTGTGGAAATTATGAAGAAAGGAATAGGTGCAATGTAAGTTGATTATCGTTAATTAAAGAAAGGGTGTGCTTGGTTTTGTAAAGAATTTAGAGAAATACTAAATTATAGAAATGCACAAAATGATGCTCTATTTCAGCAATAGAAGAAATTTGAAATCCCCAAAATAGGGCATACACAAGAGCTGGAGAAATATACAAGAAACTTCTTGCTTCTATTCAAACTAATCACTTCTACAATAAGAAATATAAACTTGCAAATATGGGAGCTGCATACAAACATCTATGAGCTTCTCAATTCTCTTACAAGATTATCTAAAGCAATCACTGCTTAATAGAATAATCATTCACATCTCTGTTAAAAATAGAGTATTACAAAACATCTATTTGCTGTTGCATACTAAAGAGAAATTACATTACATCATACTCATTATGGAAGAATAAAGATATTCATTCCTTTATATAAAACTTGTTGTCCAAAAGAAGAAGATGGAAGTCTGAAGAAGAAATCAGATTTCCCCCAATCTGATTTGAACTTATCTTTCAAAGTCCACACAAAAAATCAGACTTTAAACTTAATAAAAAATAAAGTCAAATATGGAAGCTTCTAGACAAATGGCTTTAATTCTAAAAATCCAACACTCCCCCATTGTCTTGAGCTGACAAACAAGATCATGCTTGATCCAAACTAACTATGCCAAGATTTCTCCTTAGGTGCTCAAAACTTGCAATGCCCAATGGCTTGGTGAAAATGTCTGCTAGCTACTGCTCTGACCTGCAAAACTCTATTTTTATTTCACCATTCTCAACTAGTTCTCTAAAAAAATGATACCTGATTTCAATGTGCTTGCTTCTTCCATGAAACACTAGATTCTTTGACAATGCTATTGAGGAAATATTGTCACAAAATATTGTGATTCCATCCTCTTGTTCTTGCTTCAAATCTGCCAAGATCCTTCTTAGCCAAATAGCTTGACATGTTGTTGCATTTGCTGCTATATATTCAGCCTCTGCTATAGATTGAGCAACAATGGGTTACTTCTTAGAAGCCCATGATATTAAACCTAAACCCATGTGAAAGACATATCTGGAAGTGCTCTTCCTATCATCCAAACTCCCTACCTAGTCACTATCTGTGTAGCCAATAAGATCAAAAACATTTGCAGCAGTATACAAAATACCATATTCCTTGGTGCCTTTCACATACCTTAGGATTCTCTTTCCCGCTTGCCAATGGGAGTCCTTTGGAGTTTCCATAAATCTAGAAATCAAAATTACCGCATGCATAGTGTCTGGTCTAGTAGCTGTTAAATACATCAAACTTCCAACTAAACTTTTATATAAAGTTGGATCCACATTGCTGCTACAATCATGCTTGCTTAACTTTAAACCTACTGAAGTTGGAGTTGGGGTAGGCTTTCTATTTTGCATTTTAAATCTCTCTAATATCTGATTTGCATATATTTCTTGAGAGATAAAAATACAATCATGCATTTGTTTTACTTCTATGTCTACAAAATATCTCAAGAAACCTAAGTCTGACATTTCAAACTCACTTTTCATAGCCTATTTAAAATCAGAAATGAGGAAATCATTATCCGTAGTAAAAATTAAATCATCAACATACAAGACAATAATTAAAATATTACCATTAGCTGCCTTGATATAAAGAGTGGGCTCACCATCGCTTTTGCAAAAGCCATTGCTCATGAAATATGAGTCAATTCTACTATACCATACCCATGGAGCTTGCTTAAGCCCATAAAGAGCCTTTTTCAGCCTATAAACTTTACTTTCATGACCCAGAACTTCATAACCAGGTGGCTGGTCCACATAAACCTCTTCTTTCAATACTCCATTCAAGAAGGCGGACTTCACATCCATTTGATATACCTTCCATTTGTGCTAGGCTGCAATTTCTATGCCAGCACGCACGGTTTCCATTCTAGCAACCGGGGCATAGGTCTCATCATAATCTCTACCAAACTATTGTTTGTACCCCTTGAACACCAATCGAGACTTATGCCTATCTATTTTTCCTTCAGCATTGCTCTTGGTCTTGTAAACCCATTTAACTCCAATAATTTTCTTGTTTGGAGGTAAATTAGTGAGCTCCCAAGTTTCATTTCATTTTATTGCATCCATTTCCTCATCCATGGCTTTACACCATTTTTCTTCCTTTTCAGCATCCTCAAAATAAATTGGATCACTATGAGAAAATAATGCAAAATTAATATTTTCATCAAATTCATTTTCATACCTTTCATCTTGGTATATCTCCCTTGGACTCTTGGTCTTTCTTGGTACTAGGGATCATAAAATCTCAGTATTGTTGCTGCTACTCTCTATGGGGCCAATTTGTAGCCTTCTGGAGTCTTCTATATCTATTGTTATATCATTTTGCTGATCATTAATTTCACCATCTTCAACAAAAATAGGCACTTTACTTGAAATGCTTGAAGATGTGTCCACCGAGCCATCCCATGACTCATTCTCAGTGAACTCCACGTCTCTTGAAGTGATCATCTTCTTACCAACTAGATCATACAATCAGTATGCCTTAGATTCTGGACTATAACCAATAAAAACACACTTCACTCCTTTATCATCAAACTTCTTCCTTTGCTCCTTTGGCACGTGTGCATATGCTACACACCCAAACACTCTCAAGTGTTCAACTGTCCATTTATACTTTGTCCATACTTACATTGGAATCTTGTCATGGACTACTTTTGTAGGACTTCTATTTATTAAATAGACATCTGTTGCTACAGCTTCTCCCCAATATTCAATTGGGAGCGCTTTTTCTTTCATCATGCTTCTTGCCATCTCAATGATGGTTCTATTTTTTCTTTCAGCCACTCCATTTTGCTGCAGAGTATAACTAGCTGTAAGCTCTTTCTTTATGCCATTTTTCCTGCAAAAATTTAAAAAAATATTGAAGGTATATTCCCCCCCTCTATCTGACCTTAGGACTTTAAGATTTTGTCCACTTTCATTTTCAGCCTGGGCTTTAAATTCTAAAAACTTATCAAAAGCTTCAAATTTATTTTTCATAAAATAAACCTATGTTCTACGACTGAAATCATCTATGAAGGTCATAAAATAAGTACTCCCCCCAATGGAAGTGATTTGCATAGGGCCAACTAAATCAATATGCACCAGCTCTAATGGTGCTCTTGCCCTTCTTGAGTTTCCAGAATTAAAGGGCAGCCTACATTGCTCACCCAAAATACAAGCCTCACACTTGCTACTAAACTCTTTAATACATGGAAAATTATCTACCATTCTTTTCTTGGGCAATAAATTTAAACCAGCATAGCCAAGATGTTCATACCTTAAATGTCATAGCTTGGAGGGGTCTTCAATCACGCTCTTGAAGGCTGATTATTGTATTGTTGTACATTCTTTCTTGGGAGGTGGAGTTTCTTATTGTGAAGAGAAACACGTCTCTACCTTCAATGGAAAAATTTGATTCTTTGTCATTTGAACCGCTGCAACAATTTTCTTACTCCCATCCTTCTCATAAATGACACATTGGTCATTCTCTGTCAGCACTTTGTAGCCATTTTGAGTGAGTTGTCCAACACTCATCAAATTGTGCTTTATAACTGGGGCAAATTAAACATTCTAGATTTCTTGTTTCTCACCTTGCTTGGTGTGGATCATAATAGATCCTTTGCCCACAACTGGAACAATTCCATTATTCCCCATTCTAATTTTAGACTTTACATTCTTATCAATGAAAGAAAAAAGACTTTCATTACCACTCATGTGGTTACTACAACCATTGTCTAAATACTAGACTTCGGGGCTTCCTTCTTCACCAACGTTGCACATGATGAAGGCCATGGGATTATTTCCATCACCCACTTTCATATCAACAAAATTTGCACTTGGCTTTGACTGATTACTTTTCTTTTTCCAGCACTCACTTGCATAATGCCCAAATTTATGACAATAATAACATTCAATATTACTCTTGTCAGAGGTATATTTCTTCTTACCTCCTTTGGAATTATTCTGAGAGCTGCTAGTTCCCTCATTTGTGGCTTCTCATTCTGAGCTTTATCCTCTAGCATTTTGTTGTCTAGAGTTACCATGACCTCTACCTCTTGAACCTCTTCCAGAATTATTTCTTCCTCTTCCCCTACCTCTTGCATTGGCTTGAGCTCTAAAAGCTTTCTCTTGAGAATAATTTGCTGACCTATTAATGCGATGCTCATGGGTTTGGAAAGAACCCATTAACTCATCAATAGTCATAACTAAGAGGTCCTTTGCCTCTTCAATGGAAATTATGAGTTTATCAAATTTTGAGGGCAGACTTCTCAAAACTTTCTCTACTATTCTTTGCTCTTCCATGGTTTCTCCATTGGTTCTCAACTGGTTTATCAAACCAGAGAGTCTTGAGTTGAAATCTGAGATGGACTCATTGTCTTTCATAAGAAGAGTCTCAAACTCTCTTCGAAGAATTTGGAGCTTCACCAAATGAACTTTCTCAGTCCCTTTAAAACTTGTGTGAAGAATATCCCAAGCTTCTTTGGAATAATTAGCTGCTGCTATTCAAGGAAAGATTGCCTCTGTCAAGGTAGTTTCTATCAAGCTCAAAGCTTTTGCATCTTTCCTCCTTGACTCCTTCAACTCAGTCTTTTGATTGTTTGTGAGGCCACCAAATTGAGCTGGGTCAGTTACATCCATAAATCCATTGGCCACAAGCTCCCATAAATCATTTTCTGTCATAATAGTCCTCATCTTCTTTGCCCAAACATCATAATTTTGTCCATTGAAGGATGGTGACTACTTCCAACTCTTTCCTACATCTCTAGCCATGTCTCCTGTGCAAGATAAACAAATACCTAGAAAAAACAAATGCCCAAACTCACAAGGATTGAAGGCCAATCAGCTCTTATACCATGTAAAGAATTTAGAGAAATACTAAATTCTAGAAATGCACAAAATGATGCTCTATTTCAGCAATAGAAGAAATTTGAAATCCCCACAACAGGGCATACACAAGAGCTGGAGAAATATGCAAGAAACTTCTTGCTTCTATTCAAACTAATCACTTCTACAATAAGAAATATACACTTGCAACTACGGGAGCTGCATACAAACATCTATGAGCTTCTCAATGCTCTTACAAGATTATCTGAAGCAATCACTATTTAACAGAATAATCATTCACATCTCTATTAAAAATAGAGTATTACAAAACATCTCTTTGCTACTACATACTAAAGAGAAATTACATTACATCATACTCACTCTGGAAGAATAAAGATATTCATTCCTTTATATAAAACTTGTTGTCCAAAAGAAGAAGATGGAAGTCTGAAGAAGAAATCAGATTTCTCCCAATCTGATTTGAACTTATCTTTCAAAGTCCACACAAAAAATCAAACTTTAAACTTTATCAAAAATAAAGTCAAATATGGAGGCTTCCAGACAAATGGATTTAATTCTGAAAATCCAACAGGATTGTATGAACTAATTTTTCATGAAGAGATGACTCCAAGAGATTTCATCGTTCAAAGATATATAACAGATATTACTTACATTATCTTAGAGGGAAGGAAGACAAAAAAATAGGAAATAAAGAATAGTGTTTAAATCGGCAACTATGCTTGATCGATATTATGGAGTCCGAAAATGAATTTTCTGTTATCAAATAGACATCACTTAGTGTCATTAATACTATTGAATAATTCATGGATAAAGCATCGCTAAATATGAAATAATAAGCGATCTGTATATTATGAAATAATGAACAATCTGCATATTGTTAACTGGTCGTTTAGTAACCTATCACCTTAGACTAGTGAAAGGAACTAATCATGTGTGAAACTGATCAATGTAGTTTCATATTGATTATGTTCAAGGGTTTATCATTGCTGGCTGATGGGGAATAGGAGAATAAAAATATATATATACTTTGCAGATCACCAGGAGGTCAGAGGATTAAAAAGAAAGAATTAAGATCATGGATTGATGGTCAGGGAATTATTAGAGATGCTGAAATATATAAATACCATTATTAGTGGCAATGCACTAGTATGTTGAGAATAGATATATACAACTGTATATGCTAATATCATATCCAAATAATGAACCATTATGTAATCTAATATATATACTATCTAATAATAATAATGAAATCAGAAATATAGAAATATATATAACAACTTCAATATATATATATATATATATATATATATATATATATAAAAGAATTATTTACATATAGAATATGGATCTATATATATCTAGAGATCTAATGATATATATATATATATATATAGAATATATGTGAAGTATATAGCTGAAACATATACTAGACTTATATATTTGAATGTCTCATTATAACATTCTATGGAATACCTTTGTATGATATATATGAAAATAAATATACAGTGAATAAAGTATATATTAATTATTACTTATATATAAAACTCATATAGTCATATATTGATCAGATATATATATATATATGCAGATTATTATATATATATTATATTTAAGTATATATTAATAATACTAAATCACATATATATATAAACTATCTAGATAATAGAATATATAAAATATACAAGATAATATTTGAGTTACATGAGAATTATATAGATATCAAATGTATATCTAAAATATATATATTTATATATAGATAGTTAGACATATTTGAAAAATATATATATGAAGTATATATCTGAATTATATATCTAAATATTCTATTTTAATGATTATATATATATATAGGGAATCAACAACATCCTAGTTTGAAACATTACAAATTACAACTCCTAAGTGATTCAAACCCAAATTGGGAATTTTGAGAGAAAATTATGTAAGGCCCTATTTGGGATCATTAAACCCTGACAGTATGGATGATAATAGGACCCGATCTAGCTGGGTCCGCATCTGTGGAAGTCATCCTGTACAATACTCTATGTCTACATGGATCTCCTCACAAGCACGCTATGCTCTAGGTCTGACGGTCTCACCTCAGACTGGAAGCCGTATGATCCTATAGACATACTCTAATGTCACTATGATCTCACCAAAGGGAAGATGGAAGGAGCATTTATCCTCATCCCACCTCTCTATCAAAGCCAATAGCATGGCTCGGTGTAGTCTGATCTATGGAAGGACTAATACCCAGTATAGTCCCACATCCTTTAGTAACTACATCTCCTCATCATCAAGCTCAGACAATCTCTCTCTAACCATGACTAGCAACTCTCCAAAGGGTTGCTCTCGGAAACAGACCAAGTCCTGCAAGCACAAAGAGACACCATATCAACTATCTACATCATCAAATATGCAAATCTAACTGAACTAGGTTAAATTCAACCTCAGTTAGGTCAAGGATGACCTTACTAGGTCAATGTCAACTTTTTTGGCTCAGGGTCAAGCTTTTTGGGTCAAGGTCAACCTCATCCCAAAAATAGTCAAAAAACCCTCTGGTCAATGTTGACTTTCATGGGTCAAAGTCAACCTAGATGGGTCAATGTAGACCTAGATCGGTTAGGGTCAACCTAAGAGGGGTAAAGTCGACCTTGCCTATAAAAACAAGAATTTGGAAAGTACAAAGGCAAACAACAGAAAACTCACCTTAGGTAGTGACCGTCCGGTAGCCAGGGTGTGTCTCAGAAGCTCTAGGTGTGTCGCTTGAAGTTCCTCTCTTCTCAGCATCTTACTTCCTCATTTTGAATCTACAAATGGTAAGAATGAGTAATTATTTCTCTCTTTTCCTTATTTATAAGTTCAAATTAGGGTTTTATTAGGGTTTCTTTTAGGGTTTCCTCAAGGTAAACTTGGATTTCCCTTCTTATGCATTTAGATAGACATCCACTCTTTTCATCATAACTTGAGTTCGGTAACTCTATTTTCAGTACTGTCAGTAGTGTTGGAATCATGATTAGATATCTAACTCCTTGAACAATTTTAGGAAGGTTAGGAATCCTTCTAATTGGTTTAGGAAAGGACTTTTCAACACACTACATATTTAGTATATAGATTTTTTCTTATCACCCTGTTTCACCCTTACGAAGTAGAAAGCTGAAATAGGGGGGGCATAAGGGGCTCTATACACTTATCAAATTGTCATATAGTAAGCCCTAGGTGATTTATGGATTTTCATTAACCTTGCATGTTGCAGGTTCTAATAGTTTTCTACAGAATCTTTACATCGAGGACTTGGCTATATCCTTTTTATTTAATATGATGTTTTCTTACTTTAGCTTGCATATTCACGTGGTGTCATATTTGAACTAAAGAGGGGGCTAAATGTATCATCTTAAAATGGAAGCACTTCCATCTTGATAGGTTTAGCACCCTCTTTTAGTACATTTATCATGATAGACTTGCATTTAGGATGCATTCTGCACTTGATTTCTTCATTTTAGGTGAAATTAGGTTTAGGATCCTGAGGATTCTCCTTAATTTCCCTCTTCCATGGCTCTATTTTCTAGGTAGGACTTAGAAATAGGTCCTATTGGCCTTCATCATAATTATCATAGGATTTTGTGCCTCTCCTCAGCATTTTATCCCATCCTGGCATCATTCCTGGCATCATTTCTAGGTCTCTGGGTATCCCCGGGACCTCCTGTCCCTGATTCTGGCAGGATCTAGATCTTTGGGTCTAAGACAACCTAAACCTTGACCTAGGTCAAAGTTGAGGTCATCCTTGACCTAGTCAGCATCAAGCTCATCCCTGACCTCAGTCAGAGATGAGGTCTTCTTTGACCTCCTCTAGAATCTATGCCCCTTTTCCAAATTTGGTCTTGGCAGGCTCTGAAATCAATGTCGGGCCCTCGAATCTGAGTGCGAAAAGGTTTTAATTTGAAATTAATTTAATTGTTTTCCCTCCTTAGTTAGTTATTGTTATTGCACCTTAATTAGAGGTGAAATTTGAATTATGGGTCTTCACATTTCTCTAGGAGCCTCACTTGAAACCTCTATATAAAGACTCTCATTTGCCTTCATTTTCACACAACAACACCAAGCAATTTCATAATCAAGTGCTCTCAAGGAGATAATTTCATGAACAAGGAGATTCAAGAAAGCAAGGAATGGTGAATTGAAGATGCAAGATTGCCAGAGGATGATATAGAAGATCAAGCCATTATTGATATCAAGCATCTTTGTGAACACACCATTGTGAACATATACTTGGAGCAAGAGAGATCCTTTCTTCCTTGATCCACCATTACCAACTTTCAAGCATTCAAAGATACAATCATGGGATAGAAATTATGGATTGTGAGTTTGGTAGAAGTACTTTAGCCTTGGGGGCTTGGTATGCTTTTCTATCTCATTCAAATCTATGCATTGTTGTCTCATACATATTCATGCTAGGGTTTTGATCTAGAGGATTAGATCTTGGAATTACACTTTCAATACATACACACACACATTCTATTTCAATCAGCTATTCATGGAGGTGGCGATCACCAAAATGGGGGTTTGACTAAGGCAAAATGTAGGATTTGACAAACATGCAAATCCAAAGACCCCGAATACACCTGCATGCAAGAACCTGATACAAAGTAGAAGCACAAAAACGAAAAAGCAGAACTCAGATGTTTACTCAAAAGGTGAGAGCAAAATTATCAACTGAATTAAAAAAACAATTATAAAGTTCAACCTTAAAAAGGTGAATGAAACCCTAAAAGGGAAAAACTAGGTTGCACATTATTAATTAAGAATTAATTAATAATGCACCTAAGAGACGCTTAAGCAACTAGAGTAAAAGGAAATAAAACTCTAACACCCCTCCTTAAGCTGAACGCAGGGAGAAAGCAGACCTAGCAAGACTAAGAAAGCAAGAAATGGGTCCCGGCAACAAGGCCTGATCAGGTACCCAGTACAAGGAAATCTCTGTAAACCGGAGACAAAGGAGAAAACCCAGTGGGAAAAACCCCTCTCCAAAAAGAGATAAAAAAACAAGCAAAGACAAAAGGCATGACTTCAAGAGACTCTCTCAAAGCCAATAGTACAATGCGTGCTGCTAACCCCCCCCGAGAGAGAGGGTCGAAGCTCCAAAGCCCCCCAGAATGAAAGAACCCCTGGAGCAATGAGCAAACCACTGTGACTCCAATGCAGAGGAGTGAAGGTCAGTGGGTGCTGAAGAGGTGACCTCGAAGGATGAGGTGTCACTGGAAGGCCGAGCTGATGCTCAAATGTGAAGACACGAGGATCCTGAAAGGGAATCCCCAATGCAAGTGGTATGATAGGTGTGCTGACACTGTCATGAGAGAGGAGATGAGTGTCCTCTGAAGAATCCTCAACAACTGCACCTGGTGGCTCGATGAATGGAGCTGGAGGATCAAGCAGTGCTGAAGAAGAATCCGGCTGAAGAGAAAAGTACTCCTCAGGATGTGGTGTAGCAGTCACAACACGGGTCTCAGGAACAATACAAAGGTTCAAGCTACCTGACTGCACCACATGATGCTCTCGTAAAAGAGGAGAGCTGAGCTCTGACAATGGAGATGGTGGACCAAAATGAGAAAAGATGTAGACACAGGAGGAATGATCAACTGTCCCTGTAGCAATAATGCCTCCTGTCACACTATCCCTGATGAAGGCTGAATCGGCCGTGAACTCAACTGTCTTCCCTGACCCACTGCGAGTAATCTGATAAATGGAGAGAAGGTTTGCAGAGAGAGATGGAACATACAATACATCATGGAATGTGCCATCCTGAATGCTGACTGAACCTGTCCCACAGACTGTCTGTACAGTGTTATTCCCCATGAGAATATGAGGAATGGGAGAAGTCTCAAAAGAAGAAAACAACTCCTGAGAAGATGCCATATGGTGAGAAGCACCGGAATCCAGTATCCAAGGGACCTGTAAAGGGGATGCAACAGATGCCCGTAATGCATGACCCTGTCCAAAATCCTGTCCAGATGTCGAAGAAGATGCAGAAGATTGAAAAGCAGACCCCTGTGAGGTGGAAGAGGATGGAGAGAAAATAGTGCTCTTCTGAAGGAGAGCTTGCAAATCTGCAATCTGTTTCTCATAACCATCACATCTCTTCTGAAAACACTGTGACTCATCATGGTTCCTCTTCTGACAATAGGAACATGTGGGGATCTGAGTCTTCTGATTCTCCTTCTTAGAAGAAGATGGTGTGTTAGTAGAGTGCTGAGAGGAGGAGTCAGATATCTGCTTCGGCTTCGGCTTCTGTGTGTCCTGAGATGACTTGGCAAGCAATGCCTGTGACTGTGAACCTGCAAGGGAATCCATCTGAGTGATCTTGGACTGCTCACGAGTCAACCTGTCATAGAAATTCTCAAAAGAGGGCATAACATGTCTGGTACCCAAAGCATCCATGGTGGAGTAGAAAGTGGAAGAAAAGATCTGGTACTGTCCTCGCAACTTTGAGAGTATCAAATAGATACACTCATCATCTGTCTTTGTTTTCCCACATCCCTGCAAAACTGAACGCAGAGACTTGAACTTCATCAAGAAGTCCTCAATGGTGGGAAAGCTGGTAGGAGTCAAAGTAGTCAACTCTGCATCAAGCTGAAGTGCCCTGAACTCATTAACTGTGCCAAACAAATCTGAAAACTTGCCCCAAATGGCCCTAGGAGTGGTCAAACCTTCCAAGTGAAAGAGGAGACTGTCAGAGATGTTCAGTGCAATCAAGCCCATGGCTTCATCCATCTTATTCCTGTGCTGAAGAATCTCAAAGGGACGTTGCAGGACAGGTTGGTTCTCATCCAGACATGACCATAAGCCACGTGACATAAGAAGTCTGGTCATGTGTGCTTTCCAGGTATGATAATTATGCGGTGTCAGCCGGGCCACAGAGGGATCCGACATTGAGAGAAGAAGAAGACAGAAGTAGAAGGGTCTTTTCTGAAGTAAATTACAGAAAGGAAAAAACAGCCCCCCCACAATGTATAAATCAAACCCCCGTACAGCAAATAACTGAAAGCACAAAAAAAATGAGGAGAAAACCTAGACTCCAGAAGCAGAGAAGGAGGAAAGGAGAAGCCTTGACTTTGACGCTAAAAAAGAGAGCTCAAATGGCTGAATCAGAAAACCAAACCAGCATCATTGCGTCCGTCTCGGAAAGACCTTTTCGGTGATATATCATATGTCGATTTTCGAGTCCGTATGAACCCTGTAGGAGCAAAAACGCCCAAGAACCCCCAAATGTAAGCTCTCTGGAAAAAACCAGGGACGGCAAAAAAATTGACGGCCGTATGACCGTCACTGGGCCGTTGCTGACGTCAGCATGACGTCATCCCGAGAAATTTTAACGGAGCCGAAAAAAATAAAAAAACCACCGGAAAAAAAAATCCCGGCGCCGGAAACTCGCCGGCAAGTGACGTCAGCAGGTGACGTCACCTGCTGCAGGCGGCCGGGCGGAGGATGGGCGGCAGTGCTGCGGCCGATCGCTAGTGGCGCGGTGGCGGTCGGCGGGGCGCCGGTGGCGCGGAGGCGGCCGGCTGGGCGCCGGTGGCTGGCCGGTGGCGCGGGGGCGGCCGGCTGGGCGCCGGTGGTGAGCCGGTTGCGCGGCGGTGGTGAGAGGGCGGCGCGCTGGTGGCGCGCGAAGAAAAACCACGAAACGGTTTTTTTTTAATTTTTTTTTCTCGAAAAACGTGTCCGTACGGCCCGTGGGGGTTGAGAAAATTCACCCAGAAGCCCCGGAGGCCAAATAGAACAAATTTTTTATGAATTTTGGGTATCTCAGGCCTTCTGGACGCAACCGTGAGGTCAGTTTTTGTCCAAAATGCTCTGAAAAATTGTAACCCCCCAGATCCAATATAAAAAATAGCAGAAAACGCCAGAAACAAAGCTTGATCCACAACTTCAGAAAACTTTGAACAAGCTGCAGCAGAATGGCTCTGATACCATGTAGGATTTGACAAACATGCAAATCCACAGACCCCGAATACACCTGCATGCAAGAACCTGATACAAAGTAGAAGCACAAAAACAAAAAAGCAGAACTCAGATGTTTACTCAAAAGGTGAGAGCAAAATTATCAACTGAATTAAAAAAACAATTACAAAGTTCAACCTTAAAAAGGTGAATGAAACCCTAAAAAGGAAAAACTAGGTTGCACATTATTAATTAAGAATTAATTAATAATGCACCTAAGAGACGCTTAAGCAACTAGAGTAAAAGGAAATAAAACTCTAACACAAAACCCTATATAGCCACCCCAAAAATGCCATTTTTCAAATAGTTACAATCATTGTTTAGAGAATTGGAGGACAGATCTGAGTACCCTTTTCAGAAAACTTTTGAGATCTGAGAACAAAATCAAAGTCGACCTTCAAAATAAAAATGTAGCCTTTGACCTTTTATCAGGGTCAAAGACTACCTACTACCGGAAAGATGAAATTTTTCTGGGTTTTCTCTCTCACAGTTTCCCTATCCCAGATCTGGTTGTAGGATCTTTCGAAACTCCGCACAGGCTTCAGAAAATAGATATTTCTAAATCTATTTCATGATGAGGTATGTATCTTAAGCTAATTAATTTTGAAGTATTTATAGATTTACTTTACTTATGCTATTCCAATTCAAGATACATACAAATGAATAGTGTTGAATGATAGGTGCATTGTTAAGGGTCCATTTTAACCTTATTCAGTCTCAAAACTATAACTTCGCATCTCAATCTCAAGGTCACCAAAAGAGTCATTGGAAGGGTAATAATAGGCATTCTTCGGGGTCTTTTAATAAGAACCCATAGCAGCAGACCCAATAGAATCAGAAACAAAAACCACATCAGGTTCAACAGGGATCTAAGCCCAAATAGTAGTAGGCACAGGGATCAAGGAAGGACCAACATCAATAGTATTCAAATGCACCCCCAACACGGACTTAGCAGTCCTCTTGAGGGGTTTTCAGTGGGTCTAGTAGGACCGATGGACAGTTGTACTCTAGGCCACAAGGAGTTCAGAATCATACATGTGGCCCTTGTTGTGCATGTGGTGCCATGGGGCACTTAGCTCATGATTGTCCTCAAGGTCAGATGGTAGGAAGTCAGCGTATGGCAGCATCAAAGCCTACAATTGGAGACTTTGGAAAGTCTCATAGAGTATTTTCAGTGGTGGATAATCACCAGGCTGAGCACCAGGCCATAGTTATAGAGGCTGCAAGTATGATCAATGGTATTAGTGTTACCATTTTGTTTGATTATGGTGCTACTGATTCTTTCATATCTCCATTTTTTGTGGAGCGTTGCAGGCTTGTGGCAGCTAGATAGGAAGTTAGTTGGGAAGTGGAGTTAACATCAAGGTCTAGAGTGTCAATCAACTCCTTAGTGAAGGATAGCTAGGTGCAGATTGGTGATTTGATCACTACTGTAGATCTCTGTATCACACCTCTTGGTTCTTATGACATAGTACTTGGCATGGATTGTCTTTATGCCCATAGAGCTAAGTTAGATTGTCAATAGAAGAGGATTGAGTGCCTTGATGATCATGGTACACCTATTGTGATTTGCGGAATTCAGAGAGGCATCTCTCTTTGTATGATCTCAGCCATACAACTTAAGAAAAGTATGTGGAAGGGATGTCAGTTATATGCTATTACTATCAGTGATAGAGAGGATGAGGAGGAAAGGGAACTATCTCTTGATGATTATCCTAGACTTTAGGATTTTGAAGATGTGTTTCCTACTAAGCTTCTAGGCATGCCTCCTCGTAGAGCAGTAGATTTCCATATAGATCTTGTGCTAGGAGTTGCTCCAATTTTGAGGGCACCTTATAGAATGACCACTAATGAGCTTAATGAACTCAAGATCAAGTTAGAGTAACTTTTGGAGAAGGGCCACATATGCCCTAGTGTTTCACCTTGGGGTACACCCATTATCTTCATTAAGAAGAAGGATGGATCCTTGCAGTTATGTATGGATTACCAATAGTTAAATAAGCTTACCATCAAGAATCGATATCTACTTCCCAGGATTGATGATTTATTTGATCAACTTAAGGGTGCTAATTTTTTTTCCAAGATTGATCTTAAGTTAGGTTACCACTAGTTATGGATTGTAGATAGCAATATCCCCAAGACTACATTCTGTACCAGATATGGGCATTATGAGTTCACAGTTGTACCTTTTGGACTCACAAATGCTCCAATAGTTTTCATGAGCCTTATGAATGGGTTATTGATGCAAAGGAGGATTAGGTGAGGGGCCAGAGGCTCACCCTAACTAGATCTACCTTGCTCAACAACATGTGGAAGCAACAACAATAACTAAGTGAGAGAGAGAGAGAGATAGAGTAGGATCATTCATATATTCATTTCAAATAGGTTGATACATGTCAGGCTGTAAGGCCTTCCTAGTTACGACTAGATATTACAATGAATTACATAAGTTCTCCAACATTTGAGGATCTACAAATAATCTTAATTCTACTATCTTCTATCCCCTAAACTGACTCCCTAAACTCTAACTAAATAACTACATTTATACAAGATGCTACTGAACTAATTCAGCCTTTAGATCCATAATAAATGAAAGGAATAGTCAGATCTGGGACCACATGCTTCCCATTGATGGATACCAGTATTAAATCTGCAACCCAAATTAAATACACAAGTTGGCCTCAACAATAACTCAAAATAAACTACTCGATAAGCAAGGATGACCAAGCAACAGACAAGCATCATCGAGCACCAATGAAACAATTGACCACCTAGGAGATAATTGACCAAACTTGGTAACCAAAGGAAATCAACCAACTACCAAGCCAACTCAATCAAAGAAGGAACCGAGCAACACAAACAAACTTCAAAATCTTTTTGGTGACATGGGATTGCCAAGGACCCAAGATGCTCCTGCGTCAGACACCTGGGGTTATTTAGAAATGATTCTCTAAATCATTCAATAGGTATGATCCAAGCTACATCTAACTCAGACTATGAAATCCATGAATTGTATTCGATCGGTCTATTCTTCCACTTTACCAGATATTCCATATATTGTTTTCCTCTTGTACTTCTACCAATTCTTTGCTCCAAAACCTACTCAACTTCTTCATTTTGTTTCTTAGGATACTCCATCAGTACTATAATGTCTTCATCTGGTTCATGATACTCATACAAATTAGAAATTTTAAAAATTGATGATATGTCCATGTCATCAGGTAACTCAATCTCATATTCATTTCCACTATCAAATTTCTTCAAAATCTTGCAAGGTCCAAACTTCTTCATTTTCAGCTTCCCATATGTTCCAACAAGAAATCAACCTTTCTTCAAATGAACAATCACTTCATCACCAACATCAAAATTCTTAAGTCTCCTTGATCTATCAGCTCTATCTTTGTATTTCTGATTACTCTCTTCCAACTTGATTTTCACATCTTCTTGCAATGTCTTTGTGTACTCAGCAAATTTTACTCCTTTGGCACTTCTCTTACTTTCATCAGCAATATCCCTCAAATCAAATATACCTCTTGGTTGTATGTCATTCACCATCTGAAAAGGTTTTTTTCCTGTACTCCTATTCACTAAAATATTGTATGCAAATTCTTCTTGTGCCAACATAGAATCCCAATTACTAGGTGTGTCTCCAACTAAACATCTCAAAAGATCTCCCAAACTTCTGTTCACAACTTATGTCTATCTATCAGTTTGTGGGTGAAATGTAGAACTATACTTCAACTCAGTGCCAAACTTTCTCCAAAGAGTCTTCCAAAAGTATAAATTTACTATCTTGGTCAGAGATAATACTCCTCGATAATCCATGCAATCAGACAATTTCCTTAAAGAAAAGATCTGCTACATGTACTGCATCTGAGGTCTTTCTACAAGGTATAAAATGTGCCATTTTTAAAAATCTATCCACTACAACAAATATAGAATCATTACCTCTTATTATCTTTCGTAAGCCAAGAACAAAATCCATACTGATATCAATCCAAGGTTTCTCAGGTACAACAATCAGTGTATATAATCTAGTATTCTGACTTACTCCTTTTACAACTTGACAAACTCCACAAATTTTCAAAAAAATTTGAACATCTTTATACAATTGAGGCCAAAATTATTTCTCCTTAAGAAAATTCAATGTCTTATCAACACCAAAATGTCCAGCCAAAGCACTATTATGTTTCTCTTTTATTAAATTAGTTCTCATTGCTCCTCTCGGTATACACAACTAAATACCTTTAAACAACATACCTTCTTGAATGAAATATTCTTCCCATTTTGTACTTGGTTGATCTTGGATAGGTGCTCTACACTTTCTCCATGGCTTAGAAAAATTAGGATCAATTTCATACAAATCTCTCATCTCATCAAAACCAAGAACTTAAATTTTCATCTTGGTCATCAAATATCTTCTTCTACTCAATGCATCAGCAACTTAGTTAGTGGCTCCACTCTTATGCTTTATCACAAATGTATAACTCTGCAAATACTCAACCCATTTCATATGTCTCTGATTCAACTTATTCTAACTACCCAAATACTCTAAAGCCTTATGATCAGTATACAATATAAATTCACTCAGTATCAAATAATGTCTCCATTTCTTCAGTTCTTGAACAATAGCATAGAATTATTGATCATACACATAATATTTCCTTCTATCATCATTCAAATTTTCACAAAAGAAAGCAACAGGTTTACCTTCCTAATTCAACACAGCTCCAATTGCACTACCACTTGCATCACATTCCACTTGAAATACCTTACTTGTTAGGAATAGTCCCAAGAGATAACTAAGAGGGGGGGTGAATTAGTTATCTACAAGTTTCAATTCTTTATCCAATTAAGTATACTTAAGCATAAACATAAACACAATAAAAGAAAACTTGAACACAACACCAATATTTTGGTTACAGGGAAACCCAAATAGGTAAAAACCCTAGTGGGAATTGACACCCACTAATATTTTGTACTAGTGTATTATAATCCTTGTTAGAAGATCCTTAACCCTATTAGGAGTTACTTTACAATATATTTAGTATAGTAGACCTGGTCAAGGGTCAAACCCTATTAGGATTCTTTTACAATAGTCCTTGTTAGGGGAGAGGACACACTATCTGAGAGCACACTTCTCAAAGGGGTGAAGGCTACAACCTTTTGTTTAATAGATACACACTATATCTGGATCTTGGTGAACTACGCTTTGACCTAATATCTAGATTAGTTCCAATGTATAGCACAAAAATGTTACTTGGTCACATAGACCTTCTTCTGATGGTTCAACACTTTGCACACTCTTCTTTGCTCTTCCTGTCAACCATGAACCACACTTTAGCAATCATAAATGACTGCTTATAAATATCTTTCCTCTAAATGATATAATCAATTTGGCCTATTAGAACCACCTTGAAATCATATTAGATAAACCATAACAAACTCTAAAAACAATTTAGTCATCTTTATTAAGCACGCAAGACATTCTGGGACCTGTCCAATAAGATAGTTGTAGACGCACGCTACACACTGTTGGCTCTACCAAAACAACAAGATCTTTCTCCTCAAGCTGAATTACTTCATGCGCTCTTAACTAAACATCACTAATGCTTCCCTAAGCTTAAATCAAAGGGCCCATATTGAAATGATAGGCATAACTCCAGAACCAATAAGATCTATGTCAGCTCTTCTGAATAAACACAAGAAACTACTATTGGTGAATAGCGACTACATAACTTCATTTCTATTGATCATCAGACTCTACATCCATTAATGTAATCTTACTAACATGTCTTCATCACATATCCAAAGGTGCAAGGCTCCATGATAACTATACGAACAACCATACACATAATAATGCATGTTACTCTATCAAGAACACTGTTGACACAAGCTACTATATAACTGTCTATACTAATAGTTAACCAATGTGTCCATGATATCATGTTGATAACATATCCATGCTACATATACTTGAAGCTTACTACATAATTCATCCACACATGCTACTTACCATATGTTGTCATCAATGACAAACATACAGTCAGTACTGGCCTACTAGCAAATCTCCAAAAATCTCCCGCTTTGGCATTGATGGCAACATATGGAATGAAAAACTCCACCAATGCAAATGAACATTTCTTTTATAACATTCTCCATTTCCTCTTCAAAGCTCCCCCAAAGATGAGTCCTCCATCTGCTGCAATATTCATTGACATTCTCCATTTCCTCAATTGAACTGCTTTCATAACTGAATATATACTACTCCCCCTTAGTATGTTACTCTTTATTTTATTACTATTTTTCATGACTATGTATTACTCCCCCTTTGACATCAATGGAAAATGGCACC
Organism: Chamaecyparis obtusa; assembly: GCA_027943335.1. NCBI lineage: Eukaryota > Viridiplantae > Streptophyta > Pinopsida > Cupressales > Cupressaceae > Chamaecyparis > Chamaecyparis obtusa. The sequence continues at coordinate 1,331,739 of BSBK01005180.1, forward strand.
AATTAGTTTGAACACCGGTACTACTCCTAAAGTAGATTAGTCAACCATCCATCAGTCCCTAAGGACTGATGCCTTTTCTTCTTTCTTTTAAGCAGAATCAGGCAAGGGAATTACTCCCAACTTCTTCCTGAGATACTCAAAAGTATCCTTAGGGAAGGGCTTTGTGAATATGTCTACCAACTAATCTTTAGTACTTACATAGTCCAATTTGACTTCTTTCTCTACCACTTTCTCTCTTAGGAAGTGATACTTGATCTCAATGTGCTTTGTTTTTGCATGCATCATAGGGTTCTTAGACATATTGATATTGCTAGTGTTATCACAATGAATAACAATAGGATAATCAATCTAAATTCCAAAATCTTTTACCATTTTCTTGATCCAAACAATTGTAGAACAATTTAGGGCTGCTGCAACATACTTCGCTTCTACTATTGACTGAGAAATATAATTTTGTTTCTTGCTTGTCCAAGTGACAATTCTATCACCAAGAAACATTTCTCCACCTGATGTACTCTTTCTATCATCAACGCATCTTGCCCAATCAGCATCAATATATACATGAAGCTCAACATTTTTTGAATTAGGATACCATAGACCATAATCTAAAGTGCCCTACAAATATCTAAATATTCTTTTAACTGCCATGAGATGACTTTGTTTAAGCTCTGCTGCAAATCTTCCAACTATGCCAACTGCATTGGAAATATTAGGCCTAGTTTGAGTAAGATATATAGATTTGTACAATGTTATATCCACTACTGGTGAGTCATCTTCTTTTGTAAGCTTGCATCTAGTTATCATAGGTGTTCCTACTAGCTTGCAATCATCCATCTTGAATTCCTTCAGTATCTCTTTTACATATTTTGATTGATTAATAAAAATTCCTTTTTTTGTCTGCTACACATTTAGTCCCAAGAAGTATTTGATAGGACCAATCATACTCATCTCAAATTCACTCTACATTTCTTTGGCAAATTCTGCACTCAATTTGTCATTACCCCCAAAGATAATGTCATCAACAAATATAGCTACTTGTAGTAGACCTTTAGATGTCTCTCTTATAAATAGGTTGCAATCTGTTGCTCCTTTCTTGAATCCAATTTTTGTTAGATATCCATCAAGTCTCTCATACTAGGCTCTCTGGGATTTCTTAAGTCCATAGAGAGCTTTCTTAAATCTACATATCATATCAAGTATGTCTGATAGGGTGACTCCTTCTGGCTGCTCAATGTATACTTCTTCTTTTAGTTCACCATTCAGGAATGCTAACTTAACATCCATCTGATAGACTTTGAAGTTTTGGAATGTTTCATAAGCTAAAAATAGCTTAATAACTTCTAACCTACTTACTGGTGCAAAAGTGTCTAAATAGTCAATGCCTTCTCTTTGTGCATATCCCTTACATACCAATCTTTCTTTATTCCTTACTATTGTACCATCTTCATTCATCTTGTTTCTAAATATCCACTTTGTTCAAATCACATTCTTATTACTAGGTCTATGGACCAATTACCAAGTATCATTCTTAATAATTTGATCTAGTTCTTCTTTCATAGCATCATGGCAATCAGAATCATTGCATGCATCTTCAACACTTGAAGGTTCAATCTGAGATAGTAAACATATTGCTACATTGTTTGCTTGATTCTTTTCTTTTGATCTAGTTGTGACTTTGCTGCTCTGATCTCCAATAATGTCATCCTTAGAATGATATCTAGAAGTGAACTTTGGAGCTTTAGGTGATGTTGACTCATCAGCCTTTGGATTTTCTACTTCACTTGTCTCAGGGTCATTGAATAATACATCAATGTTGTCAAACATTTCTTCAACAACTATCTCACTAGTGGAAGGATTGGGTTCTTCTTCAATCATAGGTGAGTAATCATGATATCTTTCTTGAACCATGAAATTTTCATCAATGTTAACATGAGCACTTTCAATGATCTTCTTTAACCTTAAATTGTAACATCTATAAGCTTTGCTTTTAGTAGAGTAACCAAGGAAAATACCTTCATCGCTTCTTGCATCAAACTTGTCTACTGCTTCATCCCTCTTGATGTAGCACTTGCTTCCAAAGATTCTGAAGTATTTTACTATGGGAACATTACCAAACCATAGCTCATAAGGTGTCTTGTCTGCACCTGGTCTCAATTGTATTCTATTGAGGGTATAGACTGTTGTATTGACTACATCTCTCCAATAGGTGTGTGCAACTTTTCCTTCAATCATGATGGTGCGTGTTGTATCAAGGATGATCCTATTTCTTCTCTCTCCAATTCCATTCTACTGAGGGGTTCTAGGTGCACTCAACTATCTATTTATGCCATGTTCTTCGCAGTACTCATATAATCTATCAGAGGTGAATTCTCCTCCTCTATCCAATCTCAAACATTTTATCTTTAGTCCAGATTTATTCTCAACTTTAGCCTTGAATATTTTGAACTTCTCAAATGCTTCTGACTTATCTTTTAAGAATGCAAACCACATCATCCTAGTATAATCATCAACAAAAAAAATGAAATACCTTTCACCATAGTATGATCTTGTTTGAGTTGGACCACATAGGTTTGTATAAATCAAATCCAACTTGTTCTCTATTGAGTTATGCTTGCTCCTAAATGAGTTTCTTACATGCTTACCCATCACACATTCCCTACATATAGTATCAACTAGCTTTTCTATGCTAGGTAAATCTCTTACTACTTTTACATTGCTTATCTTTACTATGTTATCAAAATTGATATGACATAGTCTTTTATGCCACAACCAACTATCATCAAGTTTGGCAATAAAACAACTTGGTTCTTAATTGAGTTGGAAAACATTACCTTTATTATTTGAGCCTGATGTAATCATAACACCATCCTTGTTGTTAATGATGCATTTTTTGTCTTTGAACTCCAACTGATAACCTTTTTCAAGTAGCTGCCCAACACTAAGAAGGTTATGTTTCAAACCATCAACATAGAGAACATCATCAGTATTGTTCTTTCCATCTAATGTGATAGCTCCTCTACCAATGATAGCTTTAGGAGTGTTATCTCCAAATATAACCATGCCACCATTGTATTGGTCCAAATGAATAAATCTATCTTTATCACCTATCATGTGATGTGAACAACCACTATCTATAATCTAGTCTGTCCTTATGTCAACTTGTGAAATCAATGCTAGCTCTTGTTCTTTTTTCTCATCTTCATGATCTATCTTATTATTCATTTTCTCTATAATAGAAATGAATCCAATTTCTTCTTTAGCTGATTCATCATCTGAGACTCCATCTCCAGCATATTAACATTCCTTAGAGTACTTAGGCTTGTAGTCATTTTTGAATTTTCTAGTTCTTGTAGGACACTTAGATGCAAAGTGACCAATATTATTACATGAAAAGAACTTAAATTGCAATTAACATTCATATTTTCCTTTTCATTTATTTTCTCTTTTGGAAATCATAGCAATGAAATCATCTAGTGTATTCTCTTTATCAATATCATCAAAATTACCAGAAGTGTTTTCAGATTTCTTGCCATGGACTATTGCTTTGAAGGTTGTCTCACTTTCAGGTTCTGTCTTCAATCTTGAAATCTCAAAAGATGAGATTTTACTGATCAAGGTCTCTCTCTTGAAATTTGATGTAAGCTGCATGGTCTTATCAAGGATGTTAATCTTGCTTTCATATTCTAGAGTGAGAGTAGTCATCAACTTGTCCATAATGTCTTCCTCTGAAATTTCTCCACTATTGTTCCTAATTCTAGAAACTGCTTCATTGATCTTTTGATTGTAAGCTCTAATGTTTTCTTTAGGTAAAATCTCTAATGCATTGTATCTTTTCTTCCATGTCTTTCTATGTGCATCCTTTTCTTGCTTATCTCCTTCAAACATGTCTTCAAGGTGCTTCCATATCTTGTGGGCGGTGTCTACTTTCTTTATTTCTGAAAACTCACTATCAGAGAGGGTGCTGATAAGGGCTTCCTTGGCTATTGCATTTTGATAAAACAATTCCTTTTGCCTTTCACTAGAATCATCCTTTGCAAGGTCTTCTAAGGTAGGGATCTTGGCCTCTTTGATATTTACATCAAAAACTTTAAAATAAATGCATTGCAAATGGGTCACCATCTTGTTCTTTGAATCAAGATAATTCTCTCCATCAAACTTAGGACTTTCTTTTCTAAAGAATGCCATCTGATCAACCTCAAGCTGTTAAAATTTCTCCTTGAGGCACTTGGCTCTAATACCAATTGTTAGGAATAGTCCCAAGAGATAACTGAGTGTGGGGGGGGGGGGGTGAATCAATTATCTACAAGTTTCAATTCTTTATCCAATTAAGTATACTTAAGCATAAAGATAAACATAATGAAAGAAAACTTGAGCACAACACCAATATTTTGGTTACAGGGAAACCCAAATAGGTAAAAACCCTGGTGGGAATTGACACCCACTAATATTGTGTACTAGTTTATTATGATCCTTGTTAGAAGATCCTTAACCCTATTAGGAGTTTCTTTACAATATATTTAGTATAGTAGACCTAGTCAAGGGTCAGACCATGTTAGGAGTCTTTTACAATAGTCTCTGTTAGGGGAGAGGACGCACTGTCTGAGAGCACATTGCTCAAAGGGGTGAAGGCTACAACCTTCTATTTAATAGATACACACTATATCTAGATCTTGGTGAACTGCACTTTGACCTATTGTTTGGATCACAAATACTTTACTTGGTCACATAGACCTTCTTCTGATGGCTCAACACTTCACACACTTTTCTCTGCTCTTCCAGTCAACCATGAACCACACTTTAGCAATCACAAATGACTACTTATAAATATCTTTCCTCTAAATGATATAATCAATTCAACCTATTAGAACCACCTTGAAATCATATTGTATAAACCATAACAAACTCCAATAACAATTCAGTCAGCTCTATTAAGCACGCAACACATTCTGGGACATGTCCAATAAGATAGTTGTAGACGCACGCTACACACTGTCGGCTCTAGCAAAACAACTAGATCTTTCTCCTCAACCTAAATTACTTCATGCACTCTTAACTAAACATCACTAATGCTTCCCTAAGCTTAAATCCAAGGGCACATATTGAAATTATAGGCGTAACTATAGAACCAATAAGATCTTTATCGGCTCTTCTGAATAAACACAAGAAACTGCTACTGGTGAATAGCGACTACATAACTTCACTTCTATTGATAATCAGACTCTGCATCCATGAATTTAATCTTACTAACATGTCTCCATCACATATCCAAAGGTGCAAGGCTCCATGATAACTGTACGGACAACCATACAAAGAATACTGCATGTTACTCTATCAGGAACACTATTGACACAAGCTACTATATAACTATCTGTACTAACAGTTAACCACTGCATCCATGATATCATGTTGATAACATGTACATGCTACATATAGTTGAATCTTACTACATAAGTCATCCACACATGCTACTTACCATATGTTGTCATCAATGACAAACATATAGTCAGTATTGGCCTGCTGGCAAATCTCCAATATTACTGAAATCAGGCAATGCCAAAATAGGCAATTCAACAACCTTCTGCTTCAAGGTCTCAAAAATATTATCAACTCCATGTGTCCACTTGAATTATCTTTTATCTCCTCTCATAGTCTTAGTTATAGCATTACAAATTGAACTGAAATTTCTTATGAAATTTTGGTAAAAACTTTCCAAACCATGAAATGATCTTACCTCACTAGCACTCACAAATGTAGGTCAATTAAGAATAGCTTCAACCTTTTTAGGATCCATTCTCAAACCATGAGCTAAAATCACAAATCCCAAATACACAATCTCCTCTTTCATGAATGAACACTTTTTTAGATTTATCAGCAACTTTTCCTCTTTCAATCTCTGCAAAACTTGTCTAACATGCAACAAATGATCTTCTCTAGTCTTACTAAATATTAGAATGTCATCAAGATATACAATCACAAACTTACCCAAGAATTTCTTCAAAACTTTATTCATTAACCTCATAAAGGTACTCGGTACATTAGTTAAACCAAAAGGCATAACCAACCACTCATACAAACATTCCTTTGTCTTGAAAGTAGTCTTCCATTCATCACCTTCTCTAATTCTGATATGATGATACCCACTTTTCAAATCAATCTTTGTAAAATACTTCACTCCAGTCAAACTATCTATTATGTCATCCATTCTCGGTATAGCAAACCTATACTTCACTATTATCTTATTGATTTCTCTAGAATCAGTGCACATTCACCATTCTCCATTCTTCTTAGGTGCTAATATAGTAGGTATTGCACAAGGACTCAAACTTTCTCTGATCAAACCTTTATCCAACAACTCTTGAATCTGTCAGTTCAATTCCTGATTCTCGGTAGGTGTTAACCGATGAGGTGCCTTATTTGGTAAACTAGCTCTAGGGATTAGATCCATGCAATGATCAATACTTCTTTTTGGTGGCAAACCATCAAGTACATTATCAAAAATGATTTCACTATACTCGGTAAGCAACTTATCAATCTCCTCAGGAATATTATCCTCTATTTTCTTACTTAGTTTATTAGGAATCACAACAAAACATACATCATCCCTTTTCAAATCCTTAACAAACTTTCTTCCTTCCATCAAACAAACTTTCATAGATGTGCAAACATTACTATCAGGTTGTTCAATCAAAGGTAACAAGATTTTTCTTCTTCCATCAGCCCAAATAGTATACTTATGCAATCTCCCATCATATATAGCATGTCTATCAAATTGCCAAGGTCTACCCAAAAAAATATGACAACAGTCCATAGGCATGATATCACATAACACCTTATCATAGTACTTTCCAATTTTCAAATTGACATAACATTGTTCACTTACCAAAAGTGTATGCTCATCCTTGATCCATGAAATTTGATAGGGCTTCGGATGTTCCAACCTTTGCAACTATAACTTTATGACCATTTCCTCAGATACCAGATTCTTCGAGCTACCACTGTCAATGATTACCTTCCAAACTTTGTCAGAAACTCTACATCTGGTCTTGAACAACTTTTCCTTACCGAATCTTCCTTTTTACCTTTATTCTTTAGTTCTCTTCTTACCATTAGGTTACTTTCCTTCTCAAGTTCATTTGGTGTCTCTTCTTACACCAAAGCATTTCTACTGCTACCAGCCTTCTTACTAGCATGTGTACATTCAAAAGATCTATGTCCTTCTCCACAATTGTAACAAGTTCCTCAGAAATTACCTCTACCATAACCACCTTGGTAGTTACTACCTCTACCTCTAGATGAACTTTCACCTTTCCACTCGGTCTTGCCTTTATCCAGATTTGTCTTTTCAGATTCAGATCTACCATTTTCACCATGAGGTCTACCTCTTCCTCTAGGAAATCTACCACCTCTACCTCTTTGTCTTTGCTCATGTCTTTTATTCAATTTCTCCTCAGCCTTCAATGCAAATTGATAAGCCTCTTCAATTTTCTCCAATTTGACCAAACTGATTTCTTCTTGGATGGAAACCCTCAAACCATTTAGGTACCTATAAATTCTTTCCACATCATCTTCATCATTTCTAGATCTGATATCTAATCTATAGAATTCCTTAGTATACTCCTTTACCAAGCTATCTTTCTGCCTTAGACTTTTCATTCACCTAACTAGGTTAATCTAATAATCATAGGGTAAGAACTTTCCTTTCAATTTATTCACCATCTTATTCCATACCTTGATTTTGTCTTTGCCTTTCCTTTTCTGATCCAACTGTAGATGCTCCCACCACAAGGATGCATGATCTTTCAACTTTGTGCCTGCAATTTTCACCTTCTTTTCCTTAGATACATTTTCATACTCAAAATGTGTTTCCATCTCAGTGATCCATTCCATCAATTCATCAGAATCCAATTTTCCACTATACTCAGGAGGATTAAAATGTGGTGTCGACTTCAAACTTGTCAAAGCCTTCAAGAATCTTTCCTCACCCTGATCCATCATAGGTGTAGGTTCTTCTTCACCTTGTTCTACTTCAATTCATCATCACTAACATCTTCAAGATGTCTTCCTCTTCTTTGGGCTATCTTAATAGCTTTGACTCTAGCAACAAGTTTTCTCAACATGCCTGCTAATCCTGGATCCTCTTCTCACCTCCCATGAACCATCTTGGAAACCCTCTGCAATTGCAAGTTAGATCATAATCTACCACCCCACAATAATTCAACTAGGGCTTTAAGAAGGAACCTACAAACCTAGATCCACAGACCTAGATCCAGATCTAACCTCACTCTGATACCACCTAATGTAAAGGAGGATTGTGTGAGGGGCCAAAGGCTCACCCTAACTAGATCTACCTTTCTCAACAACACGCAGAAGCAACAACAACAACTGAGTGAGAGAGAGAGAGAGAGAGAGAAAGATCATTCATATATTCATTTCAAATAGGTTGATACATGCTTGGTTGTAAGGCCTTCCCAGTTACGGCCAGATATTACAATGAATTACAAAATTCCTCCAACATGGGAGGATCTGTGAATAATCTTAATTCTACTATATTCTATCTTCTATCCCCTAAAATGAATCCCTAAACTCTAACCAAGCAACTACATTTATATAAGAGGCTACTGAACTGAGTCATCCTTTAGATCCATAATCAATGGAATGACTGGTCAAATCTGAGACCACACACTTCCCAATGATGGATACTAGCATTAAATCTACAACCCAAATTAAATGCACAAGTCAGCCTCAATAGGAACTCAAAATAAACTACTCGTTAAGTAAGGATGACCAAGTAATAGACAAGCATCACCGAGCGCCAATGAAACAACTGACCACCTACGAGATAACCAACCAAACTTAGTAACCAAAGGAAACTGACCAATTACTAAGCCAACTTGGTCAAAGAAGGAACTGAGCAACATAGACAAACTTCAAAATCTTTTTGGTGACACTGGATTGCCAAGGACCCAAGATGCTCCTACATCAAGTATTCCGCACTTTCCTAGATAAGTTTTTAGTTATGTTCCTTGATGATATCTTGATATATTCACAGAATGAAGAGGAGCACAAAGAGCACTTGAGGCAGGTATTGTAGTGTCTTAGAGATAATCAGTTGTATGGAAGCTTGTCCAAATTTTCTTTTTATAGGTCAGAGATTCATTACCTTGGGCATGTTATTTCAGGAGATGGGATCTTAGTTGACCCATCTAATATTAGAGCCATCATGGATTGACCTGCGCCTACTTTTGTAACCAAGGTTAGGAGTTTTATGGGATTGGCAGGGTACTATAGGTGATTTGTAGAGAATTTTTCTAGAGTGGCATATCCCATTACTTCTCTTCAGCAAAAGGGAAAGAAGTTTGAGTAGACTAAGAAGTGCGAGAGGGCCTTCCAGGAACTCAAGAAGGCACTCACTAGTGCTCCTATTCTGGTAGTGCCTGATCCTTCATCTAATTTCATTGTATGCACAGATGCTTCCTTGGATGGTTTTGGAGTATCTCTTATGTAGAATGGGTGAGCCATTGCATATGATTCTAGGAAACTTAAGACTCACGAGCTTAATTACCCCACTTACGACCTTGAGTTAGCTGCAGTAGTTCATGCCTTAGTGAGATGGTGGAATTTCCTTTTGGTTCATCAGTTTGAGCTCCATTCAAATCATCAGCTCTTATAGTATATTTTCACTCATCCAAACCCAAATGCTCAATAGAGGAGATGGATGGAATTCCTATGTGAGTACGATTTTGATGTCCACTACATCAAGGGAAAAGAGAATGCGGTTGTCGATGCTTTGAGTAGGAGGAGTCATGGGGCCTACTCTATGACTGTATGTATGTTAGGAATGAATGTTGAATATATCCTATGGGATTATTAGCATCCATTCTATAGCAGTTATTGTTGCATTCATGACTGTGATTGTCATTAATGTCAACACAGTGATCTACTAAAGATTAGCAGAGGAGCAGACAGTGTTTGGATTAGCGCACGTGGGATATTGGAGATCAAGCTATATGATTTTGAGGATTTACTCTATGATGTATTATATGTTCATGGTTAAGAGCATAGATAGTAATTCATTTATTCATGGAAGTTATGAGCATTTCAATGGAAGCAGTATTCAGGCAGTGTTCCTGAGTAGCGGTTTTTGGAAATTGGATGATATCTCCTAATCGGGATGGAATCTGGATATGTGCAGTTAGAGAATAGTTGAAGACATGTTGATAGTGACATAGATGATAGAACAAACTTTGAGGTCACATGAATGAAGATTTATTCTAATTGGAAGCCGATAGTTTTGTTTAATTTTGATGTAACGTGTGGAAACTTTTATTTTGTAATTTGGATGCCAACTCATTTGTAATTACTTGAGTGTGGTATAAAGGAAGGAATTTTTTCCTTTTTGTATGAGTAAGGAATGAAGAGTGAATGAAATTGTGAAAGTGAATTTGTGGAAAGAGGATATGTGAGGTACAGAGATCTGAATTTGAGATCTGGTGTAGCAGTGAGTGTGGTTTGGCATAGTCAGAGAAGAGGTAACATATTGTTGAGATCAGTAATAGTTTGATATTATTCTATTGAATAATCTAGAGATCATTTGGACAGTGTGTTCAATGATCTTTCCATTGAAGTTTTTTGGGTAGTGGGTCCTTATGTCTTCCATAACTCTTAACAGGGTTAGAATCTTTTAGCAAGGATTCAAAGTCTCCTAATAGGGACTCATATGTACTGAATGTATTTCATAAGACTCCTAATAGAGTCCATCCTTTCACAAGGAATATTCATATTAGTGCATCTTTTCTGGTCATCATTCCCACTAGGGTTTACTCTTTGATCAAGAGGTTCCCTAGTCAACATATCTTGTGTTATTGTGTATGATTATCTTTCTATGGTTGTTGATTACATTGCTTATATGGTTAAAATCTATTAAAGTTGATAAATGTTATAATTATCTGATAACTGATTCACCCCCCCCCCCCCTCTCAATTATCTTGGTGGAATTTACTTTATAACAATTGGTATCAGAGCATCAGGTCCTTGAAAGAAAAGTTTAACAGCTTAAGGAGACCCATGGTGAATTTTAGGAAAGAAATCTCTAAGTTTGATGGAGTGAATTTTGACAGCTGGAAAGAAAAGATGAAGATGCATCTACTATGTTTAGGATGAGGTTAATGGTTGATTACTAATAATGAGAAGACTATCATTGATGAAGATAATATTGAAACATGTATAAATGATGAAAGAGATCTATTCATGTGTAACATACTTTCCAGAGAAGCACTTTTTTTAGCTCTTTCAGAGAATGTGTACAGTCAGGTAAAATATTTGAAAACATCTCATGAAATTTGGTTAGCTTTACACTCTACTTTTGAAGGTGATGAACATGAAAAGAAAGTTAGATTACATAATTGGATATGTGCATTTGAAGATATAAGAATGATGGAAGATGAATCTATTAGAAGCTATATTGGTAGAATGTCAGAAATTGTTGCAGGTATAAAATCTTGTGGAGGAACAAAGACAAAGAATGAAGTAATATGGAAAATTCTGAGGACATTGACTCCTGCATTTAAGCAGACAAAACATATGATTGAACAAGTTATACCTTGTACTTTAAACTTTATAAGAGAGACTCTTCTTGGAAGATTAGAAGTATCAAAGATGAACCTAAGGTTATTAGGAGACTTGCCTAGAATGGAGACAGCATTGTAACGCCCCGCCAGGGAACCCAAGAGAAATTAACCTATAACATGCTACTAAGTTTGGTGAGTAATTTTTTTAAAAATTTAACATACAAGATAAACATCAGTGCGGAAGCAATTACCATTTACTCACATTAATAAAACATCCAACACAAATTACAAAACTCGAGGGTCTCATGACGTAGAGTTACTTAAGAACACAACAGAACTAAAACATCAACAAAAGATTCCATAACATATAAATATTACAATTACATAATAGATCAATAAATATAATCCTCATGGACATCCATGATAACTAAATAAACTGACATCCACTACACATGCCGCAGGGTATGTAGTAATCACTCTAACTATAATAGTAATACAATGTGTTGATTAGGTACCACAAGCGATACACAAAAATAGGATTACAAATAATGAAGATAAGAAAGGAATCATCAAAGAAGCACCAAAAGGAATCCAACTGCAGAATCACCATCAAGCATCGGCACTAGGACATCGAATCTCAAATGGTAAAGAATCACTACCACCCGTCCATGTAGAACCACAAAGGCCTACCCCACCGTGCTAAGGAGATAATAACAAACCCCAATTGGGTAACCAATACAAAAGCAAGAATAAAACTCCAAGCAAAAGGATCCTGAAAGCTCTCTAACTCAAGGTATAAAAAATACAGTAATAGGTAAGACTCATTATTCCAGAGGCATCAGATACATACAAAACAACTATGGATGTGACTTAGGCTACAACTATGGGAGTGTCATCACATGGACAACTTACTTGAGTTACCCTGGAACTGGTCTCTAGACCCCAGACCCTCAAGCATCTATCAGGTTGAGTTACACTGGACTGGCCACTCTGGACCCCGGATCCTCAATGTGATCCATGTGGAACTAGAATACCCTCTCATGAAGACAAGGAATTTTGATCATACCTATCCTCTAGGTATCATCTCATCCCCATCCTTAGCCTATATAAGCACTTAAGGTATGGGTGAGGCTTTAATGATCAATCTTGTGTTTAATGTTATCCCCAAGTTTTATTATTAGGTTGTCACTTATTAAAATCAACTTACGATAGGTTACCCTGGTACTGGCCTCTTTTGAGCCCCGGACCCCTATTGTAAGTCACTCCCCTAAGATGCACCTATTCTACCTCTCCTAGGCTCATAAATATCACATAGATCAAACATGTATACAACTAGGTAATCCCATATCTGGTCTAACACACAAGAACTAGATATGATTACAAAGAATACCATAAATAGAAAACAATATAGCATAAGCCAACATGGTCAAATCAAGAATGATAATTAGATTATACTCACACATCAAAACATAACTGAAAAACATAACCATCTAACACATTCCCGGCCTCTGTTTTCCCCCTAAGTCATCTAGTGTCTGATATCATAATATGCACAAAAGACACATCAGGGATGAAGAATACACACTCATGCCATAAGGAACTGAAAATTGATCTATAAACATTTAAAATCCACCATGTTCATAATTGAGTCTAACTATATAATCGCATAGGCCTACTAAGAGGAACTTAACATAAACATTAAAATGGTGCCATAATTCAATAACATTCTCTATAATCACCCTACGGGTTCATCAATACTAAAAATGCCCAATTTCATGTATAAATATAACACTTCTAATAATTCATTTTCCCTTATGAACACTACTGGGCACGTTTCTTAGCACATACAATTTAAATCCTATTTAACATAGGCATATGTATTTATGTTGCATTTGAATATTCACATATTAGGTCTAATGTAATTTAAATTCTAACATCAGAACATAAATTACATATAAGCATTTTTGACATATAAAAACAAAGTATATGTATATAGACCCAAACAAATAAAGTAGCTATTAGGTCATACATAATAAAAGTTCATTAAATTAAAATAAAATCTAAAATCAAACATATAGATTTAATTTAATTTACAAATGAACTTATACGACTAATTAAATTATGAGTAATTTTTAAAATAATTACTCTTCAATTTTCCATAATAATTGATAAAATTAAATAAACTCAATTAAATTTAATTAAACTAAAATTAGTAAATAAAATTAATTTAACTAAATAAAATTTAAATTAAAGATTAAACTAATCTAAAATGATAAACAATCTATTAAACTAATTTAATAACGAATGAAATCTTAAACTAAATTAATAAATTAAAACTAAATTACACATTAAAAACAAAATTTAAATAAATTAAAAATAAAATAAAATATGAATTGGCATTTGGGGGGGCTGGGCCCCACGCCCCCTCTGTCATGCGGTACACCTGGTACCGACGGTAGGTCGGCAGGCCTGTGCCTGTCGCGCAGTACCCTCAGGTACCGTCAACAGGTCTGGCCCTGTCGCTCGCATGGCTGCCTAGGGAGGTGGGGGGAGGTGGTGGCCCCCGCCTCCCCTTCAACAATTAATTTTTTTTTAATACAAGTGCATAAAATTTCTTTTTTTATAATATTTTTTTTTTTTAAAAGACAATGCAACTTCTGACAGAGCATTTTTTAAAAAGAAAGAATTTTCCAAAAATGGAAAAAGTTAAAGCCTGAGCATATTTTCTAGAAAAGGTAATAAATTTTTCCCAATTTCTAACACATAAAAATTGAATCAACCTTTGATTTTTATTGGGTTTGTAATTTACTTTACTGGTGTAAATAATTTTGACTATACTAATTTTTCCAGAAAGTAATTTCTAATTTACCAGTATGATATTTTCTACCTAAATTGGGTTTTTCATTCAAATTGAATTTCTTTTCAATTGGGAAATTATTTCTTTCTAGTATTATAGTTTAACTATAGTCTAGGGTTGATTTTTCATTTTAAAGGAAAACTATGAACAAACTTTTGACAAAATTTTGCCAGCATAATAGTACTATGCTAAGATTTAATAAAAAAACTTAAAATATCAGATGTAGGGGTTTCTCTAATACCCAAAACAAGAAAATTTACAACAGATCTAAGGAGATAACCATGAAATTATTTAGACATAAAAATCCACCAAATAGAAAAATAGAAAACACAGAAGGAGATTTTCAGATCCTACCTTAGATCCAATGCTAGAAACTGAAATGAAAACCTTTTGAAGATTTGAAAGTAGAATTTCTTCCAGAAACAATCTAGCCTATAGATATGAAACTATGAAGCAAACAGACACAAGATCCAGATGCACAAGAAAGAATTTCACAAACAAATTTGCCAAAATCTAAAGATTCCAATCCAAACTCTCCCTCCAAATTTCCTTCCCAAAACCTGTCTAATCTCCCAAATGAATGCAAATTCCCCCTATTAAGGATTCAACTCCTTCATTCATGCAAACCCTAGATGACTCATTAGAGAACTCCTATTCAAACTCCAACTCTCAAATTTGAAAAAAATTCCTAATTATTAATTAAAAAATCTTTTATTGTGCACAACTCAACTTAGACTCCTAAAGACAAGTTGTCACCTTATTGAAACAAATCACATTCAAACTTAATAAAGCACATGTAAATATTATAATTTCTCATTAAATAATTTAATATTCAAAGCACAATTAAAACATGCAATTAATTATTTAATAATTTAATGGACCATTATCAATCATAATTTCACATAATTAATTAATTCCAAATATTCTAATATTTGATTTTTAATTAGTTAATAATCACACCTAAGCATACGAATTAAATTTAATATTATTTTTCAACTATAATACTAAATACCATGACTATAGAAAAATCACACACTCAAAAAACAATAAATTAAGATCAACACATAAAACAAACAAGCTCAAGGAGCGGATCCATGAACTATTTCAACCTGACAAATTTGGGTAAGGTAGTCAATAGATACTTATCTAATACCTAGGATAAATAGGCTTAGGTTAGGGTTGCGGGTCTATATATTATCTCCCCTCTTTACCATTGAGATGAATGTTTATGGGCACGCTCACTCCTGCCAATTTAGGGAAGACGATGCCATTTACTTGCAAACCTGTCACCATGAGATGAAGCATGTACATACAATATATATATAGCAGACAATGATAGGCTATGGTCAGATGTGTGGATCTTGACTATGCAAGTAACTACACCTCCATCCTCTACCACACAAACATGCCAAACAGATGCACACACATGATAACCATACACATGCAAGTATGGGGTCAGTAACATCATAAGTCGATATAAAGCATAAACATAACATCATGATAATATAATCATCTAATCTATGTAGTCACATGATACACATATAATGACCAATAATCTAGAATCATCATTTATTAAAATAATAACTGATCACATCAAAAGTGACCTAAAAGAATCCGTTCTACCATCTGAAACAGAAAGTGAACTAAAATCAAACTACGGGTGGGTACTACAAGCATTCAGTGCTCTTAGTATTCGCCCTACTTTGTCAAGAAGCATCAACGTGAGAAGAGATTATGCTGGCAGTAGTAGATCTAGAAATGAAGAAGACAAGAAGATTGAAGAAGGTATTGCCTTGCTTGTGAAGAGAGAACCAGACAGTAAGGAAATTTTTTAATGTTGGACATGTCAAGAATATGGTCATTTTGCATCTAAATGTCCTAAAAGAGTTAAAAAGTACATAAAAATTTTTAAGTCTAGAACACCTAAGGAATGTTATTATGCTAATGATGAACTTGAAGCTAGTATAGAGAGAACCTCAAGTGAAAGTGATACTAAGAATAATGATGATATAGGATTTGTAGCAATTAAAGAAGAAAATCTTGAAATAGAGGTTAAGGAAGAAAAATTCCTAGTTTCTCAAGTTGAAAAAAAATCTGATTGGATTATAGACAGTGGTTGTTCACATCATATGACTGGAGACATGAAAAAGTTCATTAAGTTTAACAATTATGATGGAGGAGTTGTTAGAGTTGGAAACAATGCACCTTGTTTAATTAAAGGTATAGGATCTATTACTCTTGATGGAAAAAATAATAGTGATGATGTTTACTTTGTGGATGGTTTGAAACATAATATTTTGAGTGTTGGACAGTTAGTCGATAAGAGATATCAAGTTTGGTTTACTGAGAAAACTTGTGTGATAAAAGAAAAAGATGGAAATTTGATTGGTACTAGATCTAGAACCAGAGGTAATGTATTTCAGTTGAATCCTATTGAGATGACATGCTTGATTATTAATATTGATGATAGTTGGTTATGGCACAGAAGATTTTGTCATATAAATATTGATAACATTGTGAAAGTAAGTACTACAGTTGCAGTAAGAGATTTGCCTAGAATTCTAAAGCCTACTAACATGATTTGCAAGGAATGCGTGATGGCTAAACAGAAAAGAAGCTCATTTCCCAGTAAGAAGTTTACATCTATAGAGAAGTTGGAGATTGTTCATATAGACATGAGTGGTCCTACAAGGACTAGAGGATTCTATGGAGAAAGATATTTTATGATTCTTGTTGATGATTTTACAAGAATGATGTGGATTGCATTTCTTAAAGAAAAATATGAAGCATTTGACAAGTTTAAGATCATTAAGACTAAGGTTGAGAATGAATCTAGAATGAAGATTAAATGTTTAAGATCAGATAGAGGTGGAGAATTTACTTCTAGAGAATTTAACACCTTTTGTGAAGTGAATGGTATTAAGAGCCATTTTTCAGCCCCTGGGACACTTGAACAAAATGGTATTGCAGAAAGAAGAAACAAATCAGTGACTGAAGTAGCAAGAGCTATGTTATTTGAGAATGACTTAGCAAAGATATTCTAGAGAGAAGCAGTGAACACAGTAGTGTATACAATGAATAGAGTACAAATTAGAGTAGACATAGACAAGACACCCTATGAATTATGGTTTGGACATGCACCCTCAGTTAAGTATTTTAGAATTTTTGGAAGCAAATGCTATATAAAGAGAGATGATGACATTGGAAAGTTTGATCCTAGAAGTGATGAAGATATTTCTTGGATATTCATTAAAGAGAAAAGCTTATAGATGTTACAATAAGAGAACTCAGACTATTGTTGAGAGCGCAAATGTGAAAGTTGATGAAAAGTTCAAAATTCGGGAAAGAATGCTTGATTATGAATCAGATGAAGGAACTCATCCTAGATCTAACATTGAGACAACTAAATTATTCTATGAAAATAACAGTGATTTGTTGAATGAAAACCATAGGTTGATCATTGAAGAACTGACACCTGAAGTGAGATTAGAGACAATGACACCGAACAAGAATTTATCAAGGAATCATCCTGTTGAGTAGATTATTGGAAGCGGAGACATAGGAGTTCTGACATGAAATAAGGTACAAGAACAGTTATGTTTGATTTCTCAAATTGAACCTAAATCTACTAGTGAATCCTGTGAAGATGAACATTGGATTAAAGCTATGAAAGAAGAACTAGATCAGATTGAAAAGAACAAGACTTGGGAATTGGTCCCTAGACCTAAAGATAAGAATGTTATTAGAACAAAATGGGTATTCAAAAACAAGATGAATGAACAAGGAGAAGTAGTAAGGAACAAAGCAAGATCGGTATGTAAAGGATACTCACAGAAAGAAGGAATTGACTATGAAAAAAAATTTGCACCAATAGAAAAAATTGAAGCAATAAGAATGTTTTTGGCCTATGCAGCCTTTAAGAAATTCAAAGTATATCAGATGGATGTAAAGTTAGAATTTTTGAATGGAGAGTTGGAAGAAGAAGTCTACATTGAGTAGCCTAAAGGTTTTCCTTTAACTCAAGAAGGAGACATGGTATGTAAACTAAAGAAAGCTTTATATGGACTAAAAAAAGCACCTAGAACTTGGTATGCAAGATTGGACAAGTATTTGATAAAATTAGGATTTACTAAAGGAACAACTAATAGGAACTTGTACACAAAAGAAATTGAAAATGGTTTGTTGGTTGTAGTTATTTTTGTTGATGATATTACTTTTGGAGGAGAAGATGAAGCCAATGATAAATTTGTAGACGAAATGAAAATTGAATTTGAAATGAGTATGATTGGTGAAATGAAATATTTTTTGGGATTGCAGATAACACAGAACAGTGATGGTATCTTTGTAAGTCAGAAAAAGTACTTGAATGATTTGTTAAAGAGATTTGGAATGGATAACTATAAATTAGTTGGAACACCTATGTAACTGGACATAAGTTATCTAGCATAGATGAGACTCCTATAGTTGAACAAAAGAAGTACAGATCTATGATTGGAGGATTGCAGTACTCGACACATACAAGACCTGATATAGCACATTTAGTTGGAATTGTAGCAAGATTTCAAGCTGAATCTAGAGAATCACATTATGTAGCAGTGAAGAGGATACTGAGATATTTAAGAGGCACAATTGAGTATGGATTGTGGTATGAAAAATCTGATGATTTTACCCTATGTGCATATACAGATGCTAATTGGGGAGGTAGTGTTGATGATAAAAGGAGCACTAGTGGTGGAGCATTTTTCCTTGGAGGAAGATTGGTTTCTTGGCTAAGCAAGAAGCAAAATTGTATTTCACAAAGCACAGTAGAAGCAGAATATGTAGCAGTAGCAAACAATTGTAACCAGATAATTTGGATGAAGCAAATACTGAAGAATATTGGAATAAAATTTGTTGAGCCTATTGTTATACATTATGACAACACCAACACAATTAGTATGTCTAAGAACCCTATATTACATTCTAAGACAAAGCATATAGAGATTAAGTATCATGTAGTAAGAGAGAAAGTTGTTGAGAAAGAAGTCAGACTTGAGTACATAAGCACAAAAGAGCAGACAGTAGACATATTTACAAAACCTTTGCCTAAGGATACATTTGAGTATCTGAGAGGTATGCTTGGGGTTATGCCCTAGCCTACTTTTGAGAAGTGATGTAGATTGTTTCATCTGTCCAGTGGTATATGAGCCTTGTCTTTCTTCTGGACTGGATGTTGGTACTTCCTCTATGGGGGAGTATGTTTATCTGAGCTGGGTCATGAGGAATCTAGTGAATGTATTTTTTGAATAGTGTCTTTTAACATTGGAGTTGTTGTTGACATAATGATGAAATTTTTGTCATTGATGTCAATGGGGGAGAAGTGTACATGAAAAACCTTTTGTACCATCTGTTGGAGAGAACTGAATAGGAAAATGAAGCAAGATTTAACTGATGAAGAGGATTTGAAAGCATTTTTTAGTGTAGTAGTATTGCAATGTTGGATTCATGGAACATTGGATGTTTTTCATCTATCTTTCCATCAATGCCAATGGGGGAGATTGTTAGGAATGAATGCTAAATATATCCTATGGGAGTATTAATAGCCATTCTATAGCAACTATTGTTGCATTCATGACTGTGATTGTTATTGATGTCAACATAGTGATCTACTGAAGATTAGCAAAGGAGCAGACAGTGTTTGGATTAGCGCACGTGGGATATTGGAGATCAAGCTATGTGATGTTGAGGATTCACTCTATGATGTATTATATGTTCATGGTTAATAGTGTAGATAGTAATTCATTTATTCATGGAAGTTATGAGCATTTCAGTGGAAGCAGTATTCAAGCAGTGTTCCTGAGTAGTAGTTTTTGGAAATCAGATGATATCTCGTAATCAAGATGGAATCTGGTTATGCACAATTAGAGAATAGTTGAAGACATATTGATAGTGATGTGGATGATAGTGCAAACTTTGAGGTTTCATGAATGAAGAGTTATGCTAATTGGAAGCTAACAGTTTTGTGTAATTTTGATGTAACATGTGGAAACTTTTATTTTGTAATTTGGATGCCGACTCATTTGTAATTACTTGAGTGTGGTCTAAAGGAAGGAATGTTTTTCTTTTTGTATGAGTAAGGAATGAAGATTGAATGAAATTGTGAAAGTGAATTTGTGGAAAGAGGATATGTGAGGTACAGAGATCTGAATTTGAGATCTGGTGTAGCAGTGAGTGTGGTTTGGCACAATCAGAGAAGAGGTAACATATTGTTGAGATCAGTAATAGTTTGATATTATTCTATTGAATAATATAGAGATCAATTGGATAGTGTGTTCAATGATCTTTCCATTGAAGTTGTTTGGGTAGTGGCTCCTTCTGTCTTCCATAACTCTTAACAGGGTTAGAATCTTTTAGCAGGGATTCAAAGTCTCCTAACAAGGACTCATATGTACTGAA
The DNA here is from genome assembly GCA_027943335.1 of Chamaecyparis obtusa. NCBI lineage: Eukaryota > Viridiplantae > Streptophyta > Pinopsida > Cupressales > Cupressaceae > Chamaecyparis > Chamaecyparis obtusa. Next base: position 1,352,598 of record BSBK01005180.1, read on the forward strand.
TGTATTTCATAAGACTCCTAACAGAGTTCATCCTTTCATAAGGAATATTTATATTAGTGCATCTTTTTTGGGCATCATTCCCACCGGGGTTTACTCTTTTATCAAGAGGTTCCCTAGTCAACATATCTTGTGTTATTGTGTATGAGTATCTTTTTATCATTGTTGATTACATTGCTTATATGGTTAAAATCTATTAAAGTTGGCTATCATCTTAAAATGGAAGCACTTCCATGGGAAGAGTGTTTAGCCCTCTGAGTAAGTGGTTTGGGGTCATGTCAAACACCTTGAATGGATATTCAACTTGGATCTGGCTTTTCCCCTTGTTCTGCTCCATTTTCCACTTCTTCCTAGCATTTTCCTAGCATTCTGGACTATGAACTTGAGATTCTTGACCTCAGGGTCAAGGTCAACCTTTTTGGGTCAAGGTTGACCTTTTTAGGTCAAGGTCAACCTCAACCCTAACCTAGTCAGGTTTGAGCTCAACCTTGACCCTAGGGTCCGGAATCTTCAGGGTTTGCTTCCAGTTTCAGGATTTTATCAAAATCTTGTCTTTTCCCTCTTCGGGGCCATTATTTCTCGGGTTAAGTGTCAAATTCTCAAATTAATATTTGAGGTCAACCTCTCTTGAGATTTGTATAAGATTCCTAATTTATTATTGGAGATTAGCCTTTCTTGAGTTTTGTGCCTAATACTCAAATTAACTTTGGGGTTGGCCTTACCTTGAATTTTGTAACAAGGTTCTCAAATAATTATTTTATTTCTATATTAAAGGTGGTCCCCTCCTAGAGTTTTGTGTCAAGACTTTAATTTAATTTCCTCTCCATGTGCACCTCTCTAGAGTTTTGTGCCATGGGCCCTTAATTATTATTTTCTACGAGGCCCCTCTTGTGCCCTAGATCACTATAAAAGGGAGCCTTCCTCTCTCATTTTCGCATCCATTCTCACCAACAAATCTCTCAAACTCTCAAGTGCAAGCAAGAAATAAGATCAAGCATTCAAGCATTCAATTCATCAAGGAGATCCATTAGAAGCCATTGAAGGATTCAAGCTCTATGGAGCTCTCTTGTTGAAGATCCATCCATTGAAGCCTCTTCCTACTCCAAGATCCATTCAATATTGGTGTTGAAGATCTAAAGAAAATTGATTGGAGACATCCTACATTTGATTATACATTCATCCATTCTTGTGGATTCAAGGATTTGAATCCTCCACAAGGGTTTCAACTCAAGCAAGGTGAATTGTTCCATTTACTTTGTTTATTCCAGCAATTTCAATTCAATTTCAAGGTTAATTCCTAAATTGGGGTTTGATTTAGGCAAACCCCTTCCCCCCAACAAAAAAAACCATTTTTCTTGTAGGTACAAGTACAAAATTTCAAATCTAAGATCAGATTTGGATACCCTTTTCAGTGAACTTTTGAGATCTGCAAACAAAGTCAAAATCATCCTTCAGAATAAAAATGTAGCCCCTGACCTAGTCAGTTACAACCTTGATCCTGACCTAGTCAGGTACAACCTCGATCCTGACCTGGTCAAGTACAATCTCGATCTTGACCTGGTTAGGTACAACCTCAATTTTGACCCAACATTGACCTGATTCAATCTCAAAAAAATATTTATGGGTTTTGTAGATCTCACAGTTTCGGTTCAAAAATGCGAAAATCAATAGTTTTTGAGATCGTTTGATAGGGTTTTAAGCTGATTCTTTTTCAGAGGTAAGTACCTTTATTTCTTAATTTCAATATTAATCATCTACATTTACTTTCTATATCAATACAAAGTCAAATTTAAGTGTAAAATATTGGTTTTGGGGTGTCTTTTATGTGCAAGCCATTGTTCTAGGACCCCATACACTATTTTATCCATTACATTTTGGTGAACCTGACATACTTACCCCTTTTCTTTTATGGATTTAGATGCCCTATTGTGTTAGATCTTCCTTTACATTATCTTGTGTGTTCACCTTCACATTACATTTTGGTGAACCCGTGATAGACAACTCTTTCTTTTTGGTGTTAGATCATTTGTTTTCTTGCCTTAAGATTAGATTTCTTTTATGCTCTTGCATTTACATTTCAAAAACACAAAAAAAAAAATTGCAAAATTTCTTTAAAAATACAAAAACATTTACATTGCTTTGTGGAATTAGATGTTCTTGTTATACACTACATTTTACCCTTGTTTCAAGCTTTCTTGGTCTTGATAACTTAGTATAACATGGGAATCATCTCCAGGTTGTGGGACCTATGCTACCTAAGATGAGATCTCCAGATTCTAGGCTAGTTCCTCTTGGATAATCACCTTAATTTGCTTCTTTGACAAGAAAGTAAATTCTTTGAAGGGAAAGGGATAGAAGGAGTGCTTGAAAGGGAAATGACTTGAAAGAAAACTACCTACTAGGTGATACACCGAAATGATGGTATGAATTACAGTATAGAGGATGAACTCAGTACACAATCTTAGGTCTAGGAGATCACAACTCACTAAATAGGCTTGCATCAATATTTTATAGAAGGGTCTGTACTGGAAAGAGGCTATCCAAGGAAAGAGAGAATTTCACAAACAATAGCATTCCTAAGAATTGGACACAATCTATAACCTACAAACAAACATCCACTTCTGCAATTGGGTATAGGAATGAGATAGATTGTCAAGGGGTTGAAGTATACCCACAAGAGCATTCAAATCAAATCAAACACAGCAATACACATGAGTTGTAGAAAGAAAGAGGGATCAGGAACCCTAAGATATCATTGAAAAAACATACATATACTTTAATTCAATAAGAGATAGTTCAAACAAGAAAAGGACAGGGACAGAAAGAATGTCACAAATACCTTTGCAATGCTTAATCAATCAATGGGAGATTACAAAAAGTAGAAAACCAGAGGGCAGAAAGAATGCCACGGATAACTTTCTGAGAAAGAAGAACTCTCCTTTTACAAAATGTAAAACTCCCCCTTTTTAAAAAGCTCAAAAACAATTATATACATCTCCTTTTGGCACACAGGCCGGAGTAAAACCTAACTAGGGTTACATGGATTGCCATATAATAATCAAAAACCCTAATTCTATCAAGTCTAAATGTAAATGCATCATTATCTCTCTGAGAATATCTGGCCGATCAGATCAAAACTATCTTTGTGTGCCCATGCCTATACTGAATCTACCTGCAGACAAGCCACCTTGATCTATCTACCCTTATGTAACTTAGACTCACCATGAATGCTCCAAATTCGATCCTTACAGATATTTGTATTTTTAAATTTTAAACTGGTAACAGGTGGCACCAGCCCTTAATACTTCTGTAATGTAAGAATAATGAACATGATACCCAAGAAAAAATCTGCGGCGTTGGCAATCAGATCTTCTCCATCAACCCCTCAACTATAACTATCCTAAAGAATTCAATTTGAGCTACCCATTTTTTCGCAATCGACCGCTAGATCAAAACCCTAGCAAAACCCTGCAGGGATATATTTGAATTTAAATATTAACAGCTAGTAGGTCGAATTTAAAACATGACCGCCAGTCACAGTTTCTCTTGGCAGATGAACGGCTCAGATTGACTTAAAAAATAGTCATAAATCCTTTGAAAATTCTTTGGCCACCTCATCGATCAGAACCAATGAGAAGCAAACACTTCAGCACAACTGGCACCTCACTTAAGAAAGAATCTTGACTCTACATCGGACAGTGGTCGCATGATTGCATGGCCTCAGAAGATCCCTTGCGATCATGCGACAACCGTAGATCTTCATCGACTCTGTGAATCCTCTGACAACTAGACCCACTAACAAGGGCCAACTGTTCTACCCAGTAGCCAATAAGAATCAAGCATGTCAATGCCAGGTAACACATTGGACTCATGGCATACTAAATCTTTCATCGGACGGTTGTTGTTATACCGCGATGCTAAATATCATGCATATTACTTGAACGGTATAACAAAAACCATAGATCTTGCTCAGATCTTAACCTACCACATAAGCCAAAGACCATGGCCCCACTAACACGTTTTCACATCATAATCTAGTCGGCTAATGAAACATGAGCACATCGGAACAAGAGGACCCACCTAACAGGACCTAGAGATAAAGTAAGATTAATGGTTGGCGTATGATTGCATGGGCCAAGAATATTCCATGCGATCATATGATAGCCATAGATCTTAAGAAAGACAACATGTTGGGCCCACTCTGAAATGGCACCACATCACCAACCCTTGACCAATCAGGAGCTTACACCTCGGACTACGTGGTAGTGGACCCACTGACACAAAAGTGTCATCCTAAAAAGAAGATCGACAGCCATCGTTACATCATGATGTTAACTTTTGAGCACATCTCCTTAGCAAAATAGCAAGAGCTATCAAATCTAATCGATACATAGCCTCTTCAAAGACTGAAACTGTGATGCCAAACATTAACTACCTGCCAGATCACTAAGTGTTGAGAGCTAGACTGCCAGAAATAAGAGATCACACAAACACAATCGCTTAGTCGCTGGATGTTAAAGACTTGACCGTCGGGAATAGGAGAACTTGTGACCAGAGGATTTTAAAATGCACATGGTTAATAGAGACCTTTAGTGGCCAAAAAAGGTAATGAAGAATTATAACAAGCCAAAGGGTCTTTGGGCTTTTGCCTCAAATGGCTACTTTTATGAATTTTGACCTAGGCTTTTTTTTGAAGCCAGAGATAGACAAAACACTTGTAGAGACCAAAGGAAAAGACACAAAGCCATGAAATTTTCTCAAGGTGCTAACAGGGCTTGAAGCATGAGGACAGAACCAGATTAGGCCAAAATTGTGAAGATAGGAAATTTTGGGCAACAATTCTATTGTGTTTGATTTCTTTTTCATGTTTAGAAATTTCATTTGAATACATTTGGATATATCTAGATCTATTTGTTATCATGTTGCACAAGTTGTCTCAAACATTTTCCAAAACTTTTGGGACTACACAACATCCTCCTCTTTCCTTACCATTGCATGGTGTTACACCTAGCAAGACTTCATCTAGTGCATGCGATGTTGCTTTACCTTATAAGGATATATTAGAGCAAGAAGATGACCTTAGGCTATATCTCCATTACATTTCTCTTTATGGAGATGAGTTGAGGATTGATGTTAATTCTTCTCCTAATAGATGTCCTTCTTCCCCCTCTAGGGATCAAGCTTTAGTGAATTATGGAGACCCTGCAATGTGCTTTATTGGTAGGGATGATAATCCTCCTATTTGTGATGAACCCTTGGATAAAGACATTGATTTATCCCCTCCTCATGAAGAATCTTTGATACAAGAGGGTGATTTATTAATGGATGAAATATTCATACATGATGATAACTCTTTTTCTAAAACACACTCCCCTTATGTGGACATTTTAGTGAAAGAAGATGATATTATAGATGCTTTACCTCCATTTGAGATTCCTTCTAGTGATGAGGCATTAGTGGAGAATGATATGAATTCCCTTAATGCTCTCCCTTTTAGTAATGATCCTATGGAGAATCAAGATCTTACCTCATCTTCTCCTAGGATGTCCTCTTTTCTCCCTTTTGATAAATCTATTTGTAGTGTTCAGACAACTAATATGGTTTATCCTAAACCCTTGTTGACTATCAAAGGTTGTCCCCACACTACTATCAAAGGTAAACCTATGTATTCTTTCAATGATCAAGATTCTATAGCTCACACATATCGTACAAGGAATAACCCTCAACCTAATCCAATGGTTTCTACTTCTTTGCCACCTTCTCAACCTATTCTTCCTCCAGCCCATCTTCCTAGCAAGGAGTATGATTTGATAACTCAATTGCAAAATACTCCTGCCAAGATTTCTTTATGGGAGCTTCTTCAAACTTCACCTACCTACTATGAAGCCTTGCAAAAATCTCTAGCAACTCTTCCTACTCCACCTCCTAATCAGGAGAACATCAATAACTTCTTACAATGCATGCATGGTACCTTGGGTCCTCCTGACATTATTTTTACTCAAAAAGATTTACCTTCTAAAGAAGTTCAAAATCAATATGATGTGCTTATGGTTACTATTATTATCAATAAAAGTATCATTTGTAGGACCTTGATTGATAATGGATCTAGGCTTAATATTTGTAGCATGGACATGCTCAAAGTGATTAATGTTGATCTTTCAACTATTCAACCTGACAATGTTCCTATACGTGGCTTTGATAACATTACTACGAACACTTTAGGAATCATTACCTTACCTATTAAAGTAGGACCGGTCATCCTGAATACACCAATTCATTTTATGCCTAGACCTCTCAATTATAACCTTCTTTTGGGTCGACCTTGGTTGCACGACATGCATGTCATACCTTCCACCCTTCACTGTAAAGTCAAGTTTATACATAACAACAGGATGTATATGCTTCATGTAGATGATGTGCCTAATCCTTGTCTTAATATTCAAAATCACACTACTCTTATTCCTAATAGAAATCCTTCTTCCTCTAATGATCTTCCTGGCGATGATTAGGGAACCTTGGATTTTACTCCTACCTTTATTGGAGAGTATAAGGTTAATGATCTTGATTTTATGAAGAAACAAAGAGAGTTTGAACAATGATTTTTTACTTCTAAAGCCCTTAGTAACAAATTTGTTGCTACTTCTACCCACAATCAACCTATCAAACCTACTAATGATGATATAGTGACTACTGAAGTTTCATTGACTTCTTTTGATATGTCTTCTTGTTATGGTCCTGGTTATCATTTCCTTGTTAAACAAGGATTTAATGGTCGAGGATGTGGTAAGCATAAACAGGGAATTCCAATTCCCTTACATACTAGGGGGCATGAGCATTCTTATGGATTGGGATTTAATCCTCGACAAGAAATCAATGTTAACAACATCTCAAATAACATTTCAAAACATGATGAACCTGTGAAGGAATTTGACCAAGAAGTTCTTTTGCCTAAACTCCTTCGGGCTCAGATGATTACTAGACCTAAATGCAAAAAGAAACATAGTCCACACTTGAAGACTGTTCCTTTTTGTTTATATCATAGATTTCATGATCACTCTACTGAATGTCATGCTTTACATTGTAAGATTAGGAAGCTCATTGATAGTAATGTTATTTATATATCATGTGACAATGAGTTGTATTTCAATCCTGTTTTCTCTAAATAACATTTGTGTTCCTATTATGGAGCTCTAAATTATATAAACAATGATAGCCTAATTCTTGGGGGCTCATTGTCTTGTATAGTGTTGAGATCGATATAATAGGTCCCCTTCTATCAATGTTCCTATACTTGGAGGGCAAGGATGTCATCTCCTTTTCTGTCTTTCTGGGATTCACCTCTTTCCTTGGTTAAGCAGTATTTATCTATTATGTGATATCCAATCATACATGAAAATTTTGGTTTGCATTGAGGATCATTGTCCTTGATCACAACCTATTTCATTGTTTGACATTGGGTTTCCATGGTTGATATATCTCTCACCTTGGAAACTAAACAGTGTGTTATCCCTCACAAGGGTTACTTTTTCACTTCTTTCATGATATATCTTTGCATTTGTCCCTTCCATGGCCTCATAGGAGTTGTGACCTTCTTGGCTTGGACTAGGTGTTGTCTATGGATATTGTCTTGATGTTGAAGAAGGCTTTATCCTTGTTCTTTTCTTTCCTTAACATGTCAAAATAATAAGTTTTTGCCATCTTAAGGAGGGGGGCATATATACGGCCTCCCTTGCTCTATATTATGTATTTTTGTTCTAACCTTTTATTTTGTAGCATGCTAAATCTTGGAAGGTAACACACATAAGTTGCTAAATCCTGAAGAGACGCGCATTTTTCAATTTTCAATATGCTAAATCCTCTGAAGGTAACGCACATAAGTTGCTAAATCCTTAAGGGACACACATTTCTAGTTTCAAATATGCTAAATCTTGGAAGGTAACGCACATAAGTTGCTAAATCTTGAAAAGACATACATTTTTCAAATTTTTCAATATGCTAAATCTTCCGAAGGTAATGCACATAAGTTGCTAAATCTTTAGGAGACACACATTCAATATTCATGGTGATACAAGAAGGTGGATCCATGGGTACTTTATAAAATCCATCAGAAGACACACTACATACATGCACAAAGCCACCAGAAGGTGCACAACTTTATGGGGTGACTATCAAGTGTTTTCTTGGTGGGCCATCCTATCCTTTTGTGGTTCATAGTGAGATACACACATCTTACTGGGTGAGCTAACCACTCCTCTCTTCCCTTTTCTATCTTCTTCTAGTGATGTCTCTCTTATTGCAATCTTGGAGTTGACAAAGACTTGAGTCCCTCGGGGCTTGAGGATTCCTTTGTCCCTTTGATTTCAATAAGATTATCTTTTTCTTTATGATCTCCTTTACCAAGAGTTTGCATCGAGTCCATACTCTTGCTAAAGTGGGGGCTTAATGTATCATCTTAAAATGGAAGCACTTCCATGGTAAGAGCATTTATCCCTCCGAGTAAGTGGTTTGGGGTCATGTCGAATGCCTTGAATGGATATTGGACTTGGATCTGGCTTTTCCCCTTGTTCTACTCCATTTTCCACTTCTTCCTAGCATTTTCCTAGCATTCTGGACTATGAACCTAAGATTCTTGACCTAAGGGTCAAGGTCGACCTTTTTAAGTGAAGGTCGACCGCAACCCTGACCTAGTCAAGTTCAAGCTCGACCTTGACCCTAGGGTCTGGGATCTTTGGGGTTTGCTTCCAGTTTTGGGATTTTATCAAAATCTTGTCTTTTCCCTCTTCAGGGCCATTATGTCTCAAGTTAAGTGTCAAATTCTCAAATTAATATTTGAGGTGGACCTCTCTTGATATTTGTATAAGATTCCTAATTTATTATTGGAGATTAGCCTTTCTCGAGTTTTGTGCCTAATACTCAAATTAACTTTGGGGTTGGCCTTACCTTGAATTTTGTAACAAGGCTCTTAAATAATTATTTTAAAGACTTTAATTTAATTTCCTCTCCATGTGCACCTCTCTAGAGTTTTGTGCCATGGGCCCTTAATTATTGTTTTCTACGAGGCCTCTCTTGTGCCCTAGATCACTATAAAAGGGAGCCTTCCTCTCTCATTTTCTCATCCATTCTCACCAAGCAATCTCTCAAGATCTCAAGTGCAAGCAAGAAAGAAGATCAAGAATTCAAGCATTCAATTCATCAAGGAGATTCTTTAGAAGCCATTGAAGGATTCAAGCTCTATGGAGCTCTCTTGTTGAAGATCCATCCATTCAAGCCTCTTCCTATTTGAAGATCCATTCAAGATTGGTGTTAAAGATCTAAAGACAATTGATTGGAGACATCCTACATTCGATTATACATTCATCCATTCTTGTGGATTCAAGGATTTGAATCCTCCACAAGGGTTTCAACTCAAGCAAGGTGAATTGTTCCATTTACTTTGTTTATTATAGCAATTTCAATTCAATTTCAAGGTTAATTCCTAAATTGGGGTTTGACTAAGGCAAACCCCTTCCCCCCAACAAACAAAACCATTTTTTCTTGCAGGTACAGGTGCAAAATTTCAAATCTGAGATCAGATTTGGATACCCTTTTCGGTGAACTTCCAAGATCTATGAACAAAATCAAAATTGACCTTTAGAATAAAAATGTAGCCCCTGACCTGATCAGTTACAACCTTGATCCTGACCTGGTCAGGTACAACCTCAATCCTGACCTGGTCAAGTACAACCTTGATTTTGACCCAACATCAACCTGATTCAATATCGAAAAAAGATTTCTGAGTTTTGTAGATCTCACAGTTTCAATTCAAAAGTGCAAAAATCAATAGTTTTTGAGATCGTTTGATAGGGTTTTCAGTTGATTCTTTTTCAGAGGTAAGTACCTTTATTTCTTAATTTCAATATTAATCATCTACATTTACTTTCTATATATATACAAATTTAAATGTAAGTGTAAAATATTGGTTTTGGGGTCTCTTTTATGTGCAAGCCATTGTTCTAGGACCTCATCCATATTTTATCCTTTACAAGTTGATAAAGGTTATAATTATCTGATAACTGATATACCCCCCCCCCCCCCCCCCCTCTTAGTTATCTTGGTGGAATTTACTTTCTAATAAGGTACAGAGTTGAGGGATTAGATATTGCATCATTTGCATGAGGATGTTTGGTATGTAGAGGTCAGCTAGATTATTCGGTCTCAGAGTACCCTTGAGGGTAAGTATTCAGGATATTCCCTAGATTCTGATGGACTTTTATGCCATAGAGGATGCATCTATGTACCTTCCTCTGGAGATTTTCAAGTATTCATCATGTTAGAGGCTCATAGAGAACCTTGTACAATGCATCCTAGAGTCAAGAAGATGCATGTAGATTTGAGATAGCTATATCATTGGCTAGGGATGAGGCAGAACATTGCAGAGATAGTGGCATGATGCCTTAAGTGTCAGAGGGTTAAGGTAGAGCATCATCATCCTAGTGGTTTGCTTTAGCCTCATGAGATACCAAAGTGGAAGTGGGATGTTATTTCTATGGACTTCATCATTGGTCTCCCTATGTCATCTCGATGCCATGATGCCATCATGGTGACAGTTGACAAGTTGACCAAGGTAGCCCACTTCTCACCAATTCGGACCACTTTTACAGCCCTAGTAGTAGCATAGGTTTTCTTGCAGGATATTGTCAGACTTCATGACATACCTCATAAGATTATTTCTGATCAAGATTCTCTCTTCACATCATCCTTTTGGAGAGGATTACAGACATCTTTGGGCACTAAGCTTAATTTTAGCATAGCTTATCACCTAGAGACATATGGTTAGACAGAGAGGGTAAATAAAGTGTTGGAGGATATGCTCTACATATATGTCATGGATCATCAGACTAGGTGGGAGGAGTACCTTCATTTGGTTGAATTTTCCTACAATAATGGGCATCATACTTCCCTAGGTATGCCTCCCTATCAAGCATTATATGGAAGGCCATGCAAGACACCTTTGAGTTGGGATGACATTGAGGAGAGTTGCTTTAGGTCCTAAGTTAGTGCGAGAGTTGGAGCAACAGGTGACTTTGATTAGACAACGTCTAAAGGAAGTGCAGGATAGACAGAAGAAGTATGCAGACACTAAGAGGGAGGATCGTAATTATCAAGTTGGGGATAGAGTCTTTCTAAGAGTGCAACCACATAAGATTCCAATCCATTTTGGAAAGGGCTCTAAGCTTGCACCTAGATTCATCATTCCTTTTGAGATTCTTGAGAAGATAGGTCATGTCGCCTATCGTCTATCCTTGCCACCTATCCTGTCATGCATCCATGATGTCTTTCATGTATCAGTGTTGAGAAAGTATATTTTTGATGGGTCTCATATCATAGATTGGGATGCCTTTCAGGTGGAGTCAGATGGCCAGTTAGCTTTGGAGCCCATCTGCATTTTGGTGTGCCAAATGCTAGCTCTTCAAGGCCAAGAGGTGGACTAGGTTAGGGTCCAGTGGGATTTCTATGATGAGGTTATGGCATCATGGGAGGACGCAACACAGATGAGAGCATAGTACCCCCATCTTTTTGATGAACTCTAGGAGGAATTTCATGCCTGGGGGGAGGATGTGAGGCCTCACCTTGAGCCCATCATAGTCTTTCAATTTCTGCATTTGAGATAGACTTATTTGATACTACATTTTGAAGCATTATGGTTTTCAGACACTTTATATTATGGATTTTATCACCATAGAGGTTAGATGCATATTATGTTATGATTATTTTGATGATTACTGTGATATCATAATGGATGCTACTTGTGTGATTAATTTGATTTTATGAAGGTTATGATGACATGATGATATTTTATTTTGAAAATAAATTATTGATGCAATGATGATGTTATGAGATTAATTAAGTGATGAAATTGTTTATTACATAACGAGTTATATGCATGTCGTAGATGAATTATTATTTATGCCATGTGAATTATGAATTAATTAGGGACATTGCAGATGAATTATTCTGATCATGTATGTTATGAATTTATATGTATATTTCCTTGGATTACTGATGTTGGATTTTAGTGTGCAAGAAATTAGACCATGGTAAATTTGGGGAACCAAAGCATACACCTATGTTCATTTAGTTAGCCAAGGTTGTGTCTAATAAGAGACAAAACCTCTTTGTATCATGTTTTTATTTGTGAATGTAATGAGCATGTGTATTTAATTAACATGTTTATTTGTAAATAGTTTGTGAATGCTCAAGTGGATGTGCCACATGGCTTGTGATGTGTAATTCATGTTGTGTCATTTGACACTTGTAAGTGTACTTATGGCCATGACATGTCCAATTGAGGATTGGATGCCTATCAACCTAGGATAGTACCCTTGAGGATCCCCATGTGAAATCTCTTGGTTAGAGAGCTTGAGGTTGTGTCAATTCATGAATTTCGAATTTGAACTTGTCATGAGTATTTGGAGGGTTAAAAATGTGTCTAGGGGTGTGTTTAGGCTATTTTTAGTTATCCCACTTGGTATACCTATGGGTAAGGGTCATTTTTCACCATAGGACAACTCATAGTTGACCAAAAGACCCATCCAATAGTTGGTTTTCCAAGATGGCCGAAAATCAACTTTTGGAACCAAGTTTTGGTAAGAACACCATCCATTAGAATGGTAGTCCTTTTTCCATCTTTTTAGCTTACCTTTGTAAGAGGCCATTTTTAGTAACCTTGTAAGGAGTTTAGGGAAGACCACCCAATGGGAAGGAAACCATATCCCTAGGAGTTTGTGGGAAGAAGTGTAGAGGCCTTTTTAGAGGGGACTCTTCTTTTGGAAGTGTTTGAACACCCACTCTCTAACTTAGAGACTAGATAATTTTGGAGGAGCTTGGATAGGAAAAGCTTGGATGAAAGGGCTCTCATCTTCAACTCTCACCATTATTGCTTGGGCTCAGGTTGGTGGCTCTACCATGAATTCTTATGTTGTTTCTATTTGTATGTGAGAAGAATGGAGTTATGTGATCTTCTTGATTTCTTGTTGTTGAGTATCTTGTTATTTCTTTGTATGTGAGTAAATGTCATATGTAAATCATGTGCTTAATTTGTTGCAAGATATGCTTGTGTTGTTGTTGTTAACCTTTTTTATTTAGCTCCTTGTTTTATTTTGTAATGTTAATGGGAGTCTCAAGGCCCCACTCACCCATGGGAGGAAGAGTAGCCTTGGGGGTGAAGGGTTTTCTTGGACAGCCATGGGTGTAGAGTCTCTCCTTGGAAAGGAGAAGGAAAAAAACATGGAAGTATGGGCTCCACGTAGCCATTTTTTTTCTTGTTATTTTGGGGGACATAAGGGATTTGTATGACTTGATGCCTTGGGGGTCATAAGGAATTTTGTTGGACTTGTGAAAATGTGGTTAAGATGTGTATTTGGGAAAGCCATGTGTAGGCTTGTCTCTTTGTTTGAAATGAGCTTTCTCCCCTTGGTATTTAGTCCACCTTCACCCCAAGATTTGGGTCAATGTGAGACCCATTGTTCATAACCTTGGTTGGGATTTTTATGTGCTTGTAGTGATGTTATTATTGTTTGGTTATGCATGAATGTTTCCCGTCTATGTGATGGTTCCCTTAGCTCGAGGGTGGCCTCTTAGAGGCCTTGGTTGGGAGGTGAGCTTCCCCATGGTCCAACCATGTTTGCATTGCAGGATTTGGATTCTTAATACTTGTTGAAGGAAGCTAGTGGATGTATTCAAAGAAGGATAGTTTCTCTCCTTAGATGTGAAAGGAGTTACCTATTGTAAAAGGGATCTTAAGGATCCCATGTGTTCTTGTAAATGATTAAGCCTGTATAAAAGATTTTCATTTGGCACTTTATTATGTTGATTAGGGAGATGTACTTCTTGTTTATGAAAACATTATTAAAAGAAGAGTTTTTCTATGTTAGAAGTTCTTTGTTATAGTTACAAAAAAAAAATTCTTTTAGTGTTATGTCGTTGGTCTGAAAATGAAAGTTCTTCTTGAAAAGTCATTTTATTGGTTCAGTTATTCTATGTTGTTGCAAAAAAACAATATAAATCAGCCTTTAGATATTTATGTATTTGGAAGGTTGCATTGGGCATAATTATAGGTGTACTTAATGTTGCAATGCATAAGAAAGAAAAGAAAGTTTGTTTCCTTTTATTTATTCAGTCTCTTTTAAATGTAATCTCCTACTATATTGTACAAAAGAGCAGGGTATATCTGTCCTATAAGTTAATATAATTCTGTTTAATTTCCAAACAAAAATAAAGAGAAAAAAAAATGTGTACCTATATGTTTTACAAAATAATATGTATCTATCTGTGTGTAAAAAAATTTATAAATATAGATACATAATTAATTATGTCTGTTGTATTGTTTCTCTTTTAAAATAAAGAAAATATAGTAAATAGCTAAATTAGAGCCCTCAACTCACCGTTATAGAAAATTATATTTTTCTATTTTTAAAAAAATATATATAATTAAAAAAAAAAAAATTAATTATTGTTATAGTGTTGCAGTAATGTATTTTTTTACTGTCTTTTTTTTTTATAAAAAACTAAATAAATATTATTTTTTTTTAAAAAGAAATTTTTTTAAAAAAATCTTTAAAAAAATTATTGAAATTTTATTGGGCAAGTCGGCTTAGCCGAACCCCCCCTCTCATACGTAGCACGCATGTTGTTGCGGTCATGGCTCTGCCACGACCGTGGCAACACACCGTGACACGCAACACTTGTTGTAGCCACCATGGGTGGTAGGCTAGGGTAGAGGGTTGAGCCCTCGGCTCCTCTCCCCCTCTTTCATAAATTTATTTTTAAAAAAAATACAAAAAAATAAAATGAATAAAAATGTCTTTATTTGTATTTTTTTTAGCAAACAAATAAATATTTTTAAAAATAGCAATAAGAGAGAAGCTTACATAGTTATTTTGTATGCTCAAATGCTCGCATGGGGTATTGAATCAAAGAGCAAGAAAAGGAGAAAGAAGAATATATGGGGAGAAGGAAGAATCTGGGTAGCACTCTTTGTTCTTGAAGGATGCTCATGGGCTTCTTTTTAAGATCTCAACATCATCTTCCAAAACCCTTGACCTGTAAATCAAAATAGAAGAATTAAAAAAAAAACCTCCTAGAGTTTGAAGTAGAAGAGTGGAGAGTTTTGAGGGGAAAGAAGTGAAAATGACCATCTTTTGGGATGATGTCATTTTCACCCTAACCCTAAATCCAAGATTAGGGTTAGGGTGAAAGAAAGATCCCAAAATTTTGAATTTTATTTTCCCTCCCTCTTTTTCCCTTATGTTCTTTTTAGTTATTATTTTTTTTTCATTGCATTTTCCTTTCAATTTAAGCCTATATTTAATGTTATTGTTGAGTTGAATGTTTTTTTTTCTTAAGAAATAAATTACAAGTATGCTATTACTAAAGGATGTTCTAATAGGATTATGAAGTCACCTATGTTTTATTTAATCTCTTGGGGAGATTTAATTTATATAACTTTAACATTGGTAATATTGCTAAGGGAAATTTACAACTAGAAAATTTAGCACTTAGTGCTATCCAACCCATTTTAAAATATATTTTGGCTGAAACTTTTAGTTGTGATGTGAGCGGATTTAATCTTGTTGTTCCTAGGTTTAGTCATTTATATGTTAAGTTTAGTGTTAATATGATAAACACTTATGTTAAGCAAATAGTTTATTTAATTTTATTTTATTAATAACCTAGTTTGATTATATTTTAAAATTTAATGTCTACCCTAAAATTTTAGTAGATCATTAGGGATAAGCAATGATTTAACTAATCCTTATTAATTTTATTTCCTTGGGGTTCTGACGTTGGGTTATAAACATATAAATTAGTCTTGACAAAAAAAATATTTTGAATTAATACCTTCCATCAAGACTAAGATAAATTTTAATTCTCCATGCCTTTAGCCTTCAATATTAGTATTGCCTTTAAATTATTTTAAGACGGTCTAGTCCCCAATCATATTAATAGTGTTTAATTAAGGTTTTATTAAACATTTGAATTTATTGTATTAATCATTTTTGGTATTCAAGGTAGGGTAGACTTAGCCAGTTTACCCTAATCTTGTGATGACCAAAAATCATGCGAGGGATGTTGGCGGGATCAATAACATCCTCCATGATATCCCCTCAAACAGTCGTAAGCTTGTCCACACTTTAGTTACCAAACTCACTGCTTTTCGCACTTTTAAAACTATTATCATTAAATAATAATGTAACCCTTAAACCTTTAAACTATTTACTTATAATTAACCTTTTAAAAAAAAGGTTGGTGTGTTTTTGCTCATAGAAATATAGGCATGACATAATTATAGTATTCTAATTAGGAGAAGTCATAGACTTACGGGTTCCTTTGATCATGAGTCTCCTATGTTTCCTATGCATCTTGATGATACCAACATGCCTACTAATGGCATTCCTACTATTTTTTAGAAAAACTCTTCCCCCTCTTCTCATGATGAATATTATACCTTAATAGTTCCTCCTATGCAATTCCAAAATCTTTCACATGAGTTTGAAAAACTTTGAGCAATGGTTAGGGAAATAAAACTCCAATATCAAGGTCATCTCTTTAGTAGAGGGTTTGAGGAAGATAATTCATAATTATGAACATGATGTTAACATCTTGCATAGTATCTCTCATATCATTAATAACAATATAAAGCCTATTAGAAATTGTGCCCAATAATTAGGTTTCATTCTACCCACCAGTAGTGTTGAGACCTCTATTCTTATACTACCTCAATAACTAGTGTGTTCACTTATGCTCCACCTCTCATAACCACTTCCATTCAAAAAACCAATCCTACACATGTTATAATTCCTAATCATATTGTTCCTCCTTCTTCAAGTGTTCCATGTGTGTCCTTACCTTCATCCATTCCCACTTACAATAGTATTCCTTTTTCATATTCTACCATTCCTTGCATTTCTCACAATGGCCCAAACCTTTCACACATGTCTCCTACCACTCTTTCTACCAAATCTACTATCAATAGCTTGGATCAAATTATTTCAACTTTGAAACAAAAAATTCCATCTATGACTCAATCCAAGTTCAACATTCCTACTTGTGACATTGCCATTCCTTTCTCATTAGGCATAATTTGTTCCATTATTCCTCAATATATGAAAATTCCTTATTTAGAGACTTACAATGGTAATTTTTTGAACCTTTTACTCATGTTAAAATGTTTCAAACATTGTGTACTGATTTCTCTCATGAGAAAAGGCTCATGGATAAATTGTTTACTAGAACCTTTCTAGATAAAGCTTTGCAATGGTATTCTTTTTTGCCTCCTTATTTCATTGATTCCTTTCAAAATATTTATAATGCTTTCATTCAAAATTTTCAAAGCAATATTGGTCCTAAAATTTATTTGGCTTATTTAATGTATTTTAAACAAGGCCTTAAAGAAAATGAGATTGATTTCATTGGTAAATTTAAGCATTTTCATGCTCATATTTCTTGTCTTGTGCCTTATATTAATATTCAATGTATTTTCATTTCTAATTTTCAAAAAGATAATAGAGATAAGATATTTATTTATACATTCTCTTCTTTTACTCAATTATGTGTAGTTCTTCATAATTGTTAACTTCAAGTTAGTAAGTTTGATGAAACTCCTCTAATGGATCTAATTGATAAGGGTGATGCTACATTTCAATCCTTTCAAAAGTTTCAAAAAACTATAATCTTCATTAAAATTAGTAATTCATCAAATAGTGTCCATGATCAAGTGGAAACAATATCTAAAGGTGTGGCTCCTTTGTCATCTATTTTAAAACCTTCTCATAATTTCACAACTCTTTCTGCATCTTTTCATAATGTGATGTTGAATTTGATTAATGCTAATTTTTTACAACTTTCTCCCATTAAACCAATTGAAACATCCAAAACTTTGCCTAAATCCTTTGATCACAAAGTTTTTTTTTCAATACCATCATCAACCTAGCCATGACACTGAGAAGTGTTTCCTTTTGATATTTTTTATTCAAGACCTCATTGATTCCAATGTTATATATGTTTAGGGTGTTAATGATCAAGGAAATAAGTCCATAGAACCTCCCAACCAAAACTTTCAAATGTATACCTATCCTTTTTTTTCTCATTCGACTAATATTGTTGAGTCTACTCAGTCTTTACCTTCTTCAACCCATGTTGTTGACTATGATTTTGAGTGTACTAAAGCCAACAATAATGTCAACCTTATTAATTAATCTGAACCCAAACCCAAACTTGAACCTAATATTTTCATTACATTTGATCCTAAACAAATGATTAAAGCATCTTATGGTCCTCTTTACATTGTAGCAAAGGTTAACGGTCTTCTTTCTCCTAGCGTCCTTACAGATCCTACTTGCATAGTTATTGGTATAACCAAAGAACATATTTATTCTATAAAATTGCAATGGGATTTATATGATAAATCCTATGTGATGATCCAAACTTTCAATGGTTTCACTTATCCTCCATATGGTTTCATCAATTTTCCCATATATAGAAGTTGGTAGTAGAACACTAGATGTCACCTTCATTATCATCTGAACTTCTGATTAGTTTCAAGTTAGACTTCATCTTCCTTAGGTCACCTTTATGAAATTCATAGTCTCTTCTATTCCTAAGTGTTTAAAATTTCCCCATGATGGTTAAATAATCATGATTAATCATAGTCTCTATTATCCTTTAGTGCCTCAAGGGAATTTTGACCTTGAATTCTTTTGGCCTTCTATGCCTCCACAAATTCAACCTTGTAAAGACAATTTTTTTTCAATCCTATCAAAAATTCAAAATCTAAAAGATTTTTTATCTTAGAGATCCTAAGGATATTTCATCTCATTTCCCTAGATCTATACTTCTTCCTACACCTTCTCTATAGGCTTTTATTCCACCTCCTATATCTTATAAATGTTCTATAGATACTACCTCTCAACCTAGTGTGGTTCATTTTGTTCTTCCCCCTAAAAAAGAAAAGGACCCCATGTTGATTGATCCTAAATCAAACCAAATCTAAAGTAAAAAAAATGTATCCATTATTCTCATTACCCCCATCCTAAACATTGTGCTAGAGCCTATGAGCATGCTTCCCAAAATCTTTTCTCCCATAAGATACCTACTAATTATTTGATTCCCTTCGACCAACCTATGCATAGAATAAGGGAGGAAGTTAATTTGAAAAAGATGAAATTAAACAAACTTCTTAATTTTATTTGTATCTTAGATTATATTACAATTAATTTAGATGAAGAAGATACTCTTGATGATTATGATTTCAATATTTATAATTCAAATAATGTTAACTCTAGTGTTTTCAATGATATGTATGATATTATTTATGTAGATCATGATTTACCAGTTAGATTTGTTAAATAATTATCTCTTAGTCCTAGTGAGAGATAAAGTGACCCATCTTCCTAGCATGGCCCTTGTTTGGAACTGGTTATTGTTCCATTTGTTTTTCTTGAAGTTTGTCCTCTTGATGTAGGAGCATCCTAGGATTCTTTGCAATCTTGTATCAACTAAAAATATGTTTGTTTTAAAAGGCATATTAGTAGTTGTGATCTTGGTTTGTGAAGTATTTTCTTGGTCTTGGAGTATGGTTACTCGGTTTCAGTATTTATCAGGGTGCTCGGTCTTTGAAGAACACTCGATAACTGAAGGCGTCGGTTACTCCTGGCGCTTGGTGATAACTACATTTCTCGGTGATGCTTGGCGTGGTCGGTTCACCACACTCAGTTATTTCTCTACTGCTCGGTGATCGGTCTTACCAACTGGTGTTCTTGAAGATTTTCTTGGCCAACTTAGTGCATTTATATTTGGTAGCTGATGTCATATTCTCCTATGTGGATCTAGAGACTGACATGTTGAAATTAAATGATTGTAAGGCTACTTAGGAGCTGACTTGTATTGCATTTAATATTTGTGTATTTTAGATGCTGACTTGGTTTAGGATTTAATTATTTCTTCTAGATGACTTGTGCCTGAAGATTAATATTTAAGAGGATGTCTGGGTAGTTGTTTAGGCATCAATTAGAGGAGCTGTAAGAGCAGAGATCTATTTGGATCTAGATAGAAAGTAGTAGAGTTAGTAGCTTGCGAGCTTAGGAACAAGAAGATTTCTTGGTGGCACGTGTACACAAGTTTAGATCTTTCTTGGAGTACCTACCAGTGTCATGTTGTGTCACAAACCTGGACTAGCTAAGAGATGTATTGGATCCTACGTGATCTTGTAGAACTATTTCTTTCTTTGTAATTGGTTGTAACCAGGAAGGGCTTACAGCCTGACACATTGCATGTAATCAATTAGTTGATGAATAAAGATAACAATTTTCTATTAGATTTGGTGTTTTGTTGGATAATTCCACTGTGTTATGGTTTGGCTACAAGTTTGGACAGTCCTTAATTGGATCCTCCATCCTTGACTGCATCAAGTGGTATCAGAGCGAGTTGATCTTGAATGTGTGGATAGATCATCGAAGGAGAGATAGTTTACACCAAGACCTTGGATTGAAGATGCCTATGAGGAGAGCTCATGAGATCTCAGAGGAGGAAGCCACTAGAGAATTCATTCTTGATGATTTTAGAGCTTTGCAGAAGCAAGTGCAAGATCTACAAGAGGAATTGAGAAAGAAGACTACATCGAAAGAAGATAGTGATGATGAATCTGAGGAAGAAGATCATTTTGAAGAAGTTGTAGAAGAAGCTAGGGATCCTAAAGGCTATGTCTAAAATTGGGAAAAGACCTAGGATTGAAGTTTCTACATTTTTTGGAAGTCTTAGGCTAGAAGAGTTGATTGATTGGATCAATGAGATAGATGAGTACTTTGAGTATGAAGAAATAGAAGATCCTGATAGAGTTAGATTTACAAAGACTAAATTGAAGGGTCATGCAAATATTTGGTGGAGAGAAGTTTAGTTGGAAAGAAGTAGGAGAGGAAAGGAAAAGATCACTAGATGGAACTGAATAATTAACAAGTTGAACAAGCAATTCATTCCGGTGGATTATGAATTGGAGATGTTTAAGAAGATGCAAGCCTTGAAGCAGACCAACAAATCAGTTCAGGAGTATACTAAGGATTTTTACAAAATCCTGATTAGGACTAGTCATTCTGAAGTTGATAAAGAGAAGGTTGCTAGGTATGTTTATGGTTTGAGACCTAGTATTCAAGAAGAATTACTTACTATTTAGATGACAACAATAGGAGATGCATATCAAATGGCATTAAATATTGAAGAGAAGCTAAATAATAAGTTTGAAGGAAGACAAAACAATAGGAATAAAGGTGGTAAGACTAGTGAAACAGTTGCTGAAAGTAATGTGGTAGAGGATCCTAAGAAGACTGATGTAGGATCTGGCAGTGGTCAAGTCACTAAGAATTTCAATACTAGACAGAGGGGAAGGTGGAAAAATGATTTCACTGGTACTTGTTATCAATATGGTGAAGCGGGTCATAGAATTTTTCAATGTCCTAAGAGAAGAGTAGCACTAACTATGAAAGAAGACGTTGTGAATGTTGCAAAAAAAGGTGAGTTTCTTATCACTAGGAGGTTAGCAACATGTGTCCAGGAACCAGTACAGAGAATAAATTTGTTCAGAACCAGATGTAAGTGCAAGGATAAGGTATGTAATGTCATAGTTGATGGTGGCAATTCTGAAAACTTTTTTTCAGAAGAGATGGTTAATAAATTGAATTTGGAAAGAAGGAAACACCATAACCCTTATCAGGTTAGTTGGATACAAGATGTGTCTAAGGTTAGGATTGAAGAACAATGCTTCGTTAATTTTTAGATTGGATCTTATCATGATGAAATATTGTGTGATATATTGCCTATGGATTCTTGTCACCTATTTCTTAGGAGACCTTGGAAATTTGATAGAAATGTTTTGTTTGATGGTCATGCAAACACCTATGTGGTTAGGCATGAAGGATCTAGGCATAAATTGTTACCTTTACAGGAGACGGGGACTAAGGAATGTGGAATTTTTAGGTGTTGTCTGTGTGACCTTGACAAACCTCAGGAGCACAAGGTTGATGAACCTATTCCTTCAAAGTCTAATTTGAAAGAGAAGGAGAATGACATATCTAAAGATTTTGTTGAGATTAAGAGGCAGATGGTCTTTCTAACAAAAATAGTACAACAAATCATGACAATGATGACATAGACAGATGTAGATGATACTGAGTTGATTGAGGAGTTTGGGGAGGATGGAATTTACCAAGGTACTGATGTGATTGACAGTGGAAGGGATGGTTAGAGTCAGTTGTTATCATTTATAGACAGGAAAGATAAGGAAAGTGGGAAGCAAAAAAACTTGCTACAAGGAGCAATGAATGAAGTAAAGACAACTTGGAATGAAGGACAGGAGGAAATATGGGTTAAGAATAGATATAGCATACATGTTTTGATTCCCTTAAGGCATTCTTGATTTCCTTATGATAAAATCTTCTTTACCTGGGGTGTCTGATGCAGGAGCATCCTAGGATTCTTGGCAATCTTGTATCAACCAAAAATATGTTTGTTTTGAAAGGAAGATTGGTAGTTGTGATCTTGGTTTGTGAAGTATTTGCTCAGTCTCTGAAGAACACTCAATAACTGAAGGCATCAGTTACTCCTAGTGCTCAACGATAACTGCGTTGCTCAATGATGCTTGGCATGGTCAGCTCACTGGCACTCAATTATTTCTCTGCTGCTTGGTGATCGGTCTTACCGATTAGTGTTCTTGAAGATTTACTTGGCCAACTTAGTACATTTATATTTGGTAGCTGATGTCACATTCTCCTATGTGGATCTGGAGATTGATATGTTGAAATTAAATGATTGTAAGGCTTCTTAGGAGCTAACTTGTATTGCATTTAATATTTGTGTATTTTAGATGCTGACTTGGTTTAGGAGTTAATTGTTTCTTCTAACCAACTTGTGGCTAAAGATTAGTATTTAAGAGGATATTTGGGTAGTTTTTTAGGCATCAGTTGGAGGAGAAGTAAGAGTAGAGATCTATTTGAATCTGGATAGAAAGTAGCAGAGTTAGTAACTTGAGAGCTTAGGAATAAGAAGATTTCTTGGTGGCATGTGTGTACAACTTTAGATCTTTCTTAGAGTACCTACCAGTGTCTTGTTATGTCACAGACCTAGACTAGCTGAGAGATGTATTGGATCCTGCATGATCTTGTACAATTTTTTCTTTCTTTGTAATTGGTCGTAACCAGGAAGGCCTTACAGCCTAGCACATTGCATGTAATTAGTTAGTTGATGAATAAAGATATCATTTAGCTATTAGATCTGGTGTTTTGTTGTGTAATTCTATTGTGTTGTGGTTTGGATGCAAGTTTGGACAGTCCTTAATTGGATCCTCCATCCTTGACTGCATCACCTCTTTTGTATTTCCCACCTTCCCTAAATACTAGAGACCAAGATGGGGGGCAGGCAATATGGTTGACTAGCTCATCTTTTACATTGGATTATTTATGTCTTCTTTTTGTAGTGCACTTCCCCCATGATGTGTTGCTTGTTATATATTTTGTTTGTATTTCTTTAAACAACCCTTGTTTCTGCATTGGTGCAAAATGAGGAAGGAATCAATTTTGTTGTGAAATCCTTCTATTTGTCTCTTATTTCTTCTATATGTTGTTACATGTTATTATTTGTGTGTGCCACTTTTCATAAATATTTCTTTGTGTTATCTAATTGGGGATAATACAAAATTGTAGCTGCCTATTCTTTTTTATATCAATGATATTGCCCCAAAAAGACTCTTCTTCATAGCTTTTACATGACATTCTTCCATTGTGCTTGTATTTCTACTAACTTTGTGGAATGATGACATTTCATTTTGATATACATGATTTATCATATGATCATACTTACCCCTAAGTTAGTATATCCCTTTTGTGTTGTCTTTTGTCATGTGTTTATTTCCCTTGGTTTTTCCTTTCTTGGGTGTATCGCATAGTGGAAATGTCTCTTGTGGACATGTGGGTGCACATATACTCTATTCAAGTCATTTTTTCCATTAAGGTGTTTCCAATTTATTTGAGATGGGGGTGTACACTCTACTCATCATTTCAGATTTTGCATACATACACAATGATTAAATACAATCTATTTTATGTAGATGGCTAAGGAGATATTGCTTTCCTTATGTCATTCTTTCATTATCATGTTGTTGTGCATTATTCAGTGGATCTATTGATGGAGACAATTATTTCCTTAATGATAGATCCTCCTTTCTATATCCCTTTGGAGATAATGTTTTCCTTAGGGCTAATCTCCTTTTCAGGATCCCTTCATGGAGACATTGTTTTCCTTAAGGACTAGTCCACTTTGTTTTGATGGATTTACTATCATAACAAAAATTTCTAGACTATCAATATCATCTTTTGTAGTAGCACTTTCCCTTTGCACGATCCATTTTAAGGCAATACCTTACTAGGTTGGTGCTCTCTCTCTCTCTCTCTCTTGATGCCTCTTTTATCTTTCTTTTTTTATTTGATGAGGACTTAAGTCACTTTGTTGTCTTGATGTTTCTTTGTCTCCCTAACCTTGATAAAATTATTCTTATGTATTAATATACTTAATAGTGAGCATGAGTTTGTCTCATATTCCCACTAAATGTGCTATCCAAAAAAATAGCACCCATAATTGTATTTTCTATTAGGCCTTATTTTGGTGATTTTGAGATCTACTGTCCGTTATGCTTGATCCTAGCAGCCTAATTCCTCTTTTCCTACATCTTTTCTACCATCTCGACACCCAGTTTGAATTTGGGATAAATATCCTAGGTACAAAAAATTTGAAATGTTTTGTACCCAAGGATAAAACATCTCAAACATTTTGTTCTTGCACTTTTTGGCCCAGATTTGGCCTGGAGCCCTATGTCAGGGTGTTAGTGGGAAATTAGATCTAGTGGTTAGCTTGGCTTATTTTTGGATCTAGAAATGATGGATGAAGTATATAAATATCCTATCTCTCCTTATTTTGATATACATTCATGATCCACTATTATACAATCAAGTTTTCATAAGGCATTCAAATAATGAAGAGAAATTGAGCAAATGGATTCAAGATTTGAAGGCAAGTATCTAATATCTAGTGTTTGCAATTCATTCAAGTAAATTCCAAGGCAATATTATCCATTGAAGAAATTTTCTATGTCATGATGTCCTATTACATGAATTATCAATCAAGAAAGAACATCCTTCCTTCTATCCACATTCATATGTCCTTCATTACAAGTGATTATCAAGCATATCTACATTAAAGGTCTAGGAGATGCATCCATAGATCCATGCATTTATGAGGGAATCCTTGATTCTTATTCTATATTCCAAGGTCAACTCCTTGATTCCAATTACATTCAAACATGTTCATGGGTATAAGTGATTCCTATATCCCTCCATTAGGGTTTATCCAAGGTGAATCAAACATTTACCTTTATAAAAATTCCGTTCATTTTCAAGGTTATTTCCTAAATAGGGTTTAACCAAGAAAACCCATTTTACCCAACCTTTTACCCATTTTTTTGTGTGCAGGAACAAGTTACAAAGGATTCAAAACTTTTTTAGGCATGCAGATCAAAAATAGTCGAAGAGTCCCCAAACGTTTCTTTCAAAAGTGTCATGTATAGAATGCCTAAAACATTTTGTATACTGCAAATTCAACCCAAATTGAAATCATAGGTCAATACAATAGTTTCAACCTCAATTCAGCTCATTTTTTGTTTCTAGCAATTAGTTATTAGTCTTTTATTTCTAGTTTTTTCACTATTCATCTCTTTTGTCATCTACATTGCATCTTTCCTCTTTTCCATTTTTAAATTACATGTTTAGAAAAGGATCACTACCCCACTCAATTCTTAGGTCCTCACTTGAGTCTATTGGGACATCTTCCTTCTGAGTGTAAAATTTTGAAAAGGAGGAGTAATGAACCCCTTTTCCTTTGCTCCCCTTTTCACCATGTACACACTGTTATACCAAATTGAAAATCTCACACTTTTTATCTGTCCATTTACTAATTGCCATAAACTCGGTAATTGTATCATTGATTCTAGTGCCTCAAACAATGTTATGCCAAAATCTATAGCTAAATCCCTTGGTTTATCTTTAAATAAAACCTTTTGGTACATGTTATTACATAGATTCAAAGTATATTCCTCTAATTGGTTATATTAAGGATGTCTAGGTCTCATTAGAAACCCAGTCTAGTAAAGATTCATATGAACTATTTTGATAGCTGACATGTTATCTATATCATGCTTCTTAGTATGATTTTTTGCAGAGACTTAGAGTCTAATAAATTCATATGAATTGGTCTCATGTCCTTGTTCTTTTGGGAAATAAGTAGGTGTGTTTAGAGACAAAAGATAAAGAAGAGTTTAAAGCCCTTAAATCTGAGGAGTTTTCCATCCCAAATTCTTCACAGGGAAATGGAGTTTGGTAATTATATCTTGTTCTACAAGGTAGATGATGTAGAAGAGTTCCTAGGTCTAGACATTTCTTTATAAATTTGATGGAAGTTTTTTAATTCATGATCTATCACTTGAGTAGTTTTAATTTTTACCAATGGAAAATATTTTCACTTTTCCTACAAATTTAAATTTAATAATACTAATAATACTACCAAATATGAAGCTTTACTGCTTTGGATTGTAGTATTAGAGGAAACATGGATAATATTATTGAGAGTAGTTGGAGATTTTAAGTTGATTTTTAAACAAGTAAGAAACACCTTTCCAATAAAGAATGGAAGGTTGAAGCATTACATAGATAGAGTCTAGGATTGAATTGAACACTTTAATGCCTTTTCCATAGAGGCAATTCCTTGTGATCAAAATTATAGGGAAAATTCACTGGTTGTTTTATCATCATTAATTATAGCTCATCCTAATTTTAAGAAGGATTTCCATGAGATTGAATTGATATATTGCCCCAGCATCCCTAATAGTGTAGAATTTTGGTACACTTTGAAAATGATAAGAAAATCCAAACCTTCCTAGAAAATGTTGAAATGTTTATAATTTATTTTTGAAAGGGGTGAATTAGTCTACAAATATTTTTTCTTGATAAAGAAAAAGAACTTAAAGAAGGCATGATCTAATGTATTATAAAGGTTCTAGTGTCACTCAAACACCTATTTTAAAAACGTGGTAGATTTGGGAAGAGGAGGATAGTTGAATCTATAAATAGTTATGGTGAGTATGAAATGGTTAACATCGACCACCTATATGAACCTAAACTAGTATGCATTCATAAATGTTGAACACCTGAAGAAAGGAAAAAGATCATAAATTTATTGGTTAAATAAAAAGACATTCTCCTGGAGTCACAATAATTTGAATTTTTGTTTGAATGGGGAACACCAACACCACAGATCCCTCAAGCTTGGGACATCTCTTTTTGGTCAAAAATAGAGGTATTTAAATCCCAAGATTATAAATGATATTTTTAATTATATGGATAAAATCTTGAAAAAAGAGATCATATATCCCATACACCACTCTACTTGGGTGGAAAATATCATTCTTATACATAACAAGAATGTGTAAATTAACCTAAACTAGTGTTCCTTATAAGATAACTATTCCTTGCCTAACATGTACCATGTACTAGAAATATTCTATGGGGTGGAGATGATTTCTATGTTGGATTAATTTTTAGGGTATAATCAAATTAGCATAAGAAAAGAAGACTAGCATAAAAACACTTTTCTTGTACTCTATATTACATTTTCTTAAAATTTCATATCTTTCAGATTGATCAATGTAGGTGCTAAATTTTAGAGGGCTATGGATATATCATATGTATATTTGAGGAATGAGATAATATTGATTTACATTGGTGATTTCCCTACTTTCTCTAAAAAGGGAAAGAATCACTTGCAACATCTAGAAGTAATTTTATAGAGATCTTGATAGCATGGTGATGACCCCAAATATAGGCTCAATGTTTATGTCACTTTATTGTGTTCTCTCTATTATGGTCATAGGTTATGTCATAAGTTATTCCATAGTCTTGGTTTCTAGATATCTTTGGTTAGCTTTATGAACATGGTATCAAAAACTTCATCTTATACTTTAAATACCTCTTGATGGATGATAGACACTTTTATATATAGTTATATATGAAATCTATATAGGTTAATATTAATTATGGTTTAATGAATAGTTACTATAACAATGAATAGATATATATGTTGCATATATCTTGTGCATATTAGTGTTATGATGTAGGATGATTAATGGAGAAGAAGAAACACAATGGGTGCTTAAGAAGGCTCATGTTTTGGGGACCAAGTCAATTCAGTTCAGCAAGGATCAACATTTGAAGCAATCAAATTATGAATTGGTTCCAGCTTGTTGGAGCAACTCAAGGACTTTAATGGTCATTCTTAAGTGTGGAAAAAATATAGGAGTAGTGGATAAGCTATATTTTCTCCTAATGTAATTGGATAGTTAATTGTTCCTCATTAGATGGATGGTTTTCCTTCTTCCTATTTTAGTAATAATTCTTATCTGGATATTCCTTTGGGCATTGATTTGTTATTGATTAGTTAGTTTGAAGCTTTTGTTATAAATAAGGAGCTAAAAATTATCTAGAGGTTAGCAAACAAAATAGAGTTCAATGTAATTGAGTATTTTAGTTTTCAAATACAATTTAGTTAAGTTTCCAGCTATAATGTGTAACAACACCTTTTCAATGAATGAATAAAGTAATGAAGTTCTAAGTTTATAGTGTGTAATTGAGTTTTGGATACACTTATCTAAGGGGTCCCACTTGGTGAGTTATCAATTTTCATTTAAAAATTAGTTTCCTTTTAGTTATAGTTAAAGTTATGGAGTTTGACTATTCTTGAAGCCACTATAAATAGTTTCTCATGATAGTTCATGCAGGAAAAGTAGATAGATTAGTTTCATGTTTGTCTATCCTAATACTTTTTTGTAGTTACTTGCATGATTTTATCTTTAGCATTTGGTTTTGATAATTATTTGAAGTATTCTATTTCCAATCATTTATGTTTCATCATCATTTACTTTAAGCTATATGATAGCATGCCTTTAGTAGGGACTTAGTGCACATACATTGTTGGCCCATTCAAGTACAATGTTGGCATTAAGTATGTTTGTCATTAGTGACAACACTTATTCAAACTCTATGTGCTTACCGAGCTCATCTAGCAGAATAGTGTTTACCGAGCAATCCAAGCAGACTGAGCTTCGCAGTGCTTACCGAGTTATCATTACCGAGTGATGAGATGAGCAGTGTTTACCGAGTGCCAGCACGGTAAATAGGGAATTCAGTTTCTACCGAGTGACACTATATCTACCGAGTCTCTAGTGTATACTGAGTTCAAAACTATGACCGAGTGGTTAGTATGGACCGAGCCTCCACTCCTACCAAGAGCATGATGATGTTGAGTATTGCAGTGGATGCCGAGTATCAGAAAGTCACCGAGTTAGTTTGCAGGAACTTTGTAACTATATTTGGGCTGACTCAATAATACTTGTGTTGACTTGTATTTTAGCAGCTGACTTTGTAATTATTTTGGATTGATATATAAGCAATGTTTTGTTTCATATCCAAGGTGTGAATAAGTGAGAAGTGTGAAAAAGAGAAAAAGGTAGAGATAAGAGAATTACAAAGGGCTACAGTAGTATAAGGAGCAGCAGAGACATATCTATCACAGAAGGTGATCAGTACATCAAAGAATCTCAATCAGTAAGTACAGTTGCAAGTAAGAGATCTATTGTTTCATCCTAACAGGTGAATCAGCTTGAAATCCTTTAACAGGGTAGACTTAATAGTCTTTTGTAAAATCTCTTAACCGAGTGCATACTTCATTGTATGTTTGTAAATCCTCTAACAAGGTGGACCTAGCAGTCCTATTTGCTCCTAACAAGGTAGATCATTAGAAGTGATCATTGTAAGCCTTAACCGGCCAACTTTATACTGCAGTATTGAAGTTTTGTGGGTATCATCCCCACCCCAGTTTTACTTTCTATTTGGAAGGTTTTTGGGTAACCAAATCTCTGTGTTCAAAGTGTTATGAATGTTTTATTCTTTTTGTTACTCATGCATGCAGTTAGCTTATTGATCTAAATGTTATTTGGAATATGGTTAAGATCTACAATTTGTAAAAAGTTTTGAAGTTACTGATTCACCCCTCCCCTCTTAGTAACTTGGCTAGTCTTGAATATTTCCAACAATTGGTATCAAAGCTTTGTGGTTCTCGGGATAAAGTTTGACAGCTTGAGCAAAGATCCAAGACAATGGAGATATTCAGACTTAACAAAGTAATTGAAAATGAAAAGCTAGATCTAGAAATGGTCATAGCTCAACTCAAGGAAGCAAAAAAGCATCTTTCCCAATCCCTAAAAAGAAGGAAGGATCTTGCAAATCAGATGAATGACCACCAGTATGTTGAAGAAAAGATTGAAGATTTTTTCCCTTCAAGCAGCTCAGATGAAGCAAACAATGCAATCAAAGAACTCCTAGAAAAGAATGGATCTCTACAAGAAGAAGTAAGAAAATTGAAAAGAGAACAGGAAATTTAGTCAACAAGATTTTGTGAAATCTTGGAACAAAGAAACAAGATAAAAGATGAAATAGAAGGAAAGAACAATGAAATCCAGAATCAAACTCTTCAGCTAGAAAACCTTATTGATCAAGTCTCCAATGCAAATGAAGAAATCTTGACTTTGAGATCAGAAAATGACAGGATAACAGAGGAGCTGAGATCTGAAAAGCAAATCAGTTTAAGATTGGTGAATGACCTAAACACTGAAAGGAAAATCAATGAGAGAATGATGAAATCTCAAGAAGATATGAATCAGCTACATAAGCAAAAAGGAAAAGCAGGACTTGGATACAAAGAGGAAGGTGAATCCTCCAATCAAGGTACTCAAAAGAATCAGAAACCTACTTGTAATCACTGTGGAAAATTAGGTCATACTTCAAACAAATGTTGGAGCAATGGAAATGCAAAATTCAATGGAAAATGCTACAATTGCAATCAGCATGGTCATAAAGCAAATGAATGCAAGGAGAAACCAAGATTTGAAGGCAAATGTCACAAATGTAACAAACAAGGTCACAAGGCATCAGAATGCAGATCTAAAACACCCAATCTAGCAGAACAAATTGTGAAAGCAATATTTGGTTGGGATTACAACACTTGGTGTAGGTGTCATTACTGTGGATAATATGGACACATTGGCATAAATTGTGTAAGGCATCACTTGAGAAAAAGGGATACTACCATAAGATGTTATACATGCACTGAACTTGGTCATATAGCTAAAAATTGCATGAATACAGGCACAGTTAAAGATGAAAAGAAAGCTAAAGTAGATAGCATCAGGAAATAGATGAGACAACAGTGGATTCCTAAACCTACCAAGAAAACCAGTCCAAGTAATGAAGTCACTCATGAAGTGGGTGGCTCTATCAATTCCAACTAAGTCTCCAAGGAAGCATTGGAACTGTATCTTCATAAAAAAAAAATTCAAATAGTTCCTGAATTGAGAAGAAAGAAAGATCCAAATTAGTATGCAAGATACAGCAGGATCATAGGAAGGTCAGTATCAGTTACCACCAAGCAAGGTTGGGAGTAACCTAATTTCATGTGGTTACCAAGTATAGTTAGAGCAGTATGAATTTGTATGTTCACTGAGTTGCAGAATCTTCATCGAGAAATTAATGCATAGTGGATGACAGTCTGTCTAGTTCAATGCCCTACTTCTGTACTAAGCATTAATGGCAATTTTTTAACAAAAAGCATGAAATCAAGTTCATTCTTCACCGCGAATATTAGCATATTGAGCAAAGAGATTTTCTAAGTGCGATCAAGTGATTCGAAGCAAAATTTGTAGCAAAAATTTTTTGAAGAATTTTCTTTTTCTACCGAGGATAAGATTTTTGAGCAAGAGTAAAGACATAGAAGAAGATATAGATTTGGATGAGCAGATAGAAATTCCACAATTAGATTTTGCAAATCTTTCAGCAAACCAAATGCAAATGGTTGGTGAACTCCTCCAGAAGAAAGCAAAGCAGAAGAAACTAAAAGAAGAAAGAGATAGGGAAATTAAAATCATTGAGGATGCCAAGAATATTTTGATAGAAGCAATAGGTGTTGAAGTTGATTCCTCTCAACACATTTTGTTACAGTTGGAAGAGGCAATAAACAAGTTCAATGAGGACTCTTTTGGTCAAGAAAAGTTGCTTGAGAAGGCTGAGAAGAAGTTTGATAATAAAGTGCTTGAGTGTATTTCTCAGCAAATAGCTATCAATCAGGCAGGGTTATCTTTAGTTTTGACTAACATTGAGTCCTCCTATTCCAAGGTAACATCATTTTTTGTCAAAGTATGTAATGTTGTCGAGTTCTCAAAAGAGATTAAGGACAAAATAAATAAGATTGATGAGGATCTGAAGGACAGTGCACAGAAGTTGCAATGTGAACCTAGTTCAAGCTCTGCACATCATATGAAAGTCAGATTCCTATTTGATAAGTAGTCAGAGTTATTGAGAGAAGATGCAAGGATCAGGTCAACATTAATAGATATACAGAACATGATCCTTCCCATCATGGATACAATGCAGAAGCACATTGCTCACTCAAAAACATTGATCCATGACAATCAGTTTTCAATTGCAGATCATATGATTGAACTCTCTGTAGAACTCCAAGTTGCACTCCATACATGCAAGATTTTGCAAGAGAATTGGGACAGAACTCTAGCATTAATAAGTAAGGTACATTCTGATTTTCTCTCACATTTTGGTATCTCTATGTAAAATATTTGTATAAACACCTTTGGCATTATTGTCAAAAAGGGGGAGAAAGTATATAAGATAGGGGGAGATATATGGAAAGATATGAGAGATATGAAAGGGGGAGAAAATATATGAGAGAAATAGGAAATATGAGTATGAGGTGAAATAAAATATTTGTATATATGTATACTATATGGGGGAGTCATGAAATATATATACAACAAATTGACAAAGACAAATTTTGAAAAATCAAAAATAGATTCAGCATGATTTTTGTATATAAGTTTTGGGCAATAAGTGTTTTTGTCACTAATGCCAAAGGGGGAGATTGTTGGCATTAAGTATGTTTGTCATTAGTGACAACACTTATTCAAAATCTATGTGCTTACCGAGCTCATCTAGCAGAATAGTGTTTACCGAGCAATTCGAGCAGAACAGTGCTTACCGAGCAGGCCGAGCTTCGCAGTGCTTATCGAGTTATCATTACCGAGTGATGAGATGAGCAGTATTTACTGAGTGCTAGCACGGTAAATAGGGAATTTAGTTTCTACTGAGTGACACTATATCTACCGAGTCTCCAGTGTATACCGAGTTTGAAACTACGACCGAGTGGTTAGTATGGACCGAGCCTCCACTCCTACCGAGAGCATGATGATGCCGAGTATTGCAGTGGATGCCAAGTATCAGAAAGTCACCAAGTTAGTTTGTAGGAACTTTGTAACTATATTTGGGCCGGCTCAGTAATACTTGTGTTGACTTGTATTTTAGCAGCCGATTTTGTAATTATTTTGGATTGATATATAAGCAATGTTTTGTATCATATCCAAGGTGTGAATAAGCGAGAAGTGTGAAAAAGAGAAAAAGGTAGAGATAAGCGAATTACAAAGGGCTACAGTAGTATAAGGAGTAGTAGAGACATATCTATCACAGAAGGTGATTAGTACATCAAAGAATCTCAATCAGCAAGTACAGTTGCAAGTAAGAGATCTACTATTTCATCCTAACAGGTGAATCAACTTGAAATCCTTTAACAAGGTAGACTTAATAGTCTTTTGTAAAATCTCTTAACTGAGTGCATACTTCATTGTATGTTTGTAAATCCTCTAACAAGGTGGACCTAGTAGTCCTATTTGCTCCTAACAGGGCAGATCATCAAAAGTGATCATTTTAAGCCTTAATCGGCCAACTTTATACTGCAGTATTGAAGTTTTGTGGGTATAATCCCCACCCTAGTTTTACTTTCTATTTGGAAGGTTTCTGGGTAACCAAATCTCTGTGTTCAAAGTGTTATGAATGTTTTATTCTTTTTGTTACTCATGCATGCAGTTAGCTTATTGATCTAAATGTTATTTGGAATATGGTTAAGATCTACAATTTGTAGAAAGTTTTGAAGTTATTGATTCACCCCTCCCCTCTCAGTAACTTGGCTAGTCTTGAATATTTCCAACAGTACAAATCTTTTTTTTTTTCCTATGGTGGGTAGCTCAATCCTTCCTTTCATTTTGATTTGACCAGATTCATTTCAGTATGTGGGTCCACTAAGGTTAAGTGTATTTGTCCACAAGAGACAGTTTTTTTTATTATCTTTTTTAGGTCATGAATCTAATATAGGGTTGGAAGTAAAGCCAACTGATAGGTTATTAGATTAATGATTAATCACTTATGGTACTTAAAAAGGTCCTACATATCTCACTACTAGCTTCGCTTCTTTTACATGTGAATTAAAATTTTGGTGCAGTTTGACCTTCATGAAAGTTGTCTCCACACTGAAACCTATTGGTGTCTTGTTTTTATTTGCATAATTTTCTTACTTGTCAGACACTTATTTCAAGCAATAATTAGTCAATTTGACATGTTTTTCCATTTCTTTCTGTTGACATTTGAACTAAAATATTAATCTGCACAATAAACAAATTGCAAAGAAAAATAAGAGAAGAACACTAAGCAAATATCTTGGGAAAACCCTCCGCCTGAGGGTGAAAAACCCAGCCCACCAAAATATAAATCCTTTATTTAGAGTCTCAAAACTGATTACAAAGATTCTATTCTTGATCACTCACAAATTCCAGTTGAAAAAATCCACTAAGTATCTTTGCATAGATTCATGATACTCAAAAATGAAATAGTACTCTCAATAGAACATATATAATGCAGCCCATATGACGAGAATTACATATAAGAATTAAAAATGTCTCTTTCTAATAAGAAGAAATTATCAATAAAAAAATATGCAGAATCATAATATTATACTACTGAGATATATATTGTAATGCCCAAAATAATCAGACAAAAACACAACAACAAATGTTTTTTTAAATAAACTATAACATACACCTAGGTCATCTAAGTTACACAAAAGCCCTTAGACGCGAAGCTTTGGGATCGTAAGCTTGCTTGGGTGAGTCACCCAATGACACATAAGGGATCATAAGGCAAGCGTTGGCGTGCCTCCGTCCCTTACACGACGGAAGTCATTAGGCAACAATGGAATAGAAAAGTTTTAAGGGGGAAATAAACTTTCCCCTACAGTTCGAGTTTGCTTAAGAGTACGGTCAACCCTAGGGATTCACAAGGAGTGATTTAATTCGCTAAAGGATTAAATATTTATAAATAAACAATCAAATATTAACCTTAGATAATACTCTAATAAACTAAGTTTTTTTCTGCTGTTTAATAATGCTTAAGGGGTACTATGTCATTAATACTAAGGTTAATAATATTAATTATTATAGAAAAATAAATTTCCTTAAATTTACTCATATAAGATTTGTGTAGAAAATGAGATTAAGGTTACCATGTGAATTTAAACAAGAATAATAATAAATAAAATAAAGAACAATTATAAAACTTTTTCCATCTTACAAACCTTTTTTTTTAAAAAAAAAAAATTACTAAGGAAATAAAAGCCACAACTTAATTTATTTAACGATAATGATAAAACATATCAAAGGGAGAATTTAACCATAACTATAAAACTTAATTACTACTAACATATTAAAATTTACTAATCTTCAAAAATAATTCTCTCATAAGTAAACCACTAACTAAATGAAAACAAATAACATTTCACCAATTAAATTTCTCTATCTATGCTCAATAAAAATAAAAGACCACAACTTATTCAATGATTAAATTCATAAAAGACAACATAACCACTTAAATAAAATTATATAATAATGAATGGGCCCTCCAAACCCTAATTCAAAATTAGGGTTTGGGGCCTCATTAAAACTTCTTCAAACCCTAAAATCTCTCATTATTTCTCTTTCTCCTCTTTTCTTTTTTTGTGTGTGTAGGTCTAGGGAAAGATGAAGATGTTGTCTATACTGTGTATCTCACAAATGTGAGAGGACTAGCATAGCAAGAGACCTCTTAGGCCATAAGAGAGTCTCTCTTTTATTTCAAATAAGCACCCATCTACAATGTATGAATTTGGGTAAATTTGTTTTCATTACTTAGCATCTGCTCATGATGAAAATGTTTTCAAATCTGTACACAGATCGCATACCACTTATCTTTCTTTTTATTTACTTATCATTTTACATAGAAAATGCTATTGAGTTTTTTTTTTGTTTAATATTATTGGCATTAACTATTTTTCTTTTTTTAAACAACAAACTGCGAATTTGTTTTGGGTCTAAAAACCCTAAGCTGTAATTTTTTTGGGTTTGAAACCAAACCATGGCCACGCATTCAAGCCGTGACTCTGGCATGGTCTCTATTGTGGCTCTAAGCCATGATAGTGCTTTGCACTGTCGTGACTTAGAGTCACGGTAGAACTGCCCGCATGATTTGTTGGAGGGATAGGCCTTTGTCATGAGGGCTTCGACCCGTGAGGCTTCGGTCGTGAGGGCTTCGGCCTGTGAGGCTTCGACCCAAACTCCTAGTCTTTTTTTTTATAAATACAATATTTAATATATTATTAAATATTTTATGTTATACATTTTTTAATGTATAACAAATAATATTTAATATTATATTATATAGCATAAAACATAGTTAATATATAATATTTAATATTTAATATTATATTACATAGTATAAAACATAATTTATATATATAATATTATATACTAAATATTACACATTATCTAGTGTATAATATTTAATATGTAATATTATATAATATATAATAATACAAGTCAATTACAATAAAATGGCATTGTTGATTTTAACATAATATTGTTTAATGAATTTTTATAATATGTTTATATATTATTTATTATACATAGTCTTATGTATAATATTTTATATAAAAAATATATATTTATCTATGAAAATAATAATACAACTTGATTAGCATAGGAGAGAAACATGAAACATAATACACTGTTTATAAATTATTTTACTACACAGTTCTGTATATCCAGTAAGATCAGGTGATCTTATATAGACTAATCCACAATTTCAGATTTGCTAATAGCACATATTATTTCTCACATAAGTTCCATTTTTTTTTTTCAAACTTGTCTTATGATCATTCTTTTTATAAAAAAAAACTTATATTCATTCCTTGGTCTAAATATAGATTCTGTAAAAACAAATATTTTAGCATTTATTATATACAAAGAACTGGTTATAAATCTCAGCAGTCAATGTGACTTCAACTTTTAAATAGCTAGGTACATGGTATACAACTTGTTAAGGGAAACAACATATATTCAGTTATGTAAACCATTTAATCAAACTGTAAGAACAGACTAATCTTTAGCAAAGTAAACTTATAACTACTTATAATATTAGGATCAAATGTATATTCCAAATTTACTCATTTTACTAACAACATGCTATATTTTCTGCATACACTTGAGTCATTTTCTAATGTAAAAACTGGGATATAATAACAACTATAATAGTCATTTATCAGCATTAAAATACACTTCATAGAAATGGAAAATTTTAACTTATTAAGAACTTAAGTAAAATCAATCTGACCTTCCTGTACATAATTATTTTATATCACATCATACTGGAAACTAATTTACTAAATAATTTTCTGTTGCAGGAAATTCAATCTTTTTTGAACAATAAAATTAATCTGAGATTTTTAGTCCATGTCTACTCAAATTAACATTTATACAGAGAACAGATTTTAAATTTGAGACAATAAATATAGATTCCAGTACTACTATAAGAGAGCTTTTAAACTGTCTTAATTTTTTTGAAAACTACAAGAATAACCAGTCTAAAATTTCAACTCAAAAAAAACATACAATTTCTTTGTTATAGACAACTATTGAATAGAGCAAGATCTCTCAACTAGATACACCCTTTAACAGTCTTTTAAAATTTTCATCTTGAACTTTAAACTTCAAACTTGGTCTCCTTCCTCAAACATGCTACCAAACCTACATACACAAGATTTTCTTCACATGGCCATGGAGGCTCACCTCCCAGCCTAGGCCATTACATGGCCACCCCCAAGCTTGGGGAAACAAGGATAGGATATGATACACTCATACAACATAAAGCATAAACATTTCAACATAATTTGGAACACAGATTTTCACATTTTACTCCCTTCCCAAGCTTGCACAAAGGACTCTAAATATAGAATCCATAAAATGGGTGAAGGTGGAATTCTTCTCTCGTGGAGACACCTAACTTATAACAAAAACAACATTTCAACATATATTACCAGCCTTCACAAGGTCCTTCCAACCAGCTCAATCCATGAGCATCAACAATACCCTTATGGCCCCCAAACAACATAAGAAGGTTCTCATGGTGCCCATACACCATGCTCTCATACATAAGGAAATCCCAACTTAGGCCCTTCACCCCAAGTTTTCCTCAAATCCTCCCAAGGATGAGGAATGAACTTGCACACCCATAAACAAGAAACAATTCAAGAAAACTAACAAGTTTGAAAGCAAATTCACAAAAGAAACCAAACAATACAAGATTCACACAAGGAATTACAATTTACAAAATTTTCACATAGTACAATTCTTTCAAAGCATATTCAAAGTAATCACAAGATAGAAACCACCAACCTCCTCCTAAGCCAAGGCTAAATGAAGAATTGAAGATGAGCTCCTCTTGACTCCAAGCTTGCTATCCTTCTCAAATCTACTTAGTCCAAAAAAACTCTCTAGATCTCCTTTCACTCTCTCCAAAATCTAACATAGACCAAAATGAACATGTGTGTCCTTCCTAAGTCTCTCCCCCCTAAAGTCATTCAAACATACTTCTCTCATCTCACTTCCCAAGACAATTAGGTTTCTAGATCTTAGACAAAAAGACACTTTCCCTTACCTAAGGTTTGGAATGAATTTCAACACATGAAAATGAGAGACATCCTAGATAGCATTTCCATTTTCGTACATATAAAAAATGGACCATTTGGAGAGGCAAAAAGGTGGCCTAGGAAAGTGGGAATAGAAGAAATAAGCCCCCTAACCCATGTACTAACCTTGGGACACCAAAACTCAACCTAAACCACACCCTAGGACTCCACATAACCACTCAAAAACCTCAATTAATCATGCATCCGAAAATGGAGTATTGGTTTTATCAAATCTTGGTTCCTTAAACCACCTACCTAGCTTAGGAATGCTCAAGACCAACTAAGGAGAAGGTGGGGTCCATATTCCACTCAACATGTCACTTCATCACCATGGTGTCAAGTGACACCTCACTAAAGCACACATCACAAACACATTTGGCATGCCTTGTGGACAAATACATTTATATATTTTCACAAAAATTAAAATTTACTTACAAACATTGTCAACCACATACACACAGGCATCACGTTTACAAATAAAATCATGATACGACAAATTCATTCTCTTCTAGAGTCGACCTTGGTTTCCACCTGATTGCACTTAGATCCTTCCTTGTTTCCCTGACTTACAACCATGGCCATGTTCTTGTACTCAATTTCAATGTCAGTACACCATAAAATCTATGCATTAATAATCATTTCAAAAAATGAAGTAATAACATCTAAACTTGACAAATATATATAACTGCATTTCATGAAACATTACATAATCCACAAGCATGTAATCCTAAACTAATCATAGAACCATGATTCCACCAATATTCATTATACTGAAAGATAACATAACATATGCAGAATGCAGAACTCATATATCATAGATAATCATGGAACCAAAATGAACATATATAAAAGTATGACTAACGTGATCATCATAAAAATCTATAACAAACATCTCATAAGATCCAATGATAGCATATCTAATCCAAAATAGGTCAAATGTATATACTCAAGGTATCATCCTAATGAATCAAATGTCAAAATGAATGTCGAGCTAGGATGGGTCAGGATAGGACCTGACATCCTCCCCCCCTAGGCATGAACTTCCTCCTAGAGTTCATCAAAAAGATGGGGGTACTGATCTCTCATCTATGTTGTGTCCTCCCATGAAGATGTGACTTCATCATAGCAATCCCACTAGACCCTAACTTGGTCCAGCTCTCGACCTCGAAGGGCCAAGGTCCTGCGAGCCAAAATACGTATTGGCTAAAGAGCCAACTGTCCATCTGACTCCACCTATAAAGCATCCCAATCAATAATATGAGACGCATCATATATATACTTCCTCAAAATAGACACATGAAAGACATCGTGGATGTGCAACAGGCTAGGTGGAAAAGCTAAATGGTATGCTACTAGGCCTATCCTCTCCAAAATCTCAAAAGTTCTGACAAATCAAAGGGCCATCTTAGAACCCTTTCCAAAGTGGATTAGGCTCTTATGTGGCCGTACTCTCAAAGAGACTCAGTCACCTATCATAAACTCTCTATCAATCCTCCCAGCATCTGCATACTTCTTCTGTCGATCCTAGGCCTCTCTAAGACGTTGCCTGATCAGATCTACCTACTACTCCATCTATCTAACCAACTCTGGACCAATGGAAACTCTATCCTCTATCATGTCCTAGCTCAACAGTGTCCTACAAGATCTTCCATACAAGGCCTGATATGGAGACATACCCAAAGATGAATGATGCCCACTAATATAGGAAAACTCAACTAAATGTAGTTACTCCTCCCACCTATCCTAATGATCCATCACATACATGTGTAGCATGTCCTCTAACACCTGATTAACCCTCTCAGTCTAACCATCTGTCTCTGGGTGATATGTTGTGCTGAAATTGAGCCTGGTGCCCAAAGCGGTCTGTAGCTCTCTCCAAAAAGATGAAGTAAAGAGTGAGTCCCTGTCTGATATAATTGTGCATGGAATGCCATGAAGTCTAACAATATCCCTGAAAAATACATGTTCCACTACAGGTGTTGTAAAATTAGTGCGTATGGGTGAGAAGTGGGCTACCTTAGTCAACCTATCCACTGTCACCATAATGGCATCATGGCGACAAGATGACATAGGAAGACCAACTATAAAATCCATGGATATAATGTCCCACTTCCACTCTAGAATCTCATGAGATAGCAGAAGTCCACCTGGATGATGGTGCTCCACCTTAACCCACTGACACTCTAAGCATCTAGCCACTAACTCTGTAATGTGTGTCCTTAAACCTGGCCAGTGATAAAGATGTCTCAAATCTCCATGTAACTTCTTAACTTTGGGGTGTGCTGCATAAGGAGCTCTATGAGCCTCAATGATGATGAAATCCCACAACCCACCGGAAGAAGGTACATACATGCATCCTCTATGATGAAGAAGGCCATTGGACTCTAGGGTATAATCTATGAACTTCCCCTCTAGGGGTCTCTGATCCTGAACCATCTGTCTAACCTATTAATAGAAGGCATCCTCCTGTAAGTGCTGCAGTATGTGCCCTCTCAAATTTGTACTAGTAGTCATAGCTGAGAGCTCATGATGTCTCCTACTCAAGGCATCTGCTACCACATTCTCCTTACCCTTGATGTAGTGAACATCAAAGTCATACTTGCATAGGAACTCCATCCATCTCCTTTGTCTAGCATTGAGACTCGGCTGTGTGAATATATATTGGAGACTCTAATGATCTGAATGAAGCTTGAATCTGTGGCCTAGTAAGAAATGTCACCATCTCATCAAGGCATGCACTATTGCTACTAGCTCAAGGTCAAGGGTAGGATAATTAAGCTCATGAGTCTTGAGCTTTATGGACTCATAGGCAATAGCCCAGCCATCCTACATCAGTACTGCCCTAATCCCATCTAAAGATGAATCTATGCATACCACAAAATCTATTGAAGGATCAGGTACCACAAGTATAGGTGCACTGGTAAGAGCCCTCTTGAGCTCCTAAAAATCTTTCTCGCACCTCTCTGCCACTCAAACTTCTTCCCTTTCCTCTGAAGGGAAGTGATGGGATGGGCCACTCTAGAAAAACCCTTCACAAAATGTTTGTAATAGCATGCAAGGCCCATGAAGCTCCTGACCTCTATCACACTAGTAGGTGTCGGCCAATCCATAATCACCCTAATCTTAGATGGGTCTACTAAGATCCTATCTCCTAATATCACATGGCCTTAATAGTGAACCTCTGTCCTGAAGAATGCACACTTCAGCAAGCTACCGTACAACTGATTATCTCTCAAGCACTACAAAACCTACCTCAAATTCTCCTTGTGCTCATGCTCATCTCAGGAGTATATCAATATGTCATCCAATAATATCACCAAAAATCTATCCAAAAATGAATGAAATACTCCATTCATGAGGCTCATGAATACAGCTAGAGCGTTCATGAGACCAAAAGGTACCACTGTGAACTCATAGTGTTCATATCATGTGCGGAAAGTAGTCTTGTGGATGTCACTATCTAAAATCCTCAGTTGGTGATATCCTAACTTCAAGTCTATCTTCGAGAACACTTGGGCTCCCTGAAGCTGATCAAATAAGTCATCAATCCTAGGAAGGGGATATCGATTCTTGATGGTCACCTTGTTCAGCTGTCGGTAATCCATGCACAACCTAAGAGATCCATCCTTCTTATTAATGAAGATGACAGGTGCACCCCATGGAGATACACTAGGATGGATGTGCCCTTTCTCCAAGAGCTCCTCTAATTGAATCTTGAGCTCGCTGAGCTCATGTATAGTCATCCTAAAGGGTGCTCTAGAAACTAGCTCTACTCCTGGTACAAGGTCTATATGAAAGTCCACTGCCTTAGGTGGTGGCATACCTGGTAACTATGAAGGGAATACATCTACAAACTCCTATAGAATAGGGTGGTCATCAAGAGAAGTCCCCTTCTCTACCTCCTCTCTGTCACCGATAGTGATAGCATATAACTAACATCCCTTCTACATGCACCGCTTAAGCTGCATAGCGGAAATCATACAAAGGGATACTGGTCTCTAAACTCCTGCAATAACTAAGGTCACCCCATCATCATCTAAGCACTCCACTATCTTCTACCTAAAATCCATCTTGGCTCTATGGGAATAGAGCCAATCCATGTTGAGAATGACATCATAGGATCCAAGTGACACAAAGGTCAACTATGGTGGTAAAGTCTCTAATCTGTAACTGGCAACCTCTCACCAAGGAACTAACGGATACCCTAGCTCTTGAGGCTAACTCAACCTCCCAACTAACATCTTTCCTAGCTACCACTAGCCCACATCGCTCCACTATGAAAGGTGAAATAAAAGAGTCGGTGGCTCTAGAATCAAAAAGGATAGAAACACCACTACCTTCAATCATGCCTGTAGTCTCAATGACTGTAGCTTGGTGCTTAGCCTGGTGATTACCAACTGCTATGAACACTCTATGTGCCCTGCCCATGTCTCCTACAGTAGGCTCATAAGCTGCCGCTCTCTGACTA
Source organism: Chamaecyparis obtusa (assembly GCA_027943335.1). Classification (NCBI taxonomy): domain Eukaryota; kingdom Viridiplantae; phylum Streptophyta; class Pinopsida; order Cupressales; family Cupressaceae; genus Chamaecyparis; species Chamaecyparis obtusa. Next base: position 1,396,135 of record BSBK01005180.1, read on the forward strand.
CTAACTGAATAGCCTATAGGACAATCCCTAGCTATGTGCCCCATGGCACCACATGTGTAGCATGATCCTCTAGCCTATAGCTGTATACCCTGAGGCCTAGACTATTTTTGTCCTCTTGTATCACTAGACCCACTAAATCCACCTCTGGAAGCCTGATACTATCCCCTCTGATCTCATCAAGATCCCTGTGAGTGCCACTGCTTGGGCTTAGACCCCTACTGTCCCTAAGAATATTTATGCCTCTGGTTTTGCTGAGACTATTGTGGCTGCTGCTACTGCAGCTTCTGGGGTGCCCTAGATGATCCTGATGAGTTCTTATGGTTTCCCTTCCAATGAGACTTTTGGAAACTAGAAGACCGAGATGTGGCATTCCAGTTCTGTGACCAGTCCCAGGCATCATGAGATTTTTTATAGATCTCCTCAGCTACCATGGCCTTCTCCACTATATCACGTAGATCTCCTGTGGGTACCATCCGCACTCTGTCAGCTATGGCATAGTTCAACCCCTTGATGAAGCGGTTGACCTAGATTTTCTCATCCTTCATGTAGTCCGCATAAGGAAGGAGTTTGAGAAACTTGTTCTCATATTGGGCTACTGACATGCCTCTCTCTTGTAGGTCGTGAAACTTGTCGATGTGACGCTATCTGAAATTCTCTGACATATATCAGGCCTGAAATCTCTCCAAGAAGATCTCCCATGTGAGGGTGTCCATGGTAAGGTGACTCTTAACCTCCTCCTACTTCCACCAAGTGGAAGTGTTACCCCTTAGCATGTGTACTGAAAAGCGTGCCTTAAGGTTGCTCTCATAAGAATGCAACCCAAAGAAATGCTCAAGGCTTAAAAGCCAAGCCTTTGCCTCTATCCCAATCGTGGATCCCAAAAAGGGTGGCGGTTGTAATCTGATAAGGTCTCTGATTAGGTCCCCTGTGTCATGAGGTACTCTCAGCACTAGCCCTGGTGGCGGCTCCAGCCTATGCACCAACTCACCCTCATGAACTACCTGCACCACTACTCATCTAGGAGGGGGACTCCTACTCCACTCTCGGTTCCTGGCCTACTGGCCTTCCAGAGGTAACCTATCCATGATAATGCCGGATAGATTCTGTAAGGCATTAAGGACATCCTGATTGGGATTAGTTTGTGGTGAGGGTGGAGGCCTCTACTCGTCACCTAGCCCCTCAGCTGCTCTCTCATCTCCCTCTACTACCACATGTCTACCTCTGGGTCTACGCCCACATCGGTGAGCACTACACGTGACTGGAGGCATCCTACACTAAGGACAAAACAACTATAAGTTAGGCAAATGTAATGGGTTAAAAGGTTCCTAGAGTAGAAACTGGGCCCTGATACCAGAATGTAATGCCCAAAATAATCGAACAAGAGCACAACAACAAAAAAATTTTTAAATAAACTATAACATACACCTAGGTCTTCTAGGTTACACAAAAGCCCTTCGACGTGAAGCTTTGGGATCATAAGCTCACTTGGGCAAGTCACCCAATGACACATAATGGATCATAAGGCAAGCGTTGGTGTGCCTCCATCCCTTACACAGTAGAAGTCATTAGGCGACAAGGGAATAGAAAATTTTTAACGGGGAAATAAACTTTCCCCTATAGTTCGAGTTTGCTTAAGAGTATGATCAACCATAGGGATTCACAACGAGTGATTTAATTCGCTAAAGGATTAAATATTTATAAATAAACAATCAAATATTAACCTTAGATAATACTCTAATAAACTAAGTTTTCTTCTCCTAGTTAATAATGCTTAAGGGGTACCATGTCATTAATACTAAGGTTAATAATATTAATTATTACATAAAAATAACATTCCTTAAATTTACTCATGTAAGATTTGTGTAGAAAATGAGATTAAGGTTACCATGTGAATTTAAACAAGAATAATAATAAATAAAATAAACAACAATTATAAAACTTTTTCCATCTTACAATCCTTTGTTTTTAAAAAAAAAATTTACTAAGGAAATAAAAGCCGTAACTTAATTTATTTAATGATAATGATAAAACATATCGAAGGGAGAATTTAACCATAACTATAAAACTTAATTACTACTAACATATTAAAATTTACTAATCTTCAAAAATAATTCTCTCATAAATAAACCACTAACTAAATGAAAACAAATAACATTTCACCAATTAAATTTCTCTATCTATGCTCAATAAAAATAAAAGGCCACAACTTATTCAATGATTAAATTCATAAAAGACAACATAACCACTTAAATAAAATTATATAATAATGAATGGGCCCTCCAAACCCTAATTCAAAATTAGGATTTGGGGCCTCATTAAAACTTCTTCAAACCCTAAAATCTCTCATTATTTCTCTTTCTCCTCTTTTCTTATTTTTTTTGTGTGCAGGTCTACGGCAAGATGAAGATGTTGTCTATACTGTGTATCTCACAAATGTGAGAGGACTAGCACAGCAAGAGACCTCTTAGGCCATAAGAGAGTCTCTCTTTTATTTCAAATAAGCACCCATCTACAGTGTATGAATTTGGGTAAATTTGTTTTCGTTACTTAGCATCTGCTCATGATGAAAATATTTTCAGATCTGTACACAGATCGCATACCACTTGTCTTTCTTTTTATTTACTTATCATTTTACATAGCAAATGCTATTGAGTTTTTTTTTTGTTTAATATTATTGGCGTTAACTATTTTTATTTTTTTTTAAATAACAAACTATGAATTTGTTTTGGGTTTGAAAACCCTAAGCTGCAATTTTTTTGGGTTTGAAACCAAACCATGGCCACGCATTCAAGCCGCGACTATGGCATGGTCTCTGCCATGGCTCTAAGCCACGACAGTGCTCTGCACTATCATGACTTAGAGTCACAGTAGAACTGCCCACGCAGTGTGTTGGAGGGATGGGCCTCTGTCATGAGGGCTTAGGCCCATGAGGCTCCGGCTGTGAGGGCTTCGGCCCGTGAGGCTTCGGCCAAAACTGCCAGTCTTTTTTTTTTATAAAAACAATATTTAATATATTATTAAATATTTTATGTTATTCATTGTTTAATGTATAACATATAATATTTAATATTATATTATATAGCATAAAACATAGTTAATATATAATATTAAATATTATATATTATACATTGTTTAATGTATAATATATAATATTATATATTATATATTATACATTGTTTAATGTATAATATATAATATTTAATATTATATTACATAGTATAAAACATAATTTATATATAATATTATATACTAAATATTACACATTATCTAATGTATAATATTTAATATGTAATATTATATTATATATAATAATACAAGTCAATTACAGTAAAATGGCATTGTTGATTTTAACATAATATTTTTTACTGAATTTTTATAATATGTTTATATATTATTTATTATACATAGTCTTATGTATAATATTTTATATAACAAATATATATTTATCTATGAAAATAATAATACAACTTGATTAGCATAGGAGAGAAACAGGAAACATAATACATTGTTTATAAATTATTTTACTGCACAGTTATGTATATCCAGTAAGATCGGGCAGTCTTATATAGACTAATCCACAATTTCAGATTTGCTAATAGCACATATTATTTCTCACATAAGTTCTAGTTTGTTTTTTTTTCAGACTTGTCTTATGATCATTCTTTAAAAAAAAAAAAAACTTATATTCATTCCTTGGTCTAAATATAGATTCTGTAAAAACAAATATTTTAGCATTCATTATATACGACGAACTGGTTATAAATCACAGCAGTCACTGTGACTTCAACTTTTAAACAGCTAGGCACATGGTATACAACTTGTTAAGGGAAACAACATGTATTCAGTTATGTAAACCATTTAATCAAACTATAAGAACAGACTAATATTTAGCAAAGTAAACTTATAACTACTTCTAATATTAGGATCAAATGTATATTCCAAATGTACTCATTTTACTAACAACATGCTAGATTTTTTGCATACACTTGAGTCATTTTCTAATGTAAAAACTGGGATATAATAACAACTGTAATATTCATTTATCAGCATTAAAATACACTTCATAGAAATGGAAAATTTTAACTTGTTAAGTACTTAAGTAAAATCAATCCGACCTTCCTGTACATAATTATTTTATATCACATCATACTGGAAATTGATTTACTAAATAATTTTCTGTTGCAGGAAATTCAATCTTTTCTAAACAATAAAATTAATCTGACATTTTCAGTCCATGTCTACTCAAATTAACATTTATACAGAGAACAGATTTTAAATTTGAGACAATAAATACAGATTCCAGTACTATAAGAGAGCTTTTAAACTATCTTAATTTTTTTGAAAACTACAAGAATAACCAGTTTAAAATTTTAGCTCAAAAAAAATATACAATTTCTTTGTTATAGACAACTATTGAATAGAGCAAGATCTCTCAACTAGATACACCCTTTAACAATCTTTTAAAAAATTTCATCTTGAACTTTAAACTTCAAACTTGGTCTCCTTCCTCAAACATGCTACCAAACTTGCATACACAAGATTTTCTTCACATGGCCATGGAGGCTCACCTCCCAGCCTAGGCCATTACATGGCCACCCCCAAGCTTGGGGAAACAAGGATAGGATATGATACACTCATACAACACAAAGCATAAACATTTCAACATAATTTGGAACACAGATTTTCACATTTTACTCCCTTCCCAAGCTTGCACAAAGGACTCTAAATATAGAATCCATAAAATGGGTGAAGGTGAAATTTTTCTCTCATGGAGACACCTAACTTATAACAAAAACAACATTTCAACATATATTACCAGCCTTCACAAGGTCCTTCCAACCAGCTCAATCCATGAGCATCAACAATACCCTTATGGCCCCCAAACAACATAAGAAGGTTCTCATGGTGCCCATACACCATGCTCTCATACATAAAGAAATCTCAACTTAGGCCCTTCACCCCAAGTTCTCCTCAAATCCTCCCAAGGATGAGGAGTGAACTTGCACACCCATAAACAAGAAACAATTCAAGAAAACTAACAAGTTTGAAAGTAAATTCACAAAAGAAACCAAACAATACAAGATTCACACAAGGAATTACAATTTACAAAATTTTCACATAGTACAATTCTTTCAAAGCATATTCAAAGTAATCACAAGATAGAAACCACCAACCTCCTCCTAAGCCAAGGCTAAATGAAGAATTGAAGATGAGCTCTTCTTGACTCCAAACTTGCTATCCTTCTCAAATCTACTTAGTCCAAAAAAACTCTCTAGATCTCCTCTCACTCTCTCCAAAATCTAACATAGACCAAAATGAACATATGTGTCCTTCCTAAGTCTCTCTCCCCTAAATTCATTCAAACATACTTCTCTCATCTCACTTCCCAAGACAAGTAGGTTTCTAGATCTTAGACAAAAAGACACTTTCCCTTACCTAAGGTTTGGAATGAATTTCAACACATAAAAATGAGAGACATCCTAGATAGCATTTCCATTTTCGTACATATAAAAAATGGCCCATTTGGAGAGGCAAAAAGGTGGCCTAGGAAAGTGGGAATAGAAGAAATAAGCCCCCTAACCCATGTACTAACCTTGGGGCATCAAAATTCAACCTAAACCACACCCTAGGACTCCACAAAACCACTCAAAAACCCTAATTAATCATGCATCCGAAAATGGAGTATTGGTTTCATCAAATCTTTGTTCCTTAAACCACCTACCTAGCTTAGGAATGCTCAAGACCAACTAAGGAGAGGGTGGGCTCCACATTCCACTCAACATGCCACTTCATCACCATGGTGTCAAGTGACACCTCACTAAAGCACACATCACAAACACATTTGGCATGCCTTGTCGACAAATACATTGTCAACCACATACACATAGGCATCACATTTACGAATAAAATCACGATACGACGAGGTCATTCTCTTCTAGAGTCGACCTTGGTTTCCACCTGATTGCACTTAGATCCTTCCTTGTTTCCCTGACTTACAACCATGGCCATGTTCCTGCACTCAATTTCGATGTCAATACACCATAAAATCTATGCATTAATAATCATTTCAAAAAATGAAGTAATAACATCTAAACTTGACAAATATATATAACTACATTTCATGAAACATTACATAATCCACAAGCATGTAATCCTAAACTAATCATAGAACCATGATTCCACCAATATTCATTATACTAAAAGATAACATAACATATACAGAATGCAAAACTCATATATCATAGATAATCATGGAACCAAAATGAACATATATAAAAGTATGACTAACGTGATCAACATAAAAATCTATAACAAACATCTCATAAGATCCAATGATAGCATATGTAATCAAAAATAGGTCAAATGTCTATACTCAAGGTATCATCCTAATGAATCAAATGTCAAAATGAATGTTGAGCTAGGATGGGTCAGTATAGGACCTCACATATATCATGCTGAAGAAACATAATATCAATGATACTAGGCAGTCCTGATAATATATTGATTGGCAACAGCAAGCAAAAATAAGATGTGAATCTCTATATCTTTTCACACTGAGTGGCAGCAATGCACAATGTTAATCAATAGCAAAACCTAATAATCACAATGGAGAATGCCATAAACTTCCCATATGCTAAGAGCATTGAAAAGAAAAGAAGCCAATATCATGAGGCTTCACTTTACTTGGCTTACTACCAAGTAAAGTGAAGCACCACCACACAAGATCAAGCATTACTTCCATTAAGAATCGGGAGGTGCCTATAAAAAAAATGACTCTCATAATAAGATAGAAGTTGTCGTCGGTGATGACTCAGCAACTTACACATAAATTCCATGTCATCAAAAGATATCAATGAACACCGAAATAGATAAGTTGTTTTGGAAAGCATCACCAAGGTAAGCCAAGACAAAATACTTCCACACAAACATGAAGAGGAGGAATATAAAATACTGATAGGAGTAGCAGAACCAAAAATGCTCATGAAGTCTCTATCGCAACTACATACTTCAACACTTTCAACATTCAAGTCCTATCTCAACTCTTGTTTTCTTAGTAAAACCAATTTAGAGGAGTGTGACACTTACATCTCTATGAAGCTTAAGATGGTGCCATCCCTAATGCAAACTAGTAGGACTTGTTATAATAAAACTCTACTAATGATAAATATTCCTCCAGTTCAGATTTCTCATCCATACAATAACTATATAATATTAAATTATTAATACTAGCTAGGGAAGTCAGATGAAGCTTTAATAGGGATTTTATCGAATGTTGTGGATCTATGGTTGCCAAGTATGTATGTCATAAGTGGAAATAAAATCAAAGTAGAAGGGGGTGTGTGGCTTGCTTGGAGGTAATGGAGTTGGTAACCCTGGAAATGGTGGTAGACAATTTGTTGGATAGAGCAACAAAAGTTGAGTTGAAAATTATGATTGTTGTATAAAACCTTAGACTGTGACATACAAGATGTTAGAGAACAATAGCTTGGACAATTAAATCTTGGAGAAAACATGGAGGAAGGATGAAAGGTTAATGAAATTCCAATTGTGAGCAACAGAGTGCCACAAGCAATGCAGAGAATTACACCTAAGACAATCAATTGATAAAAGAGGTTGGTCAGTGACATTAAGGTAGGACAGTTGGAGGAGACTAAAATGATGACTCAGTATTAAAGTATCTAGAGATATCAACTAGTTAATAAATTCTAAATGCCTATAGAAATTTGAGGTGGAAGTTCTATAAAAGTCAAGTGGATGGAGACATAGGCAGTACCTTCTTTGAAAACTCATTGTGGAATCTGATTTTAGTTATTGATCATTAATGATACCAAGTTAAATGCTAATTGGATGTGCAGAGACTTAGTTTTTCAAGAGGTCAATGGATTTATGGATAGACACTTGCTTGGAGGAAAGTTGGGTGGAATAGTTGAACTGCTTCCTTTGGTTTGGCTGCATGCTTAGAGTAGTATCAAGCATCAATCATCCAGAAATTCTTACAGTGAAATATATTTTATTTGGTTTACCCTAGATTAATATGATGATAATTTTACTTTCTTCTAATGTAGGATGAGATTAACCCATTGAATATACTATGTTTTATGGCATGGCATTGACTGCCAATGTGCATGTGGAATCTGGGTGCATTCATCATGATGGTAGTATGGAAAAGCAATATGCTTTTGGTTGCAAATCACACAAAAACATGCATTCATAAATCTTAGAGAAAGAGAGGACAAACAGGAATACAAAGTCATTTTTCATAAAGGTACCTTCAGTTTGAAAAAGTTGGAAGTCCTAAGTTGTAATAGATAAATTGAAACAGACGCATACAAAGTCTATATTGCAACTAGTAAAGAATTCATTATTGCATTTGTGCTTTAGAGAGTCTGACAACAAATATCATTTTCTCATTATAATTAATATTAAAAGGATAAATGTGCTTCACCTTTCTTCTTCCCCTACTCTGTCTTAGCTTTAATGATCAATATTTATGCTCAAGCTTTAACTGCTAAAGTATTATCAATTTATAAACTAGAAGTGTTTGAATAACTCTCAAAATGTTCCTTCTAATAAGCTTACATGATCCTTGGTTTTCTAATGTTGCATACTTCTCAACTTATGGTGAATTTCCTTCACATTTATCTCTTTAATAAATTAGGGAAATAAAGTTGAAAGAAACCAAATACACTATGTGGAAAGGTAGTCTTAACAAAAGCGGTCTGAATGGAACTTTATTGAGATGCATCGACAAGATCGATAATAGAAGCTTCTTGAGGAATTTAATAATCTAGCCAATGGGGCCCATTTCTCATCAACCATGAATTCCTTTAAAATATTGAGACAATTTTATTTTTTCCTTGACATGTTCAAAGATGTGTACCATTGAGTGGATAGATGTGAAAAGTGTAAACAATTTATTGGTAGACTACATTTAGCAATGCTTCTACTCAATCTAGTAGTTATTGAAGAACCAATTCAACAATAGGGATTGGATTTTGTGGGACCAATCAACCCACCCTTGAGTGTTAGACATACACATATATTAAAGGTGACAAACTACATTACTAAGTGGGTGGAAACCATACCGATTAAGAAAACTAGTTTAACTTCATTAGAAAAAATATCCTTGTACATTTTGGAGTTTTTCTCAAGTTGGTCCTAGATAATGCCACAAAATTTTCCTCATCTAATTTTTTTTCCTTTTTTACTATGAACACAAAATCATAATGACCTACTCATTAGATTATTATCCCCAAGTGAATAAATAGGTTGAATCCACTAATAAGAGCTTGTTGTTAATCATGTAGAAACTAATGAATGAAAATAATAGGAATTAAAATAGAAAGTTGTATAAATTGTTGTGGGAAAATAGAATTATGAAAAAGAGAGAAAATATCAGGTTACCTTTTGAGATTGTATATGGTATTGTTTCAGTGTTGCTACTTCCTTTAGAATTATCAACCTCTAAGTTACAAACTATGGTGAAGAATGAACAATTTAAGGATTTCTTGTCAAAAAGAATTATGTATCTAGCTGAAATTGAGGAGAAAAGGAATTATATGGTAGGAAATATTACATTATACCAAGCAAGGATGAATAATATTTTTGAAAGAAAATCAAGGCTTTCAAAACCCATGGAGGGAGATATGGTGCTAATCTGGGATAAGCAGAGAGAGCCTAAAGGGGTAAAAATAAATTTTGGTTCTCTATGGAAATGCCCTTTTAAAGATGTCCAATATGCAAAAATAAAACTTTAAAACCTATTTTTATTCATGGCATAATCTTGATATTTTCCTATTATAGGCAAGATTTTAATTTATATCAAACTTAAAATTACATACCCAGTTCTTTTATCATATTAGTATAGATTTTTAGATTTGGTGTGTGTCCTTGGTTTTGTTAAGTTTCTTTCCCACCTGTCTTTTTATTTTTCCAATTTTCTTTTGATTGGTCAAATGGTGCTCTAGATAATATTTTGAGTGACTAGTCAACCTAGAAATGGAGGCTATTTATTTTTCTATCATTGTCATGTGTTGGTTATGATTGTACTTGGTTAGCAATTTTAATTGTTGGCTCTTCATCAAATATATCAATTATTTGAGGTTGGTTGGGCCATCAAGAGTCTTTACCAAATGGAGATGGACATGGCTAATTTTAACAATATAGGTTGGGTATTGAGTGACATTATTAGAATAATATTATTGAACATGACTACTATTAGGATTGGATGCAAGTTGAGTAGGCAATTATGGGCCCCTTTATTTCATGGAGTAAGGAACATTTTGGCTTAGCATAATGGCTTGTTGTTGAGTAAATGTATTAGGTAGTAGAGAAAGTTGTGGATTAAAATTCTACTTTGGTTGTGGTTATGCCATATTGTCTTATGACCACTATTTATTCCCTCTCCAAGGTTATGACTATAGATTATAGGCTCCTTACTATTGGTTATAATAATTTGGTACTTGATACTAAGATGAATAAGGTCATCCCATTTCCTAAGGTGCCTAATTAAAGATAGAATTACACTGTCATGGTTGACTAGACATGGGTCCTGATGATTAAGAATTTTATCTCACAAAATTTTTATTGAATCTAGGGAATGTATTACAATAGGATAGTGGAACAACATTCTCTTGCTTCTTTTTAATATGAAGGGTATCCAAGTACATTGCAAGGTGACTAATTCTATTTTTCTTTTTATCTAAAAATAGGTTACTGAGTTCCACCCAAAATGCATTATTTTAAGTTTTCAAAGTAGGTAGTAACTGTGTGCTTCTATTCTTTTGTAATGTTGATCAAGAATAACTTATAGGTAGTTTACACATATCTTCAAAGGTATCCTAAGTAATATCACATCCTCCCATTAAATTTAATGCATTAATATATTCCTCATTAACTCCTCTCAAATATAAAAGATTAAGAAACTTACAATGCAGTCAGCTCTACTTAGACTTCTTCATGATAAACTAAAATCTCTCTATATAATCTTCTATAGGTTCATGTTCTCTCTAAGTTATTCTAAAAATATCCTCTTTTCTAATACTCCACCTCTATAGTAGGCTTGATATTTATTTAAGAATCTTTCCTTAATTAATCTTCAACTGTTGATGGGATTCCTCTCAAGGCCTATAAACCATCTCAACAAATCATCCTTCAAGGTATTTAGATAGAGCGATTTTATGGGCATTAGTGGTATAGTCATAGATTCAACATTAAATATTAAATTTGAATATAAAAGTATCATGGTCTTTTGTAAATAGGCCCTAGAAGTTAGGAAAGGCTAATGGGGGTATATTTTTAAGAGAAAAAACTCTTTCTAGGTTTGATATAGGGAACTCAATGGTAATAGGGACTTGAGGATTCTCTACTTCATCAGCCATTATGGGTGCTTCTTCTATAAAATCTGAAATATCAAAAGGATTTGTTTAATCAAGGTGCCTAAAAGGCTCTTCTTCACCTATTTTCATGTCTCTATCTTATGATCCTCTTGTCAAGTTAGAAGTATATTCTAATCTTGTAAATATAGCCAGTATCTATTCTATTTAAGCATATGGAAGAAATCTTCCTAGTGCTCTCTTTGCCTCCACATTCCATATGTATTATGAACATATAGGTTGTCTTCCTATACTTGTTACTAAAGTGTTTACAAACTAAAATTGATCCTAATGGATTCTAATTCTTGAAAATAAAAATAAATTTTCTAATGTAAGAAAATAATGTTAAATCAAATCTATGCTATAAATCTTAAGCCTTATCACTATCCCTATCAACAGTGCCAAAAATGACCGGTCTCCATTATATGTAATTGGTTGGTATAGAAAACTCAATATAATCTCTTAATGAGGCAAATAATCCCTGATTAAGAAACTTTTTTTTTTCTCGGGGAGGCTCATTAATTATCATCTAGAGATGTATGTATTTGGATGACACCGACACTATACTTGTAGTAGAGAGTTCCTATCTTTCTAGTAAATTAATGAATACAATATTTAATCTAATTAATAAATTAATAAATAGTAATAATTCTAACACTAGACCAAGTTACACAATAGTGGTTGAAAGTGTGATAACATAGTAGTAGATGTGTTAACTAGACTAACGAATAAAAACAATCTATCTTACAAGTAAAATATGTGTGCTACAAATATAATCAACAAAATTAATCAACAACTTATTAAACAAAAAGTTATCAAAGATGATAACTTAATTAACTATCAATTATCTAAAACACATCTAACTATAAGTCAATTACAATCATTAAATGAACTATTATCTAGTTTATTCTAATAAGAGGACTAATTCACCTCAAGTGGCCCTTGCTTGAGGGTTTTTAACCTTAGATAAAGAAGTATTTAACACAAAATAGTATCAATCATTCAATTATATTAATGTTACTTAAAATATAATAATATAATTCTATATCTATACATGTAACCTAATATGAAATATAAAAATATTCAAACCACATAATATAAGATCATTTTGGAATTTATAGACAGTCTCAAAACTAATGATTATAAATGATATCAAATTTCACTACACACAAGTCATTATTTTATAAAGATAAGACTTATTTATCTAATTGAATATCTACTAACTAATCCATAAATATTGAGTTAAAATAGGATTCAAGCTCTTCATCATGCATTATATAAGTTTGCAATAATAGGATATGAATTCAGTGAATAACCACTACTAGTCATATATTATTCATTCCCCTGCACATAGGACTAATAAGACATAATTGACTCGGTGAGGTTGTTCCTAGCAATCATCATCTTGACTTATTTTGCATTATCATGATAGAGATAATTATCCTACTCAACTACTTATGGATAAATACTTTCTGAAGATTCATGCTAATCAAAATAGAGCACTTGGAAATATATCCTATTTTTATCCAAAATATCATGAAATTGCAATTTATCATTATATTGCACAAAATCCATGTATTATATCATATATATAATTTTATTATATGTATAAAACCATTATATGTCTATCAAGCATATTATAAAGTAAAAAATATGAAAAAAGGGATCACATAAAAGGGATATTTTCCCCAATTTATATAAAACACTGGAATGTAAAACCACCTCAAGAAAAATATGATTAACACCACTTGGTAAGAAATATTTCATTGTAATATTCATTATTGAAGGGTTATTATTCATGTGTTGCTTAAAATTGAGGAGATGAATGATATAAATATGAAAGATACTAAATAAGAATGGATCTAATCTAATCCAATTGATAAAAATGATGTAAAATGGAATGGAGAAGAATTGAATGCACCTAGAAATGAAATAGAAGAGGTGAGTTTTTAGATCCAAATTCTTGACTATAAGAATCCTAGAATGACCTATAACTGCATATTTGAAGCTTAGAGACCTATAACTTGATGTGCCTGAAATCTCACTGGAAACAAAGAGGAACATGTTGCCACTACCGGCATGTACATAGGAATATGTCATCACTATCATCATGTACTCATGGTTTTGGTTTGAAATTAGTAGGGTAGCTTTTTCTAATTTTGATCTTCCTAGATCTTTGTCAATATCTTAGTAACATGTTCCTAGACACGAAAAAATAGGGAAGAAGGTTGGCTAAAGGGGTTTTCCTCAATCAAACCCCAGTTTAGGAATCAACCTTGAAAATGAAAAGAAATTGAATAAGGAAAGATGAAATAGAAACTATATCTAAATTTTAAATTATAGCCTTATACTTTGATAGTGAAATGCTTCTTTGGATGTGATCACAAATGCTAATGCAATATCTTGATCTCCTACTAAAACCCTAGCATGTGGCTCTAGCTAAAATTTGGGTCCTAATTCAAGGGAAAACACAACCATTGGAAATATGTATCTAGGAACATGTCTCCATTGTGAATATGTACCTAGGAACATGTTGCTATTGGCAAAATGTACCCACCAATTAAGGCTCAAATTTTGACTGAGTCCCGGACAGTCGACAGGTGCAGGATTTCTAGGTACAACTCAATCTGAGGTTGAAGCAGGTCACGAAGGCCAAAAAAAAGATATAGGACCTAGGTGATGAAATGAATTATTTTATTAGATGAAAAATAGAGGATTATACTTATAAATAAGGTCCAACCTCTAGTTTTGAAGAGATTGAATCAATATAGGACTTATAATCTGTTAATTTGAAGGTCAAATAAGTGTTAGGAGAGTGTGAAATCCATGTGGAAACCCATAAATACTAAAATGGGGCTAAAGTGAGCACCTAATTATGGGTGCCTAATTTTTGGGATGATACATTTATCCCCCACTTTAGCGGGAGTATGAATCCACCTCATGCTTATGGTAAAGTAGAAGAAAGAGAGAGAAAGATGCATATCATGGACAAACTACATGAAGATAAAATGTCTCTAAGTTTAAGGACACATGAATCCAAACCAAGGATCTTAACTTTTACATACATATGCAAGGGCACATTGAAAAATAATGAAATCATAAATCTTACTAAGATTCCAAGTCGACTAGTTGAAGAGACCTCACTAAATAAAATGTCTCAACCACTAGCATCATGCTAAGAAAGCTATTGCAAAAGAAAAATTGGTCACTTGAAAAGAGAAAGAGAACACATCAAACATAAGTTAATACTACATGATCCAGTCAAATATAAAAGTGTGTTATATTATGGAATCATGGAGGAGAGAATAAGACAACCATAAATGACACATTCTACCTAGTTATGTTGCACTAGGTGATCCTGTTGGTAAGAGACATGCTCTTGAGTATTGATATGTTTTCATTTATCATATTTAATTGATCATATCAAAGGTTAGGAGACATATTTGGTTAAGTATGACATAGAAGGGATAGTGTACAAAGTTCAGGAAATGGATCATACAGATAACCCATTTTTAGTTTTGAGATGTGATCATAGGAGGAGCTTATCAGAGCTATATTCTATCTTACTCTAGGTGCACAACACTTTATGTCATCATTTGATGAATATATTAAGATCTATTTGGCAGTTTTCCAATTATTAGTTAAGTACAACAATATGGCACATTAGATCATTAAGAAATCCTAACGAATTATTTAGATGAACAATTTATGAGCTCAATATTATAGAGCCAAATTGGGAGAATGAATATATATGGTTGATCAAGGTTAGCATTGATATTTACATATGGATTTGGCCAAGTATTCTACATATTTCATATTTTCTTTATGTGTTCTTGAGGTTGACCCAGTGGCAATCTTATTTTTTATATTTGGTATATAAGATTGAGTTATTCAGTTGTTTTGATAAAGATGAGATATTATATAATTATTTTATCTATGAAGGTGATGAAATCATAGGTTTGGTTACATGGAACTAATTTTTCATTTGTAGATATAGTGACCTAGCTCACTTATTGTGGATTGTTGTCATTTTCTCTTATAAAGAAGTGTGCTTTCCTATGGGTTGTAGCCTTTATTGTAATTGAGCAGTGAGCTCTAGGATATAAGCCTAAATGCATGTGCATTCCCCTTTTGAAACTGGATCTTTAATTATTTATTTTTTAAAGTAAATCTTTTGGGTTCTATCCTCGCCATGGTTTTTCCCCTAATAGGGTTTCTGTGCAAAAAATCATGGTGTTATGATGTTTTGGATGGTTTCTTTATGTTTCATTTTATTTTCCATAATTGTATTTGGTTTATGGTTGAAAAATCTAATCACCAAAGTTAAAAATAGTACAATAATGATTCAACGCCCTCTTAGTGTTGATTAATACCAACAAATTCATGAGAGATGAAGAAGAGGGAGGGGAGGAGGAAATGGTCTAGAAAATTGTGTTATACTAGTTCTACCCATCAAAGAGAGTGTAAAGAGGGATTTTATTAACTAGCATATGTTGTCAACTCGTTAATATTTATGAAAATGAGAGGTTGATGTTAAAATATAGCATCGAATTGATTGATATAATTATATTAATCTAATAGTCAATTATATATATATTAAGAGCATTTGATATTTGTATATTTTACAATATAGTTAATATTACCAATCAGTTATGAAGGGTCATGACCCTACGTAGCATAAGTCACGTATGGTCATGGCTCTTCAAGACATGACTATTCAAAGGATATAAATGCATATTGATGGCTGGTGAAAAGATCAATCACAATGGTAATCTATTTCAAGTACAACACTCATATATTCTCTATAGGACAATCCTGATTTTACAACATGGTATCAGAGCCTAACCTATAAGAGAATAAAATATATTCACACAGTCAGTGATAAAAGCAGTGATGTTAATGTTATAGGAGTCACGTCTCTGTGAAACTATCAATTGGTTGAAACTTTAAGCATATTAAATATTCATGGGCTGTGGAAGATCATTGATAGTGACTAATGTTGTACAAAACATATTCAAAAGATGGCATTTAGCGTGAACGGTTCTAAGAGTGGGTTTCTTTAGATTTGATTTGCAGATATACATAATTGCACTTTCTGTGCATCTGTGCATACACATTCCTCTACAGCGTTCTCCTGTATATGGTTGAGACATTGCTTGGTGTGGTTTCATTTGAGACACTATGTAGAAACATACTTAGGGAGAATAATATGGATATATATAGTCTTTGACTGCAACACTGAGAGATGATGGTGATTCTATATATTGTTTGATTAGCAATTTCCCTAAGGTATCTTTGGTATTTCAGTCACCTGTGAATCCCAGACAATTATGATTGTTGCAAACACCTGTCATGCTGATAGTTGAGTATGATAGGAGGAAAATTAATGGAAAAGTTGAGAAAGATTAAATATTACCAATTGAAGCTAAAAAATTGAATAATATACATAGATATATAGATTGAGAGATTTATAGAAATCAGGTAATAATGCAATCTTTCCTCTATTCAACGGTGTATGGTAAAATTGAGTGCATATCATATCATCGTATTATGGGTCTGAAAAAAAAGAATAAACTCAGCAGGGAATGTCATTAGATAACTTTCTTACATTGTTTGGAGCATATAAAAATAAGAGTTCATGATTGGCACCAATCAGAGACCTGGGCCAAAGCCATCTAGTCGATGTTTATAAATTGAGGGATAGATGAAAAAAAAAAAAACATTTAACGTTAGGGATTAGAAAAAGCAATCACCACATAACCTTCAGATCAATATAGATTTTTGTATCCACATAATCCAGCAATAATAATCTCCACTGCTATTGAGATCAATAAGATCTTTATTAAATCCATGTTGGTTCACAACATCTATTAGTTAGAACATCATAAGTCAAGTCAACGACTATAATTGAAATGATGGAGAACACAAGTTCATGGGAGGTAATCTAAACTTGCACTAGATCCACTCATGGAGAGAGTGAATTATCTTGACCTTACCTTCATTGTGGATTGATAAGAATTGCAAGTTCATTAGTAATAATATGATAACAAGCCTTGGAGTACGCTTGCAGAGTATTTGTGGACTTGCATCATGGGAGCATAAGTAGTAATCTATACTACCATGGGTATGGTCCAAAATTCATAAAAATATGTTATTGGGTTTAAAAATAAAAGCCACGATTGTTTGAAGTTACAAGAAATTAGAGGATATAAAGCATGATAGTCTAAGAGCACTAATACCAGGTAGATACTTATAATTGCGTAAACAGTGAAGATAAATTGAAATACACAAAGGGAGATTAAGTAAAATTTAATGAGAATGATCTGGAAAAGGAGTAATATATACTTTTATTGTATATGAACATAATGAGGCGATGGTAAACATGAATGATCAATTCTTGAAGAGCAAATAAATGAAATTAATGTATACATATTTCAATGGAACACTATCTTTTCCTTCTATGTGGAGCTGGTAATTGGACCAAACTATTAAATCAAGACACCAAAAAAAAAAGAGG
Organism: Chamaecyparis obtusa; assembly: GCA_027943335.1. NCBI lineage: Eukaryota > Viridiplantae > Streptophyta > Pinopsida > Cupressales > Cupressaceae > Chamaecyparis > Chamaecyparis obtusa. The sequence continues at coordinate 1,414,027 of BSBK01005180.1, forward strand.
AAATCAGACATTCATAAGAGATCGGCAGCTTATTCAATTGATAGAGGCATTAACATTATTGTCACTTGCAGATTACTTAAGAGGAAGGTAACCAAACTTACAAAAACAATATTTGAGAGGTACAAATCATTTTAATCTTCAATATGCCATTGGATATCCTGAGAGTAAAAGAACATCTATTCAAGAAAATTAACATAAGGATCACAATGAAACCAATATGTTATGAAGAAGGACGATCAGTACGAGCATCGTATTAATGGGCTCACCTTGTTGGGTATATTCTTAATTTTCTAAGGTTTTTGTCCAAATTTTGGTTTAGTCCTTTGGTTCGTGAAGTTTTCCTAGATCCAGGTGTCAAAATTTCTTCAAAATTGTCATAACCAAGTTCAAAAATCCTTACCCTAGGTCTTGCCCTTGAAGAATTTTGAATTCATGTCAAAACCCTAAAATGTCTGCCATTTTCAAATAAACCTTAAGTCATTCTCTTCATTTCTATTTGAACATTACTTTTTAAAGTCACTTAGGTTCATAGAAGAGCACATGCATTTTTCACGCGGGGGTTATATCTTTTTTCCCTAAGTCTAGAAACCCGGTGATATAAATAATATATCCTATGTCCTAATTACCTTATATTCTAATGTTTCAGTTTTCATTCAACTATGAATCTTTAAAGAAGATCTAACGGTGGTCGCGTGTTCACATGGAATCTTTCCAAGCCATGCGAACATGCGAAATAGTCATTGATTTTATAATGAAGCTTGATGCGGAAACAAAGTGGGACCACTGACAAGTATTTCACAAGTGGCGGCCTTTTATTTGTAAAGGACAGTGGGGCCGGTGGCAGAGGAATCTCCAGAGTTTAAAAGGTAATAAGGGGAAGATCAGACAACTGTCGTATAATCGCATGGGATCTTAGAGGCCTATGTGATCATGCAATAAGCCGTCGATCTTGCATAAAGCCAAGCGCGATTCTCAGGTGGGACTTTTGACAGATGTACATGAATAGCATTTTCTTATTGGCTAACATCAGTAGGACCAGTGTCAGTTTTTGCATATGGTTTCTCCCTGATGGGTCGTTAATATTTGCTGATGTGGAGGATGTTAGCAGACACCAGTGCTTGAAAAGAAAGAAAGTACATGACAACTTGCCAGGTGTTGCAAGCGTGAATTTTCTTTATTGACAAAGGTGAAGTGGGACCAGCAACTTGAAGAAAGATAATGACAGTGATTAATGCTAACGGGTTTTCACATGTTCGCATAAGCTTCTTTCAAGCTATGAGACCATGTGAACAACATTTTGTCTTAATGGTGAAAGTTATAAGAAAATGCCATAAATAGAGAGATAAAGTGATGGCTAGTCGTATGTTTGCATGAGTAATTTTCAAGCTATGCGATCATGCGACGGGCCGTTAGATCTTCTGCTAATGAGGATCAATGGTTCTAATTCAAACTGGAGATAAAGTGATGCAAATTTGAAATTTTCCATTGAGAAGTGACAGTTCGTTCTTTCAGAGGAGTAATTGTTGAATCATGTTAAATAAATTGTTGAAATGACTGCTTTAATTGCTCATATATCAAAATTATGCACACTCTCAGAAGCACAAAGAGATCAAAAATTTGCAGAGACTCAGGCGTGAAGAATTACGAGGATTGGCTGCTATCTCCTGATGGTTTCACAGAAAAAGGTTGGTGAAATACTTGTGCGATTTGCTTCCCTACTAAAAGAATCACAGTTCTGTAATTTATCTATCTTGCAAAGGTTTCTTTTAAAGATAAACCTTAAAAATGGCACCAAGGAAAGAATTCTCTGGTAAAATTGAGTATAGTGAAAGAAGTTTGCATGAGGATTTGTTGCAATTACTTCCTGGCTCTGCTACTAACCTGGTGAAAACCAAGAGTTTGATTCCCAAAGATCCTAGGGTAAAAGTAGCGGAGGGTTTATATGACACATCAAATTTTATTAGAGAGGCCAAAATTGGTACAATCAACGCAAGTGGTGACTCTAATATCACTAGATTGGAGTTATTCAAAGTAGGTTTTAGTCAGAGAAATGCCCCTCACCTTGCAAGCAATATATGGAAGTTTGACCTAGGAAAACTTGTGGTCCCCGATGTCTTTTTAGATGTGGATTTGATGATCCAGGTTGCAAAGAGTTATTATCCAATCACTAGAGAGGTTAGGGATGCAAAGGGAATACTATTGATTAAAATTTTTGTTGAAGAGATTAGGAAGGTGTTTAGGTTAAGTGAACCCTTAGACAGTTTAGAGAATATTGATTTTGAAGAGCTAAGGCAAGTGTATGATGCACATAGGAACTATTTCAGAGGCAAATTGTTGAAGGATTTCTTCACCAAAATTGGAAAAATGGTTATTATGGGACAGAAAACTCAGGAGCCTTTTAAAATAGAATATTTTGATCCCAGAGCTAAGGGTGCATATTGGTCATTATGTCAGGTTTTTGGGGAGGATGTTAGTTAAAGGATGCCAATACACTTGATGTGCATGGTGATCCAAATTCTACATGCACACGTATCTATTACTTTTGATTTTGCTCCTTTTATTATTGAATTAATCCATAATGGATTAGTGAAGATTTAAAAGAATGAAGATGACAGGCCCTTTTGTTGGTACTCTTTCATAATGTACATGTTTTTGTTTAAAGGAGCAAGTTATTTTGAACAAGAAATGGAATTAGTGAGACAGAAGGATGGTGAAGATATGCCAATCCAATTATGGAGCCTCACAATGACCTGGGACAAGAAGGATCATAGTTTCATTAATTTTAATAAACATTTTGCAGCTAGACTCAGGAAGTTGTTTGTCTTCGACAACCCAAGAATCCCAACAGTATTGGCACAGCTTATTAGGCCAAATTAGTTTGCTAAGAATCTGAATAATGTACACAATTGGGGAGATGTTATTTTCTACAATGTATCAACTGTCATCAAGTTGTATGGTTTCAGGGGGACCCCTTTTATATTGCCCTATCAGGTACCCCTTAGGATTGGAATGGCAGAGTTCTTTAGGCAATTGGGAGATATTGAAGAGTGTGCCCTCATTGGAAAAGGCAAGGGAACTTTATTCCCAAATGTTACCATTGCCCATCAATTCATAATTACCAAGCGTGGATGGGTTTACATGGATAAAATCCTGGCTCCATATCATATGGCTACTGCAATTGCTAGAACAGCAGATCCAGAAGGTTTCTATAATGAAATGTTTAAGAAGAGAACCAAGTGTGCCATGATTAACCATATTTTTAATTTCCCTGAAGATATTATCAGGAATGTAGCAAAGTTGCAGGAACAAGAGGTTAGGAAAGAAAAATGGCTGGTATACAGGAAGACATTAGATTTTATCCGGCAATTTGATTCTGGATGGGATCCCCTGAAAAGTATAACTCCAATGGGGAAGAAAATAGATAATCTTATGAATTGTTTTCAGGGTATTTTTCAGACCCTAAGTGAAAAGAAGGAAAAGGTTATGAAGGATGATCCAGAAAAGGCTAAACAATTGTTGAGCAAGCTTGTATTTGCAAAAGGGTTACCCCTAGGGAGGTACATGGTGCAAAAGAAGACTGGTTACAATGTTGTGATACCAAAGCAAAGCCAGCAAAATAAAATAGATAAAAGGGATATCTCATCAACCTTACAATAGGTTGGACAACAAAAGGAGATTATAGAGGTCCCTAATTCTCCTCATCCTCAAACTTCTAAGGATGTAATTGATTCTCCACCACCATCAAAGCAACAAAGAGTGGAAGAAAGACCTGCTCATGTTGAAAAGGAGTACTCTCCATCACAGCCTCCTCTAAGAATTTTTTATGACCAAGAGATTGCAGAACAAGTACAACAAGTAGATGCTCTAGGATAAATCTTTATGACCTATGAAGAAGTAAATGAGGGAGTGCTAGAGCCACCAGAAGAACCCAAGTTGGATTTAACAGTAGGGGAATTGGCAGGTACAAAATTGGACCCTATAATCAAGCAAGCTTGTGAAGAGTTTTTGGTTGATGATACTTTTGTTAAAACTAGGGCCTTTATGCAATTTCTTTGGAAATTAAACATCAAACAATTTCAAGAAATCTATGAGAAGAGACATGAAGAGAATCCAGAGAAGGATTTACAAGTCATAGAGGAAGGAGTGAAAACAAAGATGATTGAAAAATTTAAACAAATCACTCCAGAACAAGGAAGAGATATGGTAAAGGAATCAGGAGTGCTAATCCTCCCAGAATGGGATATAGCTGATGCAATAGTGTTTGATGCAGTCAGAAAATAGACCACTCCTTTCCACAGAACTCTAGAGGAAGCAGAACAGGCTGTTAAGGGAGTCACTTTCAGTGACAATCATCAAGCTTTGGTAATGTGGTCTTTAAGAAAGAATGAAAGTCACAAGGGAAAACAAATTGTCAAAGATGACCTTTCAGGGAGTCTAATTGTAAGGAGGGTTACTAATACTTCTTTGGTGGAAGCATCAGGTATGGTAATGGCCATAGCACAATTAATAGCAAAAGTGGCAGAAAAGGAAGCTAAAGAGAAGGAAGATCTCACTGCAAAATTGGAAACAGTTTTGAAGGTTTATGGTGAGATGAAATAGGGGATTCTTGAGAGAGATATTCTGATTGCAGACTTAAAAAAGAGATTGGGAGAGCATGGCCCAATACAATTATCAGAGCAAATGCAGATAGCTTCCTCCCCTGCTAGGCCTTCCTCATCAAGCCCTATTGTTGAACTTCCTCCTTCCCCTTTTCCTCCTTCCATAGATGAGGAGGACATTGATCAGAAAGTAAAGGATAGGTTAGATAAGAAGATAAAAGATGTTGTTTCACATTTTGTTGCAAAGGTGAGGCCTAAAGAAATATACAAATCTGCAAAACAATTGGCAGACATCTTAGCATTTTTTCAGAAAGAGGTGACTACTGTGGACAAGATTTTGGAAAGATGGTCTGCAAGAAAAGATAGTCTGAGGTCATTTTTTGATCAAAATAAGGATAAATGTATTGTGAATATAGAGCTAACAAAAACTTACAGGTTTGTTAAGGATCTTTTTGACTTTGAGGTAAATAGGGGGAGTATAAGAAGAAGGTCAGAAATCTTAAGCGTAAGATATTTCCAGGATGATTTCCAAATCTTTCCTAGTCTTATTAAGGTAGATGGGGTAATCAAAGATAAAGATCAATGGACGGAGCAAATAGATAGAAAAGTATTGTCTAAAGTGGATTCCATTTTATATACAGATGATAATACCCCATTCATACAATTTGTTGAACTCCTTCAAGATGCTAGGATACACTTTGCCAATGTAAGAATAGAGGTTCACCAGGTTGTTGCTGAGTGGGACAAATTATCACCAAAGAAAGATGAGGTCCTTGCCTTTCATTGGCCAAGTGAATAAACCTACATGACTTGGGAATCAACATGTCTTTCAGAAGGTTCAGAAGGAGAGGCATCAAATGAAGAAGCGGCAGGTGTTAGTGCTCCAAACCTTTGAAGATCAAAGTAAACAAGGACAAAGTTGTCAAGTAGTTATCATAGGCATGGACATGACACCTGGCCAAAGTTGAACTACCCTTGGGAGCTATTACAAGATTTTGGTGCTCATCCTAACAATCCATTTTGAGGATTTGTAACAAGAAAAGGAGGAAGAAGAATAGAATGCACTTGGCACCTGATCCAGAGTTCGAGGGAGAGCATGTCCAAACAAAGGATGATGTAGGTTAGCCTATAATGGCAGTCATCATTCATGCAACAAATTTAGTAACTTCTCTGAAATATCCTTAGACAAAGGTGCCACTTGCAAAATTGTTGAGAAATAGATATTTGTAATCTATTGTTGCAAACAAATTTTGTCATTTTGTAATCTTGTTTTTAGTGCAAGATCTTTTAACAGCCATCTGAAGCTTGTTGCATCCTTCTGAGGATTCCAAGATGGTTGATTAGTATATATAGCAAGTTTTTCTCATTTGAGTGGGGGAAAATACTTTGTAAAAGAAGCGTTCTGAATACAAAACTTATTTTCTAAGGAAGTAAGAAGATATTGTACCAAAGCATTTTGACCATTAATACAAAATATTGGAGCTCTATTACTACTATTTTGTTGTCTTTATGTATGGAATGTTTTAGTTTTTCTTGTGTTTAAAATACAAGGCTTTTTTTAAATACATTATTCACAAGGTGAATATAGGGGTTAAGCTTAAGTTTCTTTCAAGGAAAGAGTAAAATCTTAAGGGAGATCTCTGTGAATTAAAATATCCATGTCTGAATTTGATGACAGTGGTAGGAATTAAAAGGATGGGGTGTTAGGCATGTCATTTGAGTTTCAGTATACTTGTTTTGATAGATATATGTGGAGGTAGGATTTGACTCTGAATCCCAATGGATAAGGCACTGGTTTAGGATCCATTTACACTTATTTTCCACCCAAGATATAAACAATTAATTCATTTTAATTTATCTGTACAACCTTAATTTGAACTACTCTATGACAAGTTCATAGATGTATATTGTAATGCTTTATAGAAGCACTGAATGAGGTTAGCCTTCCTTGAGTTCAACTCTAAAAAGAAGAAGGATGAATATCCTTAAACCATTGTTTCATGTTGCTTCTTTCATGATTTCTATCATAATATTGTGTATTAGGATAATTTGGGCCATACTAAGAGTTCTCTCATCCTATTAAGCTGAGTTTGAAAGCAAGGATAGAGCAGTGAAGGAGCTAGTTCGCAATTCAGAGCTCAATCAAATAGTGAATTGATATAGGTACACCCACCTAAGTATTCATACTTGAAGTGAAGAAGGTTTTCTAACCTTAATACCTTAGTGTTTGCATTTTTGCTAGATTATGTCCATTGGGATTATATGAGTATTTAATAATCTGCAGATTTGAGCACTAACACACCTTACGAAAGGAAATACTTGAAAATGTTTGATAAGATAAGTATCTCATGTTTTATTAATCCATATGAATTTGTAGTTTTTAATTCATTGAATAATAAATCTTGTATGCTTCTATCATTTGTATTCTTGTATGAGATAGTATAGCTTTATAAACTATTTGTAATCTATCTCTGACATACTTTCAGGATAAAAGCATATGAAATTCAGATTCAGAGAAAGTCTGACATTTTCAAGAGGTCAAGAAGTTGATGAACTTGAGCTTTAGAGGGAGCATATGGTTTAGTTAACTTGTGACAATCTCAATCGTATTGATTGAGAGGGAGTTCACTATTGAAGGCAAAATAATTATGAGATTATAGTAGTGGGAACTCGTAGATAGAATCACCGATGAGATGCACATGGATAGAATTCCTGATTAAGGCATTCTATACTAGAGGTCTTTATTATCTTCCATCAAGTCCAAGAGGGAGTGTTAATATGGTGGCCTTGGGAAAGATCAAAATGCATCTTATGCTAGTCGATGTAACCTTATGACTACTCAGATTATTCGTATTGGTTATTTCAGGAAGGAAGGTATGAAATGACATCCTACAGTGACACTGAGTTGAGTATATAAATAGGGTATGCCTTTGTGATAAATGGAGAATTTAAAGGATCTGCATCAGTGGACATTCGAGGATCTCGATTCAGAGGGAGTAGACCATGTTTTGTGGTTCTCTAGTAATCAAGAAATTGTAGCAAAGAATTATGATCATTATCATGTGAGAAGGCTATATGTTAGAGGGAGAAGCTAGAAGATCAAATTAAGTTTGAACCCGAGGATCTTGGTCATACAAATTTAGAGGAGTGTACCATGTCAAGATAGTGTATACTTTGTAAGCTCAGAATTCACCAAGACTATGAGATAGTGCAAACAAATGCAATTCAATGGAGGTACATCCTCACTAAAGAACAAACGGCCGATATTCTTACCAAGCCTCTTGCTAGAAAAGGCTATATTTCATCTACAAAAGTCATATATGGTCATGGTCATATTTTTATTCATATAGCCTTTTCTAGCAAACTTATAAGCCATGTATTCATATAGGCTATATTGATAGGGTATCTAACTTTGTATTCATCTGCAAAAGTTTGTGTAAAGTCTAATGATCCCCAATAATTATAAAAAATGACACTTGTAAGAGAAGAAGTATCTTTAGAAGAAGAAGATATGTTTTGTTTAAATGGGGTAGGAATAGAAGGAGAATTAGATTCAATTCGTAAGCAATTTTGGATCTTATCATCAACAAAAAGGGTATACATATTTTTGTTATAAATGAACTTCACTTTGTGATGAAGTGTTGAAGGAATAGCATGCATGAAGAAGGTTATATTTAAGAGCATCGGGCATGACATGAATAGGTGTCGATAAAATAACAAGACCTACCTTGACAAGAAAAGTGATAATACCCAAGGTTTTTTTAGCAACATTGCCAAACCCATGGATATGAATAAAATCAGGTTTGATTAAAGAAACATATGAATTAATATTGTTTAACAAGTCAATGATAGAAATATTAAGTCTTGAGTCATTATCAATTAAAGTTCCTCAAATAAGATTATTATTGATAAATAAAGAAACCATAAGAGAATCATGTTGATCTTGAATTTCTCTAGGAGGTGACTCATCTTTAGAAAACACAATTTGAGCCATGTTATTGGTTGCATTCATGAATTATAATGTAGAAGTTATATTATCTTTCCTAGGAGGTTGGACAGTTACATTTCTCAAGGCTTGCTATAATACTTCATGATAAGTAGGTGAAGTTTGAAGAATCTCTTAAAGAGAGATCTTGGTAGTAGTTGCACAAAGTTGTTCTACTAAATCATATTCCTTTCCAAGATCTTGAGGGAGAGAGGGTACATGATGAAGAATTAGTTGATAAATGGGGGGAACAATTAAACTTGTAGGTTGTCTATTAGTTATTGTGTTATAAGTATGATAAACTCCATTATAGTCAAGTTGTTGACACCTTTCACCACAATGACCAGTTTATTTTGAGGTTGAGGGGTATCTTGACGAAGATGGACAATGACCTTGGAATTTTCAATACCAAAAACATTGACAATATTGAATTGATCAAGCTCTTGATTTTTTATGGGTTTATCACTAGAAAGGATAATATTAAAGAGAACACTCATCATATTATTCTCTTCTTCTAAGGTGTCCTCATGATTAAGATAATATTTAGAATAAGGATTAGGGAATTCCATTAATGCTTCATCTTTAAAAGAGATGTCAAATGAAATTAAGGTGATATTAAGAAAGGTATTTGTAAAGTCCTCTTCCTAATCCAAAACATCCTCATAAAGGCGGTGCATTCTAGGAGAAGGATCAATATTGTGAATGAATATGTCATCTCTAGAGGGACTAGAAAAAATGTCAACCATAATATCATCTTATTTTATTAAGGCTTCTTAATGAGGAAGAGAATAATTAATTTTATTTTCTAGTGTTTCATCCCAAATTGGAGAATCATCAAGGGTAGGAATATCACTATGAGTAAAACACTCTTCAGGAAAGGAATAATTATGACTCACTAAAGCTTCATCCCTAAAAGAGAAGGGATGGGAAGGAAAGTAGGGTAAAATATCCTTCTCTTGCACCAAAATATCTTCATGAGTGAGATAAATTTAGGAGAAGGATCAACATCATCCTTCAAGATCTCATCCTTAGGAGGGAAATTCTTTGAAGAAATGTTAATAAGATTGTCTTGTACTAAAGTTTTCTCATGGGTGGGATCAATTTTGGGGGAGGGAATATTATGATTATGGATGAAATTAAGAACTATACTATCATCATATGCATGAAAGGAAACACCTTGATATTCTTGAAAGAAACTTGAAATTGAACTAGTAAATGATGATAACAACTCCATTCATAAAATGCAAGTAAAACTGCTTACAATAATGTATAGAGTGAAAAATTTTGGTATTTTTTATTGTTTTGAAATATGAAAGAATAAAAAGGAAATGAAATAATGAAATAGATTTAATTTTTTATAAAACTAAATGCAACAACATAATGCATACAAATCAAATCTAGACACCAAATTAAAAGCATGTAAGAAGAGTCAGGTTCACCAAAATGTACAATATGAAAAATAGGATCACATAAAAGGGATATTTTCCCCAATTAATATAGAACATTGGAATACAAAACCACCTCAGGAAAAATATGGTTAACACCACTTGGTAAGAAAGATGTCAATGAAATATTTTTGCTTGAAGGGTTTTTATTCCTTTAATGCTTAAGATTGAGAAGGAGAGGAATGGTATTGATATGCAAGATACTATAAAAGAATAAATATGATCCCATCCAATTGAGAAAATTGATGTAAAAGGGAATGGAGAATAATTTGAATGAACCTAGAAATGATTTTTCATATTTGAATTCCCAATTGTCAGAATCCCAAAATGACCTATAACTACAGATCTGGAGCCCAAAGACTTGTAACTTGTTGTGCTTGAAATTTCATTGCAAAAAAGGAGGGACACATCATCACTATTGTAATGTATATAGGAACATGTGGTCACTGGTATCATGTACCCAAGATTTTGGTCTAAAATTCATAGGGTAAATCCATCTGATCATGATCTACTTGGATCTCTATCGACAACTTTGTAACTTGTTCCTACACATAGAAAAATGGGGAAGAAGGTTGCATAGAGGGGTTTTCCTTAGTAAAACCCCTATTTAAGAATAAACCTTAAAAATGAAAGGAAATTTCATAAGGAAATATGAAATAGCAACTAGATTTGAATTTTAAATCACTTTATACCTTGATAGTGCAATGTTTCTTTAGATGTGATCACAAATGTTAATGAAATAGATTTATATAAAAGGAAACAATTAAATAAAATACTTGAATGATAGGTTTTTTAGTTTTCCAACAATGCTTGATGAAGAAAGAGAAAAAATCTTTGATGGATTAAAGACTTGGATGCTCAATTATAGAAGAGATCTTGAAATTTGATTTAATTCATTTCTCATGAATGCTTGAAAAATTGATAGTGAATGATTTCATTTGATAATAGATACAAAAATGAGGAGATATAGGTGGTTTATATACATCTCATATCATTTTGGGGGTTAAAACTCAGGTAGGTTGAGCATGAAAGCAAATCTCTTTATAAAATATTGGCATCAGGCTCTAGGTGAAAATTTTTCCCTAATTCAAGGTATCATGTTGCCATTGGAAACATTCAAATAGGAACATGTATCCATTGGAAACATGCACCCAGCAAATATGACTCAAATTTGGATTGTGGGTCCCAAACACTTAATAGGTGCACGATTTCCAAATAGTGCTCAATCTGAGGTTGAAATAGGTCATAAAGGATAGAAATAAGGATATAGGGCCTAGGTGATGAAATGAATTAGTTCATTCGAGGAAAAATAGAGCACACTTAGAAATAAGGCCCAACCTCTATTTTTTAGGAGATTGAATCAATATAGGACTTGTAATTTTGAAAGTACAATAAGTGTTAAGAGAGCGTAAAATCCATGTGGGAACCTATAAATAATAAAATGGGGCTAAAGTGAGTACCTAATTAGGGGTTCTTAACTTTTAGGATGGTAAATCAAGTATAAAAGGTTTGATGAAGTTTGATAAAACAAGATAAAGACCAACCTAGGACTATAAAAAATGCATATATACTAGGACTAATCATAACCTTTTCTAAAATAAATCACATTGTTAAGTGCTTAGAAAAATCAACTCTATGGTCCCCAAGAGGTGTTTCACTTATTTTCTTGAGAAAACCCACTATAGCTTCATCATGTATAAAAGAATTTACTAGACTAGGTGCTCCATGTTGTTTCTAATCAATTATTTGGGGATGGAAAAGAGGTAGAATTATATGAGGGTACAAATGCTATCATAATCATAGATGTTGATGAAATTGTCAAAGTCATTAATGGTAATCTCCTCATAAACCTATGTTGTGCTAGAAGAGTCTCCTACCAAACTCAATTTTTATTTATTACTTAGGGTCTTATCTTTTTGAGTTTTGTAACCTAAGCCAAGAACTAAGGGCCCTTCTCTCGTATTGGTTCAACGATGCCTTGTTTTTGTAGATCAAGAGGACTATGACCATCATATTCCATATGTTTTGTGATTCTAATTTATTTTCCATATTGTTCAACAAATATTAACTATATGCTTCTTAGTATCTTCTTCTTGTGTCTCATCTTTCTATAACCTTCACATGAGGTCTTCTTCTTATATTTTATTGTACAGGGCTCCCCACTTAGTGAAGGTGGCAGATTTGCAAACTATGATTGTAGTATATGTGGTTTGATATGTTTATAATTTTTATAAATATAAGGAGAGAGACATATTTTAGTCTCATTGGAATTAGAAGTGGGACCCTTTCAATTATTTAGGATTGACATAGGATTTAGGAGTAGCTTTACAATTTCTTGGTATTATAGTTTCAAATTTAGGATTAAGGTTAGTGCAATACATGAAGGGATTCTGGTCTTTGGGTACATATATTTCAACTCCATTATAAAGGAATTTAATGCAATCATGATAGGTAGATGGTGCAACTTGCATAACTTGAATACATGCTTATTCCAAAGAACATTGTGGGCCAATTGAAGGTCTAGGGATTGGAAAATCACATCTTTAACTATAAACCTAACCTTAATTGGAAATGTGACTAATCCTTTAGAGAAACATTATTCTTCATCATAAGACTTTATTTTTATTTTCTCCTTAAGCTCCACCACATTTCAGTGAACCCCAATTTTAAAGGTGTAAAGATTATGACCTACCCCTCCATCTATCAGGATTCACTTGATTTGATGCCTATGAATGTAATATTCAAGATGTAACAGTGGGGTTTGAGGTTGTTCATGGAAGATTCATCATTTTAAGTGAATGTAAGGGTATGAAGGGAGTCAATATATCTCACAATGGCTTAAAAATGATTCGCATGCAGGGTTGTAGGTACAATAGTTTTGCATAGATCTTTATCTAAGATAGCTTTGTGTTTGGGGGATAAGAATAAGAGATCAAGCATGGATATTTGTGACAATGTTTTCATTAAATTTTCTATGATATTTTATTATGCAACTGATGTAGATGGCTTAGTTTTAGGGTTTCAAAGTATGAAAGTGCCTCTATAGATAGCAACATTACATTTAAGTTCTTTGATCTTGATGGTAAAGGCATTTGTATGATTATCTCCCTCACTAATGTGATTTATGATGTTGTCATAGTTAACACTAGTATAGTTTGTGCTATTATTGAATTTAGAAGATTCCCCATTATCATGTTTCAGAAAAGGATCCTTAAGCATATCACAATCATAGTACTAGAATTATTTCTATCAATTATAAATTTTCCATCATTAATAAGGTCTTGTATATCATTTAAGATTCCATTGTAGCTATTTGTCTTTTGTCATTAATATTTATGGTATTCATAATAATGCTTGTCATTCCACCATGGATGCCTAACCTAAGGCTTATACTTCCTAGATTCAAGAAATGTAATGAGATTATTTCCAAGGAGTTCTCTCATTGCTATTGCAAGTGATTATCCCAAAGGTGTAAATTTTATCTTTAAGTATGCCCACAGAATTCCTTTTCCTATTTTTGAAACCTTTATAATTATATATAGGTTGTGAAATCTTAATAGTTTTAGCATAAAAATTCCATCATTGACAACACTCTTGTTTTTAGAATAATATTAGGTTTTGTCATTGTTAATAGAGCTAGGATTTACTTTGTGGTCTTTGTCTTTGTATTGATGGTTCCATTACCAATAAGAGCTTGTTAAATCCTAAATAATTTTTATATAACTTCCTCAAATGACTCTAAGCACAACATTTTAAGTTCAATTCCAATTTCCTCATTCAATTTTTGACAAAAGATTTCAACCAATTGTTTGTCGAGAATCTTATAATGTAATTTCCTAGTCAACTGTCTCCAAATGCATAGGAATAATGAAAATGGCTCCTCTAGTTTTTTTTTAGTGTTAAATAATTCATCCATAGTAAACTCATGTTTGTAATTGCAAGCACAATGTAATTGGCCAACTCTTAGAAATACTTGGTTGTCAATGGTAGTTGTGAAACACATTCCATAGCATTCCCTCCAAGATTGAAAGGGAAGTGTCTCATAAGGAATGTTTAATCACTAGAAAACTCTAAGTTTGATACACAAAATTCTCTCAAATGGTCTCTAGGATCTCCATTTCCCTTATGTTTTTCAAACTTAGGAATCTCTAGACTATTAGGGAAAGTTGGCATATGTATGCTAGGTTGAATGGATAAAGACATATATTTTCAATAGAGAACTTAGTTGAATATTTCCAAGTGCCCTAGATATTGTCTAATTATTTCCTAAGAGCTTTGAGTTATTGTAACATTGGATCATTAGTTTGCACTAGTTTTGAAGTCTTAGTAGGACCCCTACAACTAGGTTGCAAGGTAAGGTCAATAATATTTTTTTTGTCTTCATGGTTTATATTGGTTTTCTTAGCATGTCCACTAGAACTAGATTTGTCATCTATTTTAATAAAATACACATCAAATTTAGTGGGTATATTAATCCCTTCTTTATCCATAGCTCTGAAATAGTGCTAGGGGTTATGTTTTATCACTTCAGTGAATAGTTTGAGAAATTTGTCACTAGAAAGTGCTTATTCTATGGCCTCATTGGTATTTCCTCATCATTTTTATCATTTTTTCTTCTTCTAGTCTCATGGTCAAGGTATTCATGATTTTTCTCACCATCTTGTGCCATTTCTTTTTTAGTTTGGGATCTAGTCTTAACAAGCAATTGATAGTTTTGATCTTTTGATTTAGGAAAAAGATGGATGAAATATGAGACTCAAAGCTATGATAGGGGATATATTATATGTTGTTATGAATGTTATGATAAGGATTTCTTGAAGCAAGATAAGGTAACTCTAGGTATGAAAACAATCATTTAGGAAAGGATTGCTTGAGCTATGATGGACAAACACAAGCAAAAGGATCAAGAGAGAGTACGGAAAATAGGAGATGATGAAATCCACATCAAGGTAGCTTGCTCAAGGATGCTAATATGTTACCAACTAAAGGATGATGAGCCTCAAGTGATAGGGGTAAGATAGCCAAATGATTGATCTAGAACAAAGAGTAACCTAGGTTTATTCCAAATGATTGTTGGATGAATATAGAAGGTTATGGATGACTGGTAAAATTATGTATATAGTAATTGGTAAAATAATGCTGAAAAGATTAGATTGAAATGATAATCTTAAAGGAGTGAACCCTAATATGTTTCAGCTTTATAGAAAAAAATCATAGGAACATAGATCAAATGCACAAGTTTGGTGAAGGAATATTATAGAAAGAATGCTTACATGTGCAATACTAGTGAATCAAAGGCATGAGAACAATGAGCACAAGAACATATTTGGTGAAATTTGATGGTTTAATCTAATTTTCAAGTTTGACTAAGATTGACTCATTTTGTGTGATTAAATATGACAAGAAAACACATCAAAAACAAAGATACAATGGTTGTTCAAATGTTTGTGATAAACTACACATATAAGGGTATGGCCAAGACTCCTCAAAGCCAAAATTTCCCATAGGTCTCAATATAATTATAAACTATTGGAGTTGATGAGTAAACAACCCACAGCTCCCAAGAACACTTGCATGCAAACATATGTCACAGAAAGAGAGAGAGAGAGAGAGAGAGAGAGAGAGACACACACACACACACACACAGAGGCCTAGATGCATTGATCCACGAGAGAGGATAAATCATTAATGTGCAAAAACAAAAGTTTCAATTCAATAAAAATGAATGTTCTCAATTGCAATCTATTTTGAAAATAGAGGAGATCAATCCTTATAATGGAGATCTGAAACCCTAAAAGGGTGGAAAGTCCTAGGTTGCACAATAATAATTAATAAAGTAATTAATTATTATATGCTAATATGTCACTTAATAATTAAATTAATATAATTCAATTAATAAGCAAACAACTTATTACTCTAACACCCCCCCTTAAGATGAACTTTGGGAGAAGCTAAAAACCTAGAAAGAACTACTGAAAGCAAATGGGTCCTGACAACAAAAGGCTTGATTAGGTACCCAAGTACAAAACATAGTCTATCTAAAAGAGGAGAAATAGAGAAAACCACATGGGAAAAACTCTACTCCAAAAAGAGATGAAGACTAGTCTAAAGGACTGAAGAAGCCTCCAAAGCTAGGAATGTTCTAGAAAATAGGAACAAGGATGAACATGTAGAACATCACTGAAGCAAGAAGCTACAAACTCTATCAAGAAGTAACTAGTGATCTGAAGATCCTCCATTGAAATATGACCAGGTAGAGAAGACTATAATCTGCATGAGTTCCCTCAAATGACACTACTCGAATCAGGAGACAAATAAAGGAAAACAACTGAAGTCAAAGATATAGAATACTGCAATCTGCATGAGTGCCCTCAAATGATACTACTCGAATCAAGAGACAAACAAAGGCAAACACCTAAACTTGAAGATACAGATGGCATAAAAAACACCAAAGTCTGAAGAGCTGATCAATCAAAGTAGGAAGAGTGCATCCAAAAACATGAAATAGAAGAGTGTCCATATGGTAAATAATCCATCTCACTGGAATGCATAGGCACCCATCCACTACATCTGCCTAGTACATAGAATCAAATACTGAATACATAGCTCACACTATCAAACCAAGGAAGCAAAAGAACCAATAGTTGAAAGCCCCCCATAATGCTAACAAGGGAGTAATGGTAGGTACACTAAAAAGAACATCCAATATGAACTGCATGATGAAGAAGAACCAGGAAC
Source organism: Chamaecyparis obtusa (assembly GCA_027943335.1). NCBI lineage: Eukaryota > Viridiplantae > Streptophyta > Pinopsida > Cupressales > Cupressaceae > Chamaecyparis > Chamaecyparis obtusa. Next base: position 1,430,793 of record BSBK01005180.1, read on the forward strand.
ATCGAAAGTGCAAAAAGAGTACAAACACAAATAGAGATACCTGAGGCCAATTTTTTTGGAGGAATTCGCACATGAAAAATGTAGATGGAAAAAAAAGACAAACATCAAACATGTGCAAGATCTCATACATGCAATAGAATGACACTTTATCTCAATCTGTGTGCATAAAAGAATGCTACAAAAGTGAAGTATACACTGCTCAAAGAAGAGTGAAGGCTGATGAAACAAAAGAAGAGCCAAAGATGAGGCATCCCTCAAAGAGAAGAGATCTCAGGATCTGAAACATCCAAGTTATCCTCTAGATTACAAAAATGCAAGAATTCAATAAAATATACTTGGAGCAGAACCTGGAAAAATGACTCATAGCAATGGAAAGGTCTCAGAACAAGCTTTCCAATGTCATATCATTTGCCCAAAATGGAGTCTGGATGCACAAGATAGAGCTCCCAGAGTGCAAAACTGAACATCTGGCTTTGACTGTAGCGTAACCATGGCCCGTTGGGCAGTGACCACAGCCACCTACGGTGGCACCCAATGAATTTTTTTTCTAAAAAAATTGTACTTTTGCCTCAGGATCTGTGTCAGAGTCGTACGACTCTGGTAGGCAAAAACTTTTTGCCACGATTTTCAATGTCACCCAAATTAGATGTTCTTTATATGGAAATGAGGGTTCTTGGATGCTACGAGCTCAATGGTGAGGTCCATTTAAGCAAAAAAATGCTCCAAAAAACTAGTGGCTGCCTCAAGATCTGTGTCGAGGCTGGTTGGAAATTTGTTTTTGACACAGATTCTAAATTTTTCCAAAATGGATAAAATTTATATGGATCTAGGGATTCTTGGATGATTTGAACACAATCATGAGGTTAGTTTGAGGCAAAGATGACTAGAAAGAGAGGTCCCCTGAGATTCAACAAAAAACCCTCTGAAATGCAGATCTAATGAACACAATCAAATCTCTCAAAAAGAGGACAGGGGAAAATAGATCTAAAGCTCTAATACCATATTGGAGTTGATAAGTAAACAACCCACAGCTCCCATGAACACCTTCACATAAACACCTGTCATAGAAAGATAGAGAAGCAAGAAGCTAGAGTGGCTTAAACGCATTGATCCACGAGAGAGGAGAAATTATTGATGTGCAAAAACAAAATTTGCAATTCAATAAAAATGAATGTTCTTAATTACAATCTATTGTCAAAATAGAGGAGATCAATCCTTATAAAGGAGATCTAAAACCCTAAAAGGGTGGAAAATCCTAGGTTGCACAATAATAATTAATAAATCAATTAATTATTATATGCCTAAAGTTTAGCTTAAGTAGAAAGATATAATAAGTGACTTAATAATTAAATCAATATGATTCAATTAATAAGAAAACAACTTATTACTCTAACAGAAACACTTCAAGTAATTTCTACCTAAGATCAATGACTTTATTGCGATGAATTCAGACCCACATCTTGGTATTTCTTCAACTCAAATGCTTACACCTTAAGGAATGTTTACATTCTTGTCTTTGATAGAGAAGGAAAAATAGTGGGGCCTAATTCAAGAAGCACACAACCTGTATTTAGAAGCCACATTTAGCTTATAAAACCTATAAATTTATGTCTCCATCCAAGGGAAATACATATGTTGCATACCTTTAGGGAACAATGTTATTCCCTTGTATTGAAATCGACACAATAATGTTAATCAATAGGGAAAGCTACTAACCTAAGGGTTTAGTTGTAATTCATGGGACTCATGCCTATAAATTTGGGAGTGAGACACTTAATTTTCTAACAACTATATATGTGGCTTTTACATCAACCCGTCTAATTGACACTCTCATCATAGAATCACAAGTTAGACTCTATCTTTCACCTTGTTAATTTGCATATATAGCAAGCCACAAGAGAAGCCACTTTAGGTCACTCCTCTTGGAGTTTTAACTTATCTAAAGGAAGGCCTTCTAAAAATAAAATATATAGTGATTTTTCTTCCACCCAAGGTCAATAGAAGGCCAGGGGAAATTATAATTCCACTATATCTTGGGATCTAAAAAGAAAGGGGGGAAAGTGCACCAAATGCACAAAAAATTTATTCATTAACATTTAGAAATCTAAATGCAAGCTAAACGTCAACAAGCATGTTTGTTTGGTCACCCTTAGAAATCAAAATGTGAACTAATCTAGAAATCAAAGGATGTAAAATCTACCTACACAAAGCATTAGTTGTCTCAACTCTAATTATTGGACACATGAAAAAAAGATGCACCACTTTGTTATTTAGAAAAGATTATCTCAACATAATCCAAATCCAAAACACAATTCTCTGTAACAAAAGTGTAGAAACAAAAAGTAGATACAAAACTATACCTGCCAGATGCACAAGTTTGGTGAAGAAAATGCACAAATCTGGTAAAACTTGCAAAATGATAAAACAAGCCAAAACACAACAATAGAGTTCAAATGTTTATGACAAAATCGTAAATTTTAAAAAAATGAAAAAAAAAAGTAAAATTTCAGAAAGTCACATATGTAGAATTAGGCAACAAATGCATAGTTCTAGTGTTTGAAAACACAAATGTAACCCACAACTCACCAAATCACTCAATTGACAAGAAAATGACTAGTAAAAAGTGACAAGAGTCTCAATGGATGTGCCAAAATGATGGATATGACAAACAAAAAATACTTCACCATGTATGTTCTATTTTTTTTATTAGAAGAAAAATAGGTTTTGAAGGGGCCTTGAAACCCTTTACAAGTAAATTTTGAGAGGGTTCTGGAAGCCCACTAAGATGAATCATTGCAAATGATAACACATTGCTAACCAACAACCCAGAACCAATGGATAGTCAACAACAAATAAATAAAATCTAGCAATGCACCAGCTGCCAAACAATCAAAACACAAGGTTGAAGCCTCACATCAAAGAGCTAACCTCCCAAGCAAAGAGATCATGGGGTTTAGAGGGACACCCCAACCCAAAACCTGAATGCCTCCTTAACCAAAAATAACTAGAGGCTAGAATGGGCCCTTGAAAATTATCAACATCCATCTGGACACACCCACAAAAACCAAACATCTTACCACCAATGTAAAACCAAATAAAGGAGAAAACTCCCACCCTCCGCAAGAACTAGGATAATCTTTCATCCTCCAAAGAACCATAAAATCTTGCACAAAAAAAGGACAGCCAAGAAGCAACATCAACAACCATAACAAGATCATAATCATGAGAAAAAGGCCCTCACATTCCACACTGTTAGCTTCCCTTGAGACCTTCCTCATCTCCAAATGGGAAGCATACGTATAACAACACCCCACATTTCGCATGCAATCCCTCTCCACCTCAATAGAAGAGGCATTCACCTCAATATATTGGGCAATGGAAAGAAGAGAATGAAGACATAAAGGATGCAACTTCCTATACCAGTACATCTAATCTCCCTTATATAATTTATCCACCTCTATAAGATAAAAATCCACCTCCATAGGATTAGCAAGAGAAAAAAACATAGTGCTGGCAACCAAGAATACCACTACTAATCCTTAATTGTACCTCTATAGAAGAAGATAAAACAATTAGTATGGGATTCACTATAAAATTTGTAATCAATATTAATTTTTTTGAGCTCCACAAACATCACCGAAGACATCTCCCAATTCCTTATTTTTGTCAACAAACCAGGGGAGATCCTTAACCAAGAAAAAAACCTCTAGCAACAAGAGGGGATGAGATGAAGTAGACAACAACTATTCAAGCCCCCACTAAATAGAACCCAAAAGTAAGCCTCCAACTAGGAAAATCACACAAACACTTTACCAGACCTAGCTAGCCCAAAAATAAAGGAAAAATATCAAACACTCCAAATAGAGCCATCACTCGACTATAGTAAAGAAACATCAACAAAGGAAAGAAGCCCCTCAAGGAAGACCCACAACCTAAAAGTTAAGTTTCTAGTAACACAAGGGCAGGTCAAGATCCTATCAAGATCCTCCCTCCAACCATAAAAAAACACCCTTGACATCCTACGGAGAATGAGCATCATCGAGGGGAAGAGAAACCTGAAAGAGATTCTAAAGGAGACAAACAATAGACAAGTCATAACTAGTGGTAACCGCTACATAAAATGATTTAATACTACTCAAAATCTCTCCAAAAAGTGTCTAAAACTCCTCAAAGATTCCCGAAAAGAGAAAGAAACCCCCAACGATGAAGCTACCCACAATCTGAGAGCAAGTTGCAAAGATGCCAAACAACAAGCTATGAATGCAAACATCACCCCCACTAAAAAATAACCCCCAATAAGATATGCAGAGAGGTAGCCATGTCTCAGAAAGACCCACTCTCTCAATCTTAGAATAGGGGAGCCAAGGAAAGTAGATCTCCAAAAAAAGGGGTTCGCACTAGACAAAACCTCAAGAAAAAACTCCTTAAAACTAGATGAACCCCCATTAAAACCAAATGCAACCAATTTGAAAGATAAAAGTAACCCACAACTGGGCACATGTGCATAAACCCATCCAGTCAAAAAAAGAACCTTAACTCAAATCCCACCATCGAGCTCCTTGTCATTTTGGAGCATGCCACACATGCAAAACCAAAGAAAAGTAGGAAAGAAAGAAAACCCAACCAAGAAAAGTTCAACCACCTCCACATCTTCCTCAAACTCATCATGACCATCATTTACATTTCCATCATTCTCTTCTCCATCCAAAATAGTGTCAAAAACCCTTCTACGAGCACCTGAATCCATAGGGTTTGATGTGCATTTGCAAGCCTTTTCTATGTTCCCAACCATGTATGCTCTATTATTCATAGTTTGGATATAAATAATTTGGAAAACATGTCCCAACATTTAATTCTTAATTCTTATTTTAATGTATTTTCTATGCACTTACTAATCCATCTTCTAGTAATTTTATCTTCCCATGGAAGAGTTGTTGTCCTATTTGGAGGATGAGTAGAGTATGTTAGATGAGGGAGTAGGTGTCCAAATATTAGGTGGAATGGTTTGGCCATGCATTAATATCTTCTGGTGCATTAGAGCATCATGCAAGGAGTTATGCATGACAAATTTTATGATGTGTATGAGCATGTAAAAGGGAGGCTACATTATGATCTTGACCAACATATGGCATGTATGGAAACTTTTCATAGAATCTTTTAGTATATTGGTGTAAGAAGGGTTTACACATACCTCTCTTCAATTTATCAGATATGCAAGAAAAATATGTCATGCCCAAAAAAATAAACAACCAAAAACGTAGCAAATTTTTTTTTTTAAAGGGTGAAATGTAATAACATATGTCATTGTCACGTACTTCGATCTACTTAGCCAAAGATCAACACAGATACGCCTATGCTGGAAATGGTTAGGGATATGCTTGTAATGACAATAACAAGAAGTGGATCTATCAAGGGAAATCTATCTCAACTAAGCCCTCATCAAGAAAACGTTGCAGGTCCTGCTATCAGGATGAACTTTAATTGAATTGACTATTATCTTGTTAAGAGGTTCCACTGCTAGATGTGTATGAATATAAACCCGACAAAAAAAATACTAGATTAATCATTTAAATCATTCTTAGTTAGGTTGGAACATAATACTGCTAACTAAAAATCTAATTCATTAATTACCAAAATTAGAATTTAATGGCTAAAGGATATAATTGGCACCTAAAAACTAATGTCCTGCTCCAAAAACTCTCACCTAAAGATTCACCATACCTATCACTTTCTAATACTATGTTCTCTCCTCTAAAAGAATTCTAACATAACAACAAGTAGTTATTTCCTAAACATCATGTACTCATCCCTTAATTAACTAATTGATTCACTTATTGAACCCATGACCTACTAAAACATTTAGTAAGTAATTGGACAATCATCTTAAGTGTCAATAAGTCTCCGAGGTTTAACACATTAAAAGTTAAATAAGGATATCATCTACTAACCATAGCCTAACATTATAAACTATCCCTAGAATGATTTATCCTTAATAAGGAAAAGTTTGTGCATAATTCACTCTATACACAACTCATCAAACCTATAACTTAATTACCCCATTTACTAATAATTACAAGGAAAGGAATAACAATTAATTAAAATTAGCAAGGAAAGAAAATTCAAATTCTAAAAAGGCTAGTCTACCCCCTATGCTAACCTACATCACCCACTAGCCAATCATAAAGGCAAGGGGAGCGCACTTTTAAGAGGACAAAAGGGAAGACAAGCTTTGAGGGCCCCACCAATCTCATGGATGGGATTTTTGCACAACCCAGGCTAGAGAAAATTAAGAAGATGTTTAAAGTCAATGCAACAAACAAGACAAGTGTGCTGCATTCCCCAAGAAGATGACCAAGTGGATGGTGCGCCTAGCAAGGAGGAAGGACTGTTTTAATGACAAAAGAGAAGGTGTCAGATCTTTAAGTCAGAGTTGGGTGCGTTTTGCAAGGAGGTACTTGAAGGATTAGAAAGTTTATTAAAGCCACAAGTAAAAGAGACTATGCATTAAACCTCATTTGTTGTTAAAGGTCACTTCTCAAGGTCCCTGTTTACCCACGTAGGGAGGTGTTTGACTGAGCATTAAACATAATGCTTTTCCATGCCCATCACCTGCGCCTAGGAAGGGGGATTTGGTGGGGTCCACTAGCAAGTGGGGAGAACTTTATAGCAATTTTTATAGTAAAGTTTATTTAGACTTAATCAACAACATAGTATTGACTTAAGCATGGGTTAAAGTGTAGATTAGTCTATTAAATTCCATTAGATGTTGATGTTAAGAGGAGAAGGAGAATATTCTCTGTGGTAAGGGAATATTTTCCTTCTCCATACAAAATCCAGAGAGCTAAATGCTCAAACAAAATTCTGGAAATGTCATTTTTACACTATGGCTAATACTTCATCAACTTGATTTCTTTATTTTATTTACTAGACATAGGTGAGGTGTTTAGAATGCAATTAAGGAAATTAGTAAGTCTAGAATGCATGTATGTCTCTCATTTGATATTTCATCTTGTCAATTATTCCATGGATAGTCTTATTGAAAGAGAATGAGAAATGACCAAGTTTCTTTATCCAAGTATAGTTTTATTAAGTATGAGTTTGGTCTAAAATTAGATAGATTGCAATGAGCTTACAACTATGAATCCAATATTAAGAGTTTCATGGCTATCCATATTAATGAAATTTTACATACTATTGAATGATTTTCATGACCTTTCTTGCCAACTTTGAAAACTTTTTTTTTTATAAAAAGAAAATAACTCCACTATCTTAAGAAGCAAACATCAATTAGACAAGATAGAAATACATTGCATTTTCATTATAGACATCCTATCAATTTCATTACATAATCTCTATGGTGAAGGAGCATTTACATTACAATTATATATTACACTTTGATGGAATACTCAATGAGAGATCAACATAAAAGAGCTACTTCACTTCATCATATTACATACACCTTTTCATATACATCTACTATTTTACAATGAACTCAATAATGGAAATTCTTTACAATATACAAGAGAGAAAGATCTCCTTCAAGGTCAATATTACAACAACCTAGGAGAGTTGATACAAGCTCAACAAGAGAAACTTCTTCAAGCTTTTCCACTTGGGTGTTGACCTCAAAACCTGCAACAAAGGGGAGAACCATGGGTGCTCACCACCCAACCAAGGTCTCTTATGAGACCACCCCCAAGCTTGGAGAACCAAGGCTAAACGGGTATGCAACAAGATCAACAAGATGCTCACAAACAATTTACACAATGCACATACAACAAATTACTCCCTTCCAAGGTTACACAAATGAGTCTTACAAGCTCATTGAGAGGGTGGAGGTGGGCTTTTCCAAGGGGAGAATGCCATTACATACAAATTTTCTCACCATGAGTATTCAAATGCCTCTTCAAGGCTACATATCCAAATGCCTCTTCAAGGCTACATATCCAAATGCCTCTTCAAGGCTACATATCCATGCATATCCAAATGCCTCTTCATACACATACTTTGCTTAACATCCTCTTCAAAATACAAGAATGCAATGGCTTCCATGGTGCCCATACACCATGGACTTATCCCTCTTCTCCAAGAGAAGAGACTCTCACCTCATGGAGAGCCCAACTAACCCCTCCACCCATAGGCCACTTCTTCCCTTCCCAAAAGGGTGAGTAATGCCTCACACCCATAAACAAGAACTCCCTCAATCAAGCAAAAGAACAAGATCAAACCATGAAATCAAACCCAAAATCCCTCCCTTACAACACATTGCCACAACAAGAATCAAGATTCATATACATGAGAGGGAAAGATAAAAGCTAATCTAATGCACAAGTAGAAAGACTCCATGAGAAGAGTAACCAACCTCCACAAGTGTGATGGAAATGGAAATTTGAGAAGAGCTTATCCACTTTTTCTTCCTCCTCCAAAACCCTAAAGTCTCTAAAATTAGAGAGTGGGTGAACACCCTCTAATTCTATCCAAGGCCTCTAAAAAGGGCTCCAAATTCTACCCACCCACCAATCATAATGGCAGATTTGACTCTAAGGTCTCCTTGATTTCCCTTGTCCCCCCATGATTAATGCTTGATTGGAAGGAAAGGTGAAGTTGGGTAAGAATCAAGATCCATCCAATCTCGTAGGTAAGGGTAAATGGGTCAAAAAAAAGGTTGCCAAAGTCTCTAGGGGGTTTAGGGTATGCTCAAAACCTTCCTAACCCATACCCCTAACATTAAGATACATAAATTATGCCAAAAAATGACCCCTAAAACTCCTTATTGGCCTCTAGAAGTGGCTGGAATAAAATAAATTTAAATGAGTACATTACAAGTGTCAAGTGACACTAACAATTGCACATTACATACAAATGCCAAGAAAGACAACACGAAGCTAACTACTAATGCACAAGATAATTCACTTTTACGACAAGTTCACATTACAACGAGGCTTGTAATCCCACATTGGACTAAGCCTTGGTTTACTCAGTACACATGTGTTTAACCTTGGTTCTCCGATAATTCCCATGGTTCTCGTACCTGCACACTTCACTTCGAGCATCAGTAGTTCAAGATGATAACATTACATGAAATATACATATTCAATTTCCTATTTAGTATCATAACTCAATATGTATAGCTCAATTCAAATCACAATTTTTCATTCAATAATATTCGAACATCATAAGTACATAATCATCATGTGCAGTAATCAAATCTAATCATGAATAATTCACTTAATCAACGATGCATAATAAAAATCATGATGTACTCTAGATTCACATCCACACCTACATAATATAATAATCACCATCAAAATATCATATCCCGAGTCTCAATCCAAAATAGATCAACAAATGTATCACTGTATCAAAATGCAGAAAAAGAAAGATGCTATGACGGTTCAGGGTGAGGCCTCACAAAATAACACATTAATTATTGAGGATGTTCATCCTAATCACCAAGGAACCTAACATGGGTCACTTATGTTTTTCAAGATATATGAGTGTATCAAGTAGACTAATTATGAGATGAGCTTAAGAAAAATGCAAGAACTAATTGTGAGTATGTGACATGTTTCAATGCAATAAAGGTACGTTGAATTGTTAAAGTATTTACAACACCTTTCCATGGCTTGGGTAGATATGTATCTAGATTTCATTGTAAAGATTATAAATTTAGGTTCTAACATGTCATTTTGATAATTATTGATTGATTTAATAATAATACTCATTTTTGTGCCTTGTATCACCATAAAATTTGTATTGTTAGAGTTAAAAAATTCATGGAGCAATCTTCAAGTTTAACAACTTGTCTTGCTCCATTGTCAATAATCATGAATTTACTTTCACTAGTAAATTATAGTAAGAATTGTTTAAGCTACAAGATAATAAATCTAATTTCAATTTATCTTATCATCCATAGAGTAATGATCAAATTGAGGTTACAATGAACTCCTTAAAACTTAGCTAAATTAAATTATGTCTAAGTAATAAAGACAATATAATAGGAGTTTGCTTCTTGTTTAGTGATAGCATAATGCCATTTATTATAAGTGACTAAAAGAAGATCCCATATGAAACGCTTTGTAATCATCCCTACCTTTTGCTGCTTATATTCCAAGTTCTTCCAAGATCAAACTAGGTGAAAAATACCTTACCAAATGGGAGACAATCCTCAAGGTCTTTAAGGATGATATGGTGCATAGAACTACATGCAATAGGTAATAGATCAACATATGATAGAGCATACATTTTAGGTAGGCAGATGATTAAATAATTTTACACCTTTGTCCTTAGAAGTAGGCATCTTTGCATGACAAGGTGGGTCATAATTCCGAATTTTGGATTCCTTATTAGGTGGTGCAACATACTAGTGGGGTAGTTTACAAATTTACAATCCCAACCTCTTCAAAAATTTCCACCAACTTTTCATGTCTCTTACCTCAATGAAGTTGCCTAACTTTTTAAATATAATGATCCACCATATTATTAAATTTTTTTTATAGATAAATGTGACTAAGTGGGGTTACTCCCATATATTAAGATTAAAAAATTATAGCATCAACCCCTAAACATGCACAAATTCTATAAGAAGAATTTCCAACGAGTATCCAAAATGGCCAACAACCACCACTGGTCCATCATTCTACGTATATTGTCTACTATACTATTTGTTATCCTATACTATCCATGAGACAACCATTACATTAGGACAATTTAGAGGTAAAAAATGGCATTCAGCCACAACCACCTTGCCAAATGAAGACAAGGGCTACCTATACTAGATACACTACTACACTTTACTAGTTATATATATATATATATATATATATATATATATATATATATATATATATATATATATATATATATATATATATATATATATATATATATATATATAGCTATAAAAACATCTTGAAACACCCAGCTTACCTGGACTTGTCCTCCTCCATCCATTTTAGTTAGCATGTAGGCCCACTTGTCATCACTTTTCTTGACCCCTTCTACACAATCTTTTAGGAATTCAATAACCACTATATCAAGGTAATAAGGAATTCGATAACCACTATAATCAAGTTAATAAGGTAATCATAAACCTGCAATAACAATACGATCTCAACCACAAGAAGATCATTAATAGCAGTTAGTATCCCAATATCGAAAGAGGAAGCAAATAAACAACAAGCATAATCATTCAATCATAACGAATCAATTCAAAAATACATGAATTTACAAAAGTCCCCCGTTGTTGTTCTCCTTCTCTATGCAATGTTGAGCTTTGAGTAATAAGCTCAAAATTATGCTAGCATGAAAACTCAAAATCTATGGTTGCCAAAATAAGAGAATTAGCTCTCTATTTATAAGAATTTTAGGGTTTTCAATCAAGATTCCACGATTGAAGGATTGATTGGGTGTGATTGAAAAGTTAACTTAGATTGTTTGTTGAGTTAACTGAGTTGGTGGTTTTGTTAAAATATTAGATTGACCCATTAATAGATTAGATTGATCAGTGAACTTGAATTGATTGGAGACTTGACTAAATGCATGTGATTGAGAACTAATTACATAGAATTAAGAACAAAATAGATTGATGAGTTAACTGATTAGATGAAATAGAAGACTGAATTAGTTAATTAATTAGATAATTGAATGTTGAGGGAGGAATTAACAATGTTGATTGAATAGTTAGAAAATGAAATGGATTAGTAAAGTGAAACTTAGTATGAGTTAGAACTAGAAGAATAGATATGATTAAATAAATGAAGTAATTTATTTATATGCATATGTGAGGATATAAATAAATAATTGCTTATTTATTTATGAGAGAAGAATAATTAGTTTAATTAAATAAATATAATTTATTTAATCATGAGAGCGGAGTTTAGATTTTAAATTATTACATGAATGCAATAATTAAGAAAGATGAAATATTAATTAAATATGATCATTTCAATAATAATAATAATGAGATAGGGAATAATTAAATAAAATTGATTATTTAATTATTTTATAGATGAATAATTGATGAATAATTTGATTAGATATTTTAATAATTAACTAATTAATTTAAATTACTTAATTATGTATTTAAGGAGAAATGATGAATTTGAATAGTAGAATGACACAAATTGATTAAATAATAAAGATTATTTAACAATTTAAGATGAATATTAGTAAAATTGTCACATTAGAGCAATTGGTCATTTTTAAGTGTCTATAAACACCTAAGATTTTCTATCTTTCTAGCACATCCATGCCAATTCCCCACACCACATTCAACTATAAAGGGTCATCTCAACTTCCTGGACATCAAGTAGCATCGCAAGAAACATTGAAGCTATGTTGAAGTTCACATGATACTAACTGTTTCCACTCTTATATGCATCACCGATAACCAATCCTAACACATGAAACACCACCCTTGCTCTAGTTTTGAACACCTCTACGACTCTCCTCTCAAAGACATCACCACATAATGTTGTCTACTCTTCCTCACTATTAAAGAAATGGTAGTGTCCATGCTTGTTACCACTTATTTCATGATGACACATCCATTTGCTTGTTTCTAATATAGGCAAATGTACTCTCCTTAATTTCTCCACCTTGATTCATAAATATTTTTTTCTTGTCTAATCTCTCTAAGAGTGGGAGTTCATGTGGTGACAACATGATGACAGAATAAAGTGTACCATTCATTTGGAGACACTATGTTATTTTCCTCCATTACCAAATCTATTGTTGACTTAGCAATTGCATCCACAATATTGTTTCCTTTCAAACATACATGTGACACAATGAACTCCAACGGATTAATATATTCCACGCCAACGAATTAATATATTTCACAATTTGACTCAACCACCCATTCAATTCCCTAGTCTGGATTTGGCATGCCAGAATAACATTTACAAGAAGTCATTTTGGGTTTGGGTTGTTAGAATAACATTTACAAAGAGTTGTGAGCCTCATTTTCCTCCAAGTCATTCTATTTGTGAAAGACATTATATTTTGGATTAGCAATTTGTTATAACATATTTTTTTGAGATGACAAGGATTATGAGAACCCACTTACATGTTAATTTTTCTAAGAGACATTAACTATTTAGATGACCTTTTCTATTTCAAAAAATATTTTGCAAATAAAATTTGACTAAACTAAATTAAAATAATAAAATTTAGTTGAACTAAATTAAAAAATGCGATATTGTTATCAAGATTCAACTATGTAGTTTTTGAGTCAAACTCATTGACCCATGTTTCATGAGTAGGTTCATAAGAACCCATCTCTCACGAGAATGAATGGAACACTTAGTACTCATTGCATGTATGTGAGTCAAACTCATTGACCCATGTTTCATGAGTAGTGGTTCACAAGAACTCATTTCTCATGAGAATGAATGAAACACTTACCACTCATTGCATCTATGTGAGTCAAACTCATTGACCCATATTTCATGAGTAGTGGTTCACATGAACCCATCTCTCACGAGAATGAATGGAACATGTAACACTCATTCAATCTAGGTGATGCTCATAAAGGCAAGGCGTCAAAACTTTTGGAGAGGTCACCCATCCCAATACTACAACTTAAGTGTGTTTAACCACAAAGTTTCCTCCTAGGTTAAGCCCACTTTGCTCGCAACCCCATTTGCAAAACCTGAACAACAAATATTGCTCACAATTTTACTTGGTGTAAAAAAATATCTACTATTTAAAAATTAAAATATATTTTTGATCTAATTTTTATATAATTTAAATATTATGTAAAATTCCCCCAACCAAAAAAAATAGCATCTTATTACATGGTTGGTTAATTAAATCGGCTAGCATCTATTTCTTGTTTCTTAATGATTTAATCTAGATTCACAAAGAAGTAAATTAAATTAAATCAAATCAAATCAGGTAGCATCTATTAGATTCACAAAGACTGCAGTGGAGCTGAGCAATCATATTGATTTTACTCTCTTACCAGAGCTATCAGATGAGAATGAATGGAACACTTACCACTCATTGCATCTATGTGAGTCAAACTTATTGACCCATGTTTCATGACTAGTGGGTCACAAGAACCCATTTCTCACGAGAATAAATGGAACACTTAACACTCATTCAATCTAGGTGACGCTCACAAAGGCAAAGCATCAAAACTTCTCGAAAGCTCACCCATCCCACTTAATGTGTGTATACACTTTAAAATGGCTTCATTAATTAATTAAATATTTATTATTTAATTGATATTGACTTGATAAATTAATTAAATATTTATTATTTAATTAATAATTATTTCCTCTATTTATTAAATAGATTATTCAATTTATTTAATAAATTCACTATAGTCTATTCCTCTATCCTAAGTCTTCTAATTAGTCTTATTAAAGTGATTTAATTAAATATACAATCACCTAAATATGACTAAGTCCCCTAGTCCACCTCACTTACCTAGTCACCTGACACATCACTTTGGCTAAAATAAATAATTATTATTAATTATTTATTGGTAATTATCCTCACCCACACATGTCATATTCTTTAGGGCTATGTGGCCTCATAGGACTTGGTCTCATGACCACATGTCCTCTCTTAAACCAAGTCAAGAGACATTCCCTATTCCTAAGGGGCTTCTCAAGCCACCTCTAAGGGTCAAAGGTGACTCATGGGACACTTGTACCAAGAGTCCTCATGAGGAAAAAGTCATTCCCTCTTCCTCTCTTTGGTCTTTGTGAGACACTTGACACGTGTCTTTCCCTTCCACCTTGTTCTCCTTCATGTCAATGTGAGAGGAACATCGTCCCTATTCTTCCTCTCACATTCCAATTGCATCCCCCTTTCTCTCAACTCCTTCAACCAATTCAATCCTAGCCCTAGGATCTTCCACCTTTCATTCTCCACCGTAGGATTGTGCCACCTAGGCTTAGATCCTCCAAAACTCTATAAAAGGAGCCTCATTTACCCTTTGTGAGCTAATAGGTTTTTTTTTGTAATCAAGCATTCAAGCAATAGGCAATCAAGCATTCAAGCAATCAAGCATTTCAAGAGCATCTCATTCACTATATTTGCATAATTAGGCTTTAATTTTGCATACATTCATCATCAATCTCCACACTTTGGTATCATCTTGGGCAAGAGGCTTCATTTAGAAATCTGAGAGCTCAACATCCTCAAGAAATCAAGGCTAGGAGGACAATGGAGACAAGCTACATGGTAAGTGAAGGTAAAACCTTGTTTTAGCTTTATATTTTGTGTATTCTTCATTGTTGTTTGCTAATTAGTTTGATTTATTAATCTTAGAATAGTTAATTTATCATTTAGAATACTTAGACATCTAATTTGCATACAATGTGTTTACCCACAAAGTTTCCTACTAGGTTAAACCTGTAATCACCCAAAAATGGTCGTCTAGACTATTAGCCCCTTTCTAGCATTATTTGCTAAATTTGTCAATTGCTTATTCTTGATCAAATCCTAATTTTATCATTTATTCGATTATATTCTATGGATTAACCATTTTATCCTAAGTCCTTATTTAATTAAAAGGAATTCCCTCTTATTTTATTAAATAAAAATCCCCCACTTACCTTTTATCCTAAGTTGCACAAATAAAGCATTATTCCTATTTAATAAATAAGAAGAAAAGGCTTTTTGTCTCACATGGGGCACAAAAGTCAACACTTCTTTCTCACTAGAGGAGACTTGTGCACAAGGATTTCTCCCACTTTCAAACTCCACCCTTGATCAAATATTTTGCCTCTTAATCTCCATGGTCCATTTATCTTTAAAAGGAGAGCTCCCTTCTCATTCTGGGAGCCACACTCTTGATGCTAATGTTATGTTGTAGGTTTTCTTGGTGCCATTGGAGCTTTTGAAGAATTTGTTGCATTTTAGTCCTCATATTTTCATTGTAGCTTAGTTCTCATGGCATTCTTAGCTTAGTTTCCTTTTATGCTTTAGCTTAGTTCACATAGTTTAACTAGTAATGGCTTGTAACACTCTCATTTCCAAAGTTTAGTTGCATTCTTTCATTCTCATTCTAGCATAGCTTGCATTGAATTTTTCATTATGATTCTTGAAGATATTGGCATTCTTACCCTTGTCTCTTTGAATCTCCCATTGCATGGTTTACTAGCAAGGTTGCATGCTTAATAGCTCTAGCTAAGAGCCCTCTAAACACCCTTGCACTCCATGCCTAGGGAGCTCTAGGTCACTTTTCAAGGTTTCCAATCCATGGATGCCCTTGGAATCAATGGCTTAGAGAAGAGCACATTTTGAGTGTACATTTTTGGCACCCACCGTGGGGCAGAATAGTTTTGTTTTGCCTTTCTTTTCTTGCATTTCCGCTACACCTTCGTCACTTTTATCTTGTTGTTTCAGATATTTTTTTTATTTTTTCTGACAGAGTATTGTACGACATTTTCATAGTGTTGTATGATAGTTTCTTACATATCAGTGTGATACTTTGCCAGTCAAAAGTATCGTACATCCATACAGAACTCTGTCACCCAACTATATAACATTTTATCGTATGGGTTAGTGTGAAGAGTCGCTCAAAACAGAAGTATCACACTCCTATGCTGAAAAGTATCATGTGAACCTCAAGGATAACTTTAAGAAACCCCTCCCGAAAAAAAAGCCTAAAATGCTGGCGAATCCAACATCTTGTGGGCAGGAAAATTTTAATATCGAGGGCGATTTTTTTGTTCCATATAGGGAAATAAAATATTATATGTTGGCGATTTTTTTCTTTCCCTAGCAAAAATCATTTTAAATGTGGCGAATTAATGTTTTTTTTCACTGACGGATATATAAATGATGGCTATTTTTTCCCTTGCCAAAAATGAATTAATAATTTCAGAGGTGAATTACTTGTTTTGTAGGAAAATGAATAATAATGGTCTTGGCTAATCTTCAGTGGTAAATTGAAAAATTGTTTAATCTGAAAGCGAAATTTGCACATTTATTGGTAAACTGAAAAATTGTTTAATCTCAAATCGTTGTTCTTCTTAATCTACGACCAGGGATAACTTTAAGAAACCCCTCCCGAAAAAAAAACCTAAAATGCTGGCGAATCCAACATCTTGTGGGCAGGAAAATTTTAATATCGAGGGCGATTTTTTTGTTCCATATAGGGAAATAAAATATTATATGTTGGCAATTTTTTTCTTGCCCTAGCAAAAATCATTTTAAATGTGGCGAATTAATGTTTTTTTTCACTGACGGATATATAAATGATGGCTATTTTTTCCCTTGCCAAAAATGAATTAATAATTTTAGAGGCGAATTACTTGTTTTGTAGGAAAATGAATAATAATGGTCTTGGCTAATCTTCAGTGGTAAACTGAAAAATTGTTTAATCTGAAAGCGAAATTTGCACATTTATTGGTAAACTGAAAAATTGTTTAATCTCAAATCGTTGTTCTTCTTAATCTATGACTTTGTAAGGTTGTTTTTGGCATCTTGTTAAGTTGTTTCTCAAATTATGCACTGTTGAAACTTGAAATGTTACTGTTAGTCTGCGACTTAGTTAAAAATAGTGAACTATTAATAATTAACTATTTTCCTTTAATCTGATTGGTTAAAAGTTAACAAATGGAGCTTCAAGGAAAACTAAAGATTAATAGATTATAAGCTTAACAAAGTTAAATATAATTTTGATAATCTATGTGTCAAATTTTTATTTCATACCTATCTTGTCACCTATTCCTAACTTTTTTTTCATTATAAAATCTTTTAAATGATGAAGAATAGTTTATAAACAAGTATCACAATTTTCAATATATGTTAAATTTTAATAATTTATAGATATTATAACTATATTATATTTTAATTTTGAAACTAAATAATAAATATGAATAAAAATAGAGCATTTGCAATTATATTTTTAAATTGTAATTATAACCATATCATATATATATAATATAATTATTTATACTATAATATAATATAATATAATATAATTACAACCATACGATATAATCATAACCATATAATATAATATAATTATATTCATAACGATATGATATAATAAATAATAATAATAATAATAATCATAACAATATAATATAATATAATATAATTATAATATAATATAATATAATACAATCTGAAGACTGATAGATCGACGGCCCGGGATGAATTTCGGGCCGATTTGGGGAATCTTTTCCCATCTGCCCAGATTCATCCGGAATATTATTTTTATAATAATAATAAATCTTAAATGATTACATAATATAAGTAATATTATTTTTAATTGAATGCCAAAAAACATATTATAATTTATAAAAAATACATTATTAAAATATAAAATATAAACCAATGCAATTACATTAAAAAAAATTTAAAATATTTAAAAACAATAATAATTTAATAATTTAATTAAAAATAATAGAACATATGATATAATTATTTATACTATAATATAATATAATATAATTACAACCATATGATACATTGATATAATCATAACCATATAATATAATATAATTATAACCATATAATATTTATATAATATAATAATAATTAATAATAATAATAATAATGACCATCGACTATCGAGTCTGAGTCATCGACGGCCCGGGATGAATTTCGGGCCGATTTAGGGAATCTTTTCCCATATAGGTTATGATTATTATTATTATATTGTATTATTTAATATTATTTATAATATTAAATAATAAAATATAATAATAATAATAATAAATTTAATAAACATTTGATAGTCTATAGATCGACGGCCCAAGATGAATTTCGGGCTGATTTGGGGAATGCTTTCCCATCTACCAATATTCATCCGGAATCGTGACACGTGTAACTTATGTACATTATTGAGTCTTGACAATTTATTACTGTTAGATGTACATTGTACATTAAATTTAAAACCATTAATTACTTATTACTTTCATTTTAACTATTAAACTTCAAGTATTTACGAGAGTCCGATACGATAGCCATAGGGTTTTCAAATTTTAAATTTTCAAAGACTAGCAGAATTCCATTTTGTGTTCTGATTTCTGAAGACTGAAGTCTGAAAGTGTGACATTGTGAAACTTTGTTATCAGCCGACAACACCAATTATCCAATCTCAATTCCAGGTATTTAATTTTTTTCAAAAAAATTCCATTGCAATTTGCAGCAATAGAAATCTTGATTTTAATTGTCTTAGGTTTGCACTTTAAAATTATTTTGAATAGGGCCTGAAGTCTAATAACCAGTAGCACCAGGCATGGGCAAAACAAAGTCAAAAACCTCCCAAACGAGTGCACCCATAAAGGAAAAGAACACCATTATAGAACTCAGACGAGTGCTACAAACCCCAGGTTTCACCGATGAGTGTCATGATATTTTTGATCCTGTTATCCATGGAGATTCTGAAATCATGGCAATTAGACATTCATTGTTTAGTAAGTGGAAAGATCCACAGAAGGGGAGAATTTATTACAAATATAACAGCAGTATTGGGGCATATACAAATAAACTAGCTGCTGTGGTTACTAGATTAGCAAACCTCGCTGTACCCGAAGTATTCCCTTGCCCTGAAATTGTAATGCTATGCGCTCAGAATTATGATGAAAATAGAAAGGCAATTGTAAACCAAAACACTCAGGAGGAAATTTTATCAATAACTGAGAGTGAATTTCTGACTCTGTTAGACCTAGGGATAGGGTTTAGAACAGAAAGCTCTAAGGAGCGCATTGACTTGGATAAACTAGCTCAGGCTTATGACAAGCTGGAAAGATGTTTTCAAGATTCATATATTAAGGGTTTAATACCCTCAGAGTCCACTACTAGTGTTACACTGGACAAAGACCATAAGCCTCCTTATCAGTATGATATTTTTGTGCCATGGGTTCAGAATACTATTTCTTTGTTATCATTTTGTCTGGGATTGGACAGTAACAAGGAAGTGGGGGCCAACGTTCTTGAAATGATTTATAATATCCATTATCGAGGGCAGTCAGTTGAGCAGGTAGATGTAAGATATAATTTTGTTCAGCACATTGTTGAATCTATGCAACAACAATTACTGATGATTAAACAAAGTACAACTACAGGCAAGACCAAGACATTTAGGTTCACAAGTTACTTGTGCTACCTTCTTTTAGCAAAGCATCGCCCAATATTTGAGACAGAGAACAACAAGCTTGGTATTGAGGTCTATAAGTTTGATGAGAGAACCCAGAAGAAATCAGAGACTCCAAGTCCAGTATATGAGTGGACACATAAGATGAGGATGACTGCTGCAAATCAAAACTACAACCATTTTGTAGACTTCTTTTTGGCACCTATTTACCAAAAAATCATAGGCACTTCGATGCCTAGATTTCCTGTGTCTTGTAAAGATTGCATTCAACTGGGAAGTCAGATTCAATTGGCTGACTGGTTCTTTATGGAAGAGTACACTCTCTTAAGGTTTTACGGTTCAGCGGTTGAACCCTGCAAACTTCCAATGCATGTTACAGAAAGGGTTTTTACACTGGAATATGTATGGCAGATGGAGAGCGCAGATGAACTTTTCAGTGGACAACAAAAGAAAATGATATTTCCTTCCTTGCCTTTCGCAATTGGAGGCCTCACATTTGAGAGAAAGGCTTTCAAACTGGCAAATGAATTGGTAACTTTTTTTGGCTTTGATTTTGTCAGTCACTGGAATTATGATCCACTAAACATAATACAAACGAGACTTATTGCCAATGGGAACTCTGCGAGCAAATATCAACATCAGGAGATGCCATTGATAGAAAAGTTTAAAAACAAGGATTCATGGGATGAGGTTAAGAAAGAGATGGAGAAACATGCAACAGAGAATAATATTTCAATGCAAGAATTGTCATCCCAAATTATGACATTGCACAAATCAGAGCCTCTGACATACTTAAATTTCTACAAGAAAGCATCTCAACCTTCTACGAGGTCTATGCCTAAAGAAATTAAAGAGGCATGCAAAGCTGAAATGTGGTGTCAAACCAAGATGACTGATTTCTGGAAAATGAGGCAAAATTTGGGTGAACCAAAGACATCAGCTATTTTTGATGAAATTGAGGAGGATGAAATTTTCAGCAATTATTGGAATAAAGAGCATCCAACTGTACTATATGATTTTGGCAGTGACGGTGATAATGAAAGGCAGAAGGACCTCCAGTCTGATGCTGACATTCAAGGTATTCAGGATTCCGGGTCAACCAGGGGCAGAGATATTGTTACACTTCAAATGAGTGATTCTATTAAACAAACGTATAGTAGAGGGGCAACTATGATACAAAAAATGGGTTATGCAGGTCTAGGGCCCATTGGTGCAAGTGGTGAAGGGATTTGGAATCCACTTCCAGTACCAGAGCCACCCAAAAGAGGATGTAAACCAATCATTGGACTCTCTAACAATGAAGATGATTCATCTAGAAAGGGAAAAAAACATTATGTCTCTGCTTCTGAAGGTCATCCCAAAACATTATTTGTTAAATCTTCAAATCCAGTTGTAGTTGATCCCACTGGCACTGGCACGGGCACTGGCACTAGCATGGATGAACCTTGTGCAAAAAAGCAAAAAGTTATGACAATTACACTGCCAACAATGTCAGCGGTTACTTCACCAATGTATGCACCAGTAGCTTCTATACAAAACCCAGAAAATATTCCTAAAACGCCAGGATTTGGAATTGGCCATCTTCAGTCTGTTGGCAATCCTCAAAATACAATTGTAGGTGGAGTAAGTTTAACTGGAGTTGGAGGAGCACACAAGGATACAACTGATAATTCACCTTTCAAACACTCAATTCTGTCAGCAAACCCAAATTTTAGTTTGAATGAATTTGCATCAAAGTTTGAACAGACAAGCAAATGAAATAGGCAAATTATGAAGACTTTGAAAAGTGATGCAGTTGCTGAATGTCAGGGATCTACTAACAGAATATTTCCAACATATGATCCAAACAATGAAATGATGAACTTCATGGCTGTTATGCCCCTGGGTAGAGATAATATTCCACCACAAAATGTAATAAATCCTAACGATATACAAGTTACCAGTCTTCAAATGGATTTGTCAAAAGTGAAAAATATTGACAAAATCAATATATCTAAAGAGAGCAACAAAATGGTCTACTCTACACTTCTGAAAGCGGAGAGGGAAAACAAAAGGCTTACAAAGCAAATAGAAAAGTTACAGGCAGACCTTGATAATGTGAAGGCGAAGGAGAAAGCAGCAGACAATAGGTTCAAAGATTTGCAAAATAGGATAAAGAAATCTTCTCCTACAGAGGCAATTGTCGAGCAAGAAAAGATGAATGAACAAGTTGAAAAATTGACTAAAGAATTGGATGAGTGCCAAAAAAGACTTCAGGATGAACAAGCCTCTAGTGCACAGTTGTTCAAGTCTGTAGAGAGTAGTGCACAGGTCAACAATAAATTGAAAACTGACCTGGACTATGCTGTCAAGGGAAATAATATTTTGAAGACTGAATTGGAGAATGAAAAGAAACAGTCGATGTCTAGGGCAAATATGATTTTTAATTTGCAAAAGGAATTGGGGAATGAGAAGAAAAAAGAGGAGTCTAGTGCAAAAACAATCAACAATTTGAATAAGCAATTGGAGAACATGAAACAAAAAGAGGAGTCAACTGCAAAAACTATCAGTAATTTGGAGAAGGAATTGGAGAATGTGAAGAAAACAGAGTCTAGTGTTACTGTAAACACTAACATAATCCACCAAATGAGGAGGGAATTGGAGAATGCAAAGAAAAAAGAAGAGTCAGCTACAAAGAAAATCTTTGATTTGAGAAAGGAATTGGAGAACACGAAGAAAGAGGAGTCTACTGACTCTACTCAAAGACTCCATGATTTGAAGAAGGAATTGGACAATGCGAAGAAAAAGGAGGAGTCCACTGCAAAGGCAATCCATGATTTGAAAAGGGAACTCGGGGATGAGAAGAAAAAAGAGGTAACTGCTGCAAAGACAATCCAAGATTTGAAGAAGAAATTGGAGGATGAGAGGAAGAGAGAAACTAATTTGCAAGGGAAAGTAGAGGAAATACATAAAAAGAGTGAAAAAGAGATGTCTCAAATGAAGAAAAAGATGGAGAATGTAATGGTAGAAAATAGAGCGACCTCTTCCGAACACCATCATGTGAAGGATACTATAATAAACATGGTTAAGCTTATCAAACAAGAAAATTGGGACAAAATAATGAAGAACATTGATAGTTTGTTTGAATGGCTTGATTTAAATAGCAATATTAGACTTCTCTTTGAAAATGTAAAAAGTGATTTTTCTGGTAAAAGACAAATCTTCACCAAATCCTTAAAAAATCTTTCTGACCAAATTTTGAGTAAAGTAAAGATATCCAGTGATAGGGATTTGGCAAAGCATGGAATAAACAGCCGCTTGGATGCCTCTGTAATGACCATTGATGTTGGTCACCATTGTGAACAAGTAACGGAAATGGGTGAAGCTCTCAAATCTGTTTCCAAAGAATTGAAGAAGATGAATAACATCATACTGAACTTGCTGAATGCTGGATTACCAAATCCAGCTGACTCAAATGCCAAATTCATTGGAAATGAAAATTACATGAAAAGGTTGCAAGAGAGCATGAATCATGATTTAGGCAACTTGCCTGAGGATACCACTCCAGAAGGAATTGCAAGTTGCATCAAACCACTGTCAACAATGAATGAAGTTGTAGATAAATTCCTCGATTCATTTAAAAATATCTCTTAGAAGTATTTATTGTTGATGAGGTTACAACTATTTAGCTACAACCTCAAACAAATGGAGCCACCAAATGATGCACAATGGAGCGCCCTAAAGAAATTCTTAGAAGCTGGGTCATCTTCTGAAACTGAAGCTGTTACTGTTGCTGTCATTGGTAGTCATGACTCATAGCTGATAGCACTAAGAAGTAACAACTCAGTAAGTGATAGTACTATAATCGTTTTGTTACTTGTTTCTCTTTAATTTCAAATTTTGGATTTAATTTCAACTTTGTTTAATGTTAATTGTTACAGGAATCAAGAGCCAGCATATCAGGATAGTTGGGCAGCCAGGCAGTGGCATACTATTACTACACAGCAGATGGAAAAAATTTCCCTACTAGAAAAAATTGTATAATTGGCAATGTGATTGTACACACATAATGTATTATGTAGTAATAATCTGATTATATATACAATTACAAACCGACCTACAGCTATTGTTGCTCCCTTATATCTGCAAAAGGGAATTCAGGGTCATTTCAATTTGACATTGAGTCATTTGCAAAGGGTTGTAATTGTTTGTAATTGACAATTGTTAAATGTATTATGTTACAGGCTAATTTATAATTATAAATTATAATACAATTTTGTTTAAATAGAGCTTATTCTGTTAAATGCATTATGTTACAATTTCTTAAAGAAACTAGAATCAATGAAAATCTCAACATGTTACAAAAATACAATCAATGAAAATCTCAACATGTAAGTTTGTATTATCAACATGTTCAAAAAAAACATTTAAGCATCTATAAAAGGACAGTGAAACTGTGAATGAAGGCTATAAATTGACTTCTACAAACATAATAAATTAGTAGATAGAGTCTTAGATCAGAGCTACTACTTCTAGCCTACTACTTGACTCACAGAAGTTAGAACTTGAGGTTGAGAAGCTGCTATAGTTGCCATTCCGCCTGGACCGGCTCAGCATCACTATCATCAGAATCCTCCTCATTTATTGCATACAACATTTGATTGTTCATTGTGTTTTCTTCAAATTCACTGTCAGCGTCAGACTCACTATGCATGCCAAAGTCAACATCATCTTCATTGCTTCCAATATCAGGATATGAACCACTGCCACTACCATTGCCACCACCACTACCACTGCCACTTGGGTTTGAAATGTTGGCAATCCCTCTTCTTTGACATCGTTTTCTCCAAATGCTGACAGCCCTGTCATAAGGGAAATTTTCTACCTCATACCTAGAATTATAGAGCCTCAGACAATTATCCAAATTTTTGTCTAATTTGTTTCTAACCTTTGACTTCAGGAAGCCCAAAGTACTAAAAACTCTCTCATCCTCCACTGAACCCAATATCATTGTCAAGCATAAATCGGTAAGCTTGAAATATTCTGGTATTGCCTCTCTCAACTGATTGCTCTCACCAAGGTTTTTCCAAAGCTTTGTTACCGCTCCCTCTTCATTTGGGTTCTCCATAAGAGCATATTGTTCCCTCATGATGTTTGCAAAAGAATATGATTGATCTCTCAGTCGAGATTCATCTAAAATTCCATTTATAGTGATTCCATTGATTACTTTAGGTTTGCAAAAATGCTGAATCAGAGTCGTCATCCTTCTTCGAAAATCAGTCGGACAGTTTAGAGACCAATATTGTGGAAAAAAAATTGACATTGCTTCGAGCAGTTCCTCTGGAGGGAATCTGTCTCTGATTTCTGATGAAAGATTGTAGCAGACTCACTTGACAGAGTCAAGCACAGAGTCTTTGATCTTCTTGAAGTCTTCACTTGTAACACGTGAAAGTACCTTCTCTGGTTTTGATTCAACTTCACTTCCTGCTTCGTCGGGGTTGATGCGGGCATAGTACTGCATTGGTATGTCAACTCCACGTACCCTGGCATATACCTCATCATTTGCACCAATATGTAAAAAGTTCCCAGGATTGTTCAAATCTGTGATTTCTATCCACTTTGCAAACTTTGATTCATCTAATGGTAGTAATCGATACAGAGTATCCAGGCTACTACATGTCATTTTACGCAGCTTATTATATTCTGCAATGTACATAGCTCTTTGTTGAACCTTTTTTATAATATTTCTCATGTCCTGTAGCATGGGGAGAATAGCTGCTAAAGTTAAGAGTACCTTAACATTAGTTAGGCTTGAATATAGCCGAGGGAATCTGTCTCGCATAGAGTGGATTAGTCCAAGCAATGACGGGTATTCAGACATTACTCGATGTGCCGGTCCATCCAAAGAGATCCATCTGGTATCATTGTCTTTAAGAAGCTTCTTCCCATTAGTAAGTCCTTGAGAAAAGTGTTGAAATTCTCGGACTCGTTTTGGACTTCGACAGAAGTATTGGTAAATCTCTTTGATTAGAGATTCCACTTTACTTACACAACCAAAATTGCTAACAATTCCAAAAGCTAGATTCATTCGATGGGCCATGCAATGAATGGGAATAGCGTAGGGTGCCAAATCATCCTTGATCTTTTTGCAAAGACCACCTTTATGACCTTGCATAACCGAAGCTCCATCTGCTCCAACACACACCAACTTTTTGGCAATCTCCATGCTATCCAAACCTCCAGATTCAATTAGAGTAGTCTTTAATAATTCATATAAATTTTCAGCTGTCGCACTACAATTCAATTTAGCAACAGATAGTATAAATGGTTGACGACAAAGATTGTTTACAGTATAAACATGCATGCACACCCAGGAAGTATTATCAATTGTTGTAACTTCATCTAGAGACAATGCAATGAAATTTGAGTCTTTTATTTTTTCCTTCATATCTTCTTTTTCAACCTTTGCAAGACATCTAGCCCATTCCCATCCGCTGTTTACTGACCAGTGACTGTTCGGATAGTTTTGAGTTTTCAAAAAGTGCAATAAGGTAGGAATTGAAGGGTAGTCTGTCATAGGATGTCCTCTACTCAATAAATAAAAGACCACACTTAATTGAACTACTTTTCCCATATTTTGCACTTCCGTTGCTTTCCCAATGAAATCTTCAATGGAACCTTTTACTGCAAAACGCTTATCCCGTAATTGCTGGTGTAACTCGTATATTTCGACATTCTTGATATGCAGACAGTTGTCCTTTGTTTTCTAAGTTAGCACAGATTTTTCAACTCCATCTATAATTTCCTTCTTGTAAACTTTACCGACATGCTTTTCTATGGTATCAATTTTAAGCTGCAACCTCTTCTCCTTCTTTGTTATCTCTGTGCAAATGTTACATCTGCATTCAGTAGGAGGTGCACCATCAATTGGATTGGGCACTAGTTCAATGAACCAGTACTTTTCCACCCATTCTAACTGAAAACTCCTTTGGGACAGATCCCAGCGAGATCGATCTTTCGTCGATCCCAATTTTCTTTTCCCCTTTTGTGCATGAGCATGATTTATGGAATCAGTTTTGGTTTTCTCACCCGACTGGTCCAGGACCGACTCCAACTCTATAATCTTAGTTTGTGACTCCCTACTCAGGGGAAGTGCCTCCAAATCGTGTTCAAGTTCATCCTCGACTGAGATATCAGGTTCACCAACTTGAACTTCAATATGGTCTGAGGGTCCAACTTGTGATGAATCTCCTTTTTCAACTGGAGATCTAACTTGTGAATCTTGTAGCTTGCCAACATTTCCACCACCAAAATATGCTGCTATGGTTCTGCGTTTTGGTAATGGTGGCTTCTCTTGGCATTCAGGGATCCTATTGAAACCCCTGTTACCCCTCTTATTTGACATGGCAAACCGATAAAGGCTGCAAAAAATATATCAACTTAGTTGTTGAACAAAACACTCAACTACTTAGACTACATATAATAACAATAATATGATTCATTCTCAAAAAATGGGTTCTACTGCTACGGTACTACAGTCTACAGTACTACCCAAGGGCCAATATAATTCGCAAACCTATAGGCTATCTTAGCATTACACTGGACAGTGTCACAGTAAAACTAAAAAAATAACCAGTACCACTGTACCAGTGGTCCAGTACCATTGTTGACATAAAAAATAAATTAAAAAGCACTTGCCTTTTAAAAAAACCAGGGTCCATGAGTCAATGGCCAATGCACTCAGCACTCTGAAAGTTCGGCAGCAATAAGAAATGCCAGTCTCCAGACCAGAAAAGAGCGAACTGTGTAGAATAATAATATTTTATAGTCCAATCTAGGTTGGCGAATTAGGCGGGATTAACAAGCGGGAATGTCAAATGCAGGCGAAACGCACCTTCCTATGCAAGCCCACAGTAGGAAACAGTTGGCTAAACGGGGCTGGTGGTCGACACACGTCCGAAAAATGGTTGGAGATGCCCAACCCAAGGGAAAATTATTTGGTTGTAGTAATGGCGAAAGAACGTGGGCCAATAAGAAACAGCATGCAAAAGCTGGCGATATGTTTAAAATAAATGTATCCAAAACGTATATTGCATTGGCGATTGCACCGATAGTTTTGACCAATCATGTGATAACTAATGGGCGACTACCCCGAGCGTTGGACCCAAATCTAATAAATATCCGGTGATGCAGTTGACCTGTGTTGCGTGCTCTATTCGCCAAATGACGATTGACCCGTCAAACGGGATCGCCAAAAGGTGAAGATTCACCACTAAAGTTATCTCTAGTGAACCTCTGCCAATAGAAACTGTTTCCTGGGCTTGGAAGTGACTGTTTTTGGTTTTTTTTTCAAGATTCGGGTTTTCTACCTTCTATTTTTTTGATTTGTTGTGTTAGGACAAAGATTTATTTTTAGATTATACCTAGTTTTGTTGTACTAACCCTTGTGGGCCTAACAAGTTGTGCTTGTAGGTGTGCCCTAATTGCTTGCATAGTTTGCTAAAAGAATGCATGTCAAAGCTTCAAATGCACAAGGGCTACTAATCTTTCTTGCAGGGCTTCCTAAAGCATAAAACCCAAACAACCAAGTGCTTGTTCTTTCTTTTCATTGTTAAGTGTGGCATTATACTAGTTCATTTTCTTAGGCACTTAATATCTTGTCATTAGAGTCTTTTTGTGGTAGGAAAGTATGCTCTTCATCCTTGTGGTGAACCAAAAATCTTGACCCACCTCTAGATTTTGAAAGCAAGAGGGTTAATTGAACATTGCCTAGCGTTTTTGGGAAAGGCTTTTGAGATAGGAGAGTATGCTCTTCACCCTTGTGGTGAACCAGAAATCTTGACTTTCAAAGGTTGATCTACTTCTTGTTTATTTTAAACTCCTTTAGAGGGCCTGCTCTTGAGCAATCAAGAGGAATGACCCAAGTGGAGACAAGCTAATACCCAGATATTCTGACCCACTATAAACTCAAGGTTATCAAGGACACAAAACCTTGGTAGATGTAATACTTGTCTTCACTTAGTATGAGTACTTGTGGGATTGTGACCATGAGAAAAATGCTAAGCAAGAATGCTTAAGGTACTTTTGTGGCCGCGAGGTCTGTTACTTGTTGCAAGGTAAGGAGTCCCTTCGGGGAGCAAGAGGGGTATTGCGAATGGAAGCCCTTATTATGAACCTTAGATAGAAGCTACCCAATTTTTCTGCTCAACATCTTGGTGCAAGGATCGATCCTAGTGGACTACCCAGATCACCCCAAGATTTTACACTCACCATCTATGTTCCTTTGGTTGTGTCATTGGCACTTCCATGACAAAGCCAATATCTATTATGGACAACCACTTTGTGTGAGGCAATGGGACATCAAGTGTGGGCTAAGTTGTTGAGTATTGAGCCTTTGTCTTTCTAGGTTAGCAAGTGCTTGAATTGTCTTCATTGTGATCTACCTGTGTAAATGTTCTTAAACATCAAACATCATGGTAGTGTTCATAGGATTTTTTGTTTTGATATCCCAAGTGCATGTCTTGGAAAGGTTGCTTTTTCCCTTGTTCAAGTGTTTTATGACACATTTGATCCCTCACTATTTGCAAACCTGTCTATTTTCTGTTGTTACTGCATTCCAAACAGAGAAATTGAACTTGTCAAACTGTAACTTTGATCAAATTATCTTCAAAACTGGGTTTTACACATTCATTGGTCAAACATCGTGCGATACTAGATGATTATCACACCACCTACCTGAGTATTATCATGTGATACTTCACTATTGGCTTTGTATCTCCCAAATGTTATACATTATATCGCATCAACTACCTAGTTACTATGGCACTACTATGTGTGAAATATCATCTGCCCAAATTATATCATCCTGCTATCCTGCAAACTATCGCACAAAATCATTTTGTTGTCTTACCACTGTTTGCAATCCGAAGCTGTCAAATTTGAATCTTAGTTTGTCGTAGAGTGTCATTTCTTGTTCTTACCTGAATCTATCCTATTATTTGCATGATTAAATTTGTTCTAGACTGATAAAGATGAGTTAAAACTATTGGGTTTGAGCCTATCAAATGCTACTTTCGATCACTTGTCACACTACAGTTACCTCTCTAGCTATTTGCTAATAAAGCTTCTTGCTCATATCTTGGCTTGAGTCAATTGATTGTTGTAAATTCTTGAGCACCTTTGACAAGCCATCTCTATTGTGCTATCTCGACAAGTGATCTTTATTGGCTTTTCTTATCTCAAAATCTAAGAAACTTTACCTCGTTCTATTAGTCAAACAACATTTCTTTTCATGCCGGTTACAACTCGATTTCAATTTGAGCAAGGGAGTCACCCTCCATTCAACTATACGCACTTACCCTCTCCTACAAGATGCTCATGAGTGCCAGTTAGTGATGATAGTTCTAGCCCAAACAAATCTAAGGATCCCAAGGTCACCCCATGGTATAAATGAGGCTTCCTTTTTTCTGCATTCAAGACCCCCAAAAGCATGGATAGTGTCTTACTTACCTTGACTGAACAAGAGAAATATTGTCATTTGCAAGAACACTTTGAGCATAGTGACAACCAAGCACGCTTAGATAAAGAGCATAATAAAAACATAATGGATGCTGCTAGGCACATGGTTTCAAGAGGAATGTCTCATAATCAACCCGAGACTAGTAGTTATGAAAATAGACCTCCTTTTGGTACTAGTGGCAATCATGGTAACAATACACCACCAAGGTCCCCTCCAAGATGAACTTTTGCCACACCTTCTTTACCTCCTAGACCTCCTCCCTCTCATCATGAGGAAGAGGCCAATGATGACATTTCTAGTGAAGAACTTATGAGGTTTGAACAAGATGAGGTTGCCCAACAATTGATGCATAAACTTTTAGAGCATAATGGAGATCAATACTTTCAATACATGACTTCTAGAGGATATAGGCTCCCTCCTAGTTATGATATCCACCAAATCATTCAAGAAAGAGTGCCAACTGAGTATGAAATCCTTAGAGATGAATTAAAATGAATGAACCAGTGTCTTGCTCAACTTGCAATAGAAAAGGAACCTCCAAAAGTCTCTTTTGTAGAATCTATTTGTGCCCTTTCCTTTGATAGAAGTCTATACATGGTCCCGTTTCTTAGGGATATTGAGGTTCCCAAATATGATAAGTATGATGTAAATGATGATCCCCATGACCATGTGTGTCATTTTTACGCTCTTAGCATGGACTTCCTTCAAGAGGACACATTTCTACTATGGTTGTTCCCTAGGAGTTTGAGAGGACAAGCTCTGGAATGGTTTGCAAAATTGACACCCTCTCTCAAGACCTTTGATGAATTGGATAGGTGCTTCACTCAACATTATTCGTACAACATTCAATAGCCTATTACCATGATAGATCTAGGTGCTCTCAAGCAAAATCAAGGTGAACCATTCACTACCTACTTGCAACATTGGAGGTCATTATATTCTAGATATCCTCGTCAACTACCTAAGAGGGAAAAGATCGACATCTTTGTCAACACTCTTGTACCTGAATTATATTACAATCTAAGGAAACAACTATTTTCCTCTTTCAACAACATGGTTGAAAGTGCATACTGTATTGAGGATGTTGCCATAAGGAAAGGGGATATTGTCATCAACAAAGATACCAAAGGTAATGGAAAGGACAAAAACAAACCCTGGAACAAAAAAAAATATGTTGTCAACAATGGGGTTGTGGATATTCCTAAAGCTAAAGAGTCTGCTTTCCACCTCTCCAACACTATCTACACAACTAAACAACAAGAGGTTGCCAACACTCAAAGTGCATGTAAACCTCAATATGTAGACAAACCCAAGAAGTCATATCAATGATGAGTCTACACCAAGTTAGCTGAACCTTATGACATGATTCTTAAGACCTTGGTTGCCAACAAGTATCTTACGCTTCCTGACAATTCTCATCCCTTCAATCCACCAGTTAAGCCTAATTGGTGGAAATAGGATCATTTCTGCAATTACCATAGAAGTAAGGGACACAACATGGATAATTGTTTCAAGCTCAAAGATGATATTCAAGATCTTATTGATGGAGGCGTAGTTCTCACAGATGGCTTGGTTAAGAATTCTGATCACAAGGCCTTCAAAACCCCTCTACCTGAGTATGAAAAGGGGGAGTCCTCTCAAATGAACAAGAAAAATCATGATGCCAAGATCAATTATACATATACTAATAATGAGAATGTGATCAACATGTTAGAGCCCGTTGAGAGTGTTTTTATGATGAGATCTCAAGGTAATAGTGACATCAATCATGGTATGCCTAAGTTGTTCTTGCAAACAATTGATGGTTTATCTTCCCGAAGTGAGACACTGAATGTTGTTACTAGGGGGTAGGCCAAAATCATCCTTCAAACTGCTCACGATCCCAAACAAGCTTCATCTTCTGAACAAGCAGCTCCTTCAGCCATATCTAGCTATGATCTTGTTCACTAGTTGCAACGAACACTGGCCCAAATATCCATTTTCAAGTTGCTTGAGCTATCCCCCTTGCATAAAGAGATCCTTGAAATGGCTCTATGCATAGCGGATGTCCCTAATAACATTGATCCAGATAGGTTCCAGGCTATGGTCAATCATATCTCATCTCCTCACTATCTCTCATTTTCCACAAAGGATGACACATCCCTTAGTCACCCACATAATCTTGCTTTACATATCAAGGTCCAAGTCTACCATACTTGAGTCCGGTGAGTCCTGATAGAAAATGGTGCAGGGTTGAATATTGTTTCCTTTCATGTTGTGCAACAATTGGGATTGTCCAAAATTGTTGTAGATCCTAGGCAAAAGATCACTATCAAAGCATACGATGAAGTGGAGAGGTCTTCAAAGGGTCTTATCATGTTGCCTGTCCGAGTGGGTCCAGTTGCTAAAGATATTGTGTTTCAAGTATTAGACATCCCACTTGCATACAACATTCTTCTGGGTCATCCTTGGATCCATGACATGCAAGTTGTTCCTTCTACCTACCATTAATGCATCAAATTCCCATACAATGGAGCTAAAATTGTGATTCCTGGGGACAATGCTATATCTATTAATACTCTCACTACTGCTGAAACATTTGTCCCACACAATAAACCTTCTCATGATTCTAGTGTGTCCCTTATTACTATTGAGCAGAAATTAAAAATGATGAGTATTGGTATGGGCGAATACACATTGGATTCTATTGCTGCTATGCCTATCTCTCCTAAGTCATATGGTAGACCTTCAGACAAGATGAAGCCTTTCACTTTTGCCATGATGATTTTTGGTACCTTTGTTCATGTGTCCATACCCTTAGAGGTAGAAAAAGAAGATCAAGCTGTTAGAGATTGGATCTATAGAGTGGAAGAAGACAGTACGACAATTGCTACTCCCATCTCCCCTAGGTGCTATGGTAAAGGCTACACACTTTTGCAGCAAATGGGCTATCAAGGTCAAGGACCTTTAAGTAATAATGGACATGCTCTAGTTGAACCTTTGAGTCATACTGATGGTCAACACTCTAAGGATACCATGGGTCTAGGATACGGTGCTGAAGATGAGCCCCCTAAATGTTCCAAAAATGCTCCCATGATTAGTGACTCAGATATAGATATGGATGAATCACCACTATACACTATGGCCCAAATGGGAGATGGTCTCCATTCTACTTCACTCCTTTGGGGAGAAGAATGCATACCTAATGATGACACAGTTGAAGCCTCTATGTCTAGAAACAATGTGCCTAATGAATCTGACGTCAGAGGTAGACAACATAGAAATATTGCATGGTTACTAGAAAGAGAAAGTCTCACACATAATGGCATGGGTGCCTCTACTTCTAGGCATCCTAAACCTTCATAGTGCAAACATCCCAGTAGAAGTTCAATGACAGATTCAAATGAGTATGAATGTGACACTCTCTCAAAAGGATCTTCCACAGTGGATATGGAAATTGATGTGATTCATACTTATAGTTCCCAACCTGATGTAGTTGATGAGTCTCACGTAGGGTCTAATGAGTTTGATTCGGGTATTTCTTTAGTGAACCATACTAGTCCTTCTATGCCAAATCTAGATCTTGATACTTTTAAAGTCTACTCTATAGGCTTGACCTCTCTCGTCACCAGAGACGATACCTATCGCATCAATAACCTTGAACCTATCACTTCACTTCCTCTCATACACCCAGATCTCATAGATTGGTTCGCCCAAGATCAAAGACCTACATTTCCTTCCTTCCAAAATGACTATGAGATCGCTTGTTACCTTAATGCCATTGAACCTGTCACCTCTTCCACCAGTGAACTAGCAACAAATATGACAGAATCAGATATCAAGTACCTCAGTCATAAAATCAAAAGAAAAAAGAAATGGTCAGATGGCGAAAACCACATTATGGCAGTGTTTGAACCCCAAAATAGTAAAAATAAAGATGTATCTAAGGGTGAAAACCTATCTGAGGCACCTGAGGATGAGGTACTTGGTAGTCTACCCAGCTACTTCTAGGAAAGATCTTCAGTTCTAATAGAACCTACACAGCCAATCAACTTATAGACAGAGGAGTCTCCTAAGATGATCGAGGTAGCTCAATCCCTCTCAGTAGAGGAGAAAGAACAATTTACCACATTTTTTCAAGAGAAAAAGATCAACTTTGCATGGACATATTAGGACATGCCTGGTTTGGACACTGAGCTTATTATGCACCACCTCTCTATTTCTCTAGGAGTAAAACCTGTCAAACAAAAGATCAGAAAGATGCATCCTCATGTGGCATTATTGGTTAAGGCTAAACTTGAGAAGCTTCTAAAAGCCAACTTCATAAGAGCTATTGACTACGCTAAATGGATTTCTAATATTGTTCCTATTTCCAAACATGATAAGTCCATTCATGTATGCACTGACTTCAGAGATCTAAACAAAGCATACCCTAAGGATGATTTTCCACTTCCAAACATCAATATGATAGTGGACATGACAACAGGCTATGAAATGTATTCCCTTATGGATGGCTTCTCCAGATATAACCAGATCAAAATCGCCCCTAAAGATCAAGAGAAGATAGCTTTCACATGTGCATGGAGTACCTTTTGTTGGAATGTCATCCCATTTTGTCTTAAGAATGTCGGTGCAACCTATCAGAGAGCTATGACTACCATATTCCATGATATGATGCATAAAAACATGGAAGACTATGTTGATGACACACTTGCTAAATCACAACAAAGAAGTACTCATTTATCCGATTTGAGTTTGATATTGGACCGCATGGAATGATTTCAACTTAGATTGAATCCTAAGAAATGTTCTTTTGGTGTCACTTCTGGGAAACTGCTAAGCTATATCATATCAGCAAAAGGAATAGAGGTAGACTCGGAAAAGGTGCAAGCTATCATAGAGATGCCACCACCTCACAACATAAAACAATTAAGGGGTCTCCAAGGTCATCTCCAATCTATTAGGCAGTTCATTTCTCAATTAGCTAACAGATCTCAACCTTTCAAAAAGAATTTGCATAAAGGGGCTACTTGCATATGGAATGAGGAGTGTCAAAAGAACTTGGACCAAATCAAGGATTACCTAGCCAAACCTCCTATTCTTATGCCACCTATCCAAGGGAAACCTTTGATACTCTACATATCTGCTACAGCAAATTCTTTAGGAGCTCTCCTTGCACAACAAGATGATATGGGCAAAGAAAGAGCTATCTATTACATCAGTCTCACCTTGGTTGCTTATGAGCTCAATTATACCAACATTTAAAAAGCTTATCTAGCAGTAGTGTTTGCATCCCAAAAACTCAGACATTACATGCTCGCACATACTACATAGCTGATCGCCAAAATTGATCCTTTAAAGTACCTCTTAAGTAAAGCTACGCTTATCGGATGACTTGCTAAATGGATGCTGATTCTTTCATAATTTTACATTCAGTACGTCGAAAGGAAAGCCATTAAAGGACAAGAAATCACAAATCAATTGGCCAAATTTCTCATGAATGATGATGCTCCTCTTCAGATAGACTTCCTAGATGCTTCGATCATGAATGTCACAGAGCGTACGTGGAAAATGTTCTTTGATGGTTCTCATACATAGAATGGGGTTGGTGCTGGAATCTTATTTGTTACAACTCATGGATACACAATTCCTAAATCTTATAAGCTTCTCTTTCCATGCACCAATAATATAGCTGAATATGAAGCCCTTCTAAATGGTGTTATGCTTGCCCTAGAATGGAGGGTTATAGAATTGCATATCTTTGGAGATTCACAGCTTGTCATTAATCAAGTAAATGATGATTACCAAACAAAGGATGACAAGTTGATTCCCTACAAGAAGATGATAGACTCGCTTAGGAATTATTTCACGTCTATTACATTCCAACAAATTCCTAGAGCCGAGAACAAGGCTGCTGATGCCATGGCTACTTTGGCATCCATTCTACAATTGGAAGAAATGAGTCACACTTTGAGTTCCTGGTGGAAGAGTTACGTTATCCCACCTATGATTCCCTTGATGACCATGTCATTTACATTGTGGTTGGTCATGATTCATCCCGCTATTCTACTATATTTTCCTATCTTCGAGATTAGATTATTCCTGAAAATCTAACGCGCAATGAGAAGCACCAACTCAACTACAATGCCTCACATTTTACCCTCGTCTCTGGTGACTTGTATAGGAAGGGTCTAGATGGAACTCTCATTAGGTGTCTAGAAATAGAGGAGTCAGCAAAAGCACTAGATGAAGTCTACAATGGCATATGTGGTTCACACTCTAATGGTCTTGCGTTAGCTCAGAAATTGCTTAGGGCTGGTTACTATTGGCCTACTATGCAAGCTTGTGTTGTTCGATATGCCAAGTCCTGCAAGAAATGTCAACTACATGGGAATCTCATTCATGCTCCTAGACGCGATCTTATTCCCTCTGTTACATACTAGCCATTTCAGCAATGGGCCTTTGACTTGGTAGGCAAGATTCATCCTAGTTCTTCAAGTGGGCATAAGTTCATTATTACATCTACTGAATATTTTACCAAATGGGTTGAAGTTGTCCCACTGTCTGTAGCTACGGGCAAATATGTTGCCTTGTTTATCTTGAATCACACCATTTGCCGCTATGGCATTCCTTCTTCCATAGTCATGGATAATGGTGGCCAGTTCAAGAATAAAGCCCTGAAACAATTGTGCAAAAAATTCAAAATTAAACAACATTGGTCTTCTATTTACTAGCCTCAAGGGAACGGCCAAGCTAAGGCCTCAAATAAAAAATTTTTGAAAATCCTTCATAGGACAATGCACAAATTAGGCAAGGATTGGCATTTGTAGATCAATCTTGCGCTATGGGCTTATAGAACTTCTATTCGCACTCCTACAAGTGCCACACCTTTTTCCTTGGTCTATGGTTCTGAGGTTGTCTTACCATTAGAGGTCAAAATACCATCACTAAGAATCTCTCTACATGGTTTGATTACCGATGAAGACCATAGGGTCATGAGAGTTCATGAGCTTACTACTTTAGAGGAATGTCGCAAGGCTACCTTTGATCACATACGCACTTATCAGAAGAGAATGTATGTTGCCTATAATAAGAAGGTTCATCCTAGAGAGTTCTAAGTGGGTGAATTAGTCCTAAGATAAAATCCTAATAATCAACAGAATAAAGAGCAGAAAGGAAAGTTCGAGCCAAATTGGTTAGGGCCTTACATCATCACAATAGCATTTGGGTCTGGGGCCTATCAGTTATCTACACCTGAGGGAGAAGAGCTTGTTGAACCTATTAATGTTCTACATCTGAAGAAGTTCTATGCCTAAGGTTCTTGAGCTCTTTGTATATATCTTATCCATCTTGAAAAAATTCCAAAAAAAATCATATATGATGCTGAAAAAATCTTTAAAAGCATATAAAGTCCTTAAAAAAAAAGAGCATCCTAGTGAAAACCTAGCAATAGGCGCTTTGATGTCTCACAAAAAAAATATATAAAAAGTCCTAAAAAAATATGTCAAGCGGTGAAAACCTGGAAATAGGCACTACTTGGGACCCTTGCACCTATGTTTATCAGTCTTGTGTGGCGCTCATTCGCTCCACTTCTTGCTTTGTCTCTCCTAGCCTAGAATTGATTCTTGTCTTAGTCTAGGGGGCATACATTGTTTTAGCTTATCTTGGGTCTCTTTGTGCGTCAAGGTTTCTTGGGCAACTTGGTTCAAATAGTGTTTCTCAACACTTTCCAACTATGTTTTTCAACACTTCCCTAGCATCAAGTGTTTCTGAACACTTATCAGATATCCTACCCACAGTCTAGAATGATATGATATTTCTCATCGACATATGTGATACTCAAAGTTTGACTTTATGACCTACACACATGCACTTAAACATTTGACTCGTTGAGACTTGTTTGACTTTATTTTTTTGTGTGTTGTATATGATGATTTCTTTTGATGAGTGTTCTCTCTCTAATAATTTTCAATGATGCATAGCTAGAAGACTGGGGGCATGAGGACATGTTTTATTTATTTTCTGCCTGTGGGTATATCTTGTTGATCCTAACTATCATGAGCATTTACGCTTGTTACACTTGACACTGAGGATCTACAATATATTATCCTTGACTATTTTCCGCAAGTGCATGCTTATGGTCATCTTGACTTTCTTGTGTCTCGATGCGAGCATAATCTTGCTATACTAAACTTAGGGAACCTCACTGCCCTAGTCATATTGACCTACATGTCTTTGATGCTTAGGTGGGATTCCCACATACCTATCTGATACAGATCATATTCATATACCCATAGTTATGCTAGTGCATATTGTATGATCTTGCGATGCTACCAATAAAGCTCAATGATGATTATTAGAGTCTAACAGCTTTGTAACCTTGCAAGTATACCACTTTTCATAGTAGCTTGCATTCTTAGGTTCATGTTACTTTAGTTTTTCATCTTGCATATGGAGAGAGCTCTCCTTTCATCTTTCACAGACTTGTTAGTCAATTGCACTTGCCTTTCGCTTCTTCTCGATCATATCTTTTGCTTCTTGTCTTTCATATCACATCCTTTTCTATTCCTGTCATCACAAGGGGTTAATCTTATCATCACATATAAAAAAGATCATTTTCAAAAACATGAGTATATATCATAACATGAGAACTAAATATACATCCATGAGCATTTATAAGCATATATCATACATTTGAGCAATATAACAAGACAATAATACTGAAACATCCATCACAATGAGACAAGTACACAAGATATATCATAATCCAATCATCTCATATATATATATATATATATATATATATATATATATATATATATATATATATATATATATATATATATATATATATATATATATATATATATATATATATATATATAGATCATGATACAAATACAATATTGGATCCAAAAATCTAGATAAAGTCTCAAGACATGTCTATACATCCAAAACCCTAAACTTAGGACTGGCTTGCCCCCTCATGTGTAGGAGGTGCTGGTGGGGCCAGTGGTCCTGTCCTGTCAGCTAGCATGTCTGACCTCCCTACCCTCTCAGAGTAGAGTGGCAATCGCTGACCCTCAGGCACGGCTGCTATGTACAATCCATGATAGTATGCCACCCATGTTGCCTCCCTCCATATCTCCATGGCATCATCCCATGCCGCTCTATCCTAATGATCTATCTCGGCCCACACATCCATAAGCTGCTAATCATGAATAGCGATCATGGTCTACAACTACTACACCTTAGCCTCTAAGGCATGGACCCTAGCCTAGAGATCCTCTCCTCCTCTGGCTGCAGGCTACTCCTGCCCTACCTCAACCTATCAAAAAACTAGTCTCACCTCCTCCTCCTCCTCCTCTACCTATCGGCATGATCATCTGTGACCACCCAATTGGGACCCCTAGCCTACCTCCGCTCTCCTCCCACCTCCCCCTCCTCCATCCCCTCCATCCTCACCTGGTGCATGTGGCTATGCATCCAGGACTGTAAACCTTAGGAATGGACATCTCCGACACTTCGCTATGTACACCATGTCTGCCCCTGCATCTTCCATGTCCATAGGTAGTCCCATGGCTCCCATCGCAACCTCATTATCTCTTGCGCTACCTGTTGATAATCCAACATCAGCAACCATCCTAGTGCCTCCTCCTCCCATACCCTGGCAAATGTAGTGGTCTCTACTGCCACTCTCTATTGCCTGCCAAATTGCCTCCACACTCAGGTAATCAAAAAACACTCCACAATCTCTAAATGCCTGCCTAGTAATGATCAACTACATAGCATGTACCCAAGCTCCCAATCCTCATCCCTCCACTGCTCGCACTGCCTGTATAGTCTCCACTCAAATGTCGTCAGCTCATCTAACAACCTCATGTAATATGTGAGGTCCCCACTGTGTGGTTGTGTGATGAACCTGGTATATTGATACATGTATGGAGTCCTTCGCTCCTGAGGCTGTACCCATGGTCACACAATAGTTATGTGCTCCCATGCCCATATTTACACCAGGACAGCCCCGCATGCCCATGATCGATTGTCCTTGCAGACGATCTCATGTAGCTTGTTGGGTATCTTAAAAAAATTTCAAGGTTTGAAGTCCAATTCATGGTTTAGGTCTCCATGCGAGTGTTTTTCCTGGACTAGGGTTTGTAAAGTGTCGTGAAAATGGTCTTGACATGTTCAGGAAAACCCTTACCCTAGGTCTTGTCTTCCAAAATGTTTCCTTTTTGTTTCCAAACTTCATGTGGCCTTCTTGTTTCTTTTCTTGGTTACCTTTTAATCACTTAAGTTGTTATTTGTGCACATGCTTATTTGCCCCTAGTGTTCGCTGAATCGGGAAATGTATTATCAAAGGTCAAAACAATCTGGCGATTCAGCGAATGAGTCATGTTCATGTTCATTATTAAGGTCTCAGTCGCCAGTTCTCTAGATCCTCCAGCGGTTACCCCAAACATCCAGCGAATTGGTGAATGCATTAAAGCCAAGCTTTTAACCCTTTGTTCGCTAAGTCTCCAAGTGTTTCGGCGGTTTCATTTTCCTTTCCGAGAACTAGCGAATGGCGGTTATCTCCAGTTCTCGCAATATTTGGCGGTTTTTTGAAACAATCTGGCGATTCAGCGAATGCTCTGTGTTCTCTTGTTCTCAGAATCTGGCGGTCAAGGGTTGTTTCAACTAGAGAATTAGCGAATACCGTGGATTGCTTTCAAGATCAACGGCCCTGTTTTAATCTCAAGATATCTGTGGGTCCTGCATATTTGATCTGGTGAATGAGCGACTAAATGAAAATAATGCTATCCTCTATATTTGGCGGTTCTGATGGTTTGCCTAAAAGATTTCAGCGGAGATAAGTT
This sequence comes from Chamaecyparis obtusa, assembly GCA_027943335.1. Taxonomy (NCBI): domain Eukaryota; kingdom Viridiplantae; phylum Streptophyta; class Pinopsida; order Cupressales; family Cupressaceae; genus Chamaecyparis; species Chamaecyparis obtusa. The sequence continues at coordinate 1,472,200 of BSBK01005180.1, forward strand.
TTCTTTGTTCGCTGATTCTCGAAATAAGTTGGCGACATGCTAAACCATTTAGCGATTCAGCGAAGCCTTTGGTCGCTAGTTCTCTTAATAAAAGGGTAAAGGTTAAAACAATCTGGCGAATAAGCGAATTAATGGATGATAAGTTTTAAGGCTTCAGTCGCTTATTCTCGAAATGAAATTGTCACTGATATAGAGTATTTGGAGAACTAGCGAATGCTCTTTGTTCGTTGATTCTCGGAATTAAATGGTTAAGGGTTTTGATATTCAGAGGACTAGCGATAGCCATCGATTGATGAAGATCAACGGTCAATCTGGAATCCTGGTATACAGTGATGATTAAGTTAAATGATTTAGCGACTCAGCGAAGCCAGTGTTCGCCAGTTCTCCAGACAGTCAAGCGGTTAAGTATATCTTTAAGCGAATGCGCGAACCCTTTGTTCGCTAGTTCGCCAAATGATAATTGCAGGTTAACTGTGTAAGTGGGAACCCTTTGTTCGCTGATTCGCGAAATGCTTGGATGGTTAAGGATAGGATTCCGAGAACCCGCGAAGCTAGTAGTCGCTAGTTCTCCAAATGTGAACAGGGTCAAACAAGGATTCAGAGAATTAGTGAAGCCAGTGGTCGCCAGTTCTCCGGTTGATAGCTAGGGTTAGCATTCTATTCAGCGATTAAGAGAAGCCATTAGTCGCTGGTTCGCTAAATGAGCTCAGATGGAAAAGGTCATAAAGGAAAAGGAAAAAGGACCGTTGCCACATAGATAAAGTACTTTGTCGATATGGACATAAAACCAGTAAGCCATCAAATCAGCTTCAAGAAGAAAGATTGCATGACGCAAACAGTTTTAAAGTACAGAATCCTGATCATTCCCTCTTCACCTTGTTTTCAAGTAGTTTAATCTATCTGTCAACATCCGGACATGGCGAGCTCGAAATTTGAAATCTGGGGGTACATGAAATTGAATATGGGATCCATTAAGGAGATTTGCATTAACTGTGGTAGTTGCACACCTTGGATTCATATCGATAAATAAGTTGAAACTCGTTGTTTATTTGTTCAAGTTTCAGTTGTTAAGAGTTTCTGTCTGTCCAGAGCATTTCCGAGCATAAAGCATTTGAGATACAGAGAATTGAAGGTGTTTCTATAGCAAGGATGAGTCAACCTGAGAAGAGTGCAGCGTCTTCCAGTAGTGAGGCCAAGTCCAAAGCTGGTGAGGACAAGAATAAGCCTAATTTTTCAGATGAATTCCTGAAATTGTTGCCGGGCTCTAGTCAGAACAAGAGGGCTGCTGATGACGTGTTTCAAGATATTTTGGAACGGTGTAGAGACCCAATCACTCCGGAATTCACAGGTTACACCATTTTCAATTTCTTTTACGGCAATAGAAATAAGCATGTTCCTGTATGTAATGGTTGGGTGCTAGGATTAGGAAAAATGGTTGTCCCTGACGTTTTCCTAGATATTGATTTAATTGTTGCCCTAGCCAGAAGATATGACCCTATCTCAAGGACAATCAGAAAAGAAGACCAATCACCCTTAGTTACTCTTGATAGGGGATCTTTTATGAAAGCTTTTGGTCTATACACGTCCTTTTCCACTGAGATTGATTTGAACAAAGAAAAGGCAAGATACAGAAGCAATGTAGGGTCAGTAAAAGACCAGTTGGTTAAGCATATGCCAAAATAGGACAAATATATAGCCCCCCTTCCTGCTAACATGAATGCCCCATACCAGTTCAAATCCCTCCATCATTATATGAGATATACTTGTTATGCATTATGTAGAGTTTTGGGAATGGATGGGAATGCAGAATTTTTACCAGCTGACTTGCTGATGATCATCCTGGATATTCAAAATCCTTTGGTAAACACTGACTATGATTACATTCAGTATGTGATCGATAGGATGCATCAGGGGCTGATGTCTATTAAAGAAAGTAAAAGCCCTATTGAGTTCATGCATTATTCTCTATTAATGCATTTGATTCTGTTTTTCAACATCAACAGTTTTGATGCAAACATGTTAAAACCAAGGTTCAATTTCAAGGATCGGCACAACCCAGTGCAGTTGTGGGTGAGGATATGGAATTCTACATCTAATGAGGCAAATTTTTGTGTTTTTCAAAATTTCATTGTTTATCCAATTATCAGGATGCTAGGTATAAATGTCACTAGGCTATCTCCTAGAGTCCTCAGGCTTTTAAGACCACTGCAGTATGTGGATAAGTGGGAGGGAAATCATAATTGGGGTGATTTCTACTTAGGTGATAATTCCACAATTATCAGAGTTTATGGCTGTCCCCAACCCCCACATTTATTACCAAAGTATGTGCCTCCGAGATTGGCTTGTTTGGAATTTGTTTGGCAGCTTATGTGTACAGATAAAGAGCTCCTGGCCCCTCACAGAAAGGGTACATTCACACCCAGGCAATTCAAGGTAGGTGATTTCTTGATAGGAAAGAGGGCTTTTCCTCAAATCAGTGCATGGCTACAACAGTTCAAAATGGTTACTGGTGCTTGTAGGCACATAGATCCTGAGGATTTCATCAAGACTGCTAGGATGACTTACATCCCAAACATTGGTGTGATCAAAGAGCATGAAGGTTTGGATGAAGAAGATGTGATCAGAAACATCTTAGATGAAGATGAAGTTAAAAGGAGATGGTACAGATTCTTTGATTTAGTGGATTTGTCCAACTAGTTGAAAGCATCTCAGATTCCTTTTGAGGGTTTTTTCCCTGATCTTCCTTATTTGAAGAGGATTGATGGGATGATTGAAAAGTATGATACCTTGGCAAATCAATTGGAAGGCTTGATTGATCAGAATGAGCCAGAGAAAAAGAAAAGGAAAGATTATTCATCTTCTGATGAGGAAGAATTTACTGATGAGTCACAAGAAGAAGATAGTCCTCCACAGGTTGAGAGACCACCAGTTGTTGATCTCACTCAAGATCAACCAGAAATGCAGGATATCTCAGAGCCACCATTGAAGAGACAGAGGCTTGAGGAAGGTGAACCTTCAAGGCATGTGAGACAAAGAAGGGAAATTGACAGAGCATCTGCTCTTGTACCAGGTGATAGGCCATATCATCATCAATTGAGGAAAGCAATAAGAGCAGGCAAGAAAATAGCCATTGAGCAGGAAAGCAGAGAAAAGTCCTTATGGTTAGAAAAGGACATCAGAGAGGTTTATCAAGAGGAATTCTTGAGTGATGATCAGTTCATTAAAACTGATGAGTTCAAGAGTTTTATCATTTGGAACAAGCAGCAAGAAGTAAAGAAAGCTCTGCCTGAAGGTATGGAGCCAAGTGAAGAAACTTTGAGAGCTCTTGCTTCATATGATCCTAGCCTTGATCCTATAACAGTGGATGAAGCCAGAGATTTGGTTAAATCAAGTGGAATGTTGCTAACCCCAGGATGGGATCTGACTTCTGCATTCCTTATTGATCAATTGAGAAAGCAACCAGAGGGTAGCCTATCATATGAGGTTCACATTGGTGACATGATTAGAGGAAGTGGCTATGACCCTAAGTCCCAAGCTGTTGCAATGTGGTCCATGGCTCCCAAAACTCAGAAGCCATCTCTATTGAGTATAGAGGATAAAATGGAGGGGAATAAGATTATATGGACTGTACAAAATACAACAGACCTTGAGGTCTCCAAGGCAGTAACTCATTGGGCTAATCTGAATGAAGCCAAGACAGCTCAGCTGTCAGAAAGATATGCCAAATTGTTTGAGAGTTCAAGCATGGTAGCCAAGGACAGAGATCTGAAAATGATGAGGATCAAACAGTTGGAAGATGAGCTGGCAGAAATAAATGTCAAACTTGAGGAAGCCTCAAAAATAATTCCTCCTCCTCCTTTGCAAGTTGAGGTACCTGTTCAGGTAAATTTGGAGGCAACTGAGGGACCTGCTGAAGACTTGGAAAAGGTGAAATTGGATGCGTCCCTGGACACTATAGCCAAAATAGTGCAGTATAGGCAGGACAAAATAAAGGACAGAATGGATGCAGTTCATAAATCAGTCAGCCTATTACATCAGACCAATCAAAAGGTGAATGACTAGTTAGCCACCTTGGAGCCACTCTATAGTATTTGGTCTGGGAGTAATTTATTGTTTGATAAGCTTGACAGTTTACAAGAACACAGGCCTGATATCCCAAAAGTAGTAACTGATGTGTTTGAAAGGATTGGCCTAATAAGTGCAGCGTCAAAGTTTTTCAAAGGAAAGTCAAACCAAATAAAGGCTAAGTTAGCCATGTTTGATAAAGATTACAGCAAGTATTTGCCCCCGGTATATGATGACAATGGAAATGTGGTTAAGCTGGAAGATTGGAAGCTGTCAATGGGTCAGTTGGTCATCAATCAAGATGCCTTCCTAAAAGATAATAAGGCTTTGGACGTGGAAGGAACTAACAATATAATTGATAGTTTATTCAAAGTTGAAAGTGACTGCATCAAGTTTATATCAGAAGTTAAAAATGTGACTGATTCTACATGGGAACGATAAGTCAACTTGTTACAGGAGCTGCAGAGTTACGACTGGCCATCCGATGATGATGTGGCAGCTTGGGAAAAGCTAATCACAAAGAAGAAGAAGAAACCGGTCATCCAGCTGACGGAGGAGGAAGAAGAATAGATCGCACTTGGCACCTGATCCAGAATTTGAGGGAGAGCGTGTTCAAACAGAGAATGATGTAAGTTAGCCTGTAATGGCGGTCATCATTCATATGACAAACTTGGTAACTACTCTGAAAATATCTACAAACAAAGGTGCCAGCTGCGGAAGTTGTTCAGAACTAAAAATACGCCTTGCTGTCTTTATTAAATATCTTTTTGTTTGTATTTTCTTTTGTTTTCTAGCGCAATTTTCTATCAGCCATCCGAAGCTTGTGGCATCCTTACAAGGATTCCAGGATGGTTGATTACTATAAATAGTCTGTTCCTATTGATGATCGGGGTTGGAAAATATTTTGTAAAGGAGAGGTCTGAAATATAGAACCTGATTTTCTGTGAAATCAAGGAAAATTGTACGAATGCATTTTATCAATTAATACAAATACACTGGAGTTCTGTTACTACAATTTGATTGTCTTTACGTGTGGAGTGTTTTAGTTTCTTTATGCATTTAAATTGTAAGACAGTTTAAATACATCTTTCACAAGGTGAATGTAGGGGTTGAGCTTAAGTATCTTTCAAGGAAAGAGTAAAATCTTAGGGGAGGTCTCTGGGAATTGAATATCTATATGTGGATTTGATGACAGGTGTAGGAACGGAAACAATGATATGTTAGGCATGTTATTGGAGTTTCATGGTATTCATTTTAATAGATATATGTGAAGGTAGAGTTCGACTCTGATGCCCAGCGGATAAGGGACTGGTTTTAGATCCACTTACATTCGTTTACCATCCAAATATATAATTGATTGACATTTTACTTTATATGCATAATTTCCAGACTTGAGTCATATTATGACAAGTTCATAAATATGTATTTCAGTGCTTTGTAGAAGCAATAAACGAGGTTAACCCTTCCCTGAGTTTAACTCTAAAAGGAAGAAGGATGAATATCCTTAAGCCATTGTATCGTGTTGCTGTTTTTATAGTCTATATCATGATGTTGTGTATCAAGATGATTTGGGCTATACTCAGAGTTTTAGCAACTTATTGAGTTAGATTTTGAAGGCAGTAACAGAGCAGTGAAGGAGCAAGTTCTCAATTCAGAGCTCAGCTGAACGTTGAATTGATAGAGGTACACCCGCCTGAGTATATATTACTCGAAGTGAAGAAGGTCTTAACCTTAATACCTTAGTAGTTTGTAACTTTCTAGGTTATAGCCATTGGGATTATTTGAGTATTTGATTAATCTGCAGGTTCAAACACTAACACAGCTCATGATACATATCTGCAAGGATCACTGGCCCCCATGCCATCCATTTAGGTCACACCACCAGGTCTGTGACTAGTCTCCCCCAGCCTAGTGGGAACCCTCTCTGACTCTGGTCAGTGATAAGAGCCTCTGCTACTATGGAGCACATGATGCATGGTACTGGATAGTCTCAACCGTACTCCTCTATCAGACGGTCCCAATTGAGATGTCTATCTAGGATGGTAACATCCTAGAAGAGGTCCTGAATGGCTTGCCTTCCCTCTGTGGGAGTCTGATCATAGTATACATGTGCCAACAAAAAATCATGTTAGCTTTCATCATATGGAAACACTACATTAATGAACATCTCTACAAACATGATCATGCTCACCGCATCTCCATGGCTCAGTACACGAATGATCTGGTAGACATCCTCAAGTATGATAGTGGCCTCTCCGGTTGGTAGGTGAAAGGTGTTATGCTCGCTATGCCACCTCTCTACTAGTGTTGTTAGTAACCCATGGTTTGCTCGTATATGGGGTATCTCCAACAAGTAGCTGAAACCCATCTGAGTCAAGGCCGCTCTCCCTGGATCATCCAGATCCTAGACACAGTGCAACCTGACCACCCTTGCTACTCTAATGATAAGCACCACCAGAACCTCTTGCAATCCATAAACCCATAAATTAGATATCAAAACATGTCACGATGGATTTCCAAAATCAGTACAAGTAATCTCAAAAGCAAAAATTATCTCTACACATGTTATATTACTCAAATTAAAGTCATGCAATACTTCTTGTTATATTGGTGTGACACTGTCTGCTGATACTATATCATGTGATACTTTCTTGCATAGTGGTGTGATACTTTTTCTTCATGTGATAGTTCACACCCGGTCGCATGACATTTCGTCCAGGCTCGTGCGATACTTTCCTGGACAGTCGTGTGACACTTTGTGGCCCCATGAAGTCTCGCACGATAGAGTATATAGTAGGTGTGTGATACTTTAAAAGTATCACATGATGTTTTGCTAAAGCATAATTTGAAAATTCAAAAAAACATGTTTGAAATGCAAAAAATGACTCAAAACGGCTAGTTTTTATGAAAACTTACCGAGGCACCATACTGAGGAGGCCGGTTGTGCAACCGATCGCGCTTGAATCGATGTGTGTGAATGAGAATGCCTGCCTATTGAGCCATAGTCTCTCTTGAATCTCTCAAAGTTCTCAAAACTCACATAAGACAAATGAATTTGAAAATGACCTTTTCACCCCTTATGTAGCATCTTGATCTAATATGGCATTTTTGACCTAATTTAAAAAAAATCTCAGAATCTTGTCAAAATTGCACCCCTAGCTAATTTCAATGTCCTGGATCCATTTTTGGGATCGAAATCAAAATCTAAGTTCATCTTGATGGTCAAAATTCCATTTTAAAATTTCTCCTTCTTCTGCGTAGTTGGCTAACCGTTTGAGGCCTGGTCCTTCAATCTTCACTGGAGCATCTTCATTTCTTCATCTCCATCTCTCTCAACCTTCTAGTCTTTCATTCATTCCCTTCACTTCATCTCCCTGAGGTTTCAACTTTATCTTTATCCTATATCTTTCTCAGTCAAACCTAGTCAAACTAGGGCATGTTTTCACTACTTAATGGTTATTCTATTATCTTTCATCTTTGATTATGATTTCTAGTGATTTTCTTATGTTGCTCTCATATTGCTTCTGCATTCCCTCTACCTCATTTCGATTTCTATCCCGAGGGGGTAGACATATTCTATCAGCTATTCTCCAGAGCATAGGCTTGACCATTCCATTTGCTATGATTGATCTATTTATCTATCTATTGTGCTTGACATGTTAGTTCTTATCTTGAGTTTTGATACTGTCCATCTATCTCCTAAGTGTTCAGTACTATCGCTACCAGGCTAACCATGCAGGATTTGCTATCTCTCTGCACTTCATTCTTTAGAGTCAAATCTCTATCTATTTGGCCGATCTATTCTTTGACGTAATGTGTTCCTAGATTGATCACACATTAGTCAAAGAGGGGCAAATGTAATCACCCAAAAATGGTCATCTAGACTATTAGCTCCTTTCTAGCATTATTCGCTAAATTTGTCAATCGCTTATTTTTTATCAAATCCTAATTTTATCATTTATTCGATTATATTCTATGGATTAACCATTTTATCCTAAGTCCTTATTTAATTAAAAGGAATTCCCTCTTCTTTTATTAAATAAAAAGCCCCCACTTACCTTTTATTTGAAAGTTGCACAAATAAAACATTATTCCTATTTAATAAATAAGAAGAAAAGGCTTTTTGTCTCACATGGGGCACAAAAGTCACCACTTCTTTCTCACTGGAGGAGACTTGTGAACAAGGATTGCTCCCACTTTCAAACTCCACCCTTGATCAAATCTTTTGCCTCTTAATCTCCATGGTCCATTTATCTTTAAAAGGAGAGCTCTCTTCTCATTCTAGGAGCCACACTCTTGATGCTAATGTTATATTGTAGGTTTTCTTGGTGCCATTGGAGCTTTTGAAGAATTTTTTGCATTTTAGTCCTCATATTTTCATTGTAGCTTAGTTCTCATGGCATTCTTAGCTTAGTTTCCTTTTATGCTTTAGCTTAGTTCACATAGTTTAACTAGTAATGGCTTGTAACACTCTCATTTCCAAAGTTTAGTTGCATTCTTGCATTCTCATTCTAGCATAGCTTGCATTGCATTTTTCAATGTGATTCTTGAAGATATTGGCATTCTTTCCCTTGTCTCTTTGAATCTCCTATTGCATGGTTTACTAGCAAGGTTGCATGCTTAATAGCTCTAGCTGAGAGCCCTCTAAACACCCTTTCACTCCATGCCTAGGGAGCTCTAGGTCACTTTTCAAGGTTTCCAATCCATGGATGCCCTTGGAATCAATGGCTTAGAGAAGTGCACATTTTGAGTGTACAAAACCCACTTTGCTCACAACCCCATTTGAAAAACCTTCAACAAATATTGTTCACAATTTCACTTGTGTAAAAAAATATCTCCCATTTATAAATTAAAATATATTTTCCATCCAATTTTTATATAATTTAAATATTATGTAAAATTCCCCCAACAACAAAAAAACATCTTATTACATTGCTGGTTAATTAAATCGGCTAGCATCTATTTTTTAATGATTTAATCTGGATTCACAAAGAAGTAAATTAAATTAACTAAAAATTTTGGAATGTTAAATTGTCTTACACTGAGTTCAAGACATGGGCTTCTACAAAATGGGAAAAATTCTCCCAGATTGATTCTTTAGATAATGAAGCAGGTTATTTTTTAGTCACATTCCAAGACAAGCTCAGTAGAGATAAGATATTCAAAAAGAAAGGGTGGTTTTACAAAAATGTTGGCCTTCACATGCAACATTGGAGTCCTAATTTTAACAGCTCAAAAAATGTCATCAAGTTCATTCCTATGTGGATCAATTTACAAAATCTTCCAATGGAACAGAGAGATATGGTTATTGTACAAATCATCGCCAATAAATTAGGAATCTATCTATCTCATCATTCTGATAGGGCCTTGGCTTCTACCTGGATATGCTTGCTCATGAATATTGAGAAAGAGCTTCCCAAATCTATCAAAATCATCTCAAAATTTGGAATTTGGGTCCAGATTATCTCATATGATCCAGGCAGGCAATCTTCCCCTGAGAAGGGTACCCCCTGTAATGCAAAATTGAAAGCTCAAGACATGCTCCCAATGCTAAATTTCAATCAACAACCATCCTTATCAGATCCTCCTCTAGAGGTGGGAGAGCAGGTTTCTTCAGTTTACAACTCAAGAGAACAGGGTTTGGATAAGTTTTCAAAAAGCCTAAAACTTTTTCTTTGGCTCTTATTCTGGAAGATCAAAAGGTCTATGAACACTCAATACACTTGTCATAAGTACCTTACATCTTCAACTTTTGTCAAGAAGGAGGATCCCTTGGACACTGAACCAATCTTAGGGTGATCACTGGAGGTAAAAGCTTACCAAAGTACCGTTCCGTCAGGCAAAGCTTTCTGATAAACACTAAAGCCCTCAATGTGATTCTTGGGAATCGAAGATTAGTAGACATCTCTAACCCAGTTCCTTTGGAGATCGCCCTCATTCAATATGTTACTAGATTCAACCACAAGATTATGGAACAAATAATTTTCCTCTAGTTCATGGAAGTTCAAATGGAAATGTTAGACAAAATACAATATCTATCTAAGGTAAGGAAGAGAAGTTCTTAATCGAGGGGCTACCAAATAACAAGGCAACATCAGTAGAAGAGGATGATATTCTTAAAATAAGATTATGTGATTTGAGAGGCTCGTCAAAGGCTAAAAGCTCTCATGGTTCACTTCCTTCCTCACAAGATCCTTCAAATTCTATAACTCCAGAGACTCATTCGTTAAATACAAATTCGGGTTGCAGGAAGTCTTCTAGGCTAAGAAACAAAGAACAAAAAGATTTGAAGAAAATTTCTCCTCCTGATCAAGGGAATATTACAAAAAGAAATAAAATGAAAGGGGGCATAATTTTGCTCAAACCTCTAAAGCACAAAGTTCAAGAGAGGAGTTCGAAAAACTCCCATAAAGAAAGTTCAAAGCCTTCTCAATCAGTATCAAATACTCCAATTTCTCCAAGATTACAGGTTGTGTATGATCTCTTCGATTTTGTAGCTAATGATTATCCTTCAAATAATTCTCTACCTCCATCCTTTGTCGAAAGACTGCTAGAAGAAGATTATGTGGAAGAGGAAGAGAGATTGTTTGACATAGAAGACCCAACAGGATGTATGGAAATTAGAGAACACAAAACCCTGGTTCCTATCTGGGAAAGTGGATCAGAAGGCTCTTTCAACAAAACATTAAATTAGAACATTAATAATCTAGGCTTCCAGAAATCAGCTCACAAAAGTGCATTGGATTGTGGATCAGTCAAGAAAAAAGGGAGGGGTAGAAAGTCTCCAGTTAATCTTAGAGAGGAAGATGGGAAAGAACATGACCAAACTAAAATCATAGCTTATTTAAATGTAGGGAAGGGGAAGTTCCTTCCCAAGGTTCAATGAAGATTTTATCATGGAATGTTAGGGGACTCAATGCCCCTAACAAGCAGCGGATGGTGAAACGCTACATAATTACATCCAAAGTTGAGGTTGTTTTACTTCAAGAAACTAAAATGAGTAAGGAGCAGTTATCCAATTTTCTCTTGACACTTGGTGATTGGCGAGCTTCAGGGGTAGAGGCAATAGGGTCTTCAAGGGGTTTGGCCATCTTATGGAACACCAGACTTTCTTCTTACTCTCAATTATTAAGCAACTCAAATTGGATGGGGGGTAAAATTGTAAGCACTCAATCAAATCTGAATTCATACATTATGAATGTTTATGGACCTATTTTGAGTAGAAGAAAAGTGGTGGTTTGGGAGGAGATCAGAAGATTTTTTGTAGCTTGGTCGGAGGGCCATTTCATACTGGGTGGAGAATTTAATGCTATCATTCACACATTGGAGAAAAAGGGTGGTTCTCTCAAAGTCTCCCAATCCCAAATAGATTTCAAAGACTGGCTACAAAGAGAAAATTTAATGAAAATCGAGTCTGATAATGGATCTTTTACATGGTCCAATAGAAGGATGGGGTATAATAACATATCAAAAAAATTGGATAGATTTCTTTTTAGGGGAGATCTGACAAAATTTCCTTTTGACTTAAAAGCTTCCATCTCCCCCTCCTCAGGATCTGATCATTTTCCCATCCAGTTGAATATTTTGGAGGAAGATAAACCTCATCGTTGTTCTTTTAAATTTGAAAATATGTGGCTCAAAGAGGAGAATTTTATTGACATGGTAGCAGATTGGTGAGCAGAGGCTAAAGTAAAGGGATCTAAGCTTTTCTGCTTCGTGACCAGATTAAAATTTATTAAGCAGAACTTACTCATTTGGAATAGAACTCACTTCAAGAATATCTTCTCCTCAAAAGAAGATTTAGAACAAAAGCTTGAGGCTCTGAATGAAACTATTATGCAATCTGGGATGGATCGGGACCTTTTTGTTGCTGAAAAATATTTATTAAAAGACTTAGAAAATATTTATTAAAGAGGAAATATTTTGGAAACAAAAATCAAGAGAATATTGGCTGGTTGCAGGAGACAAAAACACTAAATTTTTCCATTCCAGCACCAAAAACCACAGGAATGTTAGCAGGATCCTACAAATTGTCAATTCGGAGGGGGTCCTATTGCAAGACCAGAAAGATATACAGAAGGAAATAGTCAGTTTTTACTTAAAGTTATTAAATCATTTAGACTGCTCTCCTCTTAAGATTCAATAGGATTTATTGATTAATATTCCTAAAATCATAACTGATGCTGATAATCAAATGTTGTCAAAGGAGTTCTTCGAAGATGAAATTCTACAAACATTATCACAAATGGCTCTAGACAAAGCACTGGCCCGGATGGATTCCCTCCCAGCTTCTTCTTGCATTGCTGAAGTGTCTGGGGGAAAGATATCACTGCAACATTGGAGTCGAACAGATCTTCAGGTAGATTCTTATCTAAAATCAACAATACTTTCATTGCTCTAATTCCAAAAAAAAAAGGCTAATTGTATGGATGAATTTAGACCTATTGCTTTATGTAATACTATTTATAAGATATTGTCAAAATATTTAGCAAATAGATTAAAATTGGTTCTTGGCAAGATTATTGGGGAAGAACAGACAAGCTTTGTGCTAGGAAGATCAATTTAGGATGGTATAATCATTTATCAAGAAGCCATTCATTCCATACAATGTAACAAACAACCTAGCATGATCATCAAATTAGACATTAAAAAAGCTTATGAGAAAGTCAACTGGAGATTCTTAACCAAGTGTATGGAAAGCTTTGGCTTCTCTAAGGCCTAGATAAAATTGATTTTCTATTGCATATCAACCCCAAAATTTTCTATTCTTGTAAATGGATCTCCTCAAGGTTGTTTTGAAGGCTCAAACGGAATCAAACAAGGAGATCCCCTATCTCCCTTTCTCTTCATTATAATGGAAGTGTTAGGAATAGTCCCAAGAGATAACTAAGAGGGGCAGGGGGCGCCGGGGGGGGGGGGGGGGGGGTGAATCAGTTATCTACAAGTTTTAATTCTTTATCCAATTAAGTATACTTAAACATAAAACATAAACACAATGAAAGAACACATGAACACAACACCAATATTTTGGTTACAAGGAAACCCAAATAGGTAAAAACTCCATTGGGAATTGACACCCACTAATATTCTACACTAGTGTATAATGACCCTTGTTAGAAGATCCTTAACCCTGTTAGGAGTTGCTTTACAATATATTTAGTACAGTAGACCTAGTTAAGGGTCGGACCCTGTTAGGAGTCTTTTACAATTTTCCCTGTTAGGGGAGAGGATGCACTGTCTGAGAGCACACTACTCAAAGGGGCGAAGGCTACAACCTTATGAATAACAGATACACACTATATCTGGATCTTGGTGAATTGCGCTTTGACTTGCTATTCGGATCAGTTCCAATGTATAGCACAAATACTTTACTTGGTCACATAGACCTTCTTCTAATGGTTCAACATTTCGCACACTCTGCTATGCTCTTCTTAATCAACCATGAACCACACTCCAGCAATCATAAATGACTCCCTATAAATATCTTCTCTCTAAATGATATGATCAATTCAGCCTGTTAGAACCATCTTGAAATCATATTAGAGAAACCATAACAAACTTATATAAACATTATGTCATCTTTACTATGCACACAAGACATTCTGGGACCTGTCCAAATAAGATAATTGTAGACACATGCTACACATTGTCGGCTATACCAAAACAACTAGATCTTTCTCCTCAAGCTAAATTAACTCATGCACTCTTAGCTGAACATCAATAACTCTCCTCTAAGCTTAACTCCAAGGGCACATACCCTAAATATAAGCACAACTCAAAAAACAATGAAATCTCTGTCGGCTCTCCTAAACAAACACAGGAAACTGCTACTGGTGAATAACGACTGCATAACTTCACTTCTACTAAATATCAGACTATGCGTCCATAACTGAAACATCACTAACATGTCTTCAACATATATCCAAGCATGCACGGCTCCATGATAAATATACGAACAACCATACATAGAACATTATCTATTACTCTGTTAGGAACACTGCTGACACCAGCTGCTATATAACTATTTGCACTAACAGTTAACCTCTGTGCCCATGATATCATGTTGATATCATGTCCATGCTTCATATACTAAAATCTTACTGCATAAGACTTCCACGCATGCTACTTTCCATATGTTGTCATCAATGACAAACATACAGTCAGTACTAGCCTACTGGAAAATCTCCAACAATCTCCTCCTTTGGCATTGATGGCAACATGTGGAATGAAAAACCACCACCAACCCAAACGAACATTTCTTTTATAACATTCTTCATTTCCTCTTCAAAACTCCCCCAAAGATGAATCCTCCATCTGCTACAATATTTTTCAATATTCTCCATTTCCTCAACTGTATTGTTGTCATAACTGAATACTACTCCCCCTTAGTATACTACTCCTTTTTACTTCTATTTTTCATGACTCTTTATATTAATCCCCCTTTGACATCAATGGCAAAGGGTGCCATTTATTTTAAGCACTGATACTACTCCTAAGGTAGAGTAGTCAACCTTCCATGAGTCCCTCAGGACTGATGCCTTTCCTTCTTTCTTCTAAGCAGAATCATGGAAGGGAACTACTCCCAACTTCTCCCTGAGATACTCAAAAGTATCCTGAGGCAAGGGCTTTGTGAATATATTTGCCAACTGATCTTTGGTACTCACATAGTCCAGCTTGACTTCTTTCTCTACCTCTTTCTCTCTTAGGAAGTGATACTTGATCTCAATGTGCTTTGTCTTTGCATGCATCGCATGGTTCTTTGACATATTGATAGTGCTAGTGTTATCATAGTGAATAGCAATAGGATAATCAATCTGAATTCCAAAATCCTTTATCATCTGCTTGATCCAAACAATTGTAGAACAATTCAAGGCTGCTGCAACATACTCTGCTTCTGCTGTTGACTGAGAAATACAATTTTGTTTCTTGCTTGTCCAAGTGACAAATCTATCACCAAAAAACACTGCTCCACCTGATGTACTCTTTCTGTCATCAACACATCTTTCCCAATCTGCATCAGTGTATACATGAAGTTCAACATTTTCTGAATTGGGATACCATAGACCATAATCTATAGTGCCCTGCAAGTATTTGAATATCCTTTTCACTGCCATGAGGTGACTTTGTTTAGGTTCTGCTGCAAATCTTCTAAAATATTAGTTCTAGTCTGAGTAAGATATATGAGTTTACCAATCATAGACTTGTACAATGTTATATCTACTGCTGGTGAGTCATCTTATTTTGTAAGCTTACATCTAGTGATCATAGGGGTTCCTACTAGCTTGCAATCATCCATCTTGAATTTCTTTAGTATCTCCTTCACATACTTGGACTGATTAATGAAAATACATTTCTCTGTCTGCTGCACATTTAATCCCAAAATGTATTTGATAGGACCAATCATACTCATCTCAAACTCATTCTGCATTTCTTTGGCAAATTCTGCACTTAGTTTGTCATTACCTCCAAAGATAATGTCATCAACAAATATAGCTACAAGTAGTAGACCTTCAGATGTCTCTCTAATCAATAGTTTACAATCTGTTGATCCTTTCTTGAATCCAATCTTTGTTAGATATCCATCTATTCTTTCATACCATGCTCTAGGGGCTTGTTTAAGTCCATAGAGGGCCTTCTTCAGTCTACATACCATATCAGGTTTGTCTGATAAGGTGAATCCTTTTGGCTGCTCAATGTATACTTCTTCTTTCAAATCTCCATTCAAGAATGCTAACTTGACATCCATCTGATATACTTTGAAGTTTTTGACTGTAACATAAGCTAGAAATAACTTAATAGCTTCTAATCTTTTCATAGGTGCAAATGTGTCTGAATAATCAATGCATTCTCTTTGCGGATATCCCTTACATACTAATCTTGCTTTATTTCTTACTACTGTACCATCTTCATTCATCTTGTTTTTGAATATCCACTTTGTTCCAATCACATTCTTATCACTAGGTCTTGGGACCAGTTCCCAAGTGTCATTTTTAATAATTTGATCAAGTTCTTCTTTCATAGTATCATGCCAATTTGAACCATTACAAGCATCTTCAACACTTAAGGGTTCAATCTAAGATAGTAAACATACTGCTTCACTACTAGCTGAGTTCTTTGCTTTTGATCTTGTCAAGACTTTGCCACTCTGATCTCCAATGATGTCTTTCTTGGAATGATTTCTAGATGTATACTTTGGAACTTTAGGTGATGTTGACTCATCAGCCTTAGTAGTATCTTCTTCACTTGTTTCAGGGTCATTGAATAGCACATCAATATTGTCAAACATTTCCTCAATGACTGTCTCACTAGTGGAGGGTCTAGGTTCTTCTTCAATCATGGGTGAGTAATCATGATATCTTTCTTGAACCATAAACTTTTCATCAATCTTAACATGAGCACTTTCAATGATCTTTTTCAATCTTAAATTGAAACATCTATAAGCTTTACTTTTAGTAGAGTAACCAATAAAAATACCTTCATCACTTCTTGCATCAAACTTGCCTACTGCTTCATCCCTCTTGATGTAGCACTTGCTTCCAAAGATTCTGAAGTATTTTACTGTGGGAACATTACCAAACCATAGCTCATATGGTGTTTTGTCAGCGCCTAACCTTAATTGAATTCTATTGATGGTATAGACTGTTGTATTGACTGCATCTCTCCAATAGGTGTGTGCAACTTTTCCTTCTATCATAATGGTGCGCGTAGTATCAAGAATGATTCTATTCCTTCTCTCTGCAATTCCATTCTAGTGAAGGGTTCTAGGTGCACTCAACTATCTCTTTATGCCATGTTCTTCGCAAAACTCATAGAATCTGTCAGAGGTGAATTATCCTCCTCTATCCGATCTCAAACATTTTATCTTTAGTCTAGATTCATTCTAAACCTTAGCTTTGAATATTTTGAACTTCTCAAAAGCTTCTGACTTATCTTTCAAGAACACAACCCACATCATCCTAGTATAATCATCAACAAAAAAAATGAAATACCTTTCACCATAGTATGATCTTGTTTGAGTTGGACCACATAGGTCTGTATGAATCAAATCCAACTTATTCTCTGCTGAATTTTTCTTACTCCTGAATGAATTTTTCACATGCTTTCCCATCGCACATTCCCTGCATATAGTATCAATTGGCTTTGCTATGCTAGGTAGATCTCTTACTGCCTTGACATTGCTTATCTTTACTATGTTATCAAAATTGATATGACATAGTCTTTTATGCCATAACCAGCTGTCATCAACTTTAGCAACAAAACAACTTGCTTTTGAATTGAGTTGGAAAACATTACCTCTTGTCTTTGAACCTGATGCAATCATAACACCATCCTTGTTGTTAATGATGCATTTGTTATCTTTGAACTCCAACTGATAGCCTTTTCCAAGTAACTGTCCAACACTGAGAAGGTTATGTTTCAAACCATCAACATAGAGAACATCATCAATACTGTTCTTTCCATCCAAAGTGATGGCTCCTCTACCAACTATGGGTTTAGGATTGTTGTCTCCGAATCTAACCATACCACCATTATATTTGTCCATATGAACAAATCTACTTTTATCGCCTATCATGTGATGTGAGCAACCACTATCTATAATCTAGTCTGTCCTTATATCTGCTTGGGAAATTAATGCTATCTTTTCCTCTTTCTCATCTTTGTGATTTGTCTTATCATTCATTTTGTCTACCATAGCAATGAATCCAATTTCTTCTTCTCCTAATTCATCATCAGAAACTCCATCTCTAGCATAGTAACATTCCTTAGAGTACTTAGGTTTGTAATCCTTTTTTAACTTTCTAGCTCTAGTAGGACACTTAGATGCAAAGTGATCGATCTTATTACATGAGAAGCACTTAAATGGTAATTGACCTTCATATTTTCCTTTTCCTTTCTTTTCTCTTTTCGCAATCATAGCAATAAAATCATCTAAAGTTTTCTCTTCTTCATCATCATCAAAATTACCAGAAGTGTTTGCAGATTTCTTACCATGAACTGTTGCTTTGAAGGCTATCTCACTCTTTGGTTTTGACTTCAATCTTGAAATCTCAAAAGCTGAGATTTTGCTAATCAAGGTCTCTCTCTTGAAGTTAGATGTAAGCTGCATGGTCTCATCAAGGATGTTGATCTAGCTTTCATATTCTAGAGTGAGAGTGGTCATTAATTTGTCCATAATGTCCTCTTCTGAAATCTCTCCACCATTGTTCCTGATTCCAACAACTGCTTCATTTATCCTTTGATTGTAAGCTCTAATATTTTCTTCAGGCAACATCTCTAATGCATTGAATCTTTTCTTCCATGTTTTTCTAGGCACATCCTTTGCTTGTTTGTCTCCTTCAAATATGTCTTCTAGGTACTTCCATATTTTGTGGGCGGTATCCACCTTTATCTCTAAAAATTCACTATCAGATAGGGCGTTGATAAGGGCTTCTTTAGCTATAGCATTATGATGAAACAATTCCTTGTCTTTCAGTAGCATCATCCTTTTCAAGATCTTCTAGGGTAGGAATCTTGACTGCTTTGATAGTTACATCAAAAAATTCAAAAGCAATGCACTGCAAATGGGTCACCATCTTGTTTTTCCAATCAAGATAATTCTCTCCATCGAACTTAAGACTTTCTTTCCTGAAGTATGCCATCTGATCAACCTCAAGCTGTTAAACTTTCTCTTCGAGGCACTTGACTCTGATACCAATTGTTAGGAATAGTCCCAAGAGATAACTGAGAGGGGGGGGTGAATCAGTTATCTACAAGTTTCAATTCTTTATCCAATTAAGTATACTTAAACATAAAGCATAAACACAATGAAAGAACACATGAACACAACACCAATATTTTGGTTACGCGGAAACCTAAATAGGTAAAAACCTTGGTGGGAATTGACACCCACTAATATTCTACACTAGTGTATAATGATCCTTGTTAGAAGATCCTTAACCCTGTTAGGAGTTGCTTTACAATATATTTAGTATAGTAGACCTAGTCAAGGGTCAGACCTTGTTAGGAGTCTTTTACAATTGTCCCTGTTAAGGGAGAGGACGCACTATCCGAGAGCTCACTGCTCAAAGGGGCGAAGGCTACAACCTTCTGAATAACAGATACACACTATATCTGGATCTTGGTGAACTGCGCTTTGACCTGCTATCTGGATCAGTTCCAATGTATATCACAAATACTTTACATGGTCACATAGACCTTCTAATGGCTCAACACTTCGCACACTCTACTCTGCTCTTCTTAATCAACCATGAACCACACTCCAACAATCACAAATGACTGCCTATAAATATATTCTCTCTAAATGATATGATCAAGTCGGCCTGTTAGAACCATCTTGAAATCATATTAGAGAAACCATAACAAACTTATATAAACATTATGTCGGCTCTACTATGCACGCAAGACATTCTGGGACCTGTCCAAATAAGATAATTGTAGACACACGCTACACATTGTCGGCTCTACCAAAACAATTGGATCTTTCTCCTCAAGCTGAACTAACTCATGCGCTCTTAACCGAACATCAATAACTCTCTTCTAACCTTAACTCCAAGGGCACATACCCTAAAGATGGGCACAACTCAAGAAATAATGAAATCTTTATCAGCTCTCCTGAACAAACACATGAAACTGCTACTGGTGAATAGCGACTGCATAACTTCAGACTATCAGACTATGTGTCCATAACTGAAACATCACTAACATTTCTTCAACATATATACAAGCACACACGGCTCCATGATAACTATATGGACAACCATACACAGAACATTATCTATTACTCTGTCAGGAACACTGCTGACACCAGTTGCTATATAACTGTTTGTACTAATAGTTAACCTCTGTGCCCATGATATCATGCTGATATCATGTCCATGCTTCATATACTGAAAGCTTACTACATAAGACTTTCATGCATGCTACTTTCCATATGTTGTCATCAATGACAAACATACAGTTAGTACTGGCCTGCTGGCAAATCTCCAACAAGAAGAAGCATTGAGCCGTAGCTTAATCAACCTTCAAGACCAAGGAAGTATTAAAGGGATTGAAATCACTTCCTCAGTAAGAGAAGTCACACATCAACAATTTGCAGATGATATTCTTCTTTTTGGTAAAGGCACTATTAGGGAAGCTATTCAAATTAGTTTAGTTCTTGATAACTATGCTAAGGCCTCTAGACAAGCATTCAATAAGGATAAATCAGTGATATTTTTCTTCTACACTAAAAAGAAAATCCAACAAAAGATAGAAATAGTTCTGGCCTTCAAATCAGACTCCCTCCCATGCTCCTACTTGGGAATCCCCATTGATAAATCTCGAAGAACCACAGTGGTTTGGAAACCTATTAATGAAAGAATGGACCATAAGATGGATAATTAGAAATCAAAATGGCTTTCTTGGGCAAGCCGAATTGTAATGATAAAAGCTACATTGGCAGCAATCCCCATTTACTTGTCATTGGGTCAGAATCAAATCAGTCAGATTTGCTCGGCAGCATGGGGTCCCTATGTAAAAGATTATATCATTCCTTCTTCATCCTCCTCAGTGGACGACTCTTGGCAATGGAAAGACTTCTCAGATCTCAGTTTAGATCCTCTGGAACTATGCAGTTTAAAAGGGCTTCTTAAAGACAGATCCTTTTTCCTTAAGCAGGGGAGAGATGAAATTATTTGGAATGGGGCTAAATTAGGTATTTACAACGTTAAGGATGGCTACAAATTCTGTCAGGGCCTTTTCAAACAAAGTCAGATTCAATCCCAATCCAATTATGCTGGAATAAGGTTTGTCTTCCAAAGGCAGGAGTATTCACATGGGTAGCTTCTTAGGGCAGAATCTTAACTGCAGATAGGTTTCTAAAAATGGGCTATTTCAGTCCATCTAGATGTTCTCTATGCCACAAATGTGAAGAGGATAATAATCATTTGTTGTTATCATGCCCTTTCACCAACCAATAAATGTTGGAATTGGTTGTGCTCAAAATTAAATTGGTTCTTTGTTTTCCCCCAAGAAATCCTTTCACATCTATTATCTTGGCCTAAGCTCTTTGAAGAAAGCTTATGTGGAAATTTATGGATCATATCACCATCCATTTTATATGGGAGATATGGAAAGAAAGAAACAAGAGACTTTTTCAAGATAAGTCAATGGAAATTGATTCCATTCTCAATAAAATCAAAGCTGTGATAGTAGAGGTTATGAATTCCGCGTTCAAGCTCAAAAAACTAAACACAAGTTCTACACCAGCTGGGATGATCAAATGATCAAAAGATGGTATGGTCTCAAAACCCCAACCACTACAGGTAGAGGATGCAAAGCTAATTATTTTCAGAGGGCTTCCTGTGTGTGGAAGTCTCCATCTCCGGGGTGGTATAAGCTCAATTTTGATGGAGCTTCAAAATGTAATTCAGGTCCATTAGGGGTTGGTTGCATTATCCATTCCTCAGATGATAGGGTCATAGAAAAATTGGCTAAACCATTGGAAACATACACCTATAACATGACATAATTCAAAGCTTTATTATATGGTCTAGCTCTTGCTTATGAAATAGGGTTGAATAATTTGGAAATTGAAGGAGATTCCATGATAACTATAAATGCAGTTAGAATAGGGGAGAATCACATTTTCCGTGAGGGAAACTCCAAGGCTGACGAATTAGCCAATATTGCAGCCAGTGGTGCATTTATGAAACAACTTCACTGGAGGACTAGTCAAATCTTTCATGACTTCAAATTTCACCTATTTCTAGCATCGGTCGATAGTTTTCAAAATCTGTATAAAGCTAAAGGCTTTTTGACAAGTTGATCCAATAAGGGAAGTGTCACATCAAGTCATTTTGTCACTTCACCTGTCAATTTCCTATCCAGATTTCTTGGAATAGAGGAGGGCATGGACTCTCCATATAGAGACGATTTGGATGAAAACCTGGATTGGGTATACCAGTATAGATACGATGAAAGAATGGATGGTCTTGGGAGCCCAGATTCTTCGGATGCGGAGGAAGAGGAGGAGGACGGGTCTGATGAAGCTGAGGAAGAGGAGGCAGACGATGAGGTCGTAGGGGATAACAAGGACGATGATGCTGATGAAGATGAAGTTGAGGATGAGGACGAAAATGCAGCTAAACACATGGACTAGGGGAACAATTCCAGTTCCCAGATTAAAGATGAGGAAACTCAGGATTCTTTGACAAAGAGTTCGAAGCAGGATTCAACTTTTGCTTCAGATTAATACTGGTGCAATGTTCCTCCTCATGAATTTTCAATGTTTTTAGTTCATAGCTGTTACTTACAGTATTAATTTATTAGCATAAGCTGGAATCTCGCTATATTGAAACCCTTCGGCTTCGGCGCCTTACTTATTAAAAAAAGTTAAATTAATTTCACACGAAGTAAATTAAATTAATTTCACAAAGAAGTAAATTAAATTAAATCGGGTAGCATCTGTTAGATTCACAAAGACTGCAGTGGAGCCGAGCAATCAAACCAGAGCCGAGCAATGAGAACGGTCAGGTTTAAAAAGCATGATTGATTTTTCCTTGTTACCGTTAGAAAAAGAAGCTTGGATTTTTTTCTCAACGGTACTCGAACCAGAGCCATCGGATGAGAACAAATCGAGGGCATACATGTAATGATCGTTTTTTTTCCTCCATATAACCGTTTAAAAAAACACCATTTCACTTTCTATTTATGGACAGTTTATTTGGAAGCAGAGCACATTGTTCCCTATTCAATTTTTTTTTTTGGTTTTGTTTGCCTTCCATTGTCATTCTGGCATGGCCATGCCTCCTTTGATATTTTTATTTAGTTTTTGTGTTTGGAGTTTTTCTTTTCAGGTTTTCTACTGTATTTTTGTATATGTTTTGCTACTTTTTGAATGGGGCAACACTCAGGAGATATTTAGATCTATTTGTATTTCCTCTAATACGCAAGGAGGCATCTGCATGCTGCTGTGAAATTGAATGAGGCGCTCAACAATCTTTGGCGTCTCTCTTGACGGGCACTCAGGTAATCACTAGAAAATTGTTTTAAGGTCTTTTTGCAACAGTTGATTGATATTGAAAAATTAATCTATGAATGAATGCATACATCTCCTTAAAGGCATACAATTCAAGATACTTTAGTGCAGCCTATAATTCTAGCCTGGCTACTCTGCAGGAGGATTATATTTGCATTATATGTAATCTTTTTTCTGTTACCTCATTTTTCTCACTTTTTTCCTTTTGTTCCTTAGAGTTGGGGATATTCCTGTCAAGTTTTTCTTATCTCAGTGATGTTTTATTCTTCTGCATGATGTTTTTGTTAAATTCTATAATAGTTTAGTTAAAAGGAAATTGCAAGTGTTTGTAAACATTGCTTTTTTTCAGTTTCTTCTCACGCTTGAGTTATGAAGCCACCAAGTGCAGAATAGAGGATAACATGTATGATTGTAGGTGTATTTAACTTTTTTTTTTTCATGCACTTTAACTTTGTTGACTATGCTGCAGCTAGTCCTGTATGTCTTTCCTGAATGGATTGGATAGTCTATTTGATATAAGTGAAAATTTCTAATGTCTAATAATATAGAGACAACAATGCCTTCCTAAATTTCCTAGCCTTTTTGCAATTTATCTGATGCATGCAAGAGTTGTTCTGTTTTGTAAGATATTTGTTGAAGTCTCTTAATTCAATTGATTTAGTTTTTGGCCTTTAGCCTTTCCAGCTCTTCTTTCAACTCCATGCTGTTAGGTGTTGTATTTTATGACCATCATTTGGACTGCATTTTAATCAATCTTTGCAGTTTTTCTTTAAGCTTGCTACTATTGTTTTTGCCTTATGTATATTGACTAGGAGAAAAATGTATCACTGTTTGTAAATGACCAGTTCATAGGGCAGGTTAAATTTAAACAGATAGTGCATCGGTGGCTAAGGCATTTATGAAATAGATGCACCAATTACATGAAGCAATAAGGTCTTTATGATATATAATATTTATTGCAATAAGTACACTTAAGACACTATGGAGTTCAAACTTTTAATTCTAGATATTCTTCCTCTCACCAAGATGTTGGTACTATACCTGCTGCTTAAGAAAAAAAATTATGACACTGCATGGAAGTGAGCATGTACCATCTACTTTGTTGATGTGGACTCCATAAGTTAAACTAATCATAATCATTTTAATACATCTTGATTTGTAACAGTTTTAGAGTGGGTTTGACTTTTTTTCTTTTGATGTGGACTGTCTATTTTCCATATATGATAATATATGTATTTGAGTGAAATTGATCGTTTTATCATTTTAATACATCTTGATTTGCAACAAAGTGAGAATAGGTTTGATTTAATTTTGTGTTGTTGTGCAGCAATCTTTTCAAGGAGTCTTCTCAATAGAATTCATTCATGATCCCCTTCTTTTGGATGATATTGTTGAGTTTGGGCATCAGTTCAAATTTGGGTTGGAGGATGGGTCAAATCCAAAACTTCTTATTGCCATTTCCAAAGTATGCTGCAATAGAGATGGAATTCTCATCTGCAATGGATAGAAGGTACCGTTCCTTCCCTCACTACAATCATGAAAGATAATTTCATTTTTGCATATGGTTATGAATTTTGAAGTTTAAAATGCTAAATTTTGTCTTTGCATACATTTTCAAGATATGTAGTTTAAAAAATAGAGTCTGTAGACTGTATGCTTTTATTTTCTGTGGTCATATTTTGGTAGCCTCTCTCAACATGTCTTCCTGTATTCATGTATTCTATTTACCGATTAATCAAGGTTCAAATTATTGGAAAATTTATTTATTTAGTAGACTGTACCTAATTTCTCAACATTTTGACTTATGAAAATATGTTCAATGTGTGGGTTGTTTTGTTGTATGATACGTAGTTTAAAAAATACTGTCTGTAGACTGTGTGCTTTTATTTTATGGGGTCATATTTTGGTAGCCTCTCTCAACTATTAGACTTTGACATGTTTCCTGTATTCATGGATCCTATTTACTGATTAATCAAGGTTAAAATTAGTGGAAACTTTATTGGTTTAGTAGAGTGGAGCTAGTTTCTCAACAAGTTGACTTACGAAAATATGTTCAATATGTGGGTTGGTTTGTTGCTCGATGTGACTGGCTGTTTATGGATGATTCTAGAGATCATGTCTTTGGAGATGAAAATATGAGGATCAGGTTTGAACAAGATATAACAATTTAGAACTATTGCTGAACTTTTTCTGGTTGCCTGCTACGGGACATTTTATAAATACTTACACCACATTATTTACCATCATGTTTGTGTAGATGTTCAGATCATTTTAATCTACTTCACACTAGAAATAACTGAAAAATTGTAGGAGTGTTTGATTTTAGAACTCAGAAATGTACTACTTAGTTATTATACCAAGGCCTAAACATCTAATAGGTTTGACTGCAGATCATTTTAAGGATTGATTTTTTCTCTGGCCAACAATGAATCTCCAAGTTGGAGCTCAGTTTACCTAGAAAGACTTAGGTTAAATCGTGTTAGAATCCATCTATGTGTTGTTTCAGGGCTGTGTTAATAATCAATTAAACATGAAATAATAGGCAGGTGACTGGCTGTTTGGAGAATGATGGAGTAAACTTGCCGAAGAAGTGAATGCACAATTCAATGTTTGGGGATTGAGTACATGTGAGAATTTAGATCTTTAAAGAGGTTTTATTTAATTCATAATATTCTTGATCATGGTGCAAGATATCTTGATCTTTCATTAGTCTAGATAAAGAGTTACCGAGTCTTTGTAGGTGAAAGTTCAAATCAATGGTGAACTGTTTTGTCATTGTTTCTAGGATTCTAGCCATAGTCTTTGGAGGTGAAAGTACAAATCAATGGTGTACTGTTTTGAAGCATTTGTCATTGTTTCTAAGATTCTAGCCATAGAACATTGAACATTTATTAACTTGAAGGACTAGGTCTTGTGGAGTTTAAAGATTGAAAAGATCCATCATCAAATCATTTCTGGCAACAATATATGTACGTTTAGGAGAGGATCTTTATACTAGGGTCTAAGATGTGTAATGATTGAGGAATTGATCTTTAGACATCTGAAGAATTGGAATTCATGGTTGCAAGTTGCAACTCATTGTACTAAGAAACACTTTTCCTTTAACATGTAAATAAATCCATCCCTTCTAGATGCATGGATGCTGTGATTCGGTATCCGTTACTTAACTTTGGTTGGATAACCAAAATATTTCCTCCTTGTAGCTATCTCATGAGCGTATAAGTTAGAACCATAAAAGCATATGTTTTGAAGATATTGTGTTATATTCTGACGTATCTTTACACAGCATGGTTCCTGACATTTTCTTGAAAAATATTGCGACTTGTGAGTTTTTCAAAATATCACTTGTTGTCACTCTGACAAAATTTCACCAATATATCAACATATATTGCATCTAATATAACAGTAATATTGTTTCACCAATATGTCCACATATATCGCATCTAATATCACAATAAGTTTTCAGTCAATTTATTGCAATTTTCATAGATGCATGGATGTTGCAATTTGGTATCTGTTACTTTTCCTAAGCTTGGTTGGAGAACCAAAATATTTCCTTCTTGTAGCTATCTCATGAGCGTATAAGTTAGAACCATAGAAGCACACATCTTTAAAATATCATGTTATATTCTGACATATCTTTCACAGCATGGTTCCTAACATTTTCCTGAAAAATATTGTGAGTTTTTCAAAACATCGCTTGTTGTCACTCTGACTAAAAATTTCACCAATATATCAATATATATTGCATCTGATATCACAATAAATTTAAAATTATTTTTTTTCTATTCTTTTTCTAAACATTTACAGTGTAAGACCTGTGATTTTTTAATGATTCTTTTCTGGAACATTATAAACAGGTTATACACCTTTAATGGTGTGAAAGTAGCTTTTAGGATTTCCAGCTACCAGTATTGAATAGAAGTTATGTCTGTTTCAAGGGATGACAACAATCGTTGCTGCTGTTATTTCAAAAGTGAACATAGTGAACAATGAGGAAGACACTCGGTATAATTGGGTTTAGAAACCTTGTGAATAGGGACACGACTTGTTGTTTTGATTGGTGTGATTATCATTGTTGTCTTTGATAACTGCAATGACTACTGTCATTATTGATGATTTGTGAGGATAGTCATTACTAGACAAAACTGTCAAACCATTTCTTTGACCCCCTCTGTCAAGAGCAAGCAGTGCTTTGGGAAGGATTTCGTAGTCATGATTGCTCGGATCCAGAGCTGTTTTTGCTGTACAATTCCTTTGATATGGAGGCGTCTGCAGGTGCCCTTGGGTCTGTTGTGTCAACTTCTCTCACGAAGGCTGTGTCCTGAGATTGGAATTGTATGATATATACTACAAGCCTAGGATTTTATGTATTCTTCTTACAGGGTTTAAGTGAATGATGAATGATTTTACTGCTGGAAAAGTGATTTTTTTCTTAGGTAGGGTATTTTTAAACGTTTGGTTTTCTATTTCCTGTCTCCGGATTGGTATTGTAAGAGATTGTGATGCGATTTGAGGAGCAGAGTATCTCGACTAGGTTTCCTTCATTGTTTACATATTGAGGTTCAGTTCTCTTGGTCTGTCAGGATCCTGTTGTGTCAACTTCTCTCATGAAGGCTGTGTCCTGAGATTGGAATTGTATGATATATACTACAAGCCTAGGATTTTATGTATTCTTCTTACAGGGTTTAAGTGAATGATGAATGATTTTACTGCTGGAAAAGTGATTTTTTTCTTAGGTAGGGTATTTTTAAACGTTTGGTTTTTTATTTCCTGTCTCCAGATTGGTATTGTAAGAGATTGTGATGTGATTTGAGGAGCAGAGTATCTCGACTAGGTTTCATTCATTGTTTACATATTGAGGTTCAGTTCTCTTGGTCTGTCAGGATCCTGTTTGTGCCTGGTAGTGAACAAGTTAAAATCTTTGTGGGTCAGGATGTTTAGCACAGGTTCAACATAATTTCAGGGTGAAAGTTTGTATGCAAATTGAAACATCTGGCAACTGGAATGTGGAAAAGACCAAAGAGTCTCTCCCAAAATGGGGGGGTCCCCAAAGGACAACAGAAGTGATAAGCTCAATATTGTGCTTTACAGAGGATATGATTCAGGAGCTGAAAAATCTAAGTGGGGCTTTGAGCTCTTTCGTTGCAGTGGCTGCACAATTTTAGAGGTGTAATTACAGCTCACGAGGCGCCTCTGGAAGAAATCGTATATTTCCTAGTGCTGGCTAATTGCAGGGACAGGGTTAAACCTCCCCTTCTTCCAACTTATTTTGGGAACTTCTTATCTATGGTGTTATGCAGACCACAACCAACATGCTCCCCCATGGTGATGGAGGCTAGTAGACTGAATAGGAAAATGTCCAGACACAAAGGTCGACAAAAACTGGAGCTTTCTCTAACATCTGAAAGTAGGGAATTAACAGTATACAAAGACATGCACAGAAGTTTGAGTAAAAATTATAGGCCAAGGTCCTTTGACAAATTGGTGGGAGAACATGGTTGTGCAATCTCTAATTAACGATGTTTTTAAAAGAGAACATGGGTTGTGCATCTTCCAAGGTCCTCGTGGTACAAGAAAGACATCAACAGCTAGAATATTTGTAACAGCTCTGAATTTTATCTCTCTTGAGGAACTAAGGCCCTGTGGACTTCGTAGAGAATGTACTGCATTTGCATCTGCTAAGAGTGGAGATGTGAGAGAAGTGGATGCTACAAATAGCAATGGGCTAGAGAAAGTCAAATCTCTGCTCAAGAATGTTGCTTTAGCTCCATCTTTCTCCTGGTTCAAAATCTTTATCATTGACGAATGCCATATGCTGGTATCTGAAACATGGACAGCACTTCTGAAGTGTCTAGAGGAACCACCAGATTTTGTTGTCTTCATAGTTGTTACTACTGACCCAGATAAACTACCTCCCACTGCTGTTTCAAGGTGTCAAAAATATCTTTTCTCAAAAATCAAGGAGTCAGAAATAGTAAGCAGGTTGCAGAAACTTGCAATTGAGGAAAACTTAAACGTTGACACCGATGCATTGGATTCCATAGCCATGAAAGCTGATGGTTCTCTTCAAGATGCAGAAATAATGCTTGATCAATTGAGCTTTCTGGGACAAAGAATAACTCTGTCCATGTGTAAGTTGGTTCTAAAGTTTCTTCTTTATGCTGATGTGTATTTGTCCAAGGATGAATGTGAGTTATATCAAATATCATTATCACATGTTTTACGTGCCCTTATAAATTTATCATCTGTAATTTATTGAAATACCTAATTTACCAACAAATAAAATGATATGTTGAATAGCTTCTATTCTGCACCATTTATGCTTTTTTGAAACATATGTTGTCAACAAATAGAAGAGAATACTAAGAATTGAGACTATTATAGAAAAAAGACATTTTGTGCATTCTCTTCAATTTTTAAACACAATAAAATGCACAACGTCATGAAACAGATGGACTCACTTTTATCAATATTTGCTTCATGCCTTCTTTTGAGCCACTGTTTCACATTGCTATTTTTTAGTGCTGTGCTGAAGATGCTGGAGGCTTTTACAGCTATCTAACTGATCCCTGAATGTGCATGGTTGAAATAGTGGCACAGCATAAGACCTGGTTCTCCATTAATTTTCTGCAAAAGAGAATCTTCTTGGCAAAAAATATTCTTACATATGCTTTCATATTTGTCTCTGATTTTGCCACTTTTTAGTATCTGAAGCACAGAAAGAGTGCTCTTTGTAATGTTCATTGATTTCTGATTGAAAATGATATGACTTCCAGCCAAACCATAAGATTGCTGTAATATAATATGCTTTCGTATTTGTCTCTGATTTTGCCACTTTTTAGTATCTGAAGCACAGAAAAAGTGCTCTTTGTAATGTTCATCGATTTCTGATTGAAAATGATATGACTTCCAGCCAAACCATAAGATTGCGGTAATATATTCTTATGGTAAATGATTTAACTGGAATTCCTAACTCTTTCAAAAATTCCTTTTTGTAGTTGGTTCACAGCATGAGTGTGTCAGTCTCATTTATATTTTTGCTTACTGATTGACCTCATTAGTCATATCAGTGGATATCATAAAATGAAGAAATGGCCCAATTATTACATTGAATTCAGGAGGAAGAATTAAAATCTTTAATTTGAGCAGCTTAAAAAAGGTTCATATCCAATTCCCTCCTCTATCAGTATAAATTTAGCTACAAAACTAAGGTGGAAAACTGAAAAGGGATGCACCTTACGTATGGGCAGGTGACAGGAGGGACGCTTACTTAAGATGAGGTTGAAACCATAAAAACAATGCCTTCATTAGCAGATAGCAAGAGAACTATTGTAGTGTTAATTGAAAATTATATATTTTAAATACAACAAAAAATGATATGCTTATGTGCAAATTATAAATAAAACTCACTGAAATCATGCCAACCAATTTATCTCAGCATGACACACACTTTGTGTCATGCTGTAAAAAAAGTCAATTGAAAATCTTAATAAAAAGGCAGAGCTTGTAAGGAAAAATATTACATAACCCTGTTGAAGCCATTTAAGATTTCTTTTTGCTTTCACCCCTTGCTTGACATCTGTATAAAATGTCTCTACAAAAATAGGACATGTGAGTTGGTTTTTTCCAAAATGTCAAAGCAAAGACTAGGCACTTAGACTATTTGGCAAATGTGGACAATCTTCTATAGGCTGAAAAACAGTTCAAATCAGCTTTAACAACCAATGTTTAATTTTACGAGGCAAAGACTTTACTACAATAGCAAAGCGGTCATTTTCTTTGAACATTATACTCAATGTTTCAAGGTGCAACACTAAATACTCAATCCTCTCTTGAATAAGGTCATCTTTCATGCTGATCTTGCAAAGTAAGATCATTAAATAACTTCAAGGTTACTGCAATTTGTGGATAATCGTTTAGTGAAATGATGTGATTTGCTGGTAATCACTTAGGGGACTTATGTTAGTCATTCAAGGGATATCAACTGCTTGCAATTCTAAAGATTTGGATTCAAAATGTGCAATGAAAATATAGTTTTGATTTCCCAACTTCCACTTCAACTTAATTTAAAACTTGCTAACTTTGACTACTACTCCTAATTATGAATGCAAGAAATCATTGATGAATTTGGACTCTACTAGATGTAGCTTAATCAACGACTCTACCCACCTAATGCAAGCTTCTAAGAAATACTCTAATGGTGCAATAACAGTGGACCGATGAGAAGAGAGCACATGTAGAAGAAGCCACCAACTAGCAAACCAATGGGAAAATTCAAATGCTTCAAATTTTGCAATGAAAATATAGTTTTGATTTCCCAACTTCCACTTCAACTTAATTTAAAACTTGCTAACTTTGACTACTACTCCTAACTATGAATGCAAGAAATCATTGATGAATTTGGACTCTACTAGATGTAGCTTAATCAACGACTCTACCCACCTAGTGCAAGCTTTTAAGAAATACTCTAATGGTGCAATAACAATGGACCGATGAGAAGAGAGCACATGTAGAAGAAGCCACCAACTAGCAAACCAATGGGAAAATTCAAACGCTTTAAAGAGCCAATCAGAAAAAAGGCCATGTGGGCCTATGCCACTTGGCGCCAAATGGGCCAATCAGAAAAAGACATTTATTTATCAACCAAGGAGTAAATTTAGGACCATGAGGTGGTCTATGTCACCTCATTCACCTTGGGAATTGTGCTCTTCATCCTCATTTTCCTTTTCACATTCAATGAACTTGGATACAATCTTATTAATCATTTCCTTGGGGACACTTGGCATAATTATAGTGGTTGAGAAAAGAGCTGCCACCTCAGCAAACTCATCTAGAAACTTGATAAATATCCCCTTACTTGCTGATGAGAAATTATTGTTGGCTTTCAATTGTGATGGCTCATAGTCTTAATTGCTTCATCTTCCATATACTCCATCCCTTGCTCTCTTGCTCTTCTATTGAGCTGGTTGAATCTTTCTCCTTATAACCTAGACCTTGATTTCCCCATTTAATGCAATCAATCCCTTCCTAAATCTGGAAATGACATCCTCATCCTTTGGAATTCTTATTTCAGATCTGGTAATGATGTCTCATATTTTGGATTTGTTCAAATCAAGGAAGGAATTGTCTTGATTTGTTTTTGATCTTGCCTCTTGATTTTGATTTGTTCTTTATTCAGGAAAATTCAACCCAAGCTATGATGTGAACTTGCTCCTTGAATGCTGAGAATTTGAGCCTAATTTGAATCCTGTACTAATATCTTGACTTGATCTCTCTTTATCCTTGAACTCCTTGCAACTATTCAGATTTGGTACATCACTTCCTGCAGTCCTGGAACATGTCGTTCACCTTGCAAAACAAGAAAGAGGGTGTCATAAAACTCTTGAATTTCACATTTTCATATCAAGTTCAGATTAATGTTAGGAAATCAAGGCATATTGAGTAAGATATTTTCTTTGAATATACACTAATATGCAGGATTGAATTACCTCTAAGACCTGATTACATAATGAAGACTCCAGAATAGATGAATCAATCATTAACTTCATTCTCAACCAAAATTTAAACACAACAATCTGCCATTTCAAACTTAATATGAGAAATGAGTTCAGCTGGCTACCTAAGATAGAATTCCGAGTCTGAGAACTCAGACATGATTCAAACTCAAACAGGCCCATTCTTTGTTGAATCAGATGTATCCTTCATCTTCCATATACTCCATCTGTTGCTCTCTTGCTCTTCTAGTGATCTTGTTGAATCTTTCTCCTTATAACCTAGACCTTGATTTCCCCATTTAATGCAATCAATCCCTTCCTAAATCTGGAGATGACATCCTCATCCTTTGGAATTCTTATTTCAGATCTGGTAATGATGTCTCATATTTGGGATTTGTTCAAATCAAGGAAGGAATTGTCTTGATTTGTTTTTGATCTTGCCTCTTGATTTTGATTTGTTCTTTAATTAGGAAAATTCAACCCAAGCTATGATGTGAACTTGCTCCTTGAAAACTGAGAATCTGAGCCTAATTTGAATCCTGTACTAATAATATCTTGA
This sequence comes from Chamaecyparis obtusa, assembly GCA_027943335.1. Taxonomy (NCBI): domain Eukaryota; kingdom Viridiplantae; phylum Streptophyta; class Pinopsida; order Cupressales; family Cupressaceae; genus Chamaecyparis; species Chamaecyparis obtusa. The sequence goes on from BSBK01005180.1 coordinate 1,505,339, forward strand.
CTTGATCTCTCTTTATCCTTGAACTCCTTGTAGCTATTCAGATCTGGTACATCGCTTCCTGCAGTCCTGGAACATGTCTTTCACCTTGCAAAACAAGAAAGAGGGTGTCATAAAACTCTTGAATTTCACATTTTCATATCAAGTTCAGATTAATTTTAGGACATCAAAGCATATTGAGTAAGATATTCTCTTTGAATATACACTAAAATGCAGGATTGATTTACCTCTAAGACCTGATTACATAATGAAGACTCCAGAATAGATGAATTAATCATTAACTTCATTCTCAACCAAAATTTAAACACAAAAATCTGCCATTTCAAACTTAATATGAGAAATGAGTTCAGCTGGCTGCCTATGATAGAATTCTGAGTCTGAGAACTCAGACATGATTCCAACTCAAACAGGCCCATTCTTGGTTGAATCAGATGTTTGAATGCCAAGCCCAGAAGTATTTGTCTTTCATCTTTGCATATATCTGATTTTTTGCCAATCTATGAGCTAGTGATGCCTGCTCACTCGATCTTCGCTGGGGGTTAGCCTCGAAAATAACCTAGCCAGGTAAGTTCAATTTGTTTTCTAGCTCCAATGCTTGGTAATCATGTCTGATCCGAGTCTTCAATTCTGATTTCTAACTTATGTATGTGCTTGATTTGCCCCCCAGTAGTTTGAATTCTCTGATTTTAATTTTCCATTGCAATGAAGATGATCTTTAAATTAAGGTTGATTGCCTTGATCATATAATAGATTGTTTGGATATAGGGCAGCTGCTAATGCAATTGATTTTTTAAATGTTTGCCATCTTCCATTTAATGGAGACCTTGAGTTTTGAGTTCACGGCCTTAGCATTTAATTTATTTCATTTTGAAATTTGAATTTAAAACCTTGTATTCGATCAAACATCCTTACAACTGTTAATGGACATTAAATGCAAGGCCTTCATGTGTTAAATTCGAGGCAAATTCAAATGGCATAAGGTTGCATCGAGTTTTGCATCCTTGGATCTGCATTTAGTTAATTCATTTATATCCTTAATTGCATCAAGTTTTGAACCTTCTTTCAGCATTCAAATTACCTTTGTGATCCCGCCTCGAGTTTTGTGCCCAACATTTTGTTGTTTGAATTGGATTCGGGCCTGGGCGATTTAATTTAGAGGCCATGTGAGACCACACATTTCATCTTATGTGGCCCAAATAATTTTGTTTAAGTGTGATCCAATCCCCATTCCATACGCAATACGCCAAGGTTGTTTTACTTAGAAATTTGGGCTCAATGGCCTTAGTAAGGCCACATGTTTTACCCTTTAGGGCTTGCACTTCGAGTTTAGAGCCCTTGTTTTGAATCTCAATGATAGTTATGCCAGATTTAGGTCTTATTAGTCCATTTTTAGCCCACACATTTTATTACAAGGCTGCCTCATTTGAAATTAAGGGGGAGGCTGTAATTTAGGCCAATTTAATCCATACTTTGGCCCACACACTCCCCCATTTAGGTCTGATTTAGCCTGCTGGAGCCACACGCTATGTATAGGAGCTTGTTTTTTCGAATCTTGTGCCTAGATCTGGGTTTAAATTGCCTTGAATTATGCACATGCTAGGAATAGGATAGTTCTCAATTCAAATTTCAAACACATCTTAATACTTTCAGCCCACATGTTACATTTAGGACAGGGTTTGGCTCATTTAACATTCAGATCTGATTGGCTTTTGGGCCCATAGAGAGACACACATTACATCTTATGTCCAGATTTCAAATTCCAATGCAGCTCGCCACCTAGATGATCAGATTTGGGGCCTAATTGAGTCCACTTGTCCATACGTTTCATCATTTAGGACCTGATCTAGCTTGCTGAGCCCATAACTAGTATTTAAGGAATCTTCATTTCGAGTTTTGAGCTCTTATTAATGAGCTTTAAGGTTGCAATTCACATGTATTATAACCGCCACTTAAATCTGGGCTCTTTTAAGGTCTTTATGCTGGTTTGGAAGCCTAATTAAGGCTTTATCTTATTTGGATTACAGGACCAGCTCCATACGCCTCATAAAGGGCTGCATAGAATCCTTCATGCCTTATCTCTTTTTTCCTTTATTAATCATGAGATGAGGAGTCGCTTCCTCCACCTTGATATGGGAAGAGGCTGTTGGCATTACGAGATGGTAACCGGTAAGCCTGCTACCGGTACAAGTATTGTCATTGATTGGCAAAAGAGGATAGAGATTTGTCATCTCTATACAGTTTAAAGCTCTAAGGAGATCTGCATGAAAAGAAGTTGGTTTGGTACCTAGTGATAACATGTAAGAAAGGAATGACTGTAAACAAGTATAACCGGTCACTACACTAAGCATCATCAACCGGGTAATGCTACAATCAAGGAAAGGTGGATTCAACCGAGGACCAGGGGACAACTGGTGTCAACAAACACAGAGGAAGCAAACGTACAAACCGGTGTCAACGATAACCGAGGAATATGTGACCGGTAAGCAAAGGAAGTGATAGTGACAGGTCTAAGACTCTTTCCTGTTCACTACTTGATGCTGGTTTGGAAGCCTAATGAAGGCTTTATCTTATTTGGATTACAGGACCATGCCCATACGCCTCATAAAGGGCTGCATAGATTGTTATTGAAATGATTTTTATGGGAAGGCCTCTAACTTGAACGATGAGGGCCTACCACTTAGAATCCTTCATGCCTTTGTTAGCAATAAGAGTTGTCATTAGTGTATTTCACAAACATCATTCACACCGGTAATGGTTCATCGGTCACTCACGTTGCTCTAAACGCCACCGGTAGACTGAGAACAAAGTGTATGCACCGGTTGACTAAATCGAAGGATACACCGGTAGACCGAACTAAGTACATTGTACCAGTCTTGTATTACATAATAGGGGTGGACCGGGTATGAGAGATACCGGTCACAACCGGTCATAACTGCATAAAGATCCGCACCGGAATCTGCGGAGTAGTTTGAGTTAAAACCAGTTATTGCGGAGCAACCGGTACATATGGAGCATCCACTGCTCAAAACTGAAGATTAGCTTTTTAATAGGAGTTAACTCTTTATTTTTGCGGATGATTTCAAGGTAAATTCTAGATCAGAACGCATAGCTTTTATGTGTTGCATGATTTATGATTAAGTTTACAACCTGGCGGTTCTATGAGTCAAGAGTTTCAACTCTTGTATAAACATAGGTCATAGGATGCAAGATAAGTTGTTGATAATTAGTTTTTGCACAGAGCAGAGGAGAGATATCTTCTGAGGGGTGCTACAGGCACAGAGGTGAAAGAAAGAAAGAAAGAAAGGAAGATCAACAGCCAGGCAAACCGGGGAAGAGATCAACATGTATGATCTAATGAGACAATCAATGTCATATGAGATCATTGCTTTTATAAGGTGTGAAAGCAAGTTTAAATCCCTCTATCAGGGTGGACCTGATCGGTTCTTTGTAAAATCCTTTAGCAGGGTAATATCTTTGTTGATATTAAAGTCCTTTAACCAGGCAACTTTTAACAGGGTTAAGATCTTAACCGATCTTGTATAAAATCCCTTAATTGGGTAGCACATTAACTAGTGCTTTGTAAGCTCCTAACAGGGTGCCTTCATTCTGCAGTAGTGAAGTTGTGAGCTCTGTCTCACTGTGGTTTTTTCCTTCTAACTGAGGGTTTCCATGTATAAATACTTGTGTTGATCTGTGTGATTCTTTTTATGCTTGTGAATAATTGTTTTATTCTACTTATCGGTAAAGGATAATTAAATAAGTTTAGAAGCTCAGTATTAACAAGTATTTACTGATTCACCCCCCTCTTAGTAATCGGTTTAGTAATAACAATTGGTATCAGAGCCATTGGCTCTCATATATAAAGCTTAACCGCTTGAGAGAAAGATCATGGAGGGTTACCGGTATCAGAAACAGCTAGAGGAAGCCAACGACATCATTGCCTCTCTAGAGAATAGACTGAGAAGATCCCTTGTGAAGAGAAAGGAGCTGGCTATACAGCTCAGTGAGAGCAATGAAACTATTGACGAGCTTTCCGGTCAAAGCGGATCTAATGAAGCTGAAGAAGCAGTCTCTGAGCTTATGGAAAAGAACCAGACCCTAACCGTCTAATTGCTAATTTCAAAAGGGAGCAAGAAGAGAACGCCCTGAGGATGATTGAACTGATCAAGAAAAAGAGGAAAGATGAAGATGAAAGAAAGACAGCAGCCAAGACATTAACAGCCTCTGAAAAAGCAAGGAACCGGGCAGAGGAAGCTGTAGGGGCAAATGAACTTATCATTTTGCAACTCCAAGAAGACATGCAAATTGTCACCCAAGAAAACGCCAATATGCACAAGGCATGGTAGGATAGAGATGATGCATGCAAGAGATTGGCGATCGAGGTGTATCAACTCAAGGAACAGATGAAAGTCCTTGAAGAAAGGAATGAAACCCTGAGAAGATACAATGAAAGTTCGGCCAAGCTTGATGAGCAATTGAAAGCTCAAAGAAAGCACAAAGATCACACCAGTCTTGGATTAACCGGTAATGACACCAAAGAGACTGGTGAGTCTTCTGGAACAAAGACAAACAAGAAGGATAAGAAGAAGCCGCTGGCACAAAAAGGTAAGAAGACCTTTAACACCTCTTGCAATCATTGTGGGAAATCGGGTCATAGAACAAATAACTGCAGGAATGCACCGGAAAAGCCAAACAACAGCTACTGCAAGAACTGTTGCAAGTATGGGCACAAGACCAATGAATGTTGGTCCAGCCCCACATTTGTGTCCAGTGGAAGCAGGGGAAGCTTCAAGGGCTATTGTTATGCATGCAACAAGTTTGGACACAAGGCTGAAGAATGCAGATCAAAGATAATGACATTCAGATCCCCAAGACCGGTATTCACCAATAAAAACAAGAACCGAAGCACAACCAATTGTGAAAACCGTGGGATACATAGTCACAGTGATTCATGGAGCAAATCACCTAACACAAGAAGGTTGAACCCATGGAAGGCAACCGATATAGTCTGCTAGCCAAGAATTGTAGGAACCGGTCATCTATCAAAAGGAAAGAATTAGTCAAACCGGTAGAGAAGATATTATCCTCAAATGAGAAAAACAGTAAGCAAGAGAAGGCTGGTAAAACAGTCAGACAGATTTGGTTCAAAAGGGAATCAAAGAGCTCCGTTGAGGAGAAAACAGAGGAAAGATCATCATCTGTTGATGGTGATATCTCTTTAGCAAACTGAGCCGTGAAGGCTTAGAGGGAACTGGTAAACCATCTACCGTTCCCGGTAAGACTGGTGAGAATCGGACTCACCCAGTCTATAAAGATAATCAGATAGGTAAAAGGTAATCGATCGAGGTTGCCAAACCGAAAAAGCCGGATCACCTGTTGGCAAAACGGAAAGAAAAGTTAGGCAAGGCATTTATTACTGTAGCCGTTTAACAAATGGTTACCGTTTGACCTAACCCTATAAAAGAGAGAAGAATTACTCATCATTTTTACTTTGCTATCAACTGTTCGCAATGGCATCATCATCCTCTACTGTGAAGTTGATCGAGGGAAATCAAGTCGAACGTCTTGCATATAATATTGCGGTGATTCAAAATCGAGCAACCGATATGGCTAGAGCCTTGTCAACAGTACCGAAGGGAGTCTTTATGACAGAATATGTGACTGCGTTTATACATGCCAAATAGGAAGAGCTTGGCGAAACATACATTCAAGGTGAATACCTCTCTCTGTGTGAGGATGGAAGACTGCAAGACAAATACGCGAAATCGGTGTCGTCCGGTCTTATCAACGGAGTCACCTATCCGTCTATCTTCCGACAAGACTGGATTTGACTGGTCCTCAGTCGAGTGCACGATCTAGGGTTTTGGTTACAAAGGGGTGCAGTAACATAAATAATTAAGGAGGATTTACATTGTGTAATTGGATACAGTCAGGAAGGGGAAGCCTTGACGTTGCGAACCATCGCAAATGCAATTGTCACAAAGTTGACAAAATCCAGATTTGATGGTCGTCTCATGATAGTGAACGACATTGAAGACGATGGGGTTCGGTTTGCATCCGCGGTGATAGGTTATAAAATCTATCAATCCAGTATGATAATGTATGATAATGCCATACCGGGAGGAGCCATAAATGCCGCCTATCGGATAATGTATGATAACGCCCAATATGATATCCATGGAATGCTTCGAGGACAAATATTTGAGAACATGAAGAACCTCGGTATTGTCAAGAAGAAATCTATGAAGTACGGGACTTTGCTGGTATGTCTCTCCTTCTATTATCAAAGTTTCTTTCCTGGAATTGGCAAAGTAGCATGGAAGACCGATAGACCGGTCATGCACCAAATAGCTGAAATGGCCAACCAACTGGGTAACCAGTTAAATAAAGTTATGAACAAATATTTTGAAGCCTTTCAACTAAGGATGCATGCAAGGGTGCAGGTGCCATCAACAATTGTTGAACTATATACAAGGATGATGTGTGTTTTCTGGTTTCCACCAATCAGTGCATCATTCAAGCAGTGGAACCAAGAGAAGTATATGCTCCTGAGCTAGGGTACGAGATCACTGCTAAAACTGCTAAGGCATATGCTGATGCTCTAATTGAAGCAAATTTGGATCTATCTGCTAACTGGTTTGGTATGTTCACCGAGATTCAAGAGAATCTTAAAAAGAGGGCACCGATCAGAAATTTCTACACCAAAAGGACCCCGACACCGAAGAAGAAACCGGTGACAGCACCACCAAGGACACAAAAGAAGAAAGCTCAACCGGTAGGGAGCACTCAAGAAGAAGAATTTGAGGAAATCGAGGACATAGTTCCACTTATCAAAAGGAAGAAATCGGTGAAACTGGTAAATGAGCCTGCTCCAAGAGCAAAAAGACAAAGTGTTGATGAATTAGTAGCAAGAATTAAGGACACAGGGAGGTTAGGACAAGTGGGCAGAAGGTATGAAGTAAGCAACGATGAAGATAGAAGAAAGATTGAAGAAGGCATTGTTTTTTGCATTAACAAGTTTAATCTATCTCCTTCTGAACTCTTAAAGGTTATGCCAAAGGATCTCCATGAGATACTTGAAGCCAGGTGGAAAGCCTCAATGGACAAGGAAAAAGAGCTGCGAGTATGAGCTCTGTTGGAAGTGCAGAATCACCTCACTTTGGAGGAAGCTACTCAACAAGCTGATCTGCACAAACATAATTTTCTATCAAGGAAGAGGATCAGTCAAGTGCTTATTGGAGAGGTAGATAAAGTTCATCAAGAAGGTGTGTCTACCTGGACCAAACTTCTCTAGACTCAGCAACAAGCAGAGGAAGCATGCCAAAAGACTACAGTTCCACCGGTCCTTGACACCTTGAAAGGAAAAGGTGTACTCAGAGTAGATAAACCGATTATTGTTGACATCAGTGATGAACCATCCAATCCAACACTTCTAGTGTCTCCAGAAAAAGGTAAGGTTCACACAATGACTGTCAATGATATTGTAGCTGAAGTCACAAATTTTGGAGTAATAGATAATGTAGCTAAATGGTATAGTGTATTAGTTGAGGAGGACAAATAGGAAATTGTAAAAGCCCTTGTTGAAAGTTTATTAGACTTCAACAGAACTCCTAGGGATTATAGGGGCAAATTTCCTCCAGAGTTAAATGGTAAACTTCAAACAAAATGGAGGACCGGTCTAGGAATAAACACAAAGATCAACATGGAAGCATTGCTAAAAGTTAGACCTGGTCTAAGTGAAGAAAGATTAAAGCTTCTATTAGAAGAAGCATCTATGAACCTGGATACAAAATACGAAGTTGCTAAGATTCTCAATGGGTATGAGATTCAAGTCTACAAAGAGACTTTAGATTTCTGGCAGCAATATGACTTCAATGCTCTTGAAGCAACAGGTCCTCATGATCAAACATCAACAATAAATGATCCACATGTTTAGTTCATTACAACTCAAGATCCAATAACAGGAGAATAGGAAGTTCCCACAGAAATGTTCACTTCTGGTGAACCGGTCAATTTGGGAAAATCTTTTGTGAATATTCCCACTGACAGATCAGTTGAAGGCGATGGAGGAATTGCTGTGGGTGATCTTCATACAGCTGAAGAACAGCAACAAACACAAGCCCCCTTGGAAGAACCCTCGCATCAAGAGGAAGATGCTATGCTTGAAATAGAAGTGCAACAGAAAGAAAGACCAGAAGAGGTAAACTTACCGGTAGAAAAGGACCAAAGAGGAAATGAGCAAGTTCTAAAGGAACAAGAACAAGGAAATGAACAAGAACAGGAGCAGGGAAATGAGGAGGAACAAGAACAACAACTACCTGGACAGAATGAGCAAGTTCAACAGGAACAAGAGCTTAGCCAAAAGGAACCGGAAACTCTTCCAAGCTCATCCAAAAGAAAGCTCTCATTTTTTGAAGAATCAGAAGCCAAAAAAAGTAAGGCAATTGAAACAATAGCTGACATCAACAAAATGTCAACAAGACAGTTGAAGGAGCTAACTAAAAGAAAACAGGATATGGTTTTGACCAAAGTAAAAGATATCCTATACAACTTTGTACCGAATGTTGACATCGATGAAGATGAACCGGTCATTGATTAGCTGGAAGTATTGGCAACAACAGTTGGTGATGATCCGACTGATCCAAAAATAGTAGCAATTGATCATTATGAGAAGAAAAGAATTGAAATTCTCAATAAACTGATTGAAGAATCAAAGGTAACAGTATCAACCATTTTGAGTATTGTTCATCAGCAGTTACAAGTTGCCAATAATTTGATGATCACTACTTCAAATTTTGAAACATTCATGCAAGATCTGACAGAAAGGTCAACAAAGGCTACAGAGGACATTAGAGCTTTGTCTTCTCAGTATGACATCAACAAAATTTCTGGAACAAGATTCAGCAAAGAGATGACAAGTCTTGCTCTCATTCTATGAAAGACTTCTGAGGAGAAGACTAAGAGAATCCAAGACATCATTGGATTTCAGTTGTATCTGACTCGTACACTAGACATAATGCAAAAATCTGCAAAGGATGCTGAGAATCTCATCAAAGAACCGGAACATAATACAATTGAAGATATGGAGAACATCATTGTCTCTCTACAAGCAACACAATCACATTTAGAGCATGTAATCAGTCAATGGCACACTTTTCTTCCATCTGCGAAAGTCATTTACAAAGACATTTTTGCCAAGATGCAAATATAAACCCTTTGTAATTTGGAGGCAAAAAGGGGAAGAAGACAGTGGAAGTAGGCAGAAACAGGAGGACAGAACAGCCACACAAGGAGCACTCAGATAGGGGAAGTCTGGAACTCAGGGGAAGTGTGCTACAGAGGAAAGAACAGTCTACAAAATAAGGTATATATTATTACAAGTAAGTGAGTATGGTTTTGTGTATGGTTTTGCCACCAATGACAAAGGGGAAGATTGTTAGCAATAAGAGTTGTCATCAGTGTATTTCACAAACACCATTCACACCGGTAAAGGTTCACCGGTCACTCACGTTACTCTAAACGCCACCGGTAGACTGAGAACAAAGTGTATGCACCGGTTGACTATATCGAAGGATACACCAGTAGACCAAACTAAGTACATTGCACCGGTCTTGTATTACAAATAGGGGTGGACCGGGTATGAGATAGATACCGGTCACAACCGGTCATAACTGCATAAAGATCCGCACCGGAATCTGTGGAGCAGTTGGAGTTAAAACCGGATATTGCGGAGCAATCGGTACATACGGAGCATCCACCGCTCAGAACTGAAGATTAGCTTTTTAATAGGAGTTAACTCTTTATTTCTGCGGATGAGTTCAAGGTAAACTCCAGATCAGAACGCATAGCTTTTATGTTTTGCATGATTTATGATTAAGTTTACACCCTGATGGTTCTATAAGTCAAGAGTTTTAACTCTTGTATAAATATAGGTCATAGGACGCAAGATAAGTTGTTGTTGAGAATTGGTGATTGCACAGAGCAGAGGAGAGATATCTTCTGAGGAGTGCTACAGGCACAGAGGTGAAAGAAAGAAAGAAAGGAAGATCAACAACCAGGCAAACCGGGGAAGAGATCAACAGGTATGATCTAATCAGACAATCAATGTCATATGAGATCATTGCTTTTATAAGGTGTGAAAGCAAGTTTAAATCCCTCTATTAGGGTGGACCTAATCAGTTCTTTTTAAAATCTTTTAATAGGGTAATATCTTTGTTGATATTAAAGTCCTTTAACCAGGCAACTCTTAAGAGGGTTAAGATCTTAACTGATCTTGTATAAAATCCCTTAACCGGGTAGCACCTTAACTAGTGCTTTGTAAGCTCCTAACAGGGCGCCTTCATTCTGCAATAGTGAAGTTATGAGCTCTGTCTCACTGTGGTTTTTTCCTTCTAACCGAGGGTTTCCACATATAAATACTCGTGTTGATCTGTGTGATTCTTTTTATGCTTGTGAATAATTGTTTTATTCTGCTTATTAGTAAAGGATAATTAAATAAGTTTAGAATCTCAGTATTAACAAGTATTTACTGATTCACCCCCCCTCTCAGTAACCGGTTTAGTAATAACAGCCTTATCTCTTTTTTACTTTATTAATCATGAGATGAGGAGTCGCTTCCTCCACCTTGATATGGGAAGAGGTTGTTGGCATTAAGAGATGGTAACCGGTAAGCCTGCTACTGGTACAAGTATTGTCATTGATTGGCAAAAGAGGATAGAGATTTGTCATCTCTATACAGTTTATAGCTCTAAGGAGATCTGCATGAAAAGAGACTGGTTTGGCACCTAGTGATAACATGTAAGAAAGGAATGACTGTAAACAAGTATAACTGGTCACTACACTAAGCATCATCAACCGGGTAATGCTACAGTCAAGGAAAGGTGGATTCAACCGAGGACCAGGGGACAACCAGTGTCAACAAACACAGAGGATACAAATGTACAAACCGGTGTCAACAACAACCGAGGAATATGCGACCGGTAAGCAAAGGAAGGGATAGTGACAGGTCTAAGACTCTTTCCTGTTCACTACATGAGGATCTCAACTGATCTAGTAATGACTCCGATATGAACTGATGAAGCCATAGTCAACTATCTGTTTCAACGAACTCTTTGATTGAAATTTATTGTTGTAAATCTGGATGACTTTGAGTTAACATGGTGATTGGTTTGAGGCACGTCTGGAGGTTTCAAAGCCAAAATCTGTGGCTTTAAAACAAAGAGTTATCTCTTGTGAAAGAAAGGTGCTTGACAGGCATCTATTGCTTTCTTCGCAAAGTAGATAAAGCATAAGCATGCATCAGATGTTTCCTCAGTAGACTGGTACTCCACTGAGCGATGTATTCACAAGAGATTCAAAATTATGTCATGCACGAGAGGCACAAATTAGGGCAAGCACTCTATATATTCTTCTGCCTGTTGAGAATATGAGTTGCCTTCATTCTGTCGAGAAAAAGAGTGAACCTGTATGCTGTAGAAGCTAGGGTAAAAGAAGTTTGAAGAAGAGAGAAAGAAGATTGTGCAGAGGAGAACAACATTAGAAAACACACCTACGACAACCGGTGATGATTCTCAGTTGAGCACAAACAGAGATCTTATCAGGCTATACAAAGCCATTTATAAAAGGTCAATCTTTCTATTGTTTTCTAGCAATTACAATAGTTAAATCCCAGTATTTGGGTGGACTCTAACAGGTCCCTTGTATCAAATCCCTTAACCGGGTGACATCTTGCAAGGTGTTTTAAGTCTTCTAACCAGGCAGGCACTAATTGACCTTATTGTAATAAATACCTTAACCAGGTCGCATCTAACAAGTGTGTTGTAATCCTTTAACCGGGAAGGCTCCTTACATGGCGTACTCCAGAAGAGTACAAAATTTGTGAGGTCTCCTCACACCGTGGTTTTCACCCTAATCGGGTTTCCACATTATAAATCTGGTGTCACTGTGTGATTGTTTGCTTACTGTTATTATATGCTTAAATCTGTTTAGCTTGCAGTTGTAAGTACGCTTCACTAGAGTTAGAGGGAAAAGTTTTTAGAGGTGCTGATTCACCCCTCCCCTCTCAGCACCGGTTGGGACTATCAAAGGCTTCATCCACCTTGATTTGAGATGAAGAGGAGCTTCATCTTTCTCCATACTTACCCAAAAATAGCTCAAAATCTCTCTTTAATTTCTGACTTCTAGACTTAGCCAATTTTTTGCAAATTTCAAATTCTACCCAAACAAGACCTCTTGCATCTCAGATTGTTGCCAAATTAACTCTAGCACCTAAGTCTATCAGCAAAAGAGGGGGCCCCCATTAGCAATGGGGCGATAGTGTGAAAACCACACAACATCTAGCACCCAGCCAAAGAAATGTTGTGAAAACCACACAACATTTTCAAGAATAAAACTAACTTAGAATCAAGAACCTTCAATTAATCCTCTTTTCACCTATCCAATGACTAGGAATTGTACTCAAAATGGGAGGAAGCACGAATTGAGTTAAGAATCTCAATCCTCAGTTAGTTACGTGTGTGCAAGTGATTTATTCTCCGCTCGACAAGAACCTAGAGAGCTTCTTAGATCCATTGTACTTAGCTATTTTGATATCTTTACTCTGAAAGCATCTTGGATAGAGTTAGACATCCATAACCCCGACGAGGTTATCACTGTGGTCCACGAACATTGCTCTACTTTTAGTGAATTTTCATTGAATAGCACTAGTAGAGATATTCGCACATGCAGAGCCAAATGCCTTGAATTTTCACTTCAATTTTTCATTTTCATTCTTTTCTTCTTTTGCATTCTTTTTTTTTTGGATATTGTTGTTCTTTTCTTTTCAATCTTGTTTGGACTACGAACAGTGAATCTTGCCCCCATTGGCAATGGGGTGATGGTGTGAAAACCACACATCTAGCACCCAGCCAAAGAAATGTTGTGAAAACCACACAACATTTTCAAGAATAAAACTAATTTAGAATCAAGAACCTTTAGTTAATCCCCTTTTCACCTATCCAATGACTAGGAATTGTACTCAAAATGGGAGGAACCACGAATTGAGCTAAGAATCTTAATCCTTAGTTACGTGTGTGCAAGTGATTTATTCTCCACTCCACAAGAACCTAGAGAGCTTCTTAGATCCATTGGTCTTAGCTATTTTGATATCCTTACTCTGAAAGCATCCTGGATCCGACCAGATTATCACTGTGGTTAACCACGAACATTGCTCTACTTTTAGTGAATTTTCATTGAATAGCACTAGTAGAGATATTCGCACACGCAAAGCCAAATGGCTTGAATTTTCACTTCATTTTTTCATTTTCATTCTTTTCTTCTTTTGCATTCTTTATTTATCTTTTTTTTTGATACTGTTGTTCTTTTCTTTTCAATCTTGTTTGGACTACAAACAATGAAGCTTGTAGTGGGTTTGGAAAAACCACAGTGGCGCTAAAGCAGGTGTATAATTTTTACTAGTTCCAACTTCACTTCGAGAACTTTCAAAGAACTCAGAGCAATTAAGTGAGTAGAATGTTGTAATTGAAAGACTTAGATATCCTAGATACAACAAATGAATTCAATCCAAATTTATCACAAAACCTTTTGGAAGGATCGACTATTAGGAATAATTTCTACTTCAAGAAATAAACTGAACAAATCTACTGGGAGAAAGCCAAAGTGTGTTGTATGACACATCACCTTCCTCACAAATTTGGATCCCTCTAAACTAAAGTAACCAAACAGGAACCTAAACTAAAGTGAACTAACCAACCAACACTAAATTACTTGGGTCAAATGACTGAAGCAAACCTACGAACTGACTCTCTAAAGAAAACAAAACAACAAACTCTCAAACTATGATAGGAGTCACTTGAAAAGTTTAAGTCAACTAACTCAAGGAAAACTAACCACCTAACTCCTAAAGCATCTAAACTAATTGACATAGAGGAAACCTATTCTAACCCTTTTGAGCCAAATGGTCCAAGACAAACCTTCTCTAACTATGTACAAGAGGCCTAAGTAGACAACACTCAAAAGAGCTGTATACTTACTCGACCTCACATGGTTGTAGACAACAATCAAAAGAGCTATATACTTACTCGACCTCACATGGTTTCTCAAAATGTTCAAGAGCCAACAAGGCTTGGGTGATGGTTCTTGTTGTGAGGTTTTCACACCATCCCCCCAAAGAATTTGGGGACCCCCCCCCTTCTTTTGGGCAGGCCTTGGCAATTTCCTAGATTTGGGAGTTTGGATGTTGCACTTGAGGAGTATTTGGATGCCTTAGCGAGTTTTGGGGTGATCCAGAGGTTTTGAAATGACAATTTTGCACCTTGGATGTTTCGAAGCGCCTGGGAGGGTATAGCTTGTTTTCACCTTGCACGGAACTTTGGTTTTCCTAAACAGTTGATTTTGTCTCTAGGCCAAGTGAAATTCAATGAGAATACTTTATTTTGATTGTTAGAATAATATTTGGTGGGATAAATTTGCAAATTTTGGAGCTTGGATGAATTTTGAAAATTGATATAATTGTATAACTTGAACATTTTCAAAATTTAATTGTGGGCTTGGTTGTTTTGGAAAATCTTGTGAATTTTTTGATGGTGAAAACAGAATTTTAAATGAGAATTTAAATTGCAAAAATGATTTTGAAATTGCAAAATGAAAATTTAAATTGCCAAGAGGGGGATTTCGAAATTTTAAATGGAAAAGGAATGAATGGAAATTGGAAATTTATTTGAATTTTAATTGGCTTGCAATTTTCGATTTTGGATTTGGTTGTCATGTTTAAATGAGTTAAAATCAATTTTTCTTGGAGAAATTTCAAACTTACAGCTGGCAGCCCCTTTCATTTTCGAAATTTGCTTGGCATTGGGCCTAATAAATTAATTTTCCATCCTCCAAGACAGCCCCAATTCTTTCCAACCCCCAATTGCGATTTTTTATTAATTAAATTGGCAAATTTTGAAATAAATTAAATTATCCTAGGGCTGTGCGATTTTTTTGCATTTAATTGGGGTTTGTTTTGACATTTTATTTAATTTTCATTTCCCTCCAAGGCCAAGTAGACCCTATTTGAGGAGGCAAAAAACTTGATATAAGAGGAGTACCTCCCTCATTTTCTCATTCATTTCTTGCATTTGTGCTTGGTAGCGAATTTGGAAGGAGTAGCAAGGAGGAGCGAAATCTGGAAGAGGAGATGCAAATTTTAGCAAAGAGGCTGTGAAATTCCAAGGGGAGGCTGCTATTTTAGAGGCTGCAAATTATCAAGAGGGTTGTGAATTTTGGAGAGGCTGCAAATTTTTGTCTTGGAGCGAATTTTGGTGGAGTTGTCTTCTTCTTTGGTGAAGGAGAAATTGTTGGTGAGGAAGATCTTCATGCTTGAAGGTGAAGGCTGGTCTAAAGGGCATATTTTCTCCTTGCTCTTGCTTGGTTCATTTCCATTTCTTCTTGCACTACTCATCCACCACTTCATCATTCCATCTTTAGGATTTGAAGAAGGGAGATATAAGTGTAGTTTCATTCATAAGATTTGAAGAAGGGAGATATAAGTGTAGTCCCACCCCTAGGAACAAAGTGGAGAGATAAGTGTAGTCCATCTCATAAGTATTCGAAGAGGCAGAAATAAGTGGTAGTTCCGTCCCTAGGATTGAAGAGGCAGATATAAGGGTAGTTTGATAGGCAATTGAAGAGGCAGAAATAAGTGGTAGTTCCATCCCTAGGATTGAAGAGACAGAGATAAGTGTAGTCCATCTCACATTGTAGAAAGAAGAGGCAGAAATAAGGGTTAGGATGGTGGATGCTAGTGCAAGCAAGAACCCAAGGGGAATGTATACTAAGAAAGACAAGGAGGACATGATGCCTAAGACCGCCTTCTTCTCAAAATTGAAGCGAGTGGGTGACACCAACATTGGCACAGTGGACATGGTACAGTTGAGAGATAGATTGAAGGAAGGCCACTCCCCCATGGCGAAGAAGATCGGCAAGTGTGGAATTGTGCAAGTTGCCGCCTTCCCTCCTACCTTGCCTTGTCCGGAGTTGGTGGAGTGTGCATCTCGGTTTGATATTGTGACCAAGTCCATCATCTTTGATGAAGGAAAGAGGGTGTTGACCAACATCAATGGGCAGGTGGTAGAAGAGGTGTTCAATATACCCCAGCACAAGGGCATGATAGTGGTGTTGATGGATTAGGCGACCAAGCTCTTTCAAGATAATCAGGATACCTACCTCACTCTACTAAGGCATAATTGGTTGCAGGAAGGTAAGAAAGGAGTCACCAAGTCGTCAAGGCTCACCAGGTCAGATTTCAAATCAGAGTATGGCGACCTTATTGTGCTTCTCAACCGAGTCATGGGCTCCGCTCAAGGAATGCAGCTTGAGAGTCGGATGAATTATTTTATTGAAGGGATTGAGAGTGGGAAAAGAAAATTTGATTGGGCTAGGATCATAAGTGAGAATTTAGAATTGCAACTCAGGCCAGTGCAAAATTAGAAGCAATTCTACATGGGGTCCTACCTCTTCTATTTGATTGCAAGGCTATATGAGCATCCTGGACTTAAGGCTTTGGGAGTGATTGGCAATGGGCCCAGACAATGCTTGGTGCATGAGTGCTATCCACAGCTTCATTTGCACAGCACCAAGGACTACAAGATATTTTATGATGCCTGTGCCATGAATACAGTAAGGGTAGCATTGGAGGCGAGCTCTGATTCAGAGTCAAGTGGCTACAGTAACAACACAGAGTACTCTCCTCTCTCGGAGAACCAGTTTAAGGATGATATGACAATCACTAGTGAAGGAGATAAACTAATCGATGTTGAGGCTCTATCAGTTGAAGAAGGAAGCCAAGCGCCTAAGGTTGTTGGTGATACTTTGCTAGTCGAACCAAATCTAGATTTGGGGAGATGCAGTGCACCACCATGGTTGAGGCAAATGCTTATGCCAAGGGGCGAGGTTGTGGCCATCCGAACAGTTGAAGACATTCAAGGGTTAGTGGAAAGAGAAGATGATGTGAGATAGAAACAAATTGTAGGAACAGTGGCAAAGGTAATCAGGAGTGATGATGATGGTCACCGAAGGGTTCAAATTGCTATACCAAAGGTTAGCAAGGCAGTAGGCGAGATTGTAGCCCAGGACTATGAGATAGTAGAGCATGATATGGGAAGAGTTACAGATGACATGGAGTGTGAGGAGATTCAGGAAGGCATGGTTTCGATTAGAGAAAAGTTGAGGAAGGCAAATGCAAGGATTGTGAAGTTGGAGGCTGAAAACAGGTATTGGAGAGATTGCTATCAAGGAGTGTGTCAGCCTATCCAACAGTTGCATCAGGCAGCCCTTCCACAAGATAGTGGGAGCAATATGGAGGAGACATCAGCTCAGGTGCAAGAAACCAAAGATTGGATTACTGATATAATACAGGATGGGCGAAAGTTCTTGCCTGCCTTTATCTCGACATTCAAGTCATTTGTGTCTCTTAAGGACAAATTCAAAGCGTTTGAAGTGGAGTGGAAGGATTTCCTTCCAATCCGCGACTTAGCCATTCCCAGGCTACAGGCGGCTATAGGGTTATCAAAGAGATTTTTGGTGAGGGCCAAGTTGGTGAATGAAGGAGGAAAGAGTATTGTTGAGTCTTGGTATGTTGCCTTGACTGTTAGATTGATGACACTTGAAGAGATACAGATGAGATTGCACAGTACAGTCCAAGCATCGACACTTTCATTTCAAACATGCTAAGCGATGCAAGGGTTGCACTTGATTTTGAAGATATCAAAGAGGAGAACATTAATGAGATAGAGTTTGGATCGAGGTTGGATGAGTTAGGGAAGGTTGCCATCAGGAAGAAGCATTTGGGCACCCTTGCCTCTCTCAGGGCCCTTATCGAGTTTGCAAAAGATTATGAGAATGAGAGTGAGAAGACACTGCAGGCAGCAAAGAACATGATGAACACAACTGAGCTCAGAATGAGGCACATACCTTGCCCTCCCATAGAGGAAGTCAACAACATGTTAGTCAAGTTCATTGCCTTGGCTAAGAAGATGAAAGAAAAGGGTAGAATTGTATTAGAAGATCATTTGATGTAAGCCCAAGTGGCAAATTCTCCTTTCTTCTTGGGTAGGATAGGTGTCTGATTTTGATTGGCTACCGTTATGGTGCCTTTTCATTGGTTGCCACTTTTCTTTTTTTTTTCATTGGTCCATTGATGAGGTGGCATCTTCTCATTGGCCGACAAGGTGGCAACCCTAGTTAGGGTTTCTGGGATTTAATCTGGATCGTTGGTTTTGCCTCTTAATCTCTACCTTGGTTGTATTTTTGAGCCTCTATATAAGTCCATTTGCTCTCATTTGTAAAGGGTTGAAGAAAATTGTTGCTTATATAATACCAAAATTGCTTCTCTTATCATTGTTGTGTCTTGCATGGTGATTAAGAACACATGGTGTTATTGCATGGTTTCTAATTCCAATTGTTAAAGTTAGATTTCATTGAGTTGTTAAAATAGATTCCATTTCAAGAAAGTCGTTAAGTAGGAATAGAAGTAGATGGCTGGTTGTATGGTGATGTTAGGGAATGTTTGATAGGGATCTATATACTAGGCCACTAGCATCCTAGTGGCTTGTTAGGAAGCCTTGTGTGGTAATCTAGTCTAACTCCCTTTGAATCATTGCATCTATGGAGGTAGCGCCGCTGGCAAGCTTTCATTAGATTTGATCCCCGTCCATTTGCTAATCTTTCCATTCCATAGGAGTAGTAGTAAAGTAGCAAGTAGTTTAGTAGTTGAAGTTTTGAAGAGCAAAGTTGGAAGTGATATAAATCGAAGAAAGTCAATGAGTATACATTGGAAAGCTAAATCTTATCACCATCATGGCGAGAATTTGACATCCTCGAATGAACAACGTAAGCCCGCCTACGTGATTAACCAACAAATCACATTAATATAACTGAGTTAGTATCCACAAGTGTAAGGAACCTTGGAGTTTTCTCATGTTCTTCATGAGTATTTTCTTTTCAAGAGAGGGTTGAGTGTTTGGTATGCTATATCAAGTATTCAATTGCTATATGTTATGTAGTGGTACAAAACTTACATCAACAGTTCTCAATTTTGCAAATTTATCCTTATACTTTGAAAAAAGTTTTACTATCCCATTTTCAAATTCAGGAAAATCATCGTGTAAAATCAACAATTGAGGTAATTCATTAGGACCATGTTCAATCCAAATGAAAGTTGTCTTTCCTAGATCACCATCTTCATGACTTTCAACTTTAAAAGCAGGGAAAGGTACAACCTGGCATGCTTTGTGTTCAAATGGAACCTGCAAGTTCTCCACAGCTTCAGAAGGCCGAAGTCAGTGATGGATCATCCCACTAGCATTAACATAAAATTCGTGAGTGATCGTGGGAGGATTAGTCTTGAAGTGAAGGCCTTGGAATACTGCTTTTGGAGGCTTATCCTTGTGTAACATGGATCATGCATCCTTGTGAATCTCCTCGAGTGCATCTTCAAAAATCAAAGTTTTCTCGATGATTTCTCCCCCAAATATCTCCTTAAGTTGTTCAAATGCAGAGTCCAATTGTAGCACCGACCCAAATTGTTCTTCATCTTCTTCTCCCATGAGGTTGCATGTAGATTTTTCCTTAGAAACATCTTGCAATTCTTCATGTAGAATCTCATCAGGTATAGCCTCCCCACAATTGATAGGAAGATCACCCAACATCTTCATGAGCTCATCAACTTCAATCTCAAGAGGTAAAGTCTCTAGAGGTCGAAGCTGATGGTGAATCATGCCACTTGCAATAACTTGTCTGTCCTAGATGTTCTTGGCAATGAGTCCATTTGTGCTTCTTCCTTAATAAGATATTTTACAACCCAAAGAACATGGTGGTAATGATGTCCTTGAGTGCGCTATCAAACGGCCCTTCATACTTGGATTCACTTATGATAACTTGTAGTTCCTTGTTTATTTCATCCACTCAATTTTCTTCTTCTCCAAAGGTGTTTGAATTTGCTTGCAACTTAGCCTCAAGAATCTCTCCCCAAATCATGGATGAAATCTCATCAAGGATTTTCTCTTCTTCCAATTTGCAAAGATTCTCTTGTAGTTCCTCAAGTGTTTTTAGATGTTTCCCTTCACTTGCTATCTTTTCCCTTCCTTGGATGAATTCTATAGATCCCTTGATTTTCTTGTCGACCTCCTCTCCATGTGATATAAAGCATAAAAAGTTTGTCCTCCACTTGAATGTCTTTGTCATTATGCTCAATCATGCCACCTTGATGCAACTTATTTTCTTTTTCGTCCTTCGGTTCCCAACCTGAGTGATAGGTGCCTTCTTTATTTAATGTCCAACTTGAAAGCTGAAAGAAATCCTTGCCACCCTCTGCTAATGCTTCCTTATACCAACCCATTTGAAACTTGATTAAGTCAATGGTGTCTTGACAAGATGGGCAAGTAGATTTTGAATGTGAGAGGCCATTACAACAATGTGCCAAGTATTTCCTCCACATTCGTTTCATGATTTCCTATTGATATCCTCTTTGAACTCAAGGAACTCCGATTCTGAATTGACAAGTGCCACATGCTCATACACCTGAAAAAGAAATTCTTCCTTGTAATACAAACTCCACTCTCAAAAGAAATATCAAACAATGCATTTCCTCATGCTCTGGGATACCATGTATCCTAGATTGTCCGAATTTTGCAAGTTGAGACAATCCAAGTGGATGTACCCTCTTGTTCAAATCAAACCAAATTCTGAAAACATCGATTTGCCTGCCCATTGAGAAACCTTTTCTTCTTTTCTCATTTTTCACTTTTTTTTTGGATTTTTCAAGTTTTTCACTTTTAGAGAGATCTTATATCTCAAATATAACTTTGAAATCTCATTCTTGTTGATATCCATGAATGAACCTTGTCCGTCTTCCTTCTAGCGCCAATTTTTGTTGATGTGGGTTTTATTCCACTACAACATGCATAATTAAACACTCAATGTTTTGGGGTGAAACACTAAATACTCAATCGTCTCTTGAATAAGGTCATCTCTCATGCTAAGCTTTCAAAGTAAGATCATAAAATGACTTCTAGGCTCCTTATAATTGTGGATAATCACTCAGTGAAATGATGTGATTTACTAGTAATCACTTAGGAGACTTACGCTAGTCATTCAAGGGATATCAACTGCTTTCACTTCTAAAGCTTTGGATTCACAATCTGCAATGAAAATATAGTTTTGATTTTCCAACTTCCATTTCAACTTAAACTAAAACTTGCTAACTTTGACTACTACTCCTAACTATGAATACAAGGAATCATGGATGGACTTGGACTCTACTAGATGTAGCTTAATCAACGACTCTACCTACCTAGTGCAAGCTTTTAAGAAATACTCTAATGGTTTTCACATCAATATTTCCTCTTCAATCCATCAAATGGATGAAAACTAAAGACTATAGATACCAATTGAAGTTAATTATTTTCATTCATCGACTAACCGCACAAGGCACACTTGCAATTAGCAAGAGGCTAGTGGCCCGGATTTGTTCGAGTCAACCAAGTAAACATCCACAATTACTCTCATCTAATTAAACTACTTCTAAACAACATGAAATGAAATCTTAATCTAAGTGGGAGATGCAAAAAACCATACAATACTCCAAAATGATCATGTATATCCACCATGCAAACACAACAATGAATAGAGAACAATTTTGGTAGTACTTTGACAACAATTCTCCAACATAACTCCCTTTACAAATGATGTGAGCAAGCCTTTATATAGGGGCCAAGATTAATCCTCATAAGCCCTAATCAGAGTTTCCATAACCATAGCTACAAATATTAAATGTCCACGCAATTACAATTAGACACCGCCGCGTTGGCCAATTGGAAAATTACATTGATTTCCAAGGACCAATAAGAAAATTCAAACGCATAACAATAGATAAGGTGTAATAAAAAGTGGACCAATGAGAAGAGAGAACATGTAGAAGAAGCCACCAACTAGTAGACCAATGGGAAAATTATAACGCTTCCAAGAGCCAATTGTTGAAAATGCCATGTGGGCCTATGCCACTTGGCACCAAATGGGCCAATCAGAATAAGATATTTATTTATCAACCAATGAGTTAATTTTAGGACCATGTGAGCCTATGCCACCTCATCACATTGGGAATTGTGCTCATCCTCATTTTCTTTTCACATTCAATGAACCTGGACACAATCTCATTAATCATTTCCATGGGGACACTTGGCATATTTATATTGGTTGAGAAAAGAGCTGCCACCTCAGAAAACTCATCTAGAAACTTGATAAATGCCCCTTACTTGCTGATGAGAAATTATTGTTGGCTTTCAATTGTGATGGCTCATAGTCTTAATTTTTTCATCTTCCATATACTCCATCCCTTACTCTCTTTCTCTTCTATCGATCTTGTTGAATTTTTCTCCTTATTACCTAGACCTCTGGATTTCCCCATCTAATGCAATCAATCCCTTCCTAAATCTGGAAATGACATCCTCATCCTTTGGAATTCTTATTTCAGATCTGCTAAGGATGTCTCATATTTGGGATTTTTTCAAATCAAGGAAGTAATTGTCTTGATTTGTATTTAATCTTGCCTCCTTACTTCTGATTTTGATTTGTTCTATAATCAGGAAAATTCAACCCAAGCTATGATGTGAACTCGCTCCTTGAATGCTAATAATCCTGGCCTAATTTGGAATTCTTATTTTAGATCTGCTAATGATGTCTCATATTTGGGATTTGTTCAAATCAAGGAAGGAATTGTCTTGATTTGTATTTAATCTTGCCTCCTTCCTTCTGATTTTGATTTGTTCTATAGTTAGGAAAATTCAACCCAAGCTATGATGTGAACTCGCTCCTTGAATGCTAATAATCCTGGCCTAATTTGAATCATGTACTGATATCTTGACTTGATCTCTCTTTATCCTTGAACTCCTTGTAGAGCTATTCAGATCTGGTACATCACTTCCTGCAGTTCTGTAACATGTCTTTCATCTTGCAAAACAAGAAAGAGGGTGTCATAAAACATTCGAATTTCACATTTTCATATCAAGTTTAGATTAATGTTAGGAAATCAAAGCATATTGAGAAATATATTCTCAATGAATATACACTAAAATGAAGGATTGAATACCTCTAAGACCTGATTACATAATGAAGACTCCAGAATAGATGAATCAATCATTAACTTCATTCTCAACCAAAATTTAAACACAACCATCTGCCATTTCAAACTTAATATGAGAAATGAATTTAGTCGGCTGCCTATGATAGAACTTTGAGTCCGAGAACTCATATCTGCAAATGGTTCAAACTCAAACAGGCCCATTCTTTGTTGAATCAGATGTATATATCCTTCAAGTCACCCAGTGTGTGTAGTGTATGAGAATTTGAATGCCAAGGCCAGAAGTATTTGTCCTTCCTCTTTTTGCCAATCTATTAGTAGTGATGGCTAGTGATGCCTGCTCACTTGATCTTCACTGGGTGTTAGCCTCGAAAATAACCTAGCCAGGTAAGTTCAATTTATTTTCTAGCTCCAATGGTTGGTAATCATGTCTGATCTGAGTCTTCAATACTGATTTCTAACTTATGTATGTGCTTGATCTGTCCCCCAGTAGTTTGAATTCTTTGATTTTACATTACCTTTGCAATGAAAATGATCTTTAAATTAAGGTTGATTGCCTTGTTTATATAATAAATCATTTGGATATAGGGCAGCTGCTAATGCAATTGATTTTTAAATGTTTGCCATCTTCCATTAATGGAGGCTACCTTGAGTTTTGAATTCATGGCCCTAGCATTTAATTTATTTCATTTTGAAATTTGAATTTTAAAACCTTGTATTGGATCAAACCTCCTTACAACTGTTAATGGACATTAAATGCAAGGCCTTCATGTGTTAAGCTCGAGGCAAATTCAAATGGCATAAGGTTGCATCGAGTTTTGCATCCTTGGATCTGCATTTAATTAATCCATTTATATCCTTAATTGCATTGAGTTTTGAACCTTCCTTCAACATGCAAATTACCTTTGTGATCCCGCCTCGAGTTTTGTGCCCAACATTTAGTTGTTTGAATTGGATTAGGGCTTGGGCGATTTAATTTAGAGGCCATGTGTGGCCAAACGTTTCATCTTATGGGGCCCAATTAATTTTGTTTAAGTGTGATCCAATCCCTAACCCATATGCAATATGCCAAGGTTGTTTTGCTTATAAATTTGGGCCCAATGGCCTTAATAAGGCCACACGTTTACCCTTTAGCGCTTGCACTTCGGGTTTAGAGCCCTTGTTTTGAATTTCAATGATAGTAATCCCAGATTTAGGTCTTATCAGTCCATATTTAGCCCGCACATTTTATTACAAGGCTGCCCCATTTGAAAGTAAGGGCGATAGGCTGTATTTTAGGCCAATTTAATCCATTCTTTGGCCCACAAGCTACCTCATTTAGGTCTGATTTGGCCTGCTGTAGCCACATGCTATGTATCGGAGCTTGTTTTTTCGATTCTTGTGCCCAGATCTGAGCTTAAATTGCCTTGAATTATGCACACACTAGGGATAGGACAGGTCTCAATTCAAATTTCAAACACATCTTAATACTATCAGGCAACACGTTACATTTAGTGCAAGGTTTGACTCATTTAACATTCAGATCTGACTGGCTTTTGGGCCCACATAGAGCCACATATTTCGTCTTATGTCCATATTTCAAATTCCAATGCATCTCGCCACCTAGATGATCAGAGTTGAGGCCTAATTGAGGCCACTTGTCCGTATGTTTTATCATTTAGGACCGGATCTAGCTTGCTGAGCCTATAACTAGTATTTAAGGAATCTTCATTTCGAGTTTTGAGCTCTTATTAATGAGTTTTAAGGCCCTGATTCAGATGTATTATCACTGCCAGCTAAATGTGGGCTCTTTTAAGGTCTTGACATTGGTTTGGAGGACTAGTTAAAGCTTTATCTTATTTGGATTACAGCTTGGTCCATAAGGAGCATGGTCCAGGCACCATACGTCTCATAAAGGGCTGCATAGATTATTATTGAAACAATTTTTATGGGCCCAAGGCTTCTGACTTGAACAATGAGGGCCTGCCACTTAGAATCTAGGACCTTTTGAATTGAGTTTTAAGCTCCTTCCCCTAGGATCAAACTTTATGCCTTATCTCTTTCTTGCTCTATAATCATGACATGAGGAGGTGCTTACTCCACCTTTAAATTGAGATGAGAAGGGTCTTTGTCTCCCTTACTTGAGATGGGAAGAGGTTTCATCTCTCCTACTTGAGATGGGAAGAGGCTTCGTCCCACTCCATACTGAGCCAAAAATAGCTGAAAATCTCTCTTTAATTTCTGACTTACAGACTTAGCCAATTTTTGGCAAATTTCATGTTCTACCCAAACAAGACCTCTTGCATCTCAGATTGTTGCCAAATTAACTGTAACACCTAAGTCTATCAGCAAAAGAGGGGTCCTCACATTTGCAATGGGGTGATGGTGTGAAAATCACACAAAAATACTATTTGGAAACTAACTATTAGCAATTATTTTAAACAAAATTCCACCAAAAAGAAAAGTTAGGAATAATTGAATAGCTAATGAATAATTGAATAGCTAATGACAAGTGTAAAAAATAATGAATTTTCAAACTCTAAAAAAGTTAGAAAAGAATTCACATTTTATGACCCCCTTCCACACATCTTTGGTGTACCCATTGCACACCAAGGTGCAATTGCTAGTTATTATTGCATTACAGGTTGGCAGTGTTGTTGTCTTTGTCCTTATTTCTACTTATCAATGGATATTGTTTTTGTTACTTCATATGTAATTAGTCATATTATTGAGATAATTGGTTTGAGAACTTTTGTTATCAGATATCGGCTGTTAATAATGTTGCATTAGTTGAGAATTTTGTCATCATTATTGTGTTTTAACTTTTGACATATCTATCCTTCTATCATTATTGATTTTCTTATAATCTCCGTAATATCCCTGATCAGGATTATTGTATATTACAGTTGATTTAACTCCACAAATCACCAATGATTGAACATTAATTCCAATTAGATCTAATGCAATAGATATATATTTGATAAAATATGCAGAAATAAATTATATACTCTTGCAAAATGAACAGTCAACACAACAAATCACAATAATTGATTGCTTCTCTTATTACTATGGACGTTGCACTTACAACCAATTCAGTTTTTTGGGAGCAATAGTAGCAATATTATGATGGAGAAATATGATGGATCTACAACAAATGGTGCTATAGGAGCCGCCTTAGAATTACAAACCTTAGGCACTAAAATATTTGCCTTAAATTAGACAATCAGGTGATATAAGAGTTGCCCAAACAACAAATCAGCAAAGTTCAATGACAATCCCTGTGAGGAATTTCTTATGACTAGTTCAAGGAGTTTCATCCACTAACTAGATATACGGAAATTAGGGGTTTTCCATATCCCAATTCGTAGTGATAGACAAACAGTGTCTCTAATCTATTCAAGTAAAATTAATGGATGAACAAATATCCTCCTTTCAATCCCTTGATTAAATACACAGTTTTCAAATTCTTTTTCATTCTTTCCAAAATACACGTGCACACACTTATTTTTAAAATAATTAGTTTGTTACATAACACCCATGATCCCCATGATTTGGGAGTCTGATTTAAACCCCCAAGAAATGAAAAATTGGCTAGGGATTGATCCAGAATCTTAGGGGAAAAGAGAACATGACAATCGTCGTTTCCAAAGATTGTTTTCCCTTAAGCAATTTAAATTTGGATGTTTCAGGATGTTATCTCCTTTCCATGTAGTTTCTTCAATAGACAGGTCCTTCCACCTCACCAAATTTTTGCAGAACATATAGAAATGCAACTATTGTATGATTGGATGGGATTGATCAACATCCCCTTTAGAATAGTAGGGCATCAACATCGGGATATGGGGTAGAGAAAGGCTAAGGCTAAGGCTAAGGGATGCGTGGGTAGTAGACTGACAATTTGGATCAAAATGTGTTGTGTTGTCGAGTTGGCTATAGCTTCGATTGGGTGGCTATAGGGTGTATAGTCAATCGACAATTGCTATTGGTATCAATGCTACCATTAATGCCGCCTCTCAGTGGATGACATCGAATTGGGAATAGATGAATCAGTAATTGCAACAATAAGGTAATGGGTCCTGCAGAATTGTTGTATCTTGGTTAATGCCAATTATATATCATAATTTTTAATATTGTTTGGCGAATTTTTTATGAATTGATTTTTGTACAAGATTACAATTGCTCAATCAATAGACAAATAATAGATCATTGCATATAATAATGAGACCTAGGACCATTGCCCTAAAATCAGTCAAATTTCTTCCCTTGCAGTTTTTTTCCCAATAATTAATCCTAGCAACATTCATAAAAGAAACAAGGTCTAAACTACAATCTCCTACAATATACTTATTCAATATACATAGTTTTTAACTGAAGAAGAAATATGTCAATGTTCAAATCCTTATTAGGTAAAAATTTCTATAACCACGACTGAGTAGAAACTGAGTTGATAGTTGATAATAGGTAAATGAAGTGAAACTGAGGACCGTACTGACCCTACCTATAAATATTCTTTAAAAGTAAACACATATCCAAGCATGGTATCAACTCAAAATGTTCTACTGAACTTATTAGTCTCTTCCTTAGGTCAGCACTAATGTTTTCAGTTATCAATTTTGGCCTAATTTACCTTGGTTCTCCCCTAGACCCCTCCGGACCAGCCTGGGTACGAATTGGTACTTGGTCCTGGTCCGGTCCGCTTGTGGGTCCAGGCAAGGTTCGAATTTTTGGACCTAGTTCGAACTTCTGCCACAGACGATCGGACTTGGGCGGACCAACATGCAAAAAGTCGCAACTAACTTTGGCGAACTGGAACCCGCAGACGTCACTTAGTGACATGTTTTTGCAAATTTTATAAAATTTTGATATCCGGAACTCCAAAAGGTGGATATGAAAGGCTAATGTTTGCTTCTCATTCTCATTTGTGGTGTGCAAGTAGGTTATTTTGACTTGAGCAAGAGCAAAAGAGCAAGTTCTTGATGAGTTGGAAGATTGGTTTGTGAGCTTTCTTCAAGTGTTTGTGCCTCATTCATACACCTTTGCAAGCTTGCAATGAGTAGAAGTAAGTTCTTGTTCCATTTGTTTTTTGTTTTTGTTTAAGTTTTTTATTTTTTTTCATTTCTCTTTCATTCTCCATAAGATCTTAGCCATTTTTTCTATAATTTTTCATTCTCGGGCAGACCAACATGCAAAAATTCAAACCCGCAACTAACTTCGACGAACTGTAACCTGCAGACGTCACTTAAGTGACATGTTTTTGCAAATTTTATAAAATTTTGATATCCGGAACCCCAAAAAAAGGATATGAAAGGCTAATGTTTGCTTCTCATTCTCATTTGTGGTGTGCAAGTAGGTTATTTTGACTTGAGCAAGAGCAAAAGAGAAAGTTCTTGAGGAGCTGGAAGATTGGTTTGTGAGCTTTCTTCAAGTGTTTGTGCCTCATTCGTACACCTTTGCAAGCTTACAATGAGTAGAGGTAAGTTCTTGTTCCATTTGTTTTTTGTTTTTGTTTAAGTTTTTTTTTTATTTTTTATTTCTCTTTCATTCTCCATAAGATCTTAGCCATTTTTTCTATAATTTTTCATTCTCTTGCTTTTAAGTTTTATATTGAATATGTATACAATTTGAAATTTCTTGCCATAGGAAAAGGAACTACAATGACATCTATCTCTTCCTCAGTAGGCAATATTGAACAAAGAATAGAACCCCACTCTGATTCTCTTTTGTGGAAGCATATTGATATTATAAGACCCCTTCTAAGAGGTGGTGCATTTCGTTGGAAATGCCGGGGTTGTGATGAAGAAAAAAATAGTTCATATTTTTCTTGTGGTAGGCCATTTGTGTGGATACGTTGGTAGAGGAGTCAAGAAATGCCCTGGAAAAAAAGATGCACCCATACCAAATGCAACTGTACTAAAATATATTGAAGAGCATGAGGTAGCAAAAGAGAGAGAAGAGCGCAGTCAAAATTCAATCGATGGCGTCAAGAAATGCCCTAGAAAAAAAGGTGCACCTATACCAAATGCAATTGTACTAAAATATATTGAAGAGCATCAGGCAACAGAAGAGATAGAAGGGCACAGGCAAAATTCAATCGATGGCATTGGCAGTAAAACTAAATGTTAAAAAAAGCAAAGGTAACACAACCCCCCTCAGATGTTGTGATAGAAAGCCAGCCCTTTTTTACTACCTCAGCTAGCGGTGAGCTTGAAAAAGAACCCCTTGGCCTTACACACAAAAGAAAGGGACCACTAGAAACTGCATTTCAAAATCAAAGTCGGGAAATCGCAAACATTGATGTGGCAAGATGTTTGTATGCAAATGGGCTGTCTTTTAATGTTGTTCGCTCCCCATACTGGAGACAGATGTCGAAAAGTGCCAATGAAGCTTCAAGAGGGTATAAGGGCCCCAGTTTTGAGAGATTACGAACCACCTTGTTGGATCAAGATGTCAAGTCGATTGATGATCAATTGAAGCCCATAAAGGATTCATGGATTGAGACAAGGGTATCAATTGTTTCAGATGGGAGGAAAGATGCTAGAAATCGTCCCTTGATCAATGTCCTAGCGGTGTCCCCTAATGGGGCAATGTTTTTGAAAGCATGCTTAGGTACGCTGACATGGATAGGTATTGCCTTGGAGAGATCTATGATGACATAAACTCAATGCTTGAAAAGATCAAACAAATTGTAAATGAACCCGAAGAGACCCTCTTCAAACAATTGCAACAATTATTGTAGAACGATGGAACAAAATGACCACTCTACATTTGTTTGTCAATGCATTGATGCCCAAATATTATAGAACCAATTTCTTGATCTACCAAGAAGGCTACCACCCTATAGAGATTTAGAAGTGTCAAGGCAAGATTTGAAAGACTTTTTCCTGATGATGATATGAGAGATTTGATTACGGATGAGTTATAGAGTTTGTGAATGCAAGAGGTCTAAGTAATGATGCTCTTCGTCATCGGTTTAGGAAGGATGCTCATAGTTGGTGGTAGCTCCATGGCCAAAGATTCCAAAATTTGCAGCCCCTTGAAATTATGTCACAAGTAAGTTTTATTTTAAATTTTTTTAGCTTACTTAATCTTCATAGGTTGCTAGTTCATCTGCATCAGAAAGAAATTGGAGCACATATTCTTTCATCCACTCAGTGAAGCGCAATAGATTGCAATCAAAAAGAGCAGAGAACTTGGTATTTGTGCATTACAACTTGCGTCTTCTCTCACACAAGACTAAAGAATACAAAAAAGGGGACATGAAGAGGTGGGATGTAAATGCAGAGCTTGTAGACTTGTATGCTTCCACTTCTCAGCTTGCACTTGATGACTTTGAAGATTTTGATGCCAATACTTTTGTTGCTGCTGCTGATCACATTGGCCTTAACTCTATTGCTGAGTAACCTAATGCTGAAGAAGAAGATGAAGATGAAGAAGAATATTAATACATTTTTAATTCATTAGTTGAACTTGAAACAATGATACTTGAACTTGATGTTATGATTTAGTTTAAACTTTTAATGTTTTGAATCTTTGATGTTGAACTTGAAGTATATGATGGTATGATCACGATTCATGATGCTATGATTCCAAGTTTATGGTGTTTTTGTTGTTTAAATGTTTTTATGATACTATGTGACATTCTAATTTTAACTCATGCTTCTAGGCTTCATAAATATGTGTATATATATATATAATTTTAAAATTTTTACACGTTTCTTCGAACCCGAACCCAAACCTCTTTTCAAAATTTTGTCAAACTTGCGAACCAGTTCTTCGTACCCGAACTTAGAACCGAACTTGAACCGGTAACTTAGGTTTTGGCATTTATTCTTATTGAAATTTTCTCAGTGCCTAAATATGAAAGGTGAAGCTTAGTGTTTCTCAATTTAATAAAATTATAAAATTGTTAAACAAGTTTGGGAAAAATCATGATTGGATGTTGGTATTTTTGCTTGGGTTTCTCTCTTTAATCATTTAAAAAAGAGGAAAAAACATTCATTATGAATTGTATACCATAAGTTTCTTATGGCAATGTTTTGGAAACTAGTGGCAAAATATTTGGCACTACAACATTTACACAAGCTTACAGGTGTCTTTGTAATGGGCTGGAAGGTTTTGGTGGGTAGTTGGCATTCTGCAAAGTAGTTCAAAGAATAGTTGCAGAGGGGTTTTTAGATGTACTTTTTGTTTATTGTCAGTAGATTGAAGAAGCAGCTGTAGAGAGATTTGTTTTGGCCCATTTTAAAAAGAATTCTTCTTTCACCCATTTCCTCTCATTGGCATGTTCATCCCATTTTAAAAATAAGGTTGCTTTCATCCATTCTCTCTCATTGGCATTGTTAACTACATGACATAATTTATGCAAAATCTCAACATAATTCACTTGCCATGGTTTCAATGAGTTTTTTTATGTTTTCGAATCTGTACACAGACAAATCATTTTAGGGTGTGTTTAATAATTTTATTTCATTCTAAAACAATTCTGTTGTTATCTGCTAAATGAAGGCTTGCCTTGTCTTTGCTACCACATTTTGCAGACATGCCTTACAGAACAATTGCAGTGGGGTTTTTAGATCTACTTTTTAATTATTGTGAACATATTGAAGCAACAGCTATAGAGATTGGTTAAGGTTCATCTCATTTAAAAAGCATTTTGCTTTGTTAGGGTTATGTAATATTTTACTAGCAAACTATGCCCATTTTTTGTTGTTGGCGTTGTTGACTGTATGATACAAATTTGTGCAGAGCTTTGAGGTAAGTGGCTTGCCATTGTTGGTTTTTTTGTGAATCTGTACACAGCTGGATATTTTATGTTGTGTTTTACTTCATTCTAAAACAATTTGTTGTTATATGCTAAATGAAGGCATTGATTCTGTTGTTTTACTTGTGGCTGTTTTTGTATATGATAATATTGTAATGCCTAGTGTTAGATTACGATTTATTTCTTCTTGTAGAAATATTTTGAACTGTGAAATAAATTTTACGCTAAGGACCATTTGGGCAAATTTAATTTTGAAACCCTTGTTTATATTTAGGGGTGTTTGAGACTGTGCCTTAATCTCAGGTTCTTTTAGCCATTCTCCATTAAATTGGCAAAGCTTTGGGATAGAATCTCCTTATTTGCATCAATCGTTTTCCCAAGCAATCTGTTTTGCTGCAAGCAGGAATCCCCTTTCTAAAATAGTTTTTAATAATAAAATTACAATATAAAATTAAATAAAAAGATAATAATAATAAAATATAATATAATATAATTACGAGTTATTCAACTAATGAAAAGTCCATGAAGAAAGAGATAAATAATGAAGAGTTGTGACTCCTTCAACATAAGATATAAAAGGGAGTAGTGTTAATTTGGAAGGGGATGTGGAAGAAGGAAGAAAGAGGAGAGAATAGGAATTAAAGAAGGATTAATGGAAGAAGAAAGGAATGTGAAAGTGAATCTTTCAAAGGGCTGCAATAATTAAGTTTTGTAACTCTTTCAAAGGGTTGTAATTATGAAGGGTTGTGACTCTTTCAAAGGGCAGCAATGATGAAAGGTTGTAACTCTTTCAAAGGGTTGTAATTATGAAGGTTTGTGACCCTTCCAAAGAGGGACAATTATGAAGGGTTGTGACTCTTTCAAAGGGGCAGCAATGATGAAGGTTTGTAAAAGTTTCAAAGGGTTGTGACTCTTGGAAAAGGTTGTAATTATGAAGAGTTGTGACTTTTCCAAAGAGGGACAATTATGAAGGGTCATGACTCTTTCAAAGGGCAGAAATGTTAAAGGGTTGCAACTCTTTCAAAGGGCAGCAATGATGAAGGTTTGTAACAGTTTCAAAGGGTTGTGACGCTTGGAAAAGGTTGTAATTATGAAGGGTTGTGACTTTTCCAAAGAGGGACAATTATGAAGAGTTGTGACTCTTTCAAAGGGCAGAAATGTTAAAGGGTTGCAACTCTAATGAAGGGCGATATGTAATGTTCCCATTTCCTAGGTCGGTAGAAACTTTTGCAGAGGTTAGCCTATCAGCAAGGTTCTCGTAGGCTAATACAGTGGATAAGAAGCTCATTTAGGGGTTTTGTGGGCCTTTTGAAAGGTTTGCGTGGTGTTTCAAGAGCTCAAATTCAGTCTCCTATTGTTTAGGAGGGGTTCTTATTTTCTATTTTAGGATGAGGGGACCAAAGGCCTAAATTTGGGGACATTAGGGGGATGGCGGGGAACGATGGCCGAGGGGGGAGGGGGTGGCAGTGTTGTATATACTATATAATAAAATAGCGAAATTGCAAATGCCAAATACTAAATACTTGAACATTGACCAATGAACAATGGAACATTGAATATCGATTCTTGAATTACTAATTAGAAATTAGAATACTAAATAAAATTGTTGAATCGACAATTGGACGATTTCCATTATCATTTATTTCAAAAATATCATAAAGATGATTACAATGACTAACATGATATCAAAACAAGTACAAACTATCAAAATCTAGTGAAGGGAGGCCTTTGATCATCACTCAAACTACTGGACTCCTCATGGTCACGATCTGCCAAATGAACACCAACCAGATCTACATCTGAAGGCACTGCATCCCCATCCTCATCAATTTGTGATGGCCTCTTTAGCTCTACTTCCCAATGTGTTGTTGGGCTCTCCTTGTACACACGTGTCTTGAGGTCAATGATACACAAGGCACTATGTACAACTACTAGTTTTTTTGCTCTCATAGAGGTAAGTCTATTCCTCTTAAGAGAGTGGATGAAGCTATAAGTAGACCAGTTCCTCTTTGCAGCAGAAGAACTAAAAACCCGAGATAGCAGACGAATGGCTAGTTTGGTAATCATTGATTTCTATATTCCATGACAATTCTACCACAAAATCGAGTCCTCCTATGCCATAGCTCTTATATCCATGTTTGTCACATCCAAATAACCCCTAAGAGTGGCGAAATTTGTCCACTCTGTGAAAATTTGACTAGTAATTTCAGCATCATACATTATATCAATGCACTTGAAGAAGCTTTAAGTAGACCGGTTCCTCTCTGCAACAGAAGAACTAAAAGCCCGAGATAGCAGACGAATAGTGAATCCTAGAAGAGAAGAACTGACTGTGACTTTTTCGTAGGAAAAATTAAAAGAACGCATTAGTCAATCGTAGCAACATGCAATTATTGTAAGTTTTGAGATTCATCCATTTCACTCCTTGACTTGAATAAATGGATTAACAATAATTGGGAAGATATAGATAAAGTAGCTTTTGTGGATTCATGTAAAGGATTTTTCATAGTGATTTTCAAATCTAAGGAAAGTAAAGATAAAGGCTTTTAGGTAGAAATGCTTGTTTTTATAGAAGTTTGGATTGCATATGCAACAGTGGATCCCAAATTTCAATGGCAAAGACCATAACATTAAGTTTATTCCTTTTTGGATTCAATTAGATAATCGTCCAGTAGAATATGGGAAGCTAGATATTCTTGAAGTCATTGGAAACAAGCTTGGAATCTTTTTAAAGATTGCTTCTTTCTTTGAAACTAAGAGTCCTAGGTAATGTTTATTATTGGACATAGGAAAGGCTTTTCCTTCTTTCAAAATCATTTCAAAATTTGGAACTTGGATTCAAAATGTATCATATGAACATGATGATCTAGTAAACACCGAACATCATTCAAAGGAAAGATGTTACACTAGTTTAATAGGGAAAGAAATCCTTGTTGTAGGATGTTTGATATCTCACCAGATCATTCTAGAGAGGGAGAGTGGAGGCCTCTAAGGGTGAGTTCTACTTTATTTCCAGAAAATCAAACACGAAAATATTTTTTTAGAGGTAAGCTCTAATAGGGGGCTTTGGGAAGCCAAATGTTTCTCAGATCGCATTCTATTGTTTTTGTGGAAATTATTTAGGAACTTGGTACATTATTATAAAAAGACAAAGGAATGCAGGCTTATTACTGGAGGCTCTCAAAGGGAGCACTAGGACACAATTCAGGTAGACGAGACAATCAAAAAGGATCATTGGACATATATTCAAGGGAAAGGAAAATGAGATTACACAATGGTTTGCTGTCATGGGGAACAAATCAAAACAATTCATGGGGAAGAGATGGATCATAAACTTTTCTGCAAATCAATATAGACAAGATTCTTTGGATAACAAGTTGATCATTAGGGGGGATGGGGTATATAACAATTCTATGGCTATCAAGTTGGTCATTAAGGGGGATATGACAACAAATAAAAATCCACGAGATAGACTCTTATTAAGGAACATAAATTTATAGGATAGACTCTTATTAAGTAAAATGGATGAGATGTTAGGAATTTCAAGAGCTATCCATTATCATGAGTTTGGACTTGTCAAGAACAGTCTCAAAAAGAGATGGAGTCTCTCATTCTTTAAAGGGAGTCCATGAGGAGAAAATAAATATAACAAAGGATACAGGAGAGAGACAAGTTTCATCATCTAGGTTTAGGGATCATTGGGTGAATGGTCAAGGGGAATCAAAGGACAAATGAGAAATCCGTACACAGGAGATGGAAAATTTTGTTCAAAAATGTTTGGAAGAGGTGCAGAAAAAATTGATAGAAGAGATAGCTGATTAGGTGTTAGTTGAGGAATTCATTAAGGAAGTCATTTCAAATCAAGAATAGTGAATAGAAAATGAAGAGGTACAAAATGAATTAGTAGAAGAAGTGCTAATCGAGGAATTCATTAAGGAATACACTCCAAATCAAGAACAACTAATAGTATCTAAAGAGAAAGAAATCACATAAATAAAAAATCAAGAAGAGAAGGCCACCCGGTAGTTCAAAAAAGAAGGAAGAAGAGTTAAGTCCTTGGAAAATAAACCAAGATACGACATAACCAAGAAGTCTTAATGCAAGATCAAGAAATTCGATAAGGCTTATGGAAAAAGAAGACCTTCCATGCTCGAAATCTCTATGAACAAGGTGCAAGATAAAATGCAAGGATCTTATATAATTTAGGAGAGCTAGAAGAAAGAATATTGTAGTTGATATGAGCATGATATTCTAAAAGAAGTCATCAACAAGGGAATAATGTTTGATGAGGAAGCAATGATAAGTAAAAGACCTCATCAATGGTTAGAGAACCATAGCAGCAACATTGTTGTTTCTTCACAAAAGGAAGGGGGCTCTATCCACTTTGATAATATAGAGGAAATGGAGAACAAAGCTTTTGTAAAAGGAGGTTTATTGCCACTTTCTAGTAAAAAGAAGAATGATAATTTCAAAGGATCAAAGAATTTGGAGGAAAAAAGTAGGAGAAGATAGACAACACATAGGACAATGTTACGAAGTGTAGACTCATAGAAAAGATATTGGAATTAGATAAGTTAGAGGAGTTAGATTTTGATTTTGAAAGGATGATGGAAATGGATATTATTGAGAAGGGAGCAAACTTGGGTTGCGGGTTTGAAAACCAACAACATCAAAATGATCAACAAATTGATTTAGAGGAGAATTCAGCTCCGAGGACCCAAGATCTAGGGTTATGGAAGTCAAACTCAGCCAAGCTGTCTCCAAATTGTGGAAATAGATCAAAAAGAAGAATAGGTAGAAAGACATTGTCTCATTTGACAAGAATGGATGGAGAGGAGTTGGATCAAACCAAAATCACAACTTTTTGGAATGTAGGGAAGGAGAAGTTTCATCCCAAGGAGACATGAAAATCCTATCAAATGCTGCATTTTTTCAGTAAAGCATAAATAATTATGTTGCGAGAAAATTAGCTAAATGAAGAATAATGATTAAGATTCAAAAAGTCCATAGCTAATTGGGAATCATAATTAGTGGAGGCCAATAGGATCATCTGGTGGAGGCCTAGCAATCATATGAAATCCAAGTATACTCTCTTTTCAAAATATGGAGGGTAATTATTAATGTCTAGCAATCATATGGAATCCAAGTAGAGTCTCTTTTCAGAAGATGGAGGGTAATTATCAATGTTTATGGTCCTATTTTGACAAAGAAGAAAGCGGAATTGTGGAATGAAATTTGCAGCTTTTCAAGCATTGACCTTGGAGAACTTCATCATAGGGGGTGATTTTAATGCCATACTTCAACTCTCACACCATGAATATTGTTGTCTTGCTAAGATTGTTTTGGGTATGGAACCATGTCCTACAACAATCTAGACAGATCAAGATAAATGGGATGAATGTAATCGGAAAACTGTCATGCTACTCAAACTTTCAGTTACAGATGATTAGCTTGCTTAGTTGCCTTCAGATAAAACAACTTAACAAATTTGGGACCTCTTGAAGGATCTTTATGAAAAATCTGACAAGGGTCGTGCTTTCTTTCTATAAACTTTTCTTGCTTTCTAAGAAGAAGAGTGTTCAGTGTAATTACCGTCACTACTTTGGTCACTTGAAGAAAGATTGTAGGAAATAGTTGGTAGTTGCGCAGTCTTCACAACAAGGGTCTCAATGGAAGGCCCAAGCTCCTATGTATTTTGATCAGGAGCCTCCTTCCTATGCATTCATGCCCATCAAATCATGACACATCCTCAGCCTAGTACATTGACTTTGGTGCCTCTCAACATTTCACACATCATCGGGATTGGTTCACAGTCTGAGTTCACGCCCTTCTTTGATTCAGTTATTTTTCTAGGAGGCAAGGAGTATATAATTGTCGGTAAAGGAAATGTCAAGATTTCTCTTTGTGGGAGGGATTTGACATTTCTCAATGTGTACTTTGTTCTTGGCATGAAGCTCAATCTACTATTAGTTAGTCAGATTATGCTTAATTCTCCTTAGTTGGATGTATCTGTTGATTTTATAGATGTGGTCGGAATCCACAGGTGAACAATGGTAACCCTTGGAGAATACTCTCCTACCACATATATATGAGATATGTGATTTCATTCTATGACACAGAGAATAATAATTAAATATAATAGAAGATTGATATATCAGGATGTTCGGGGGAGACAATTGTGAATAGTCTATGGTTGGGAGGGCAATAGGAGTTATTGCCTGTGGTGAAACGAGCATTGAAAATTCAACATGGTATCAGAGCTAGGTTAGGTTCCCTACTAGCCTGTGAATTTTTTATGAATGGCAGAAACTACAGATTTGACAATTTAATAGTTTTTGCTAAGCAAAGTGTAATAGTTCTTGCGAGGGATGCGAGTTGGTGATTATAATCAGGGATGGAAATCACCATCAAATTATTTATATGAGGCATCGAGGACAAATGGGATCATACCATGGGATCAAACGATTATTGAAATTGTCATTTATGATGGAATCTTCATCGTAAGACACAATATAGTTGGAATTTGCGATTCCTTGGAAAGAATAAGGAGTGACATTGTTAGAGCCACGTTATACAAGGGCCGTGACTAACATTAGATTACACACTTTGCTAAGAGCCATATGTGAGAGCTGCATCGGGTTCCATAGAGTGATGTTTTGGATGCTAAAGATTAATTTGACGAATGCTTAGTCAACGATTGATTATATTAATATATACATATATCACCGTGGTCATAGCAAGTATCGATGAATGCATAAGGAAAAGTAATAAGATATCAATCAGAATTTTAGCAATTAAGGTTGTAGGCTGAAGGAAGACGTTTGAGAATTATATATGCCCATGACTTTATAAAGAATGGAATGTATTTATCCTCCCCTTGAAATGCATTTAGAGGAGTTGTGATTATTATATAAGGTTGTTGATTATTCTAAGCCCCATGGGACAATAGAACTCAATTTTTGTAATTGGTCATTTCCTTGAAGACTTGCAAGTCTTTCATTACATGTTCAAGCTTCGAGATGAGCTCAATATATGGGCACCATTTTTTTGTTATTTAGTATTATGGATAGGCTCCACTTCACCTTTTATTACTCGGTTGGTTTGATAAGGTTGTTTGTGTTATAATTTCGGCAACAGAAAAAGAGAGGATAGTATTGAAAGGAGCGATCTCTTAGTGGATGTCAAGAACAATCGTGGAGAGACACCTTGAGATTGTATAGCCGACGCCAATACAAGTTCACAGTTTTTCTGGCCGTAATATGATTGGGATTGCTTTTACCAAGTTGGGTAAAACCCTTGTTTTGTGTTGCCTTTGATTATGGAAGATCTACAGGTAGAAGTAAATTTGCCGATTATTGTCGTGTAAAGGCTTAAGTTGACCTCGTGAAACATTACAAGTTGAAGGCTTAGTTTGGTTTGAATACAATTTCGGTGAAAGAATATTCGTTGTAAGAAATTTAGGAGTTGGTATTTATTTAATTATATTTATTCCAGTCTCAATACTCATCACCATGGGAATTTATATCTCTAGTTCCTTAATATTTGTTTGTACATTATAGTCCGGTGAATATATTATTGCTCCACCACGAGAATTATCTGTGCAAGCTCTTGTGTACAGATGACTATCATTCCTTGTGGGATCACATTCATCTATACCGGATTTCATTATATGTGTAGCTGGTCTTTGTTACCTGTTGCAAAGGGCACCATCTATATCATGGAGCCATCTTGGGAAACACACAAACCACGACGTAATCTGGGCATGTTCGCAGCCAGCCAATGATGAAGTGTTATGTTAACAAAGCCTGACATGTATGTGCGGTAGAGTTTAGCACTGTACTTGTGTTCTCAAGGCAAGGAAAGAAGTCACAACATCAACTGGGCAATAGAAAGAGATCTCTGAATCAATACTCCATTTGAGAAAATAGATTTGGTATTGTATATTCTACTAGCAAACATATAATAATAACAGACTTCTAAGAAACCAATCTGGAAGTAGATCGAGGAAATACCCTATAAAATGATGCATTTTTATAATTACGGCATCAGGAGTATGGGTGTAAACTCCTGGATGACACATATAGAAGCAATTTGGTATCTATAAATTTCTATGGTTTCTCATTACTCCCATAGATAATCCTTGCTGAATTTGCCAGTGAGAAGGCACCTATCAGTGGTGATATGCAACCCAATAGAAGTCTCTGCTAGTAAATAATAATTCGGTTCAACATTGATTACTAATCTTGGCATTCAAATTTCTTTTGTTTGTGCATACTGTTGAAGTTTTTGGCAGCATTTTGTGATGCGGTTATGATTACTGTGAACAACCCACGACAGGAGTCCAAACCTATCGACCAACATTTACGTTGGTCTTTGATCAATGCTCTTTTATTGGTCTTCTTGGAACAACATAGGTTGTATGTTCGCAAATCTCCTGCATCACTGTGTGTTGAGACACAAGGCTAATACCTTGATTATTAATTTGGCATATCGCAGACTCCAGATATATCACTTGCTTGAGCATATCAATAATGCTGCAAAATTGTCTTCCATAAGATTATGTGATTCGGGGTCCATCACACACACAGTGGGCTTGACTTCATCAGTTCCTTAATTGTCAGGCATTAAATGATGCGATATGCTCAGTATTCAGTCATGAGTTTGCTGTGAATTGCCAAGAAGTATCATATATATAAAGAGATGATTATTTCATAATGTTCATGAATTTCATATGTAGTCATTAATTCATGCTATAACATTGAGATAGTAAATCTTGTATGCTTCTAACATTGGTATTTCCCTTTGAGATAGTTTAGTTTTATGAACTATTTGTAATCCCTCTCTGAATTTCTTTCTGTACGGATCAAGAAGTATAAGAGATTGCATTCAAGGGAGAAAAAACATGTTGCTTGCAGTCATGAGGCTGAGTAGGTGGCATATATTGAGATTAGGTTCTTCAAAGAGGAAGAATTAACATTTAGAGGGAGTCTGACATTTCTTTAGAAGCAACCTTGGACAAGGAGGTCAAAAGGTTGATATCAGATTCAGAAGGAGTCTGACATTTCATTTGAAGCAACCTTGGATGGGACATTAGAAGGTTGATATCTATTTTAGAGGGAGCCACATCATCATGAAGATCTTAATACATTCTTCTCTGTGAGGGAGAAGTTTGAGGTGCAAGCCCATGTTAAACCTTTTTTTTTTGAAAAGAAACTTAAGGTGTACGCACAACCCTCTGATATGGTTCACGGTGGATGTCATGTATGTGATGCCATGACAACACCACATGAGAGAATTCGTGGTGACTTTCTTGTACTTGTGTGTTCACCCTCTGGATGAGTCATGGTGAATATCATTGTAAGGTGACGATCTCACAATGATAGACACTTGTACATCTTACCATCATTGTGAGGTGACGATCTCACAATGATGGTTGACATCCCATGAAGTAATATTTATGGAAAGCCATAATGGTGGATATCATGTGAGGTGATATTAATGGAAATCCATATTGGTGGATATTACGTCTGGAAATGTCTACAAATCCATAATGGTGGATATCACACAAGCTGATATTTATGGGAAGCCATATTGGTGATATCAGGTGAGGTGATATTTTCTACAAATCCATAATGGGTGGACATCACGCAAAGTGATATTTATGGAAAGCCATAATGGTGATATCACGTGAGGTGATATTTCTACAAATCCATAATGGTGGATATCACGCAAGTGATATTTATGGAAAGCCAAACCTTAATCAGATTTTAACTTTGTTTTATCAAATTTGCAAGATAGTAAATTTGTTGGTCCAAATCGGTG
Source organism: Chamaecyparis obtusa (assembly GCA_027943335.1). Taxonomy (NCBI): domain Eukaryota; kingdom Viridiplantae; phylum Streptophyta; class Pinopsida; order Cupressales; family Cupressaceae; genus Chamaecyparis; species Chamaecyparis obtusa. Next base: position 1,547,014 of record BSBK01005180.1, read on the forward strand.
CTGAGAGGGGAGGGGTGAATCAACATCCACTAAAATTTGAAGACACTCTTAGATCTATTGACTATTACTGCATGCAAATCAGATCCTAGAAAAGAAATAATCAACACAAAAACACAACAGCATAGAACACTAGATATATAGAGTGGAAACCCAAAATGGGAGAAACCCACGATGTGAGTAGGAACTCAAAAATTTTGCACTCTTTTGAACTGTGCCCAGTGAAAAGTCTTCTCTGTTAAGGGATTACAAATGCATTGTTAGGTATGACCCTGTTAAGGGATTTTGAATAAGGCCTGTTAAAGCCTGCCTTGTTAGAGGACTTTAATACATCAACTAGATGTCACCCGGTTAAGGGATTTGATACGAGGGACTTGTTAATGTCCACCCAAATATTGAGATTTGACTATTGCAATTGTTAGAGAGCAATAGAGGGGTTGATCCTTTGAAATGGCTTTGGGGAGCCTGATAAGATCACTGTTTCATTCACTAAGAGTCATCACCGGGCACCACTGGTATGCTCTCTTTAGGTTATTGTGCTTCCTTGCACTCTTTTCTTTTTCTTCTTCTCTTCTCCTTTTCCCTTACAGTAGCTTTGATCAGCGTATAGTTTCACTCTTTCTTCTTGGCAGAATGAAGGCAAGTGATTTATTTCGCTCATTGAAGAATAAATAAACTTCCTGTAAAGCATGGGACAGTTGTAGATATGGAGAAAGATACGCACGTTGCTCAAAATAATGCGATTTGACTATTGCAATTGTTAGAGAGCAATAGAGGGGTTGATCCTTTGAAATGGCTTTGGGGAGCTTGATAAGATCACTGTTTCATTCACTAAGAGTCATCATCGGGCACCACAGGTATGCTCTCTTCAGGTTATTGTGCTTCCTTGCACTCTTTTCTTTTTCTTCTTCTCTTCTCCTTTTCCCTTACAATAGCTTTGATCAACGTACAGTTTCACTCTTTCTTCTTGGCATAATGAAGGCAAGTGATTTATTTCGCTCACTGAAGAATAAATAAACTTCCTGTAAAGCATGGTATAGTTGTAGATATGGAGAAAGATACACACGTTGCTCAAAATAAATTACGAAAAATCTTCCCGTTCTATGCTATTGCGAGTCTTCGTAAAGATCTCCTTATAATATACTATCCAGTCGTGTTTCAGTCATGAGAGGAAACATTAGATGTGTGAGACAAGTTTTTCCTTAATAGAAGATCTGTCATGAATCCGCCATTTAGTCGTGTTTCAGTCTTGTAAAGGAAACATCAGATGTGTGTCACATACTTTCCGTCAAAAGAAATTCCTTCATGTTTTGTGCAATAATTTACGGCAAAAGAATCTCCTCAGTAGCCTTCAACTATGCCTTTCACTGATCTTTTCCTTAACAACGAATCCTGCGTGATCCATGCAATAAATCTCGGTAGAAGAGTCTCTATAGTGTCTGTCAATTGTATTTCACTGGTCTCAATGATATCTCACCGATCATTCGTGATCGGTTTACACCTTTCCTTTTGCAATGTTCTGGTCTCTGTCTTCACCTGTCACTACTCCGGTCATTTGCTTTACCGGTCATTGCTTTGGTCATTTACTTTACCGGTCACTATCTTCATCGGTTACCAACTCATCACTGTGTCTTCGGTATCCTAGCATTTGGACATCATAGACATTAATGACAACACCATTGATTAATACCGGTGATCTCTTTACCGGTTGCATCCTTATCGGTAATGCCAACAATCTCCCCCTTTGGCATTGATGTAAATACAATGTTACCATCCACTAATGCTTTTACTAGTTATCTCCCCCTTTGACAATAATGCCAAAGGCTTGTCAAAAAACCTTTCATTCTGATGACTGCTCCCCCTTTGAGCTGTAGTCCGTGGTCGCCAATCCGGTTTAGATGAGGTTGTTTCCTCTTTTTGAACTTGTCGGATTGATGATCTCCTCTGTCCTATTATTGAAGATCATTAAGGGGAATTACCTCTAATTTACCTCTAAGATATTCAAAGGTACTCTTTGGTAAAGGCTTTGTGAATATGTCAGCTACTTGTTCTTTTGTGGGAACATATTCTAGCTTGAATTCTTTGTTCTGCACTTGCTCTCTTAGATAGTGATACTTTATAGAAATGTTCTTCATTTTTGAGTGCATAACAGGATTTTTGAATATGTTGATTGCACTCGTGTTGTCACAAAATATTGCTATCGGTTCAGGTACTTGTTCTTGGATTCCTTCTAATATCTATTTTATCTAGATTACCTATGTGTAGTTGATTGTTGTAGCAACATACTCAGCCTCTGCTGTGGATTGTGATTTGCAGTTTTGCTTCTTGCTTGTCCATGACAATCCTTTCTTCGAGAAAGAATGCACCTCCACTTGTGCTCTTTCTGTCATCAATGTTATCGGCCCAGTCCGCTGCATCGGGGAACATTTTTACCTCGAAACCTCCTTTGTGAGGAAACCAGAGACCATATTCTTTAGTCCCCTTTAGATATCTAAAGATTCTCTTTACTGCTATCAAATGTGTCTTCTCTTTTGGGTTTGCAAAGAATCTTGCCACAATACCTACCGCATGTGCAATGTCCGGTCTATTGTGCAAAACATACTGAAGCTTACCAAACATTGATTGGTAGAGTGTTTCATTAACCTCTTTGGCATCGCCCTCCTTTGATAACTTGCAGTTAGTTATCATTGGTGTGCTAACCGGTCTGGATTCTTTTAGCCCAAATGTTTTCAGAATCTCTTTAATATACTTGGGCTGAGATATGAATAAACCTTTATTGAGCTGATGGACTTGTAGGCCTATGAAGAATTTTATTGCTCCAATCATGGACATTTCAAATTCTTTTTTCATCTCTTCAGCAAAGTCTTTGCCCATTTTTTCATCACCTCGAAAGATGATATCATCCACAAATATTTCAACAATCAAGTTTCCTTCTTTACTGGTCTTAAGATACATATTGTTGTTGTCACTTGTTCTTGTGAATCCTATGCTTAGGAGGTATGAGTGTAATCTCTCATACCAAGCCCTTGGAGCTTGCTTTAGTCCATAGAGAGCCTTTTTCAACTTGCAGACCATATTAGTTTTCTCTGTGGATGAGAATCCCTCTGGCTGCTCTATGTATACTTCTTCCAATATACCATTCAAAAATGCAGATTTTACATCCATTTGATATACTTTAAAACTTTTATGGGCAGCATAGGCAAATAGAATTCTTACCCCTTCTAGTCTTGCTACCAGTGTGAAGGTTTCCCCATAGTCTAGTCCTGCTTCCTATGCATATCCTTTGCAGACTAGCCTTACCTTGTTCTTCACCACCTTTCCTTCTTCATTCAGCTTGTTTCTGAACACCCACTTGGTGCCTATAACATTCTTGTCCTTAGGTTTGGGTACAAGAGTCCGTGTTTCATTCTTTACTATTTTATCTAGCTCCTCTTCCATTGCCTTGACCCATTTGTCATCCTCCAAAGCTTCTCTAGTAGTTTTAGGCTCTATGTTGGAAAGTAGACAGGTGCTTTCTCTAGCCCTTCTTCTGGTTAAAATGTTGTCATGTTTGTCACCAATAATATTATCAGTGGAGTGATAGGTGACATACCTTGGTAGAACTGGTCGGTCATCCTGATCTTCTCTTTCTGGTTGAGCCGTATTTACAGCAAGATCATGAACATCTTCTTGTTCATCTCCTTCAATTGGTCTAATGTTTTGATCCCTTCCTTGCTCAGGCACATTACCATGTTCCATGGGTTTGTTGACTTGTTCTCCTTCATCAACGATTATTATTTCATTGAATTCTATTTGGTCATTGACGTCATAACCTTCGTGTTTGTCAGATTCATTTTGACTGATCTTATCACTCTGCTTTGAATGCTCATCTATTTTCACATTTGCACTCTCCACTATTTTTCTTGTCCTTTTGTTCAGACACTCGTAGGCTTTACTTTTGGTGGAGTAACCCAAAAATACACCTTCATCACTCCTTGGCTCAAACTTGCCAGAGTAAACATCTCTTGATGTAACTGTTGCTTCCAAATACTTTGAAATAGCTTACATTGGGAGTATGACCAAACCATAACCCATATGGAGTTTTACCGGTTCCTTTCTTGACTTCAACCCGGTTCAATTTATATATAGCGGTGCTAATTGCTTCTTTCTAGAAGTGATGAGGTAGATCCTTCTGAATCATAGAATCCTTGCACAATCTACCAGAGTCTTGTTTCTTCTTTGAGTGTCTCCATTTTGTTGAGGGGTTCTTGGTGTAGACATCTTCCTTTTTAACCCCTGTTCTTCATAGTAAATATCTTGAGAGGTGTACTCACCTCCTCTGTTCGACCTTAGACACTTTAGGTTCTTACCGGTCTCCTTCTCCACTCGGGCCTTGTAGATTTTAAACATATGGAAGGCCTCTAATTTTTCCTTTAGGAATAGCGTCTTCATCATCCTTGAAAAATCATCTACAAAAAACATAAAATATTTGTCTCCATAGTAGCTCTTCGTGCACATTGGTCCACACAGATCTGTGTGAACAAGATCCAGTACATTCTCAGTTGAATTTATATATAGCGGTGCTAATTGCTTCTTTCTAGAAGTGATGAGGTAGATCCTTCTGAATCATAGAATCCTTGCACAATCTACCAGAGTCTTGTTTCTTCTTTGAGTGTCTCCATTTTGTTGAGGGGTTCTTGGTGTAGACATCTTCCTTTTTAACCCCTGTTCTTCATAGTAAATATCTTGAGAGGTGTACTCACCTCCTCTGTTCGACCTTAGACACTTTAGGTTCTTACCGGTCTCCTTCTCCACTCGGGCCTTGTAGATTTTAAACATATGGAAGGCCTCTAATTTTTCCTTTAGGAATAGCGTCTTCATCATCCTTGAAAAATCATCTACAAAGAACATAAAATATTTGTCTCCATAGTAGCTCTTCGTGCACATTGGTCCACACAGATCTGTGTGAACAAGATCCAGTACATTCTCAGTTGAATAAAACTTGCTGCTGAAGCTTGTACGTGTCAGTTTACCCGACTCACATTCTTTGCAAAATAGAATCTTCCTGGCAAAAAAGATTATTACATATGCTTTCGTATTTGTCTCTAATTTTGCCACTTTTTAGTATTTGAAGCACAAAAAAAGTGCTCTTTGTAATGTTCATTGATTTCTGATTGAAAATGATATGACTTCCAGCCAAACCATAAGATTGCCGTAATATATTCTTATGGTAAATGGTTTAACTGGAATTCCTAACTCTTTCAAAAATTCCTTTTTGTAGTTGGTTCAAATCATGGGTGCATTAGTCTCATTTATATTTCTGCTTATTGATTGACCTCATTAGTCATATAAGTGGATATCATAAAATGAAGAAATGGCCCAATTATTACATTGAATTCAGGAGGAAGAATTAAAATCTCTAATTTGAGCAGCTAAAAAATGATTCATATCCAATTCCCTCCTCTATCAGTATAAATTTAGCTGCAAAACTAAGGTGGAAAACTGAAAAGGGATGCACATTACGTATGGGCGGGTGGCAGGAGGGACGCTTACTTAAGATGAAGTTGAAACCATAAAAAGAATGCCTTAATTAGCAGATAGCAAGAGAACTATTGTAGTGTTAATTGAAATACAACAAAAAATGATATGCTTATGTGCAAATTATAAATAAAACTCACTGAAATCATGCCAACCAATTTATCTCAGCATGACACACACTTTGTGTCATGCTGTAAAAAAAGTCAATTGAAAATTTTAATAAAAAGGTAGAGCTTGTAAGGAAAAATATTACTTAACCCTGTTGAAGCCATTTAAGATTTCTTTTTCCTTTCACCCATTACTTGACATGTGTATAAAATGTCTCTACAAAAATAGGACACGTGAGTTGGTTTTTTCCAAAATGTCACAGCAAAGACTAGGCACTTAGACTATTTGGCAAATGTGGACAATCTTCTATAGGCTGAAAAATGGCTCAAATCAGCTTTAACAACCAATGTTTAAATGTGGCAAAGACTTTACTCCGATAGCAAAGCGGTCGTTTTATTTGGACAAAATACTCAATGTTTCAGGGTGAAACACTAAATACTCAATCCTTTCTTGAATAAGGTCATCTTTCATGCTGAGCTTGCAAAGTAAGATCATGAAATAACTTTTAGGTTCCTTCAATTTGTGGATAATCTTTTAGTGAAATGATGTGATTTGCTGGTAATCACTTAGGGGACTTATGCTAGTCATTCAAGGGATATCAACAGCTTGCACTTCTAAAGATTTGGATTCAAAATGTATAATGAAAATATAGTTTTGATTTCCCAACTTCCAGTTCAACTTAAACTAAACTTGCTAACTTTGACTACTACTCCTAACTATGAATGCAAAAAATCATGGATGAATTTGGACTCTACTAGATGTAGCTTATTCAACGACTCTACCCACCTAGTGCAAGCTTCTAAGAAATACTCTAATGGTGCAATAACAATGGACTGATGAGAAGAGAGCACATGTAGAAGAAGCCACCAACTAGCAGAACAATGGGAAAATTCAAACGCTTCCAAAAGCCAATCAGAAAAAAGGCCATGTGGGCCTATGCCACTTGGCACCAAATGGGCCAATCAGAAAAAGGCATTTATTTATCAACCAAGGAGTAAATTTAGGACCATGAGGTGGTCTGTCACCTCGTCACCTTGGGAATTGTGCTCCTCATCCTCATTTTCCTCTTCACATTCAATAAACTTGGATACAATCTTATTAATCATATCCTTGGGGACACTTGACATATTTATATTGGTTGAGCAAAGAGCTGCCACCTCAACAAACTCATCTAGAAACTTGATAAATACCACCTTACTTGCTGATGATAAATTATTGTTGTCTTTCAATTGTGATGGCTCATAGTCTTAATTGCTTCATCTTCCATATACTCCATCCCTTGCTCTCTTGCTCTTCTATTGTTCTTGTTGAATCGTTCTCCTTATAACCTAGACCTCTTGATTTCCCCATTTAATGCAATCAATCCCTTCCTAAATCTGGAAATGACATCCTCATCCTTTGGAATTCTTATTTCAGATCTGGTAATGATGTCTCATATTTAGGATTTGTTCAAATCAAGGAAGGAATTGTCTTGATTTGTTTTTGATCTTGCTTCCTGCTTTTGATTTGTTCTTTAAACAGGAAAATTCAACATAAGCTATGATGTGAACTTGCTCTTCTGTTGTTCTTGTTGAATCGTTCTCCTTATAACCTAGACCTCTTGATTTCCCCATTTAATGCAATCAATCCCTTCCTAAATCTGGAAATGACATCCTCATCCTTTGGAATTCTTATTTCAGATTTGGTAATGATGTCTCATATTTAGGATTTGTTCAAATCAAGGAAGGAATTGTCTTGATTTGTTTTTGATCTTGCTTCCTGCTTTTGATTTGTTCTTTAAACAGGAAAATTCAACATAAGCTATGATGTGAACTTGCTGCTTGAATGCTGAGAATCTGAGCCTAATTTGAATCATGTACTAATATCTTGACTTGATCTCTCTTTATCCTTGAACTCCTTGTAGAGCTATTCAGATCTGGTACATCGCTTCCTGCAGTCCTGGAACATGTCTTTCACCTTGCAAAACAAGAAAGAGGGTGTCATAAACCTCTTGAATTTCACATTTTCATATTAAGTTCAGATTAATGTTAGGAAATGAAAGCATATTGAGTAAGATATTATCTATGAATATACACTAAAATGCAGGATTGAATACCTCTAAGACCTGATTACATAATGGAGACTCCAGAATAGATGAATCAATCATTAACTTCATTCTCAGCCAAAATTTAAACATAACAATCTGCCATTTCAAACTTAATATGAGAAATGAGTTGAGCTGGTTGTCTAAGATAGAATTCCGAGTGCGAGAACTCGGACATGAGTCAAACTCAAACAGGCCCATTCTTTGTTGAATCAGATGTATGTTAGCAATATGAGTTTTCATTAGTGTATTTCACAAACACCATTCTCACCGGTAAAGGTTCACCGGTAGTTTACTCACGTTACTTTAAAGGCACCGGTAGAATAGAAACATAATGTATACACTGGTAGACCGGAATAAGTACATATCTTATATTACATAACAGGGGTGGACCGGGTATGAGATAGATACTGGTCACAATCGGTCATAACTGCATAAAGATCCGCACCGAAATCTGCGGAGCAGTTGGAGGTAAGACTGGATATTGCGGATCAATTGGTACATACGGAGAATCCACTGCTCAAAACTGAAGATTAGCTTTTTAACAGGAGTTAACTTTATTTTTGTAGATGATTTCAAGGTAAACTCCAGTTCAGAATGCATAACTTTTATGTGTTGCATAATTTATGAATGAGTTTACACCCTAGTGGTTCTATGAGTCAGTATAAATATAGGTCATAGGACGCAAGATAAGTTGTTGATTGTTGGGGATTGCATAGAGCAGAGGAGAGATATCTTCTGAGAGAAGCACTACAATCGTAGAGGTGAAAGAGAACAAAGATCAATAGCCAGGCAAACCTGGGAAGAGATCAACAGATATGATCTGATCAGACATTCAGTGTCATAGATCGTTGCTTTTATAAGGTGTGAAAGCAAGTTGAAATCCCTCTATTAGGGTGGACCTAATCGGTTCTTTGTAAAATCCTTTAACAGGGTAATATCTTTATTGATATTAAAAGTCCTCTAGCCAGGCAACTCTTAATAGGGTTAAGGTCTTAATTGATCTTTTGTAAAATCCCTTAACCGGGTAGCACCTTAAGCAATGCTTTGTAAGCTCCTAATAGGGCACCTTCATTCTACAGTAGTGAAGTTGTGAACTCTGTCTCACCGTGGGTTTTTCCTTCTAACTGAGGGTTTCCACGTATAAATACTTGTTCTGATCTGTGTGATTCTTTTATACTTGTGAATGATTGTTTTATTTTGCTTATCAGTAAAGGATAACTAAACAAGTTTTGAATTACAGTAAGAGAAAGTATTTACCAATTCACCCCCCCCTCTCCGTAACCGGTTTATTACTAACAAATTGTTATCAAAGCCATTGGCTCTCATATATAAAGCTTAACCGCTTGAGAGAAAGATCATGGAGGGTTACCGATATCAGAAACAACTAGAGGAAGCCAATGACATCATTGCTTCTCTAGAGAATAGATTGAGGAGATCCCTTGTGAAGAGAAAGGAATACAGCTCAATGAGAGCAATGAAACTATTGACGAGCTCTCCGGTCAAAGCAGATCTGATGAAGCTGAAGAAGCAGTTTCTGAGCTTATGGAAAAGAACCAGACCCTTATCGGTCAAATTGCTAATTTCAAAAGAGAGCAAGAAGAGAACACTCTGAGGATGACTGAACTAATCGAGAAAAAGAGGAAAGAAACACAGTAGTCAAGTCATTAACAACCTCTGAAAAAGCAAGAAATCGGGCAGAGGGAGCTATAGGGGCAAATGAATTTATCATTTTGCAACTCCAAGAAGACGTGCTAATTGTCACCCAAGAAAACGCCAATATGCACAAAGCATGGTAGGATAGGGATGATGCATGCAAGAGACTGGCGATCGAGGTATATCAACTCAAGGAACAAAGGAAAGTCCTTGAAGAAAGGAATGAAACCCTAAGAAGATACAATGAAAGTTCGGTCAATCTTGATGCGCAACTCAAAGCCCAAAGAAAGCACAAAGATCACACTGGTCTTGGATTCATCGGTAATGACACCAAAGAGACTGGTGAGTCTTCAGAAGCAAAAACAATCAAGAAGGATAAGAAGAAGCCGCTAGCACAAAAAAGGTAAGACGACCTTTAACACCTCTTGCAATCATTGTGGGAAACCGGGTCATAGAACAAATAACTACAGGAATGCACCAGAAAAGCCAAACAACAGCTACTGCAAGAACTGTTGCAAGTATGGGAACAAGACCAATAAATATTAGTGCTACCCCACATATGTGTCCAGTAGAAGTAGGGGAAGCTTCAAGGGCTATTGTTATGCATCCAACAAGTTTGGACACAAGGCTGAAGAATGCAGATCAAAGACAATGGCATTCAGATCCCTGAGACTGGTATTCACCAAGAAAAACAAGAACCTGGACACAACCAATTGTGCAAACTATGGGATACACAGTCACAGTTATTCATGGAGCAAATCACCCAACACAAAAGGGGTGAACTCATGGAAGACAACTGGTATAGTCTGCTATCACTGCAACAAAGTTGGACACCTAGCCAAGAATTACAGGAACCGGTCGTCTATCAAAAGGAAAAAATTAGTCAAACCGATGGAGAAGATCTCATCCTCAAATGAGAAGATCAATAACGAAGAGAAGATTGGAAAAATAGTACAAATTTGGTTAAAAAAGGAATCAAAGAGCTCCGCTCAGGAGAAGATAGAGGAAAGATCATCATCTGCAGAGGGTGATATCTCCTCAACAAACTGAGCCGTAAAGGCTTAGAGGGAATTGGTAGACCATTTACCGTTCCCGGTAAGACTGGTGAGAATCGGATTCACTTAGTCTACAAGGAGAACCAGATAGGTAAGAAGTAATAAACCGGGGTTTGCCAAATTGAAAAAAAAAGGGGCCGGATCACCGGTTGGGAAAAAAAAATGGAAAGTAAAGTCAGGTAAGACATTTATTACTGTAGCCGTTTAACAAATAGTTACCGTTTGGTAATTATCGTTATGACCTAACCCTATAAAAGAAAGAAGTATTACTCATTACTTTTACTTTGCTTTCATTGAGATTAAGGAATTTTTGTGATTAATATTCTTGTGCTTTGATCATCGTGAGCGATTATCTGTTAAGACCAATCAAAGCTTCTTTCTGTGAAACAAACTGTTCGCAATGGCCTCATCATTTGCTACTGTGAAGTTGATCGAGGGAAATCAAGTCGATCGTCCTTCATATGACATTGCGGCGATACAGAATCGAGCAACCGATATGGCTAGAGCCTTGTCAACAGAACCGGAGGGATTCTTTATGACTGAAGATGTGATTGTGTTCATCCACGCCAAATAGGAAGAACTTGACAAATCTTACATTCAGGGTGAGTACCTCTCTCTGTGTGAGGACGGAAGATTGCAAGACAAATATGCGAAGTTGGTGTCGTCCGGTCTTATCAACAGTCACCTATCCGGCCATCTTTCGACAAGACTAGATCCGACTGGTCCTCAGTCGAGTACACGATCCAGGGTTTTGGCTCCAAAAGGGTGCAATTACAGAAATAACCAAGGAGGATTTATGTTTTGTAACTGGATACAGTCAGGTATAGGAAGCCTTGACGATGGGGTTGGATACAAAGATGACGAAATCCAAATCCAATGGCCGTCTCATGACAGTGAACGATATCGAAGACGATGGGGTTCGGTTTGCGTTCGTGGTGATAGGATATAAAATCTATCAGTCCAGTAATCTCAACAGCATACTGGGTGGAGCCATACATGCTGCACACTAGATAATGCATGATAACGCCACTTATGATATTTGTGGAATGCTTCAAGGGCAGATATTTGAAAACACGAAGAATCTCGGTATTGTCAGGAAGAAATCTATGAAGTACGAGACCTTACTGGTATGTCTTTACTTCTATTATCAAAATTTCTTTCCTGGAATTGGAAAAGTACCATGGAAGACTGACAGATGGGTCATACACCAAATAGCTGATTTGGCTAACCAACTGGGAAACCAGTTAATTAAGATTATGAATGAATATTTTGATGCCTTTCAACTAAAGATGCATGCAAGAGAGCGGGTGCCGTTTGCAATTGTTGAAAGTTGAAACATACAAAGATTATGTATGTTTTCTGGTCTCCACCAATCATTGCATCATTCAAGCAGTGGAACCAAGAGAACTATATGCTCTTGAGCTAGGATACGAGATCATTGCCAAAATTGCTAAAGCATATGCTGATGCTCTAAGTGAAGCAAATTTGGATCTATCTACCAACCAGTTTGGTACATTCGCCGAGATTCAAGAAAATCTTAAAAAAAGGGCACCAATAAAAAATGTCTACACCAAAAGGACCCCTACACCGAAGAAAAAACCGGTGATAGCACCACCAAGGGCACAAAAGAAGAAAGCTCAACCAGTAACGAGCACTCAAGAAGAAGAATATGAGGAAATCGAGGACACAGTTCCTTTAATCAAAAGGAAGAGGGGTTCAAGAAAACCGGTGAAGGAGCCTGAAGTGAGACCAAAAAGACAAAATATTGATGAATTAGTAGCAGGAATAAAGGATACAGGAAGGTTAGGACAAGTGGGCAGAGGTTATGAAGTAAGCAATGACGAAGATAGAAGAAAGATTGAAGAAGGTATAGTTTTCTGCATTCACAAGTTTAATCTTTCTCCTTCTGAGCTTCAAAAGATTATACCAAAATATCTATATGAGATACTTGAAGCCAGGTGGAAAGCCTCAATGGACAAGGAAAAAGAGCTCCGAGTATGAGCTCTGTTGGAAGTGCAGAATCACCTCACTTTGGAGGAAGCTACTCAACAAGCTGATCTGTACAAACAAAAATTTCTAACAAGGAAGAGGATCAGTCAAGTGCTTATTGGAGAGGTAGATAAAGTTCATTAAAAACGTGTGTTTACCTGGACCAAACTTCTCCAGACTCAACAGCAAGCAAAGGTAGCATGCCAAAGGACTACAGTTCCACCAGTTCCTAACACCGGGAAAGGAAAAGGTGTACTCGGAGTAGAGAAACTGGTCATTGTTGACATCAGTGATGAACCAACCAATCCAACACTTCTAGTGTCTCCAGAAAAAGGCAAGGCTCACACAATGACTGTCAATGATATTGTAGCTGAAGTCACAAATTTTGGAGTAATAGATAATGTAGCTAAATGGTATAGTGTATTAGTTGAGGATGACAAACAGGAAATTATAAAAGCCCTTGTTGAAAGTTTATTAGATTTCAACAGAACTCCTAGGGATTATAGGGGCAGGTTTCCTCTAGAGTTAAATGGTAAGCTTCAAACAAAATGGAGGACAGGTCTAGGAATAAACTCAAAGATCAACAGGGAAGCTTTGGTAAAAGTTAGACCTGGTCTAAGTGAAGAAAGAATAAGGCTTCTATTAGAAGAAGCATCTATGAACCTTGATACAAAGTAAATAGTTGCTAAGGTTCTCAATGGATATGAGAATGAAGTCTACAAAGAGACTTTAGATTTCTGGCAGCAATATGACTTCAGTGCTCTTGAAGCAACAGGTCCTGAAGATGAAACAACAACAATAAATGATCCACCTGTTCAGTTCATTGCAACACAAGCTCCAATAACTAGTGAACAAGAAGTGCCCACAAAAATGTTCACTTTTGGTGAATCGGTCAATTTGGGAAAATCTTTTGTGAATACTCCCACTGACAGATCAGTTGAAGGTGATGGAGGAATTTTTGTGCGTGATCTTCATGCGACTGAAGAACAGCAACAAACACAAGCCCCACCGGGTGTGCACTCGCATCAAGAGGAAGATGCTATGGCTGAAATAGAAGTGCAACAGGAAGGGGAAGTTCAACAACAGAAAGCAAGACTCGAAGAAGCTAAAATATCGGAAGAACAGGACCAAAGAGGAAATGCGCAAGTTCTGAAGGAACAAGAACAAGGAAAAGAGTAGGAACAGGAACAACCGTTACCTGGACAGAATGAGCAAGTTCAACAGGAACAGCCGCCTAGCCAAAATTAACCGGAAACTCTTCCAAGATCATCCAAAAGAAAGCTCTCATTTTCTGAAGAATCAGAAGCCAAAAGAAGTAAAGCAACTGATACAATAGTTGACATCAGCAAAATGTCAACAAGGCAGCTGAAGGAGCTAACTAAAAGAAAACAGGATTTGGTTTTGACCAAAGTAAAGGACATCCTATACAACTTTGTATCGGATGCTGACATCGATGAAGATGAACTGGTCATTGATCAACTGGAAGTACTAGCAACAATAGTTGGTGATGATCTGACGGATCTAGAAATAGTGGCAATTAATCATTATGAGAAGAAGAGAATTGAAATTCTCAATAAACTGATTACAAATTCAAAGGTAACATTATCAAGCATTTTAAGTATTCTTCATCAGCAGCTGCAAGTTGGCAATAATTTGATGATCACTACTTCAATTTTAATACATTCATGCAAGATCTGACAGAAAGGTCAACAAAGGCTACAAAAGACATAAGAGCTTTGTCTTCTCAGTATGACATCAAGAAAAAGTCTGCAACAAGCTTCAGTAGAGAAATGACAAGTCTTGCTCTCATTCTAAGAAAGACTTCTGAGGAGAAGACTAAGAGAATCCAAGACATAATTGGATTTCAGTTGTATCTGGCTCCTACACTAGAGTTAATGCAAAAATCTGCAAAGGATGCTGAGAATCTCATCAAAGAATCGGAACATAAGACTATTGAAGATATGGAGAACATCATTATCTCTCTACAAGCAGCTCAATCAAACTTAGAGCATGTAATTAGTTAGTGGCACACTTTTCTTCCATCTGCAAAAGTCATTTACAAAGACATTTTTGCCAAAATGCCAATTTAAACCCTTTGTAATTTGGAGGCAAAAAGGGGAAGATAAGAAGACTAAGCAGAAGAGATGACAAACAACTAAGATGTCCTGCACAGGGGAAGTCTAGAACAAAGGAAGTATGCCACCGAAGAAAAAAAAAGAAAACAAAGAAAAGGAAAAAGGAGTCCTCAAAACAAGGTATAAAATATGACAAGTGAGTATGGTTTTGTGTATGGTTTTGCCACCAATGACAAAGGGGAAGATTGTTAGCACTATGAGTTGTCATTAGTGTATTTCACAAACACCATTCTCACCGGTAAAGGTTCATCGGTAGTTTACTCATGTTACTTTAAAGGCACCGGTAGAATAGAAACAGAATGTATACATCGGTAGACCGGAATAAGTGCATATCTTATATTACATAACAGGGGTGGACCGGGTATGAGATAGATACTGGTCACAATCGGTCATAACTGCATAAAGATCCACACCGGAATCTACGGAGTAGTTGGGTGTAAGACTGGATATTGCGGAGCAATCGGTACATATGGAGCATCCACCACTCAGAACTGAAGATTAGCTTTTTAATAGGAGTTAACTTTATTTCTACGGATGATTTCAAGGTAAATTCTAGTTCAGAACGCATAGCTTTTATGTGTTGCATAATTTATGGATGAGTTTACACCCTGGCGGTTCTAAGAGTCAGTATAAATATAGGTCATAGGACGCAAGATAAGTTGTTGTTGATTGTTGGGGATTGCATAGAGCAGAGGAGAGATATCTTCTGAGAGAAGCGCTACAGTTGTAGAGGTCAAAGAGAACATAGATCAACAGCTAGCCAAACAGGGGAAGAGATCAACAGGTATGATCTGATCAGACATTCAGTGTCATAGAAGATCATTGCTTTTATAAGGTGTGAAAGCAAGTTGAAATCCCTCTATTAGGGTGGACCTAATCGGTTCTTTGTAAAATCCTTTAACAGGGTAATATCTTTATTGATATTAAAAGTCCTCTAGCTAGGCAACTCTTAATAGGGTTAAGATCTTAACTGATCTTTTTAAAAATCCCTTAATCGGGTAGCACCTTAACCAGTGCTTTGTAAGCTCCTAACAGGGTGCCTTCATTCTACAGTAGTGAAGTTGTGAGCTCTGTCTTACCGTGGTTTTTTCCTTCTAACTGAGGGTTTCCATGTATAAATACTTGTGTTGACCTGTGTGATTCTTTTATACTTGTGAATGATTGTTTTATTCTGCTTATCAGTAAAGGATAACTAAACAAGTTTTGAATTATAGTAATAGAAAGTATTTACTGATTCAGCCCCCCCCTCTCAGTAACCGGTTTAGTACTAACAATGTATCCTTCAAGTCACCCAGTGTTTGTTGTGTATGAGAATTTGAATGCCAAGGCCAGAAGTATTTGTCTTTCATGTTTCCATATATCTGATTTTTTGCCAATCTATGAGCTAGTGATGCTTGCTCACTCGATCTTCGCTAGGGGTTAGCCTCGAAAGTAACCTTTCTAGGTAAGTTCAATTTGTTTTCTAGCTCCAATGCTTGGTCATCATGTCTGATCCAAGTCTTCAATTCTAATTTCTAACTTATGTATATGCTTGATTTGCCCCCCAGTAGTTTGAATTCTCTGATTTTAATTTTCCATTGCAATGAAGATGATCTTTAAATTAAGGCTGATTGCCTTGATCATATAATAGATCGTTTGGATATAGGGCAGCTGCTAATGCAATTTATTTTTAAAATGTTTGCCATCTTCCATTTAATGGAGGCTACCTTGAGTTTTGAATTCATGGCCTTAGCATTTAATTTATTTCATTTTGAAATTTGAATTTAAAACCTTGTATTCGATCAAACCTCCTTACAATTGTTAATGGACATTAAATGCAAGGCCTTCATGTGTTAAGTTCAAGGCAAATTCAAATGGCATAAGGTTGCATCGAGTTTTTCATCCTTGGATCTGCATTTAGTTAATCCATTTATATCCTTAATTGCATCGAGTTTTGAACCTTCTTTAAGCATTCAAATTACCTTTGTGATCCCACCTCGAGTTTTGTGCCCAACATTTTGTTGTTTGAATTGGATTAGGGCCTGGGCAATTTAATTTAGAGGCCATGTGAGGCCACACATTTCATCTTATGGGGCCCAAATAATTTTGTTTAAGTATGATCCAATCCCCAACCCATATGCAATACACTAAGATTGTTTTGCTTAGAAATTTGGGCTCAATGGCCTTGGCAAGGCCACATGTTTTACCCTTTAGGGCTTGCACTTCGAGTTTAGAGCCCTTTTTTTGAATTTAATGATAGTTATCCTAGATTTAGGTCTTATCAGTCCATTTTTAGCCCACACGTTTTATTATAAGGCTGCCCCATTTGAAATTAATGGCGAGAGGCTGTAATTTAGGCCAATTTAATCCATACTTTGGCCCACACGCTCCCTCATTTAGGTCTGATTTAGCCTGCTGGAGCCACACACTATGTATAGGAGCTTGTTTTTTCAATTCTTGTGCCTAGATCTGGGTTTAAATTGCTTTGAATTATGCACACGCTAGGAATAGGATAGGTCTCAATTCAAATTTCAAACAAATCTTAATACTTTTGGCCCACATGTTACATTTAAGACAGGGTTTGGCTCATTTAACATTCAGATCTGATTGGCTTTTGGGCCCATAGAGAGCCACACATTTCATCTTATGTCCAGATTTCAAATTCCAATTCAGCTTGCCACCTAGATGATCAAATTTGGGGCCTAATTGAGTACACTTGTCCATACGTTTCATCATTTAGGCCAATTTAATCCATTCTTTGGCCCACACGCTCCCTCATATAGGTCTGATTTACCCTGCTGGAGCCACATGCTATGTATAGGAGCTTGTTTATTCGATTCTTGTGCCCAGATCTGGGTTTAAATTGCCTTGAATTATGAACACGCTAGGAATAGGATAGGTCTCAATTCAAATTTCAAACACACCTTAATATTTTCATCATTTAGGCTGTGATTTAGGTCAATTAAATCCATTCTTTGGCCCACACGCTCCCTCATTTAGGTCTGATTTAACCAGCTGGAGCCACACACTATGTATAGGAGCTTGTTTATTCGATTCTTGTGCTCAGATCTAAGTTTAAATTGCCTTGAATTATGCACACGCTAGGAATAGGATAGGTCTCAATTCAAATTTTAAACATATCTTAATACTTTCAGCCCACATGTTACATTTAGGACACGGTTTGGCACATTTAACATTCTGATCTGATTGGCTTTTGGGCCCATAGAGAGCCACACATTTCATCTTATGTCCAGATTTCAAATTCCAATGCAGCTCGCCACCTAGATGATCAGATTTGGGGCCTAATTGAGTCCACTTGTCCATACGTTTCATCATTTAGGACCTGATCTAGCTTGCTGAGCCCAGAACTAGTATTCAAGGAATCTTCATTTTGAGTTTTGAGCTCTTATTAATGAGCTTTAAGGCCGCAATTCACATGTATTATCACCGCCACTTAGATCTGGGCTCTTTTAAGGTCTTGAGGCTGGTTTTGAAGTCTAATTAAGGCTTTATCTTATTTGGATTACAGGACCAGGCCCATATGCCTCATAAAGGGCTGCATAGATTGTTATTGAAACAATTTTTATGGGAAGGCCTCTAACTTGAACGATGAGGGCCTACCACTTAGAATCCTTCATGCCTTATTTCTTTTTTCCTTTATTAATCATGAGATGAAGAGGTGCTTCCTCCACCTTGATATGGGAAGAGGCTTCATCCACCTTGATTTGAGATGAAGAGGAGCTTCATCTCACTCCATACTTACCCAAAAATAGCTCAAAATCTCTCTTTAATTTCTGACTTCTAGACTTAGCCAATTTTTTGCAAATTTCAAGTTCTACCCAAACAAGACCTCTTGCATCTCAGATTGTTGCCAAATTAACTCTAGCACCTAAGTCTATCAGCAAAAGAGGGGGCCCCCATTTGCAATGGGGTGATAGTGTGAAAACCACACAACATCTAGCACCCAGCCAAAGAAATGTTGTGAAAACCACACAACATTTTCAAGAATAAAACTAACTTAGAATCAAGAACCTATTCAATGACTAGGAATTGTGCTCAAAATGGGAGGAAGCACGAATTGAGCTAAGAATCTCAATCCTCAGTTAGTTACGTGTGTGCAAGTGATTTATTCTCCGCTCGACAAGAACCTAGAGAGCTTCTTAGATCCATTGGACTTAGCTATTTTGATATCCTTACTTTGAAAGCATCCTGGATAGAGTCAGAAATCCATAACCCCGACGAGGTTATCACTGTGGTCCACAAACATTGCTCTACTTTTAGTGAATTTTCATTGAATAGCAATAGTAGAGATATTTGCACACCTAGAGCCAAATGCCGTGAATTTTCACTTCATTTTCTCATTTTCATTCTTTTCTTCTTTTGCATTCTTTTTTTTTGATACTATTGTTCTTTTCTTTTCAATCTTGTTTGGACTACGAATAGTGAAGTTTGCCCCCATTGGCAATGGGGCGATGGTGTGAAAACCACACATCTAGCACCCAGCCAAAAAAATGTTGTGAAAACCACACAACATTTTCAAGAATAAAACTAACTTAGAATCAAGAACCTTCAGTTAATCCCTTTTTCACCTATCCAATGACTAGGAATTGTACTCAAAATGGAGGAACCATGAATTGAGCTAAGAATCTTAATCCTTTGTTAGTTACGTGTGTGTAAGTGATTTATTCTCCACTCCACAAGAACCTAGAGAGCTTCTTAGATCCATTGGTCTTAGCTATTTTGATATCCTTACTCTGAAAGCATCCTGGATAGAGTCAGACATCCATAACCCCGACGAGGTTATCATTGTGGTCAACCACGAACATTGCTCTACTTTTAGTGAATTTTAATTGAGTAGCACTAGTAGAGATATTCGCACACCCAGAGCCAAATGGCTTGAATTTTCACTTCATTTTCTCATTTTCATTCTTTTCTTCTTTTGCATTCTTTATTTATCTTTTTTTTTATACTGTTGTTCTTTTCTTTTCAATCTTGTTTGGACTACAAGCAATGAAGCTTGAGTGGGTTTGGAAAAACCACAGTGGCGTTGAAGTAGGTGTATAATTTTCACTAGTTCCAACTTCACTTCGAGAACTTTCAAAGAACTCGGAGCCCCTATATGGATGTTTCAAGCTGTGTGAGCTTGAAGACAACTTAGTTACTATGTTATACGATAATGAACAAGATCGCATTAAGTTTGGAGATATCCGTGAGAAGTTCTACTAGTTTGAGCCAATACTGGTTTATTGCAGCTTTATGGGCAATTTTTGGGACTTGTGCCAAATTGTCTATAAGGGTAGTAATGTGGTCATATTATTTACCATTTACACTGAGATCAGAGATCATTGAAGAGCTTGGAGCAGTTGTTGGAGCTTGAAGAGTTTATAGTTGTGTTCGCAAAACCCTCACACGGTTGCGAGAGCTAGGTATTTGCCATAAACTTAGGAAACCTTTGTCATTTACAGTAGCAAAGCAATCAACATGGATACTCCCAAGGTATTTAATGTGCTTGAAAGGAATAGATACAAATTCAAGAGTCATCCCTTCAAATCCACTGAAGAGGATCAAGAGGGTGCGTTCTTGCATACCACAGTTGGTGTTCTTCATGTTGAAGACATCAGGGCCTATATACATAACAAGATTGAGTTTATAGGCACCACAAAGATATATGATGAGATGTTAGGGTTATACAATGCAGATCAAACCCTAAGAGAAGAATGTAGGAAGGTGCATGGGCTGCCAATAGTCAAATATATGGGGAGATTTGAATTCAATGAACTAGATTGGATCAAAATTTTGTTAAGTAGGATACATGATGAATTCATATGGATTGGTGGAACCCCAACCAAAATCACCAAAGAACTATTGCATGAAATCATTGGTTTACCAATGACTGGTAAAATTCCCATAGCAGAAAAGAATATTAGATTTGAAGTGGAGAAACGAACCAAAAGTAAATGGAACAAGAGAGCAATGACAGTAAATGACATCGCACAAGATGTCAAACCTGTTGCAATGATATTAGGATACAAGTTTCAGTATAGTAGCAGGATAAACAGTGTATTAGCCAGTTTTGTACATATGACATATAAGATGGTAGTAGAAGATGGAGAATATGACCTGTGCGAAGTTCTAAGACAACAACTGATGGAGAATTTGGCAGGGATAAAGAGAAACAAAACAACACACTTCAGATTTGGTTCTCTAATAATGTATATATTCTTTCTTGTCATGAGAAGATTTCCTAATATGTATTTATGGAGATCAAACAGGTGCACTATGCAAATGATAAGTGACTGCTATAGAAGAAGTGATGAGCAAAATAGATATGCTAAGGTTGCAGGGATGATGAAACTCTTCCAAAAACAAATGCATGAAAGGGAAGGGATCTCTTGGAGGCTAGTGGACAAGTACAAGGATGATATATTCTTCATGGTGGAAACTAACAACACATGTTTTGAGGCAATAGAACCTAGAACTTCATGGGCTACTCCTATGGGCTATGAAGTAGATTATACTATTCTAGAGCTTCATATTCAACATGTCTTAGAGTCCCCTAAAGACCCCAATGTTCCAAGATGGGGTACATATGAAGAAAAGTACACAGTTGTTAAGGAAGAATTAGTAAGGGAGAAAAGAGAGAAAAAGGTTGAATCATTGGTTAATAAAATAGCAGGACAACATGGAATATCTAAAGAAGAAATGAAGACTGTTAGAGAGAAGGTGTCAGAACTAGGGGAGAAATACAACATTCTTCCTCAAACTAACATTGAAGCACCTCAAGTAGTCGAAGTTGAGGAAGAAGAAAAAGAAAAAGAAAAAGATGACACTCCTACACCTACTAGGAGAACTTCGCAGAGGCAGGCAGCAAAAGCAACTACACAAGGCCAAACACTTCATAAAGCCAGGCCCTAAGGCCATGGCTAGCAGACAGAGAAAGAAGAGGAAACATTGGACACTCCTCCATCTTCGCAAGAAAAAGATAAGCAACAAAAGACTTGTCAAGAATAAGAGCAAAATAAGGAATTCCAAATGATGGACAAAGAGAAAATTGAAGAACAAAAGAAAGAGCAAGAAGAAGAAAAGGACAGAAAGATTCAAGAAACTAATCTAAGGGCACTTGAAACGGACATGAAAAAGGCAGAAGAAGCTGAACAAAAGAAGGGCCAGGGTACACAAAGAAACCTATTCAAGCCCTACCTCAAAGTTCTACATAAGAGAGTAATAAGTGATGCTAAGCTCAACTCTATTGAGAAATACTTTGATAGATATAATGAGGATGAAAAAAACCAAATAAAAGACATAGTTGTGCAGCACATGCTCACATTCAAAAAGAACTTAATTGAAATAAAGGGTGTAATGAACCCTTTTCGGTCCCTTTCTTGATTCTCACTAAAACTCCCCTTTAAGGGTCTGAATCGAACTTATAAGTTGTAATTTGTAATGTTTCCAACCATAAGATGTTTTTCGTTCCAATTAAAATATTCCATTATATGGATTAGAATATTTAGATATATAAATCAGATATATATAACTCGATTATATTTGAAAATATATATACTTAACATATATTAGAACATTCAATACTACATATATATATATAAACAGATATATAATATATATAAACAGATATATAATATATATATTAGACCCTAATAGAATTACTTATTTTTAATTGAAATAGAGGGTCAAATAAGTAAGGACTTATTTGAAAGATTAGAAGGGAGAAAGAAAAGAGCCCTTGATGAAGACATCAAGATGAGACAAGACATTTTGTTGCAGAATATGCCAACCATGACAGAATAAGATGGGAGATTTGCTTGAAAAGTTAAGGCCAAAGGTGAGAACTAAAACCAAAATTATCAAGTTCATGGCATGAAAATATGAAGAGGTTGAACAGGAAACCAATGATAAGGTTGGTCAACTACTCTTGGAAGAGCAACCTGATCTTGGTAAATCTACAAGGACCCCAACCCCATTAATAATCTCCACAGAGCCTAAAACTACAAAAAAGGCTGAAGATCCAAAAGAAACAGAGGTAATTGACACAACACTACTTGATTTCTTCATAGACAATGTTGGGATTTCACTTGATACACAGCTAGATACATTTGATCCATTTCAGATGAATGAAACCCTAACCAACATTGACAAAATAGTGAGATATTGAGCTACCAACTGAAGAAGTGCAACAACAAGAGAAGACACCTGAAAGAGCACAGATATCATAACAAAAAGAGGAAGAAAAAGAAATAGGAAAGGTAAAAGAACAGGAAAAGGAAAAAGAAACAAAAGTAGAAGAGGAACAAGCAAGGGTAAAGAAAATAGAAAAGCAATAAGAACAGCCAAAAGGATTATCTATCACTCCTTTTGCTACACCTAATTTGTTGGCAAGTGGCTCTCAATCACTTCCAACCAATTTGGAGGATATGAATGTTACAGACCTAATGCAGTGGTCAGTACTTGCCTTCACCGAAGCGAAAGAAAATTCAGAGAAGAAATTTGACAGGACCTCAAAAACAATCCATCGGGCAATACAGGTATTAAGTAAACTTTTGACTACACCTCCTGTACATAATGAGGATCCCATAGGTAGTCTAGATAATGTTCTAAGTATATTAGAACAAAATTTTGACACTTTAGAAGATGCAGCCAGAATAAAAGTAGCAGAAGATTTCAAGAGATTAAGGATGAAAGATGCCCTAAATGAAATCAAAGATGATCTTAACACACTGACTGCTACTGAAAAGGCAATAAAATCTTGCCTTAAGGATGAATATGAGCTATTTAGACTTTGCATGACTTCACACAAGCATGTAAAGAATATATCAGATATTATAGCTCAAGATGAAGAAGTTTTGATAAAACTCTTAGAGGATTTCACAAATAAGAAAATATTGGATATAAATAAGGAGACAAATAGGATAATGGACAAAACCCACACTCTCCAGTTAGAAAATGATAGAATTCAGAAGAGGTTTTCAAAGCTAAGAAGCTTACTAACTCCCAAGCTCAGTGTCTTGTAGAGTACTTATGAAGATCTTCAACTTGGTCTAAAAACATTCCAGGAACTAATACCTAAGGATGTGGAGGAGGCTGACAAGGCCACATTTGGTCTAAATGGGCTAATTCAGGTTGTAGAAGCAATTAAGGCAGCTTGGGATGCAGATATGCAGATTTTGAAATCCAACTACAAGGATGTGCTACAAACAATTCAGTTGTGATCTTGAGCATCTTCAATTTTGTTGTTTTGGCAGCTATTTCAAACATTTTTGGCACCCTTTGCCATTGATGTCAAAGGGGGAGAGATAGAGAAAAAATGTAATGTAAAATGAAAACATAAATAGAAGAAAGGTTTTCTCTGAAGGCTATGTGTCAAACTTTATGTGTTGCATATATTTCGTTTTACATTTTTGTCTTGATGTTGCACTTAGTCATTTTTCACTAAGTGTTGCCATCAATGCCAAAGGGGGAGATTGTTGGCAAGTGGTCAGCACATACACATGTAGGCACATGCACATATGGGATGTTGTCATTTATGGCAACACTTATCAGATTTATGATCGCACATATTTGATATCATGAATATGTTTGTATGCAGTTAATGAAGGAAAAATGCCTAAGTTGATATACTGTTCTTGTGACCTAGTCTGACAGAAAAGCGTAGCGAACTTTACAGAAGCTTTGTTAAGATATGCGATCTTGGCTAAATGCCTATAGAACACCAATGAATACGCATGTAAGGTCGCATACGTTAATATTAAGGTATCGAAGAGATATGTTAAGTTGATTGGATGCGAAGACAACAATAAATAGAGTACAACTTGTTGGCGATCACTAAGGCCAACCTTCGTGAGCGATTGAAAAGATATTTTTGGATGCGTTCTTGGATCTAAGGCTGACTAAGGATGTTAATGAAGTGTGCAATTGCGCATTAAATAAAATGATGTTTAGCTAGAGTAATGCTGACTAGCTTTTGTAAATATACCTCTAACAAGGTATAAGTATACAGACACTTTTGTAAAAGTGTGCGATGATGTGGATGATCATTTAAATGAATGCGAACTGTGTAGGCATCTAAGAGGCAAAACAAAGATAAAGAGAAAGGAGAACAAGAGGAGTTCTTCAAGGAATACTTTGTTAACTCTTTGTATTCAAGACAACAGATTGATTGTAAGTGTTGTTGCACCTATTGTACACCCCTAACAGGGTTTGATTGCCTCTAACAAGGCTAGACTCCTAGCAGGGTCGATTCCTCAATTAGGATCACATTGTAAAGACTCCTAACAGGGTCTGTCCTTTAACCAAGACCTGCCTATTGTAATACTCGGCTCCTAACAGGGTCAAAACTCTTAACAGGGTTATTATACTTATAGTGCAGATATTTGTGGGTACCATCCCCACCGGGGTTTTTCCCTTAACTGGGTTTTCCTCGAGAACAAATATGGTGTTATGAGTTCTTCTATCTTTGTCTATATTGCATGATTACTTATCTTATGCTATATCTTTATATGTTGTTTCAAGAAGACCAAGAAGTTTAAGAATTCAGTAAAGTACTGTAACACTGATTCATCCCCCCTCAGTGTTACCAAATCCTAACACTCACAAATTTTGTACTCTTCTGAAGTGCGCCCTATGAAAAGCCTTCCCTGTTAAGGGATTACAAACACACTGTTAGGTACGATCTGGTTGAGGGATTTTGAATAAGGCCTGTTAAAGCCTACCTTGTCAGAGGACTTTAAAACATCAACTAGATGTCACCCGGTTAAGGGATTTGATACAAGGGACCTATTAATGTCCACCAAAATACTGGAATTTGACTATTGCAATTGTTAGAGAGCAATAGAGGGGTTAATCCTTTGAAATGGCTTTGTGGAGCCTGATAAGATCACTGTTTCATTCACTAAGAGTCATCACTGGGCACCATAGGTATGCTCTCTTCAGGTAATTGTGCTTCCTTGCACACTCTTTTCTTTTTCTTCTTCTCTTCTCCTTTTCCCTTACAGTAGCTTTGATTAGCGTACAATTTCACTCTTTCTTCTTTGCAGAATGAAGCCAAGTGATTTATTTCGCTCACTGAAGAATAAGTACACTTCCTGTAAAGCATGGAACAGTTGTAGATATGGAGAAAGATATGCACGTTGCTCAAAATAAATTATGAAAGATCTTCCCGCTCTTTGTTGTTGCGAGTCTCTGTGAAGATCTCCTTGTGATATACCATCCAATTGTGTTTCAGTCACAAGAGGAAACATCAGATGCGTGACACAAGTTTTTCCTTAATAGAAGATTTGTCATGAATCCACCATTTAGTCGTGTTTCAGTCTTGTAAAGGAAATATTAGATGTGTGTCACATACTTTTCATCAAAAGAAATTCCTCCATTTTTTGTGCAATAAATTATGACAAAAGAATCTCCTCAGTAACCTTCAACTGTGCCTTTCGCCGGTCTTTTCCTTAACAGAAAATCTTGCATGATCCGTGCAATAAACCTCGGTAGAAGAGTCTCTTCAGTGTCTATCAACCGTGTCTATCACCAGTCTCAATGATATCTCACCGATCATTCGTGATCGGTTTACACCTTTCGTTATGCAGTGTTTTGGTCTCTGTCTTCACTTGTCACTGCTCCGGTCATTTGCTTTACCCATCACTGCTTCGGTCATTTACTTTACCGATCACTATCTTCATCGGTTACCAGCGCA
The DNA here is from genome assembly GCA_027943335.1 of Chamaecyparis obtusa. Lineage (NCBI taxonomy): Eukaryota > Viridiplantae > Streptophyta > Pinopsida > Cupressales > Cupressaceae > Chamaecyparis > Chamaecyparis obtusa. Next base: position 1,573,231 of record BSBK01005180.1, read on the forward strand.
TCACTGTGTCTTCGGTATCCTAACATTTGGACATCATAGACATCAATGACAACACCACTGATTAATACTAGTGGTCTCTTCGCCGATTGCATCCTTACCGGTAATGCCAACAAAATTAAATTTTGAAGTTTCTAGGTGCTGGTATGTTAAAATCAGACTTCTAAAACTTTAAATCAGAGTTCTGAAATAGCAAATCTAGAAAATACTTGCAATTCTATCAATTCTCAACCATACACATCATAACACTCTTGCTAACTCACTTTCACTCTTTCTATTTGTTAAGGTTTTAGGAGCATTGCAAATGTAATAGCACTATCTGATTGTATGTGTATTCCAAATGCATCATTCTCTTGTATATATACTAGGCAAAGACAAGAAGAGGCATGTCCCTTCATGGGACATGTCTATTCATTAATCTAATTTATTAATTAACTATATAGTTATTATAAGAATAAATATAGATTAAGTATATATATATATATATATATATATATGCATATTAATATATAAAATAATATCAATTATTATATATATCAATATATATATATATATATATATGTATATGTAATAAATCATTTCTCATAATAATCATATAGTCAGTTTTATTTATTTGACCGATGCTACATACATCAACACTCCCTCTTAGCTAGGGAGGATAAATCAATCCAATGTCAACACTTATGACACCTGATAGCGTCAACCCTAAGATGTAAGCAATTGAAGCATCATCCTCATGATGTAATCAATAGAAACATAGTCTCAAAATGTGGATTGCCTCCATCGGCGATTCTATCCACAAGCTCTCATGTGGATTGCCTCCATCAACGATTCTATCCACAAGCTCTCAGGTGGATTGCCTCCATCGACAATTCTATCCACAAGCTCATGTGGATTGCCTCCATCGACGATTCTATCCGCAAGCTCTCAGGTGGATTTCCTCCATCGGCAATTCTAGCCACAAGCTCTCGTGTGGATTGCCTCCATCGGTGATTCTATCCACAAGCTCTCAGGTGGATTGCCTCCATTGGTGATTCTATCCACAAGCTCTCATGTGGATTACCTCCATCAGCGATTCTATCCACAAACTCACGAGCTTTAGTGTGGATTGCCTCTATCGGCGATTCTATCCACAAACTCATGAGCTTTAGTGTGGATTGCCTCTATCGGCGATTCTATCCACAAGTTCCCAAGTGGATTGCCTCAATCGGCGATTCTATCCACAAGCTTCTCAAGCTTTAATGTGGATTGCCTCAATCGGCAATTCTATCCACAAGTTCTATCTATTATGATTTGTTTCGGCCATCACAAGATGTCTATCACAATAGAAGGTCAAGTTATTGTAAGATCGTCACCGTCCAATAACTTTTACAAATACAAGTGATAATCATTTGGAAGTCGTCACTTCCTCATGATTTACACAAGGCCCAAAAAACATTCATGATTCATTAGTATAATAATCAATTATATCAAGTTTACCTCAGAAGTGTTTCACCTTCAACAGTGAACTCCCTCTCAATCAATATGATCAAGATTGTCACAAGTTGACTGAACCATCTACTCCCTCTGAAGCATCTACTCCCTTTGAAGCTCAAGTTCTTGTATCAATCTCTTGTCTTCTTTTGAAATGTCAGACTCTCTCTGCATCTGGTCTCAATCATCAATTCATTTGCAAGCATTAAGTTCTTCCTCCTTGAATGCAATTTTCTTGTGCTTCCATCCTGAAGGTATGTCACAGAGAGATTATAAATAGCTCACTAAACTATCTCGACTGAAAATACCAATGATAGAAGCATATAAGATTTTACTAACCAATAGTATAACATGAATTACAAACTTTAAAAAAAATTATGTGCATTATTAAAACATGGAATACTTATCTTTTATAAATTTCAAGTATTTCATTTTGTAAGGTGAGCCCATATAGAAAATATCATGCAAAATCACAACATGATGTCACTGTTCTTGAACATTACCAGAATTCTTCACATGACCTGTCTTGAATATCCAAAGGTTCTATACATTATGACAACCTTAAATCTGATTGGATCTCCCTTCAAGCGGTTAGGCTTTTAAAGAAGGAACCTTTCTCTTTTATAGATTTTGCATAGACCCGTACATAGTCGGTCATAACTTGTGAACCCAACACTTTATTTCCAATTGCTCTGGTGAGATTCTTCTAAATTTGTTTATCACCAACATATTCAAAATTTAGCAATATCCAACGGTGTATTAGTGAGATATGGTCATCGTACAGAGCTTGTATTTTCTGAGACAGTCACACATTCACCATCAACAAACTACTTTCTTACATTTGCAAATTGGCTCTGATACCATGTTAAGGTTTTAGGATCATTGCAAATGTAATAGCACTATCTGATTGTATGTGTATTCCAAATGCATCGTTCTCTTGTATATATACAAGGCAAAGACAAGAAGAGGCATGTCCCTTCATGGGACATGTCTATCCTTAATCTAATTTATTAATTAACTATATAGTTATTATAAGAATAAATATAGATTAACTATATATGTATGCATATTAATATATAAAATAATATCAATTATTATATATATCACTATATATATGTATATGTAATAAATCATTTCTCATAATAATCATATAGTCAGTTTTATTTATCTGACCAATGCTACATACATCAACACTGTTTATGAGAAAAAGTGACCGAGATCTGCAAATTAATGCCTGGTAGAGAACTATATAGTTCTGAAAAATGGTTTAGATATCTGTCTCTAGTAGCAAAAATGATGTAGAAAGGTAAAAATTTTAGTCTTGTGTTGATCTCTCTTGATTTCAGGTCTTCAATTTGCTGGAGATGACCGAAAACAGAACTTTATTTGCTGGTAAATGCAATTATCAGTCCTCTTTTGGCATGGAAACTTGCAGAAGATTGACTTTTTATCAGTGCGTATATTTAGCCCTGCAATAAAATGATCAAAAGACTCTCCAATCTGCCCCTTTTGATGAATCAAATTGCTGCTTGTATACCTGCAAACAAAGTTTTGGAGTGATTTTCTTTTGAGAGTTTAAAATAGCCAAGCTTATATAGCTTCCTTCTTGGATTGATTTTTTCCTTGGTCTATAAAAATTGAACTTATACCAACGAACATTAATGGTTTTGCTGATAATGGATCCCTTTTGCATTGAATCTGTGGCTTCCTTCATTAAAGTTTATCCCTTGTGATTTTGAACTTTCAAAATCAGTCCCTCTTATTGTGTCTAATTTCTCTTGGTATGTGTGCTATCAGATTTGAAATGGTTTTCTTTGAAGTGTTGAAATGGCCTTCTTGGGTCGATGTTCTCCTTGGTCTACAAAAATTGAATTTTTACCAACAAACATTAATGGTTTTGCTGATAATGGATCCCTTTTGCATTGAATCTGTGGCTTCCTTCATTAAATTTTATCCCTTTGATTTTAAACTTTCAAAATCAGTTCCTCATATTGGGTCGAATTTCTCTTGGTATGTGTGCAATCAGATTTGAAATGGTTTTCTTTGAAGTGTTGAAATGGCCTTCTTGGGTCGATGTTTTCCTTGGTCTACAAAAATTAAATTTTTACCAAGTTTATTAATGGTTTTTATTTTTGTGGTGGACCCTAAACTCAATGCAAATCAGCTTCAATATGTAACGTGTGGGCTCGATCTGATTCAGATCAGGCCTTAATTCGATTAGGATAGGGCCAAATCTGACCTCCAACAGCAAACGTATGGCCCCATTGGCCAAGGATCAAGCCTCATTGCATTGAATTTGTGGCTTCATTAAATTTTATCCCTTGTGATTTTGAATTTTCAAAACTAGTTCCTCTTATTGGGTCAAATTTCTCCTGGTATGCGTGCAATCAGATTTGAAATGGTTTTCTTTGAAGTGTTGAAATGGCATTGTTTATACAGTTGGTCTCTTAATTGATTTTAACTATCAAGGCTACAAAAAATTGAATTTCTACCATCAATTATTAAATGACAATATTGATGATAGATCTCCATTTGCACTGAATGTATGGCCTTTTATTGAATTTAATCCTCTTGCCATTTCAAATTGAATTTGAATTCCTCCTTATGTTCATATAAATGCAATCCTTTATTAAATTTGGGCTTGCCTTGGTTAAATTTGAGGCATATCAAGACCTATTGGAGGTTCATCATTGAATTAAATGCGGCATTGTATTGAATTCGAGGCCATGCCCATTGATTTTGAGCTCACATGTTTGCTACCAAGGCTCATAAGTTACTTTATGGGCTGCATTCATCGAAGATGAGGCCACACATTTCCCATTTGGAACCCCACATTTGATGCTAAGGCGTATTTTGTTTGAATTCAAACCCACACGTCTCATTTTAGGGTTAGATGCTTAGAATTCTGAGCCCATATGTTTTATATATAGGACCCCAGGTTAGCTTTATGAGGCCCAGATTTGGGACTGCCTTGATCGATTTAGGGTCTGCCTATGGTTTCAAGGCCACACATTACTAGTTTAGGACCCCCCATGTTTGGAGTTTTGAACCCACATGTTTGGGCTATATAGGGCCAGATTTGCATCGAATTTAGGCCCGATTTAATCTAACTAGGCCCACACATTGCATTTACAATGCCTATTTGGGGCCAGGCCTATGTCTTTGGGTCCACGCTTTAGCTTCTTAAGGCCCACATGTTTCACATTGAGGCTTGATCCTTGGCCAATGGGGCCATACGTTTGCTGTTGGAGGTCAGATTTGGCCCTATCCTAATCGAATTACGGCCTGATCTGAATCAGATTGAGCCCATACGTTACATATTGAAGCTGATTTGCATCGAGTTTAGGGTCCACCACAGAGTTTAGAGCCACACGTTTCATTTTCAATCTATTTCAGGCCTCATTTACATCGAACTTTGAGTCTACACATGCCTGTATTATGGGTCTGGTTAGGCCTTATCTTCATTGATTTTGGACTCAGACTTGGGGCCTAGAGGCACACGTTTCATTCTAGGCCTGACTTAGGCTTATCTGGCATCGAGCTTGGGCTTAGAATTAGCAAATCAGACCCACATGTTTAGCTATAGGGGGCTGCAAGTTCGAAGTTGAGCCCATGTTTATCCAAAATGGGGCCATATGTTGCTTATTTAGGTTGTTCGAACTTTTAGGAAGGGGCCTCATGATTAGTTGCAAGTCTTGTAAATCCTTCATGCCTCTTCCTCACATTGTTTCTCATCTCATTAAATAAAGTCTCCTACTTAAATTAAACTCCTTGACCCCATTATCTGTAATGTTCCCGTCATTAAATGACTATTAAAACTATTGTATATGTGCGTCCCGATTGATTTAGCTTATCTCGGGCCCATTATTTCTTTTGGCATAGTTTTAGTTGACGTTGTCGGCTCTTTTGTGCACTCTCGGGAGTTTTCCCCGACGGGTATTTATGCTCGGTGTGTAGGATAGTTTTCATATATTGAGATTTGATATTTTATTTATGTTTGCGAATTCCTGTTGGGATTCTGCTCTTTGCCATTTCGGAGGTGAAAGACCCTCCTTATTTGGTATTCCGCAGTTTCGGTGGGATTCAACCCTCACCCTATTCTGCTTGTTCTGCTTGTATCGGATCTAGCAAATCCGAGGCTTGATCAATTAATTCAATAAACATTCTTTTGGCAAAACATTTTGTGGTTTGTGAGTATTTTGATTCACGGGAAGTATATTTTATTACAACCGAAGGACGGAGGATATTGTAATTGCATATGCACCTCGAAACCCATTCAACTTGCCACCTCGTACGACCATACGACCTGCTCATCCCATCCATATGCCTGCTCATTACACCCGCACGGCCTGCTTCACTCCCCACCATACGGCCTATTACCGTATGCCATTGTTGCTCCTTGCACACACCTTTGGGAGATACAGAATTTGCCTCCGGGAGATACAGAATTTGCCTCTGGGAGATAAAACGCCTCCGGGAGATAGACGCCTCCGGGATATACAAAATTTGCCTTCGGAAGATAAACGCCTCTGGGAGATACAAAATTTGCCTCCGGGAGATAAATGCCTCCGGGAGATACAGAAATTGCCTCCAGGAGATAAACACCTCCGGGAGATACAGAATTTGCCTTCGGGAGATAAACGCCTCCGGGAGTCGGGAACATTACAGTGGTATCAGAGCTGGTGATTCAGCCAGCTTGTGGGTATTGAATGAGAGTTTACTCAAGGAAAAGGAGCAAATCTCACTCGGTCGGAAGAATGGGCGATCCTCAAGATCCTACGGCCAAAGTCATGACTCTTTTGAGAGAGCTCACTAAGAATCAGGTACAGATAAATGACACTCAACGCCTCATGGAAGAGACTCTGCAAAAGTTGGCCGAAAGCAAGATATCCACAGAACAAAGTGACAACTCTGTCTTCGGACGAACAAATCATCAACCCGCGCGCTCTCGACCCTCAATGCCAACTTTTCCCTCACGGACCGAAGAACGGCGGGGAGAACAACCAAACTTCCAAGATGTACAAGATCAACTTCGGGATGATTGGAGAAATGCAAATATGGAAGGAGATCTATCCTACAAAGATTATGCTGAACTCAGAATGAGGTATTCAGGTGGAAACAAGCATGGCCACTATAATGACGATCTGAGACGGAAAATGGGCAAAGTCAATTTATCCTCCTTTGATGGGTCTGGAGCTATCATAGCTCGAGTGTGGGTGCAGAAAGCAGACACATTTCCAGCTCAACCCTATGCCAGAAGATGAGGCCATCAAATTTGCAGCACTACACCTTGAAGGAATAGCTCACGAATGGTGGCATCATGGCATGGTTACCCTCGACCATGATCAAATAAGTTCCTACGTTGAATTCAACGAGAGGCTGATAGATCGTTTCGATGGAAAGGATCTAGAACTGGACTTCAAAGAATTGGCTCAGTTAAAGCAATCTGGCACAGTCGATGGTTACATAACAAAATTTCAAAGATTGTTTGTCTTGGTCACTGATCTTTCAGAGAGACGGTTGGTAGTACTGTTCATGGATGGACTAGCGGAACCCTTGAAAGGGTGGGTGAAAGGGTTCAACCCCGTCACACTCACGGAGGCAATTAAGAAGGCATGCGACATGGCGACATCTTCATCTTTGTCAACCAAATGTCACTCCCAGTCCAGACCACCTCTCACTCCACAGGAGAAAGACAGCAGACCTTCGCCCAAGAGGCCCCCGTTGGATGAAGAATCCAAGCAGGAACTCAGAAGGAAGAAACTCTGTTTCAACTGCAAAGAACCGTGGGTTCCGGGACATCGATGCCTCGGCAAAGGAAAAATTCATTACATTGAGGTTTCGTCTGACGGAGAAGAAGAACAAGAACCCGAGGCGGAGGTAGCTAAACAACAAGGTTCGGGGGAGGAAAACATCAATCGAGGGGAAAGACTTGCCGCACTGTTCAAAAGGGGAGGTGCCATTGCTACCTTGGCTGGAACTTCGAGGTGCACGGTGTTCTGGGTCCGGGGTACCCTCCAAGGACAACGGGTCGTGGTTATGCTTGACAGCGGAGCCACCCTCAACTTCATCAACTCCTCACTAGTAAGATGATGGAACCTGTGTACGGAGGCACACCAGGGATTTGATGTCAAAGTGGCAGGAGGAAATTTGTTGAGATGTACGCATTTGGTTCCGAAACTAAGCATCACCATGGGTAACCACACAGTGACAGATGATTTCTTCGTGGTGGATCTGGACGACATGGAAGTCATTCTGGGCATTCAGTATATGGAAACGTTGGATGAATACACACAGAGTTTCAAGCGAATGGAGTTCTCCTTCGAGGTAAATGGGAAGAAGGTTGTGCTGAGAGGGATGTCAAACGGAGGGCCGAAGGAAATTTCAGCATAGTGAATGGAAGCTATCTTCCGACACGACAATGTGGTTTGGGCCGCACACTGTTTTGCCTTGACAGAACCCATACAGAGACAAAGAACGGACCAACAGGAAGAACTTCATAGGGTATTGGATAAGTACCACCAGGTCTTCGCTGACATACCGCCAGGCATACCACCACACCGAGGGTTCGAACACACCATTGAGTTGGAGGCTGGTGCCAAACCAGTAATCACGGTACCATACCGCCACCCTCGGAGGCTAAAAGATGAGATTGAAAAAACAATTCAGGAATTGCTTGACAAAGGTTGGATCAGACCCAGCGCCAGTCCCTTCGCATCTTCGGTGGTGCTCGTCAAAAAGAAGGATGGAATGATGCGTATGTGTGTGGACTACCGCGCATTGAACAAGAAGACAATAACAAATAGGTATCCGATTCCCAGGATAGATGAATTGTTGGATGAGTTACACGGTGCCGTTTATTTCTCTAAAATAGATCTCCGTTCCGGATACCATCAGATTCGCATGCGGGAAGATGTGGAGAAAATAGCTTTCTGTTGTCACTACGGGCATTATGAGTTCCTGGTCATGCCCTTCAGATTAACGAACGCACCAGCCACTTTCCAATCATGCATGAATCGCATCTTCAACAAACAATTGCGTAAGTACTTGCTGATATTTTTTGATGATCTCTTGATTTACAGTAAAACCTGGGAAGAACATCTGAGACAGTTGGATGCATCCTTGGGATCATGGAGGCTCAGTCCTTGTTTGCCAAGAAATCCAAATGTGAATTTGGGATGACAAAAATTTTATACCTGGGTCATGTGGTCAGTAATCAAGGAGTACAAGTCCACCATGAGAAGATTCAAGCTATACTCAACTGGCCAACTCCAAAATCACTCTCCGAGTTGCGAGGTTTCTTTGGATTATGCAGTTATTACAGAAGATTTGTAAAAGGATTTTCTCAGCTGAGTGCACCACTAACAGATTTGACTAAGAAAGGATCCTTCCCATGGAATGAAAAGGCACAACACACTTTTGAAAGGTTGAAAGAAATAATGAGCACGTGCCCCGTCCTCGCTCTACCTGATTTCACTCGACCATTCATTCTGGAATGTGATGCGTCGGGAGAAGGCATCGGCGCAGTCCTGATGCAGGAAAGACACTCGATAGCCTACGAAAGTCGGAAGCTTACACAGACTGAGCGCCTATACTCCATCTACGACAAAGAAATGTTGGCCATTGTGCATGCCCTGACTAAGTTTCGACAATATCTGGTGGGTGCCAAGTTCACCGTCCGTACCGACCATAACAGCTTAAAATATTTCTTGGAGCAACGGGATCTGAACGAGAGGCAACAGAAATGGGTAAGTAAGATCCATGCCTTCAATTTTGATATTGAGTATGTGAAAGGGAAAAACAATGTGGTTGCGGATGCTCTGTCAAGGAAGCCGGCCACCTGTATGTTGTCACAAATATCAGCTGATTGGAAGGCTCACTTACTTGTGGAATATTCTAAAAACCCATTTGCATGTAAGTTAATGGATGAAGACATTCAGGATGATCGATACAAGGTGGTGGATGACATCATTTACTATAAGGACTGGATATATCTAGTGCTCGAGTCCAAAATTAAGTAGAAAATTTTGAGAGGTAGATGCTTCGCCATTAGTCGGACACCCGGGTTTTCTCAAGACCTACAGACAGGTCAGGGAGAGGTTCACATGGAAGGGACTTAAAGATGATGTGTTACAGTACGTGCGGGAATGTGAAGTATGCCAGTAAAACAAAGCCGAACACACCTTACCCGCTAGATTACTACAACCTCTGCCCATACCAGAACAGAAGTGGGATGGCATCTCCATGGACTTCATCACCGGACTTCCGAAGGTAAATGGGAAGGACTGTATCTTTGTTGTTGACAGGCTAACAATGTATGCACACTTCTTCGCCATCTCCTTAGACTACCAGGCCGCACAAGTGGCAGACTTATTTTTCAGAGAAGTTTTTCGTCTACACGGGTTACCCCGAAACATTGTCAGTGACTGAGATGGACGTTTCATCAGCATTTTCTGGACAGAGTTGTTTCGGTTGGAAGGGACAAAATTGGCACCCAATACCAGCTACCATCCACAGACGGACGGGCAGACAGAAATCGTGAACAAATGGATAGAAGGCTACCTCTGGAACTACGTTTCAGCACAGCAACGGGCATGGGTCAAATGGTTGCATCTGGCAGAATATTGCTACAACACAACTTATCATATGTCTATTGGGATGGCACCCTTCAAAGCACTGTACGGATATGAGCCACTCTCATTTATTGACAGGGTTCTGGGTGACAGCCGTGCACCGAGGGCAAAGGACTGGCTTCAGGAAGGGCAAGACATTCTCAAGGTCTTAAAAGAGAACTTACAAAATGCTCAGAATCAACATAAGATTTATGCTGACAGACACAGGATAGAGAGAAGTTTTGAGGTTGGTGACTTAGTATACCTAAGGCTCCAACCCTACAGGCAATCATCATTGAAAGCAACAGGAAAGGAAAAGCTGAAGCCTCGTTTCTATGGTCCTTATCGTGTGAAAAGCCGTATCGGTGAGGTTGCTTATGAACTTGAACTGCCAGAAGGAAGCCGCATCCACAATGTCTTTCATGTCTCCTGCCTAAAGAAAGCTGTTGGGCAGAATATTGTGGTAACCACAGACCTTCCGCCACTGAATGAAGAAGGGAAGCTCCTTTTGGAACCGGCGGAGATCATTGATGTACGGGAGAAGACTCTGCGAAACCGTACCCTGAAGAAATACTTGGTATGTTGGAAGCACTTGCCGCCGGACGATGCCACGTGGGAAAGTGAACACATTCTTCAGCACCCGGCGTTACAATTGCTTGAGGACAAGCAATTTTCGGGACGGGAGGACTGTAATGTTCCCGTAATTAAATGACTATTAAAACTATTGTATATGTGGGTCCCGATTGATTTATCTTATCTCGGGCCCATTATTTCTTTTGGCATAGTTTTAGTTGACGCTGTCGGCTCTTTTGTGCACTCTCGGGAGTTTTCCCCGATGGGTATTTATGCTCGGCGTGTAGGATAGTTTTCATATATTGAGATTTGATATTTTATTTATGTTTGTGAATTCCTGTTGGGATTCTGCTCTTCGCCATTTCGGAGGTGAAAGACCCTCCCTATTTGGTATTCTGTAGTTTCGGTGGGATTCAACCCTCACCCTATTCTGCTTGTTCTGCTTGTATCGGATCTGGCAAATCCGAGGCTTTATCAATTAATTTAATAAACATTCTTCTGGCAAAACATCTTGTGGTTTGTGAGTATTCTGATTCACGGGAAGTATATTTTATTACAACTGAAGGACGGAGGATATTGTAATTGCATCTGCACCTCGAAACCCATTCAACTTGCCACCCCGTATGACCATACAGCCTGCTCATCCCCACCGTACAGCCTGTTCATTCCACCCGCACGGCCTGCTTCACTCCCCACCGTACGGCCTATTACCGTACGCCATTGGTGCTCCTTGCACACACCTCCGAGAGATACAGAATTTGCCTCCGGGAGATAAAACGCCTCTGGGAGATACAGAATTTGCCTTCGGGAGATAAACGCCTCCAGGAGATACAGAATTTGCCTCCGGGAGATAAACGCCTCCGGGAGATAAAACGCCTCCAGAAGATACAGAAATTGCCTCCAGGAGATAAACGCCTCCGGGATACAGAATTTGCCTCCGGGAGATAAACGCCTCCGGGAGTCGGGAACATTACATTATCCAATAAATGTAATTCATCTCCTTGCCACTTAAGAAAGTGGATTCCACCTTTTTATTTGTCAAGTTGCCACTTAAGGAAGTGGATTTCACCTTTTTATATGTCAAGTTGCCACTTAAGGAAGTGGTTTCCACCTTTTTATCTATCAAGTTTCCACTTAGGAAGTGGAGTCCACCTTTTTTATTTGTCAAGTTGCCACTTAAGGAAGTGGATTCCACCTTTTTATTTGTCAAGTTGCCACTTAAGGAAGTCAAGTCCACCTTTTTCTGTCAAGTTGCCACTTAAGGAAGTGGAGTCCACCTTTTTATCTGTTAAGTTGCCACTTAAGGAAGTGTATTCCACCTTTTTAAATGTTAAGTTGCCACTTAAGAAGTGAATTCAACCTTTTCATTTGGCAAACTTAAAGAAGTAACATATTGACCTTTATTTTTCGTTATGGCGATCTAACTTACACAATTTTACAAGGCCAAATTATACATCGGCTTCAATATTTGAAGGTTGCCACTTAATGAAGTGGATTCCACTCCCTTACTTGGCAGGCTGCCACTTAAGGTGGTGGATTCCACCTTATTTGGTAGGGTGGAACAACCTTACTATGTAACCAAGTGATTTCAAACACAACCTTGCTCCTTTTCAATGCCTTTGACTAGCTTGAACCCAACATTTAACTCTTAACCTTCATGCTCTCATACTTAGCCAATTTTTCAATTTTCAACATTTCAATTTGAAAGACTCCCAAATTGTTGCCAATCTATTCTACTAACCTAAACCTACCAACGAAGTAAAAAGAGGGGGTCCCCATTTGCAACGGGGTGATGGTGTGAAAACATCACAAAACGTCCCCACGCCATTTTGGGGATGCCATGCTGTCCCGCATCTCACTGTGGTGACAACCGAGAGGTGGTAGGAGAATGCCCCATCTTTGTCCCTCTATCCCGAGGATATCCTCGTCCCGGGAACACAGGGGCCCAAGGGGGGTGTATGTGTCCCCATGGAACACTAATTAATAATAAAATGACTTTATGAAGTTATAATCGATGCACGAAGATAGATTACAAAATTAAAAATAACAAGGACTATGAAGATTATGAAACCCTAAAAGTGGCATTAGAATTTGGGAATAAAGTAACTTTGGGGTGATTATTTTGGGCATCTTTTGAATCATTATTATTTTGGAGAATTCATCTTTGGCATTTTATGGCTCTCAAAGCTAGGGTTTAGCAGGAATTATTTGTGAAGACGAAATCCTTCACAAATTTAAATGTCTGCAAGTGTGAATGATTATCCAAGGGCATAATACACAAACAATTTCACATAGGGGTTGCATTGGGCTTCATAGCAATTAAAACACTACTAGAGGATTTCATTATTTTAGTTTGTAGTTGTGGAAAGGACAAGGTTTCATTGTTATTTTTGAATAAGGAGTAGATCTGAAATATTTTGACGCCATACCTAAGCATTATTTCAGATCTTACAATTTCATTAGCTCACAACCTTTTATTAATAAATATTACATTCCCCCCGCTAGGCGTTTTAATCCTAGTCATTGAAAAATCAGGGTTATTATTGCATTATCAGATTTATGCCATACTGGTTTACTGCTAATAAGAATAATATTAAACTTGCTGCAAATATATGCTGATATTATCATTGACTGACATGAGGCATTGGAACTAGGGTACGTACCAAATTACATTAATTGCAATAAATATCCTAACTTTATTAAATATTTATTAGTTTGCATTTCAAAGTTGGTTTTTGTTATTCTTTCCTTCATTTATTTTCAATATTTGAAAATTCACAAATAATCAGGAAATTGCAAAAGCATAAAAAAATCAGAAAATTCAGGAAACATAAACAAAATCAGAAAATCGAACTTCAGATCAGAGTGGGATATTACATGGTAATTGTGAAAGGTTGTGGCCATTGCAAAGGGCCATACATAATGAAGAAGTTTGACTCTCCCCCACATTGGAAGATATAAAGGGGAGAAGGTTTAATTTGAAGAGGACATCCAAGGGAGATCAATTTGGGGAATAATTTATTATTCTCAAAGGCAACCATGAAAAGTGGTGACTCGATCCTTATGAAAGGTGGTGACCTTTCCACCAATAAAGCAAAAAGGAGGATGCACAATTTCACTCCAAACAAGAACATTAAATCTTTAGAAAATCAAATCTCTTGTTTCCGTGTTTGAATATAGAAATCATATCTAAGTCTAGGGTGTTTATTATTCCATTATCGGTAATGTAGAAAAAATGATTAGCTTATTTTGCATCTCTATCTGATGTTAACAAACTTTAAAAAATGAATGTAATCTCGCAATGGGGGAGTGGGAAAAGAGTCTGCAATTAAGGGAGAATTGCTAAGGGCATCTTGTTGCAGTGTTTTTAAGGGCGAAGAACTATGAGGGCACCTTACTGCATTGTGAGGGAGAACTGCTAAGGGCACCTTGCTGTAATGATAGTTAAGGGAGAACAACTATGAGGGCACCGTACTGCACTGCGAGATGGAGAATTGCTAAAGGCACCATATTGCAATTTCCCTTCCAACCTTGAGGGACTATTAACAAACCCAAAGATCTCCAACCATGATATACATCGTTGGGCTAGGATGTCGGATGTGCTTGGATGCGCCCTAGATGTGCATCCACACCCTATGGTGCTTTTGGATGCACATCACGTGCATCTATGTGCATCCACAAGGCGTTGGTGTGCACCCTGGGTGCATCCGGGCGCATGGATGCCAGTGAACATAAAGTGAATGACTGTGCCCATCAGACAGGCAACTAGCTACCATCTACTTATTTCACTCCAAACACTTATTCTCTTTCTCTTCAGTGTACGATGGGTTTTAATTCGAACAATCAGGGGATGGGTGTGCTTAGTTCTTTCTTCATCTAAGGGCCACCACCAATCTTCTCATTCCTTGGCCAAGTCAATGATGGATCGATCCTATCGGCGGTCTTGTTTCTAGAGTGGGATCCCACAAAATGATCATGGGAAAGCGATGGTGAGTAGATACAATGCACTTTGACGACTTGAGAATGAACCAGGGGTAGGGCATCAATCAAAAACATGAAAGAATGAGAGATGGATTGGGTGCTAGTCAATCCAAGAAAGAATGTTACAACATGAGCTCCACCACCAAGTGCTTCAACACAAGACATTGCTAGTGAGAATCCAGCCCTCCTCTGTTGCCTCTCTATTCATTTGTTCTGACCAAATCCAACTCTTATAGCTCTCAGGGAATAGTTGAACACACTTTCAATACATTGGTCCATGTTCCACCTTATCAATGATGAAGTATCATATTTTCAAATGATTTAAATATGTATCCCAAACATATCCAAAACCCCTAATTTTTTTTTCTCGTATCCACGTACTAGGTTCTCGTACCCACATATGCATTTGGGTGTTAGATGATGCTCTCGTGTATGCCTCTTTGATAGAGAATAGATATACATAATGTCTAAAATCCACTTTGCGAGAGATAGGGCCCGAGGTTTAAGAGAAGGTTGGCGAGCGGGCTCATCAGTAGGTCATCCTAGAAGGATCATTGTGGCCTAGGACAAATAGGGCACCTACAGAGTCAAGTAACCCCTTACAATCTCCACCCAACTCCACAAGATGGCAACTATATGTAGGGAGATGAGACATGGTTGGGGAAACCAGGGACAAGCTTCCAAACATGAGGGTTGTGGTAGACATCCACTCTTAGGCTTGGTGTAGAAATGGCTTCGGGCGGACCTAGCATGTCTCTTCCCTTAATGTTTTTATACTCTATGAATATAATGCGGTTTGACTAACCTTAATGATTCATGGGTAAGATGTAACCATAACCTTTATTTGTTGCAACTGTGATTTTAGGGCAAATTAGGAAGGGGACATCACATCCCATCAGCTCTCAAATTCCTTATTGTTGTCTACACTTAATATTATCTTGGGGTTATAGTCAGAGTTGGTGAATAGATTTCCACAATTCATGAGATAGCATGAGTGTTACGCTGCTTCAAAACACTCACACAATCAAATCCAAAAGCAACATATAGATTATGGGTTATAGTCACCATAAATAAATTTCTTATTTCTCAATTTCATTGTTGGATAGGACCAGTCTTACTTTGTCTAAAATCACGGCCAGGTTATTTAACCAATTTTCTTCAAAGTTTCTAAAGCCTTTTGAATAAATCTGGTTTGTGTAAATCTTGCAATCATTATAGTCCATGAGAGATCATATATTTGAAAGTATTCTATCAAACAATTCATCTGCCTTATTTATACCTTCACATTTTGCATCTACCAGAGCATTTCCAACTGTTAGGTTTGATGAAAAATTATCCTTGCACTTTGATGTATCTCTATAGTCTATACCATGTTTGAAAGCTCCCATTTGTAGTCCATGTTCGCATTTATTTGAGTCATTCTATCAAACAATTCACGAACCTTGGCTATACTTCCGCATGTGCATGCATGTCTATCATAGCATTTTCAACCATTATATCCAGCAAAAATCTATTCTAAAGCTGCCATTTTGGCACAGGAAAGGAGGATGGTCCCAAAGGCTTCTTGAAACATTTGCAGTATGGATCGGTCACTTAATCTTTATATCAAATTTCTCTGAATAATTATCTCGAAATTCCCTGAATAATTATCTCAAGGGTATCATTTGGTCGTAGCTTCTGATATCTGATTCCTTAGTTAGTACACAAATATATTGGTAGGGGCAGGAAAAATCAGATATCTCCTCAATCTGATATTATTTGCATGGCTTTCTATCCATCTCTCTATGTATGCATTTGGAATCACTACAATCAAACTTTACAGTGCATTGTAGTTAGCTGGTTTAAGTGGTGCAGAGAAGAGGAGGTACAGTTTTGTTGATAGTAAAACAGGAAAGTCAATTGCAACTTTGAAATAATTGAAACAACTTAATCATTCCAGTCGAATCCTTCTCAAGATTGAGGTGAATTTTGCTGATAATTAGAAAAAAGAAGAGTAATTATGTATTTAAACTTTCATCTTTTGAGTTTCCATACTGATAGGTCCAGTAAGATGATCAAACTCTTACATGATCTTGCAGAACATTGCAATAGGTATTTGATTTTTGTAATCTATTTAAGCTTAAAACAAATCACATTCACAAATTACAGTCAATCAAAATAAATTGTCTGGATTTAGTAAAATATTTTAATTGTACAGAGATGGTGGGTGTGAGGGATTCTAGATTTTAGTTCTAATTAGTCCCAATCTTTTTTCTTTCTATTCCTCACTTCTGTGAGGTTTTGAATATATAGTTTGTGACAGTCTTCTATGTTGATGGGAAAACCTATTTCAGTTCTGTTGAAAAAAAGCGTATTTTCAGAGGTTGGGTATACTAGGGATGTAAGAACATTATCCTTCGTGTTTTTTCCTTCTATTTTCTAAATTTTAATATTCTGTGCTGCACATATTCTTGGTTTCATGCTCCTCTTTGTCATCTGAGAGAAAAGCTAGTAGAGCACAAGCAAAAATAACTTTTACATCTTGATTTCTGTTGTTTGGTATAAAAAGGTATTATTATTATCTACACAAAGTGTTGTGATAGTGTAAAATGGCTGTAATTTCCACACAGGGCAGAGTGCAAAGAATGGAGCTTGATTTGTTACCTTTATAGGGAGATATTATGTAGGCTGCAAGGATAATGTGGTCCTCAAGTGGAACCCCCTCCTTGACTGCATCAACAATTCCCTGTTCAGTGCATACCTGTAGGCTGTAGTCCTCTAAGAGTTCCATTTTTCCATACCTCTTCTTCTATTGTGTGGCTGAGCAAAAATGTTACCCAGCTCTATCCTCTCGCTGACATGTCACAAAATGTATAGGCATTCTTCACACTTCACTGAAATTGCATGTACTCAATTATAGTGGAAAAAAGGGAGGCTTTATAAAATGTGGATTGCTTGCAAGTCTTGGTATGCTTAATCCTATCATATTAATTTTTAGTGGCTAAATTTTTTCTTACATTTCCATCTTAATATGAATGTACTTCTAGGAGTGAGATTGCATATTAAGAAAAAAGGGCATGCTGGATGTTGATCTGCATAGTGGAATGTCTCTTGTCAATACTTGTAAAGAACACAAAAGCGTTTATTAATGAATCTGGAATCTTAACCAAAAGATCTAATTATGGTTTCTGGCAAGGTACCTGTTCTATATTAATCTAATTCTTGACAAGTAGGAGATATTTTCCACAGCAAGTCAAATTGTGATATTGCTATCAGGATTCAACTGTGTAGTTTTTGAGTCAAACTCATTGACCCATGATTCATGAGTAGTGGTTCACACGAACCCATCTCTCATGAGAATAAATGGAACACTTAGCACTCATTGGATCTAGGTGATGCTCACAGAGTTTGATTCAAAAACTACACAGTTGAATCCTGATAGCAATATCACAATTTGACTTGATGTGGAAAATATCTCCTACTTATCAATTGATGAGCTTAAGGGGCTTTCTAATGAATGGTTCATAAGGCACAACACTTGGTGAAGGTTTTGCAAATGAGGATGCAAGCAGAGTGGGTTTAACCATGGAGGAAACTCCGTAGTTAAGCGCGCTCGAGCTGGAGTAGTACTGGGATGGGTGACCTCCCGGGAAGTCCCGGTGCTTCACCTCTGTGAGAATCACCTAGATCCAATGAGTGCTAAGTGTTCCATTTATTCTTATGAGAGATGGGTTCGTGTGAACCACTACTCATGAATCATGGGTCAATGAGTTTGACTCAAAAACTACATAGTTGAATCCTGATAGCAATATCACAATCTAATTCTTGTTTATCTAATGCCAAGGTTTGCAGCCAGATAGTAGGAAATGAAAATAATTATTATAAAGAAATGAACCCAAGTCTTACTACATGGTTTGCTATGCCTATTCTTTGTAATGGGTCTCCATCTCAGTCTTGACTTGGAAAACATTTGTTGAGCATCAGATTGCCAGATTTGCTGCTGACTACATTAAGAAGACAATGTAAGAAAAAAAGGTTAATATCATTTGTTAGTATCACACAGCTACATCGTTGTAGAAATACCTCAAAATACATGGCTATAATAGACCTTCATGTATTTCATTTTGTTGACTCCAATTTTTTTTAGTATGATAAATTGGTTTGAGTAATTTATTATTGCAAATGATAATAATCATAGCCGCAGAGTTGTACTTAATTTAGATATTGAATAGATTGTGGGTTTGAAGACTGTTGGATAGAAGGAACTTATAATTTTTTTTTTCCTTTTTTGAATGGTATTCTTTTGCTACATTATATTAGTTTGTTTGGAACTCGTTATCATCCCTTTTTGGTGAAAAAACTAATAACTTTGTAAAGATGCATTGTGCAATCAATTTGCACTAGCAGCTGCTCGCAGTTTCTGCAACAGTGAAGCAGTACAATCTTCTCGTGCATGAGCTCCAAGATCTGTTTCAATCAATTATCACTTAAAACTCGCCACAAGGTTGCTCTTAAACTTGAACAAAATATAAATACTAGCTGAAAGTCACATTTAATATTGTTTTTGTTTAGCAGTCAAGTTTTAAAACATGTTTTGGTGGTTTAATTGCAGATTGAGAGAAAAAAATGGTGTTATGTCTATTTTTTTACATCTGAAACTTACATGAAAAGCATTTGAATGGTAACTCACCTTCATATTTCCCTTTTCCTTTCTTTTCTTTTTTAGCAATTAAAGCAACGAAATCATCTAGTTCTTTCTCTTCATCATCATCATCAAATTTACTAGAGGTGTTCAAAGATTTCTTACCATGGATTGAAGCTTTGAATTTCACTTTTAGGCTTTGTCTTCAATCTTGATATCTCAAAGGATGAAAGCTTGCTGATTAAGGTCTCTCTTTTAAAGTCTTTTGTGGATTGCATAGTCTCATCTAGGATGCATATCTTGTTGTCATATTCTAGTGTCAAGGTAGTCATCAATTTATCCATTATGTCTTTTTCTGAAATTTCTCCACCATTGTTTCTGATTTCTGCAACTGCTTCATTAATCCTTTGATTGTAGGCTCTGACATTCTCATCAGGTAGCATCTCTAATGTGTTGTATCTTTTCTTCCATGTTTTTCTACGCGCATTCTTGGCTTGAATATCTCCTTCAAACATGTCTTCTAGATACTTCCATATCTTGTAGGCTTTGTCCATTTTCTTGATCTTTGAAAATTCACTGTCAGACAAGGCGCTGATAAGGGCTTCTTTGGCAATAGCATTTGAAGTGAACATCTCCGTTTGCTTCAAGGTTGCATCATCCTTTGCAAGATCTGATAAAGAAGGAATTTGAATTTCTTTAGTAGCTACTTCAAAAATTTCAAAAGCAATGCACTGCAAATGTGTCATCATTTTGTTCTTCCAGTCTAGATAGTTCTCTCCATCAAACTTAGGACTTTCTTTTCTAAAGAATGTCATTTGATCAACCTCAAGCTGTTAAACTTTCTCTCTGGGGCACTTGGCTCTGATACCAATTGTTACGAATAGTCCCAAGGGATAACTGAGAGGGGGGGGGGGGGGGGGGGCGGGGGGGGGGGGGGGGGTTGGGGGAGGGGCGTGAATCAGTTATCTACAAGATTCAATTCTTTATCCAATTAAGTATAGAAGAACATTAATCACATACACTAACACATCAACACAATTTTGGTTACGAGTAAACCCAAATAGGTAAAAACCCTGGTGGGAATTAACACCCACTAAAATTGCACTAGTGTATAATGATCCTTGTTAGAAGATCTTACAACCTTGCTAGGAGTTGATCTTTACAATGCATTAAGTACAATGACCTAGTCAAGGGTCGGACCTTGTTAGGAGTCTTTTACAATTAACCCTGTTAGGGGTGAGGACGCATTGTCCGAGAGCTCATTGGTCAAAGGGGTGAAGGTTGCAACCTTCTGTTTAACAGATACACACTATATCTAGATCTTGGTGAACTACGAGGTAGACCTGCTGTCTTGATCAGTTCCAATGAATAGCATATACTATCTTCTTTGTCACATAGACCTTCTGCCGATGGCACAACACTTCGCAACTTCTGCTCTGCTACTTTCTTTTAATTGACTGCAAAACTTAGTAATCATAGAATGACTGCCTATAAATATCTTCCTCTAAATGATATAATCAAGTCGGCCTGATAGAACCATCTTGAAATCATATTAGAGAAACAATACAATTCTCCAATAACATTGCAGTCGGCTCTATTAAGCACACGACAAATTAAGACCGTGCAACTCCATATGAGTAGACACGTCGCTTCACATTGTCGGCTCCACCAAATTAACTGATACTTTCTTCTCATGCCAAATTACGTCAAGCGCTCTTAACCAAACATTCTTAACTCATCTCCAAACACTAATCCAAGCGCGCATATCCAAATGATATGTGCAACTACTACAACACTAAAAACAATGTCGGCTTTGTCAGATAAACTCAAGAAACTGTAACTGTCACTTACAGACATAATAACTCACGATGTACTGCATAACTGACTTTGCATCCATGAACATAGCTTCACTAACATGTCTACAACACAAATGTAAATGCACAAGGCTCCACCTCAACAGTACTATAAATCACATACAAAACTCTTCCTAGGACCTATCAGGAACACTTACTGAAACAGTCAACTGTATAACTGTCATCACTCAGAATCAACCTCTACACTTATGATATCATGTTGATAACATATCTAGGCAACATATGCTCAAGGCTCTCTCCATCAGGCTTCCACGCATACTGCTTACCATATGTTGTCATCAATGACAAACATACAATCAACATTGGCTTGCTGGCAAATCTCCAACAGTACTAACATGAGTTTAACTTTAGAGGATGATGAAATTTAAATTACATGCATTGATGATTTATTTCCACTCTTCAAAAGTTAACTTTAGTTCAAGCCTTGTCATTTATTTTTAGATTTATATATTAAGTGCAAATGTGAGGGCAGTTTGTTGCAATATCCTCTTTTGTATTACCACGATTATGGTAAATAAATATTTCATAAAAATATTTCAGAACCTTTCAAGAAACTATTAACTATAGATGAAATTTCATGTGTCATGGCCTTTTCCAAGTTTCTATTAAAAAATAGGAGACTAGGTCAATGCATAGACAAACATGAATGCATGTAATGTTCAACCATGTGATAAAATGAGACATCATGATGTAGTCAAGATTGAGGGGTCTATCAAACTACTTAATCTTTTACCATTTACATATCGTCCCACCAAAAATAACACATGTTAAAAGAATGTTTGAAACATATGGTCATTATAAAATTCTTCAAGAATAATGACATATATGGAGGATTTCAAAAAGTAACATAATTCAAGAATTTTACAAGAGTTCTAGGACTTCGTGCCTTCAAATCTTCAAAGGCTTTATCTTTCTTGGTTGCACTCTTCTTTGGAAACTCAATTTCCCCTTCATCTTATAGCTCTCATTTTTTCCTTGAATACCTCCAATACACTTACAAATTCTTTCTCATCTTGGAAAGCTAATTGCCTACACTCTTCCTTATGCAATTCACTAGAGCAACCTACAAGCTCTTTCTCCAATCTTGTTGTTGTTGATTTCTTAACACCATTTAAGGTTTAATTTCATAGAGATTAGAACTCTCGTGAGGCATCACAGAGATGCACCCAAATCTACCCATTCATCTCACTCCATTTGTTTGAACTCTTTATGTATACGCTTGAAATTCTTCATTAAATGCTTCCAAATATGGCATCCAAGCTTGGAAAACTATATCAAATGAATTTTTATTATAGATTCCTCTGAAAAGTAAACATAAACAAGAACCAAGTCATTTTGTTTGGTTTTCTAAAAAATCACTAGCTTTTCCCTTCATTTTAGGCACCTAAAATAAAAAAATATAACAAGAATGAAATGCCAATGGACACTTGCCTTGTGAGAAAATACTTAAAAATCAAAATTGAGTAAATTAACTCATTTTTAATTTATAATATACCAATTAATTCTTCCAACCCTTGAAACCTTGAAATTATGCAATGTAATATTTCCAAAATCACATTAAAACATCTTGACTACCTCTAACTTTTGAAATGAAAAGCATGTCTTGATAAAACTAGGATTATTTTTTTGTATTGTAGAATATTTGAACTCGACACCTTTTAGGTGGCTAGATCATAGAATTTTAAATTAAACCAAGTGCCCTTTGACAAATTTTATCCTTCAACACTCTCAAATATGCTCTTGAAGCTCCAACCTATACCAAAAATGCGAATCATAGACATGAAAATATTTTTTTTTGGTGATGTTGGATTATTTGTGAGCCCAGATGCTCCTGCATTAGACACATTATGTGAGAAGTTTGTGAGAATAGCTCAAAAAATGAAGTTGAGTAGTATAAATATCCTTCAAAATTAAAAAAAACTTGTAGCAAACTCCTATGTTGTGATATGTACCTATTAATTATCTTTCTTTTTCTTTATTTTCCAACATTTACTTGGAACTCTTCTTATGGATCTTTTTCGACCATACCAACCACCTCTAAAATAATTTCAACTTTTTCTTTCCATTGTAGGTTTGAACCCACCATTAACCATCCACCTCCACCAAATTCCACTCTCATCTTCCTCTTTTGTTCAAATTAACTCACCATCACTTGTCCTCCTCCAAGCATCATATTCCCAAATTTTATTCACCATTACATATGCATACATATCTCTATCAACATTTTAGAAATTAAATATTTCCATTAGCTCTTCTTTCTTACAATATTCTATACTTGCAAGCACTTTATATTCGATAGTTGCAAACACACTACTCTTTGCCTCATTATTAGTACCTTTGTTATACAATTTCTCACCCATCATTTTGTTCATCTTTTCTATATGTAATTCAAAATCGAATTCATTTTTACAAATGTTTTAAAAAATAACACAATACCTCTATCATCCCTTCTCTTTTGTTGATAATGTTGCAACTCTTGTATATGAAACATTCTTATCCTCCACTCCCTCCCGCTGTTGTTTTAGAGGGTGTTCATGTTTTGTCTCAGTCAGAGCTAGTTGTTGGTTCTGATTTGATACCTAATCATTATGTTGGATTTATCCATGTTGTTGGTTGTCATAAGGTCCTTGGTAGTGCATCTATCGGTGTTGTCTCTATTCATGCTTCCAATGATGTGTCTGGCCCTAGATTTGTTGGTTCTGTTAGCTCTTCACTTTGCGTTGACAAAGCCTTGGGGGTTAGTTTTTCTGTGTTGGATTCGATGGTTTGGCAGGCTGAGGCTGCTAAGGTTGAAGAAGGTTGGATTACAGTAAAAAGGTAAACATTCTAAGAGGTCTTCTCCACCAATTGATATGACCCTTTGATCCCATAAGAAGGGATCCAAAGGGAAATCCTAATGTTGGATGGTTGGTCCTGGTTGGGGGACCCTCTTGTTATTTTCCCCTTCGGGTAGTTGGAACTTTGTATGCATACTCTTTTTAGACTCCAGGTTTTTTGAGGTTTTGGTTGTGTTGGGTTGCCTGTTGGTTTCTCATGGTCTTTTTTGTCATGCAACCCTTCATTTTGGTGGGGGTAGGTCTCTAGGTTTTCTCCCCTTTTCTTGGCCTTGTTCTGTCTCATCTTTATTCTGATTCATTTTGTGGCTATTTTTTAATATCTTTAGTTGTGGGTTTCAGGTCCCTCCTAAAACCCACCGTGTACATAGTTTTGGGGCCCCTTCAAAACCTATTTTCACTTAATCAAAAATCTTTTTATCATCCACCATTATTTCTTCAAAATATATATTTTAACTACATCTTAAGGTTTATCTAACATTTCTCCTTCAAAAAATATTTTTTTTCTTCTCATATCCTCATTTAATAGGAGATCATTCTCATGTTCTCCAATTTTCTTATCAAGTATAAGACTCTAAAAGTCCATTTTTTAGATTCCATCCTTGACTTCTTCCTCATTTCCTACTATAGTGTTGTGAATTGTGTCCTCATACAATTACATCGTCACTTAGTCCCCCTTTAGTGCTCATGATGTCGTGCCCCTTGATTTGACTAATCTTGCTCAACCCAAGGATTGATTTTGCAACCATGATAGCTTTTTGGCTCTCTTGACCTTTTTCCAACCCTCTAGGACTAAACTGGGGTGCCTAGCACTCAAGTCCCAATGAACTATGGCACTAGGCATTCCAAAAATGGTCAATTTTTTTTTCTATTAAGATAGATTAACAGATCAAATACAGCCATATAGTTGATCAGTTAAAATCAAGTTTGAGACCAAACCACTAGGAAGAAAAGAATTATCTTGATGTCCCAAACTATCATACTCATGCTCTACTTTTATTTACAGTTGCAAAATTGCTACAATAATAGCATATTTTTTGTGTCATTTTACATGTATCATTTACATTACATATTGCTTACATTTGTGCCATATACCATTCCTATTAGATATTACTGTATGCCTATATATTATCAAAAAAGTTGTTCTAGATCATCAACTCAACTGCCCCAAGGATCAGAGATATTCACACTATGATCAACATGACCAGATTTAGCAACACTAGTAAGAGAATCATCAGTCTGAAAGGGGGTAATGTTTCCCTCTCAAATCAACACAAGCTCCTCCAAATTCACAGCACTGGCATAACCCTGATCCAACATGCTCTTATATTTATTAAGATACTGTGTAGATCTGACCTCATCCTTGAAAATCAACAGAGAACCTTCACAAACTAGCAACATGAATTTTCTTTTAGGAATCTCCATCACCAAGGAAACCTAGGCCATGATAGAAAAATATGTGTTTAAGATTAAACTCAGTAAGCCTTCTACTCTTCTTTTGAAAACATTCTCCATTCCTCTCCTTCCAAAGGAACCAAAAAGTCTCACAAGACAACACAAACCAAAACCTATTAAGCTTAAAGTCAAAATACTCTACATAACCAGCAAGAATTTCACTGCAAGAGATACATAGTCGACAATTCTAGACAATGGGAGACCCAAGAAAAATAGACCAAACCTCATGAGAAAAACCACAATAAAAAAATAGGTGTTCAAAATTTTTATTGACTGAGCAAAACCCACAAATGATAAGTTCAACACCCACAAAAGACAAAACAAAACCCACAACTAACTTCTTAAGAAGAAGCAACCATCTAAAACATAATTTCTTAGGTTCAGAAGGAAGTTGCCAAAAAGATTCAAAGAAAAAATGCCAATCAAAAAATGGACAGTCAAGGCCGCAACACTGGCTAACTCGATTGAAGATAGAAGAGTCATCCTTTAACAAGTTATAAATCTTAGTAGATTTCTCCATGAGCATCAATCCAACAACCCATTTGACCTGCTTTATAAAAGTGTCCGTTTCAAGAATCTTGCCCAATGAAGAACCTCCAATAGCCTACAAAATTAAATAATAGGCCTTCTTCTAAGATGGGGAAATCTCAAATTTAGTACTAATCTTTTCCCATGACCCTAGTTGGTCATTAATCATGAGATCTTTGATAAGAGAAATGCCTTTACCATTCCAAATTTTAGTTGAACAACTTTGAGTCAAAGCAAGAAGCTTATCATTCATGTATAACCCTTACCAGATTGATCTATTAACTACCACATACAAAGTAGAGCCACTTACAACACCTCTAGCTGAGAGAAATTTCCTCACCTAAGACCAAGCCTTCCAAAATGAGGCAAAAACTCTAGTACAAAAAATCTTCATATTGAACTCACCCATAATTATGTCAGAGGAATGTCCATCCACTGCTTATCCTTTTTTATGAGTAAAAATATTTCAATATTATTTGTAGTTAGGATTTTCCAAGGGTTATTACCACATAGTGATTTAAAGATCAATTTAGAAGCCAAAGCAATACCATGAGATCTAATTGTTGGCATTAAGAGATGGTAACCGGTAAGCCTGCTACCGGTACACGTATTGTCATGGATTGGCAAAAGAGGATAGAGATTTGTCATCTCTCTATAGTCTAAAGCTCTAAGGAGATCTGTATGATAAAGGTTGGTTTGGCACCCAGTGACATCATGCAAGAAAGGAATGACTGTAATCTAGTGTAACCGGTCACTACACTAAGCATCAGCAACCGGGTAATGCATACAGTCAAGAAATGGTAGATAACAACCGAGGACCAGGGAACAACCGGTGTAGACAGAGCACAAAGGACAAATCGGTGTCAATAACACAACCGAGGAATGTGCGACTAGTAAACTAAGGAAAGGATAGTGATACCTGTTCACTACATGAGGATCTCAACCGATCTAGTAATGACTCCGGTATGAACCGAGGAAGTCATCGTCAACTATCTATTTCAACCAACTCTTTGACCAAGATATATTGTAGTAAATCCGGAAGACTTTGAGTTAACGCGGTGATCAGTTTGAGGCGCGTCTAGAGGTATTAAAGCCGGATTCTATGGCTTTAAAACAGAGAGTTATCTCTTGTGAAGGAAAGGTGCTTGACACACATCTATTGCATTCTTCATAAAGAAGATAAAGCTAGAGCATGCATTGGATGTTTCCTCAGTGAACTAATACTACACTGAGTGATGTATTTGAAAGGGATCTCAGGATTAGGTCATGCATGAGAGGTGCAGTTAGGGCAGCAAACTCTATATATTCTTCTACCTACTAAGAGTATAAGTTGCCTTCATTCTGTCGAAAAAAGAGTGAACTTGTTTGCTGTAAAAGCTAGGGTAAAAAGAATTTTGAAGAAGAGAAAGAAGATTGTGCAGAGAAGCACAACAATAAAAGAGAACACACCTGCGACGACCGGTGATGCTTCTCAGTTGAGCACAAATATAGATCTTATGAGGCTATGCAAAGCCATTTGTAAAAGGTCATCTTTCTATTATTTTCTAGCAATTACAATAGTTAAATCCTAGTATTTGGGTGGACTCTAATAGGTCCTTTGTACCAAATCCCTTAACTGGGTGACATCTTTCAAGGTGTTCAAAGTCCTCTAACCAGGCAGGTCCTAACAGACCTCATTGTAACAAATCTTTTAACCGGGTCGCATCTAACAATGCGTTTTAATCGTTTAACCGGGAAGGCTCTTAACAAGGCGTGCTCCAAAAAAGTACAAAGTTTGTGAGGTCTCCTCACACCGTGGTTTTCACCCTAATCAGGTTTCCACGTGATAAATTTGGTGTGACTATGTGATTGTTTGCTTAAGGTTACTTTATGCTCGTATCTGTTTAAGTTTACAGTTTAAAGTATATTCCATCACATTTATAGAAGAAGTTTTTAGAGGTGTTGATTCACCCCTCCCCTCTCAGCATCGGTTGGGACTGTCAATTGGTATCAGAGCGCTCAGTTTCCTTTTTTTGTTGCTTAATTGCATAAAGAAAAAAAGGGGTCAAAATGATGCAAAAGGATGGACCAAAGTTCTCCAAGGAAAACTTCACTCTGTGGTGCAACATAATGAAGCTGTATATGAAGATCACCGGAGACCAATACTGGAATCATGTAACTACTGATTACATTGAACCCAGTGGTACCCTCACACCTGATCAATTGAAGATCAAGACTAATCATGCAGTTGTAATGGATATGATTGCAAGCACATTACCAGACTGTTTATGCTGAAATTGAAAACCTAGACAGTTCTCACAAAATGTGGACAAAGTTACAACTAGTGTATGATGGTGACCCACATGTACAGAGAGCAAAGGTAGAAAGCCTCAAAGGAAAGTAAGATGATATGAGGATGAATGAGGGAGAAGATATTGAACAATACAGCAACCGGATCAAAGAAGTGATCAACTCCATCAAAAGTGCTGGAGGAAAGCTTAGTGAAGAGGAGGTAGTTAGCAAGATATTGAGAACACTCAAACTTTAGTATGCCATCAAGATCTCTGCTATTGAAGAGCTCAGATCGGTGACAACAGATCAAGTCACCCTAGACTCCCTTATCGGTAAGTTGATTGCATCTGAATTGAGTAATTTTGATAATAGCTTACCCATTCAGGAAGCAGCTTTTAAGTTCTCTGTCAATATCTCTTCCAACAAAAAGGGAAGAGAAACCGATAACTACTCTACCGGTAAGATTGGAGATCTTGTCGAAAGCCTTCTCTCAGACGAGATAGAGCAAGATGAGTTTGAAGTACTCATCGCTAGAAGATTTCCCAGAGGGAAAGGGAAGTAGAAAGAAAAGCTTCCTTTGAAATGCTTCTCTTGCAACAAGATAGGACACATCACTACAAGATGTCCTGATAATGATAACAAAGACAAGAGCAACCGGTTCAAGTACAAATCAAAGAAGGAATGCTATCTTGCAGAGGAGGGAGTCACAAACAATGAATTTGAAAACTCTGATGATCTAGAAATTGCATTTGTTGCAATAAAAAAGGAGAGCCATGTAGTAAGTGAATTGACACTTGTTTCAAGATCTCATCAACATGGTGATTGGATCATTGACAATGGTTGCACTCTCCACATGACCGGTGATAAGAACAAATTTATCAGCTTGGAGTTCAATGACAACAGATCAGTTACCTTTGGGAATAATGCTCCCTGTGCTATCAAAGGTAAAGGTTCTATTGCATTCTGCAACAATGTTGTTTGTGAAGATGTGTACTGGGTTGAAAGACTTAAGTACAATTTAATGAGTGTTGCACAACTGAATGACAAAAGATTCCTATTGGAATTCGGACAAGGTTCCTATATAGTAAAAAATTAGTCTAGAACCCATGTTGATACCAGTAGACAAAGCAAATGTAATCTTTTCTACCTAGACTCAATGGAAGGAGCTTGTCTTATAGCTTCAGTTAAAGGAGAATCAAGCAAAATCAATCTTATTTCAAAAGAAGACAATAGCTGGTTGTGGCACAAGAGACTCTGCCATATAAACTTTGACAGTATTGTAGATGACTTTTGAAGAATGATGTGGACACTCTTTCTTAGAGAGAAATCAGAGGCCTTCCACATGTTTAAAATCTACAAGGCTAGAGTGGAAAAGGAGACCGGTAAAAGTTTGAAGTGTTTGAGGTCAGATAAAGGAGGTGAATACACCTCTTGAGAGTTCACTCACTACTATGAGGAGCATGTAATAAAGAGACATCTATCTGCACCAAGGACTCCTTAGCAAAATGGAGTAGCAGAAAGGAGAAACAAGACTCTGATCGACTATGCTAGAACCCTACTGATACATAAGGATCTTCCTCATTACTTCTGGAGAGAAGCCATTAACACTGTTGTCTACACACTGAACCAAGTTCAAGTCAAAAATAGAACCGGTAAGACTTCCTATGAACTATGGTTCAATCATACTCCTAGCATAGGTTACTTCAAAATCTTTGGTAGTAAATGTTACATCAAAAGAGATACGTACTCTGGGAAGTTTGATCCCAAGAGCGATGAAAGAACTTTTTTGAGTTATTTTACCAAAAACAAAGCCTACCAGTGTCTGAACAAGAGAACATGCAAAATACTTGAGAGCATCAATGTCAAAGTTGATGAATCTTTAGAATCAATCAAGAAGACTGATCATAAAGATCATGACAGTCTTGAAGGTCAAGTTGAAGGAAATATCTTTGAGCCCAATGAAGTAACAACTGAAGATGAAACATAACAATATGTGAATAGACATCTGGAGCAGGAGACTGTACATGAAGCTGATAGGTCATCACATGATGGTGAACAAGGTGTTCAGAACCATGATGAAGAAATTGCTCAATAGGATGAATTGGACCGGGAACAAAGACCGGTTCTCCCAAGGTATGTCACATATCACTCCACTGATAATATAATTGGTGACAAACATGGAAATATCTTGACCAGGAAGAAGGCCAAAGAAAATATCTGTTTGCTCTCTTGCATTGAGCCCAAATCCACCAGAGAAGCTCTGGAAGATGAGAATTGGGTCAAGGCCATGGATGAAGAGATTGAGCAAATAGAGAAGAATGATACATGGGAACTTGTGCCAAGACCTCAGGACAAAAATGTCATTGGGACAAAGTGGGTCTACAGGAACAAACTGAATGAGGATGGTAAAGTCATAAGAAATAAGGCTAGACTGGTCTACAAAGGGTATGTCCAGGAAGTTAGAATAGACTATGGAGAAACTTTTGCACCGATGGCCAGATTGGAAGGGGTAAGAATTCTTCTTGCCTATGCAGCTCACAAGAGGTTTAAAGTTTACTAGATGGATGCCAAGTCTGCATTCCTCAATGGAATACTGGAGGAGGAAGTCTACATTGAGAAACCGGAATGCTTTTCATCTGCACAAAAGGTTGGTATGGTCTGCAAGTTGAAAATGACTCTTTGTGGGCTTAAGAAAGCTCCAAGGGCTTGGTATGAAAGGTTGCATTTATACCTTCTTACCATTGGATTCACAAGAATCGGTGACAACAACAATATGTATCTCAAGACTGACAAGATGAAAATTTGATTGCTGAGATCTTTGTTGATGACATCATTTTTGGAGGAGATGATAGGATGAGCAAAGCCTTTGTTGAATAATGAAGAAAGAATTTGAGATGTCTATGATAGGCGCCATAAAATTCTTCATTGGATTACAGGTTCATCAGCGAAAAGAAGATATCTTTATCTCTCAGTCCAAGTACATAAAAGGAATTCTTAAGACTTTTGGACAAGAATAATGCAAACCTGTTGGAATTCCAATGATAACTAATCTCAAGTTATCAAAGGAGGATGATGTAAAAAAAGTAAATGAAACAATGTATCGGTCCATGATAGGAAAATTGCAATATGATGTTCACAATAGACTAGACATTGCACATGTTGTTGGCATAGTGGCAAGATTCTCTGCAAATCCCAAAGAGACATCCAACTGCAGTGAAAAGAATTTTCAGATACCTAAAGGGGACCGAGGAGTATGGGTTGTGGTTTCCTCACAAGGGAGGATTCCAAGTAAAAGTCTACACTGATGCAGACTGGGCTGACAATGTTGATGACAGAAAGAGTGTTAGCATCAAATGATGGTAACCGGTCAGCTCTCTATCGATCCAAGTATTGTCATTGATTGGCAAAAGAAGATAGAAATTTGTCATCTCTATACAGGTTGAAGCTCTAAGAAAATCTACATGAAGAGAGGCTAGTTTGGGAAGAAAAGAATAATTGTAATCCATTGTAACCAGTCGTTACACTAAGCATCAACAACCAGGCAATGCACTCAATTAGGGAAGAGAGTATTCCAGTATCAACCAAGGACCGAACTACAAACGGTATAGACAAGTACAACTAAAAGCAATATCCAACTAATGTCTATAACACAACTGAGATAGTGTAACCGGTAATCTACGCAAGAGGAAGCACACTGAGGACAATGCAACCGATAAGACAAGAAAGAGACTGCAACAGATTGAAGGACTCAACTGATATATTATGAGACTCTGGTATGAACCGAGGAAGTCATAGTCAATTGTCAACTATCTGTTCCAACCAGCTCTTTCTACCAGGATTTATTGCAGTAAATCTGGGTGATCTTGAGTTGTCTTGGTGATCAATTTGAGGCATAGGTAAATGATTTAAAGCCGGAATCAATGGTTTCTTGAGGCGCGACTGAAGGATTTAAAACCGGATTTAGTGGCTTTAAATCAAGGTGTTATCTCCTATGAAGGAAAGTTGCCTGACACGCAATTGTTGTTCTCTTCATGAAGCGGATAAAGCTAGAGCATGCATCAGATGTTTGCTCAATGAACCAATACTCCACTGAGTGATGTATTTGAAAGATCTCAGGATCAGGTCATGCATTTGAGGCGTAGTTAGGGAAACAAAACTGTATATATTCTTATGCCTGTTGAGAATAAGTGTTGCCTTCATTCTGTCGAGAAAAAGAGTGAACCTATATGCTACAGAAGCAGGGGTAAAAGAAAATAGAGAAAGAGAAAGAGGAGATTGTGCAAAGCAGCACAATAGTAGATGAGAATACTCTTGCAGCAACTGGTGATGATTCTCAGTTGAGCATAAATAGAGATCTTATTAGGCTAAGTAAAACCATCTGTAAAGATCTTACTTCTATTATTTTTTAGCAAACTGCAATAGACAAATCTCAGTATTTGGGTGGACTGTAACAGGTCCCTTGTATCAAAATCTCTTAACCGGTGACATCTTTCAAGGTGTTTAAAGTCCTTAACCAGGCAGGTCCTAACAGACCTTATTGTAACAAATCCCTTGACCGGGTCGCATCTAGCAAATGCGTGTTTATCCTTTAACCGAGAAGGCTCTTTACAAGGCGTACTCTAGAAAATTACAAAATTTGTGAGGTCTCCTCACACCGTGGTTTTTACCCTTACCGAGTTTCCACGTGATAAATCTATTGTCACTTTGTGTTTGTTTATTTACTGTTAATTATTCACTTAAATCTGCTTGCCTTTGTGCTGTAAGTTTACTTCACTGGATTTAGAAGGAAAACATTTTTAGAGGTGTTGATTCACCCCTCCCCTCTTAGCACCCGTTGTGACTGTTAATTGGTATCGGAGTCAAGTTTTCTTTTCTTTGTTGCTTAACCGCACAAGGAAAAAGTTAAGATGATGAGAAAGGAAGGACCAAAGTTTTCAAAAGAAAACTTCACCTTATGGTGTAGCAGAATGAAGCTGTATATGAAGACCATCGGTGACCAATACTGGAATCACATTACCACTGATTACACTGAGCCCGTTGGCACCTTGACACCTGATCAAGAAAAGATCAAGACTGAGCACATGGCTGCCATGGATATGATAGCTAGCACTCTACCTGATCATGTTTATGCTGATATTGAACATCTTGACTCAGCCTGCAAGATGTGGAGCAAGGTACAAACAGTCTATGGAGGAGACCCTAGTGTTTAGAGAGCCAAGGTCGAAAGCCTCAGAGGAAAGTATGATGACATGAGGATGAACGAAGAAGAAGACAATAGCTAGTTATGGTACAAGAGACTCTGCCATATAAACTTTGACGATATTGTCAAAGTGAGTAAAAAAAAATCGGTCAGAGGACTCCCAAAAATTGCAAAACCTATGAGTGGTATTTGTAAAGATTGTCAGTTAGGAAAACTGTCAGGAACAAGTTTCAATAGTAAGTCCTTCTTTGCTGAAAATGTTCTAGACCTTGTGCACACAGACCTGTGTGGACCAATGAGGACAAAGAGCTATCATAGAGACCGATATTTCATGCTGTTTGTAGATGACTTTTCGAGAATGATGTGGACACTCTTCCTCATAGAGAAATCAGAAGCCTTTCACATGTTCAAAGTTTACAAAGCTAGAGTGGAAAAGGAAATCGACAGAAGCTTGAAATGTTTGAGGTTGCACAGAGGAGGTGAGTACACCTCTCAGGAGTTCACTCATTACTATGAGGAACATGACATACAGAGACAGTTTTCTGCACCTAGGACTTCTTAGCAAAATGGAGTAGTAGAAAGAAGAAAGAAGACGTTGATTAACTGTGCCAGAACCTTGTTGATCCAGAAGAATCTTCCTCATTACTTCTGGAGAGAAGCTATCAATACTGTTGTCTACACAATCAACCAAGTTCATGTAAAAAAGGGAACCGGTGAGACTCCTTACGAACTGTGGTTTAAGCATACTCCCAGTGTAGGCTACTTCAAAAGCTTTGGTAGTAGATGTTACATCAAAAGAGAGATATTTTCTGAGAAGTTTGATCCCAAGAGCGATGAAGGAACATTCTTGGGTTATTCTACCAAAAGCAAGGCCTATCAGTGTTTGAACAAGAGAACGAGCAAGATAATTGAAAGCATCAATGTAAAAATTGATGAATCATCAGAACCAAATAAGAAGATCGATCATGACAATCATGAAAGTCTAAAAATTACTAATGGAGGATTAGATGACTTTGAGTTCAATGAAGCTACAACTGAAGATGAGGGAGTAGCACCCATGGACAGACATCAAGAGCGGGAGATTGTACCTAAAGCTGACAGGCCACCACAGGATGGTGAATAGGAAGATGTTCTGAACCATGATGAAGAAATTGCTCAACAAGATGAATCAGATCGGCTCTCCCAAGGTATGTCACATATCACTCTACTAACAATATAATTGGTGACGAACATGGGAACGTCTTGACCAGGAAGAAGGCCAAAGAGAACATCTGTCTGCTTTCATGTGTTGAGCCCAAATCCACCAGAGAAGCCCTAGAAGATGAGAATTGGGTCAAGACCATGGATGAAGAAATCGAACAAATAGAGAAGAATGATACATGGGAACTTGTGTCTAGACCTCATGACAAAAATGTCATTGAGACAAAATGGGTCTACAAGAACAAACTGAATGAGGATGGTAAAGTCATCAGGAATAAAGCAAGACTGGTTTGCAAAAGATATGCTCAAGAAGTTGTACTAGACTATGGAGAAACTTTTGCACCGGTGGCTAGATTGGAAGGGGTAAGAATTCTTCTTGCCTATGTAGCTCACAAAAGGTTTAAAGTTTACCAAATGGATGTGAAGTTTGCATTCTTCAATGGAATACTGGAGGAGGAAGTCTACATTGAGCAACGAAAAGGGTTTACATCTGTTCAAAAGATTGATATGGTCTGCAAACTAAAAAAGGATCTCTATGGGCTTAAGCAAGCTCCAAGGGCTTGGTATGAAAAGTTGCATTCATACCTTCTGACCATTGGATTCACAAGAACTAGTGACAACAACAATATGTATCTCAAAACCGGAAAAGATGGAAACCTAATTGCTGAAATCTTTGTTGATGACATCAGTTTTGGAGGAGATGACAAGATGAGCAAAGCCTTTGCTGAAGAAATGAAGAAGGAATTTGAGATGTCTATGATAGGGCCCATAAAATTCTTTATTGGACTACAGTTCCATTAGCTAAAAGACAGTATCTTCATCTCTCAGTCCAAGTACATAAAAGAAATTCTTAAGACTTTTGGACTAGAAGAATCCAAACCGGTTGGAACTCCAATGATAACTAATCTCGAGTTATCAAAAGAGGATGATGCCAAAGAAGTAAATGAAACAATGTATCGGTCCATGATAGGAAAATTGTAGTATGCTATTCACAGCAGACCGGACATTGCTCATGTAGTTGGCATAGTGGCAAGATTCTTAGCTAATCCCAAAGAAACACATCTAATGGCAGTAAAGAGAATCTTCAGATATCTAAAGGGAACCGAGGAATATGGCTTGTGGTTTCCACACAAAGGAGGATTCCATATAAAAGTCTACACTGATGCAGATTGGGCTGGCAATGTTGATGACAAAAAGAGCACAAGCAACGATGCATTCTTTCTAGGTGGGAGGATTGTATCGTGGACAAGTATGAAGCAGAACTGCATTTCACAGTCCACTGCTAAAGTTGAATATGTTGCTGCTGCAATCAACTATACACAGGTGATTTGGATCAAACAACTACTGGAAGGTATTCAAGAACAGGTACCTGAATCAATCGCAATTCACTGTGATAGTATCAGTGCCATCAACATATCCAAAAATCCTGTTATGCACTTCAAGACCGCTTTTGCCATCAAGTATCACTACTTGAGGGAACTAGTACAGGATAAAGAAGTAAGATTGGAGTATGTTCCCACCAAAGAACAGATTGCTGATATATTTACAAAGCCATTACCAAAGAGTACTTTTGAGTACCTTAGAGGTAGACTAGGGATTGTACCCCTCTCAGATCATCAGTAATCATCAACAGGGAGTCATTAGTTCATTATGATTCAACAAAAGGTTACATCTTATCTTTTATGAACTAATGAAAAAGACTGCTGCTCGCAAGGGGAGCAGATTAAAGAATGGAAATCTTTCTAGTTAGCCTTTTGGCATTATTGTCAAAAAGGGGGAGAGATTGTGGCAATTGGCAATCAAACCGGTTGGTAAACCAGGGCCAGTTGGTAAATCGGGGAAGTAATGCAAGACTCCAAATGGCCTTCAAAGTTTAGTTTTGCCATTAATGCCAAAGGGGGAGATTGTTAGCATCAAATGATGGTAACCGGTAAGCTCTCTACCAGTCCAAGTATTGTCATTGATTGGCAAAAGAGGATAAAGATTTGTCATCTTTATATAGGTTGAAGTTCTAAGAAAATCTACATCAAGAGAGGCTGGTTTGGCAAGAAAAGAATAACTGTAATCCATTGTAACTGGTCATTACACTAAGTATTAGTAACCGGCCAATGCACTCAATTAGGGAAGAGAGTATTTCAGTATCAACCAAGGACCGAACTACAACCCGTATAGACAAGTACAACTAAAAGCAATATCCAACTAATGTCTATAACACAACCGAGACTGTGTAATCAGTAATCCATGCAAGAGGAAGCACACCAAGGACAATGCAACTGGTAAGACAAGAAAGAAATTGCAACAGATCGAAGGACTCAATTGATATATTATAAGACTCCGGTATGAACCGAGGAAGTCATAGCCAACTGTCAACTATCTGTTCCAACCAACTCTTTCTACCAGGATTTATTGCAGTAAATCCAGGTGATCTTGAGTTATCTTGGTGATCAGTTTGAGGCGTAGGTAAAGGATTTAAAGCAGGAACCAATGGTTTCTTGAGGCACGACTGAAGGATTTAAAGCCGGATTCAGTGGCTTTAAATCAAGGTGTTATCTCCTATGAAGGAAAGTTTCCTGACACGCAACCGTTGTTCTCTTCATTAAGCGGATAAAGTTAGAGCATGCATCAGATGTTTGCTCAGTGAACCAATACTCCACTGAGTGATGTATTCGAAAAATCTCAGGATTAGGTCATGCATTTGAGGCGTAGTTAGGGCAACAAAACTTTATATATTCTTATGCCTGTTGAGAATAAGTGTTGCCTTCATTCTGCCGAGAAAAAGAGTGAACCTATATGCTACAGAAGCAGGGGTAAAAGAAAATAGAGAAAGAGAAAGAGGAGATTGTGCAAAGTAGCACAACAGTAGATTAGAATACACCTGGGGCAATCGGTGATGATTCTCAGTTGAACAAAAATAAAGATCTTATTAGGCTAAGTAAAGCCATCTGTAAAGATCTTACTTCTATTGTTTTCTAGCAAACTGTAATAGACAAATCCCAGTATTTGGGTGGACTCTAACAAGTTACTTGTATCAAAATCCCTTAACTGGGTGACATCTTTCAAGGTATTTAAAGTCCTTTAGCCAAGCATGTCCTAATAGACCTTATTGTAACAAATCCCTTGACCGGGTCGCATCTAGAAAATGTGTGTTTATCCTTTAACCGGGAAGACTCTTTACAGGGCATATTCCAGAAAAGTATAAAATTTGTGAGGTCTCTTCACACCATGGTTTTTACCCTAACCGGGTTTCCACATGATAAATCTAGTGTCACTTTATGTTTGTTTACTTACTGTTAATTATTTGCTTAAATCTTCTTGTCTTTGTGCTGTAAGTTTACTTCTCTAGATTTAGAAGGAAAAAGTTTTTAGAGGTGCTGATTCACCCCTCCCCTCTCAGCACCGGTTGGGACTATCAAAGAGCACAAGTCACTACAACATTTGGGGTCGAATTTTGATGCCAATTTGCGACGCCACTACAATGTGTTTGTTTTTTGTGTTTTTTTTGCAAGTGCCCACGACGGTGTCGTAATAGCGATGCCATCGTCGTAATTGCGACACCCATTTGGTTATAAACAAAAAAATAGAAAAAAAAAGTGTCATTTGTAATTTGTGAATTCGAAGAGCTGCTGCGAAGACGACACTGCAATTTTGCGTGGCGCGAAGAGGGCATTCGAGGTTTGGCGTGGGTGAAGAGGCCAGCACCGTGTGAGAAGAGGACATTGGCACTTGAGGTAGGCATTCGGGCTTTGTCTTCTCATTAAATCAATTTCAGTGGCATTGTTTACATCTTAGCATTGTTAATAGTGGCAATGTTTACATCTTAGCATTTGGAATGCTCGATGACCCGCGAGCTTTGAGAGCTAGGGCATCGTTGCTATTACCTTCAAGGCATTGTGTGAAGTGTTTGACCTCTCTTTATTTGTTTTGCTATTGATATTCACTATGTGCGTACTCCCTATTTATGATCATTTCACGAGGAAATGTCTTGATGGCTCGCGAGCTGCAAGCTAGGGCATGATACATTGTGTTGGTACCCTTAAGATTTTTGAGGAATGGGACACATTAGCATGCATTTGTATTATTTTTGCTTTCAGGATGCATGCGAGAACTAGGTGTTTTTCGGGTGGTTTCATAAAATTTAGTTGTCCATTGCCTTTCATATGTTTCAGTGGTTTATTCTGAGTCCTAAAGTGGCATGTTGAAATGGGTTTTCATCAGTTCATTCCTAGAGGGTCTCAAAATTAGAAAATTGCAAGTGTAGATTTCACCGGGAAGGGTCACTTTGAGGTTGAATAATATGAAATCTGATGAGTGTCATGAAAATTTGAGCCTGGCGTCTTGTTGTACGCATTGCATACTCTCTATGTGTCAGGTTTTAGGTCCCCGTGATAAGTTTTGACCCCGTTTATTCATCCCCTTCCGGGGTGTTTTCTTAAATCTGCCTTGTGCACTTGTTCATTTGTTTCTCAGTGGCCCTGTTTGTGAAGCTATATCTGATACCCAGTGATTGGTCAAGAAGAATTAATGATGGATCTGTATTGTAGGCATGTTCCTCTTCTGGCCTGTCTATTTTTAGCCCCTGGTGAATCCGTTTCAATACTTTTCAAAGCCAACTCCATTTGCAATTTTCACTGTTTTGCTGAAACCCAGAAATTCAGAAGTTTTAAGGGTTATTTTGACAGTGTGAAAAGGACACCTGTGTGATCCGATGAGCAATCTAATGATTGAGTCATGTTGTAGTCATGTTTTACTCCCACCGTGCCAAATCCGGAACCATGACCAATCTGTTTGACCAAGTTTCTAGGCTCATTCCATTTGCAATTTTCGCAAATGTGTTAAGTTCTGCAAAGTGTGTTTTCCTAAAAATCCAAATGCCCTACTTTGCCAGTGAATAACTTTTGACCGATTGACTCTTTTGACGAATTTCTTTTTGCATTGTCTTGCAAAGCTGGAGTACTAACCCTAGTCCCAATTTTATTTCCCTGCCAATCCATTTGTTTGCCTTTTAAAATCAATTATGGCGATTAAAAATCATTTTCTGACAAGTTTGTTGCAGGAACAATTTGAACTGGGCAAGTTTGCACATTAATATCTTTTGATCCGGGTATAGTCATGAGATGTCATTTTGGGGAATGATAGTTTATGGGTCAAAGTATATGCCTGTCAGAGGGCAAGGTCTGATCAAGTCATTGTGGCAATTTTTGAAGCCAGTTTCCAGGCCTGTTTCTCTTGATTTTGGTGCTTTGCAAATTTGATTTTTCTGAGACTTTGAGGATCTGGGTATGATTGATTTTTGATCATGAGATGTTGCGGAAGGCGTCTGGAGCGATTTCAGGCTTGGGTGTTTGAATTCAAATTTTTTTTTAGCTGGGCCCATCTTGGACCTGACTTTGCTTACAAATGGTTACCGCTTCAAAGATAGCATGTACTCTTTTGAGGCTAGTGCAACAAGGTTAGTATAAAGAAAAGGATTGTTGATGCATTGGAGACCGAGCATGTTACATTAAAATTTGTTCTTGAGAATGGTGTTAATGATTTTATGGGCAAAAGTTTAGATGCTAAAAACCACTCTACTATAGCAAAGGTCATTCATGAAAACAAAGTGGACCAAGAAACAGAAGGTCTTGTTCTGCCACACTCAATATACGTTGCAAGAGAGAAAAGACCTTTGTTCAATCACCATTATAAAGCTGGAGCAATGAATGTCATGGCAAGGATTTCGGGACTGATGACCAACGCTCCTTTCATTCTCAATTTGGATTGTGATATGCAGGTTTGCAACCCAAAAGTTATACAAAATGCCATGTGATTTTATTTGGACTGTCCTTCTGAAAGAGATTGTGGATTTATTCAATTTCCACAGGTGTTTTATGGAACACTTCAAGATGACCCATTTGGAAATCAGTTAAATTCAGTGTTCAATGAAAGCTGATTGAAGTATTCTGATCTGTCTACTTGGGATAATTTCTTTACAATTTATTAAAAGGGGTTATATGGAGTCCCACCTGCAGATCAACATTACAGTCAAGACAAATGTCTTAGTATCAAGGAAAAAGTCTTGCAAGATGTAGCTATGAGAAGTGCATTTGGAGTACGTTCTGGTCTTGTAACATCTGCTTAGGCCATTATGAGAGACAGTGGGTTCCAAAATGAGTCATATCCTTCACTGCCTTTATAGAGGAGGCGTTGGAGATTGCTAGTTGTGGCTATGAAGCTAACACTACTTGGGAAAAGAGATGGGCCATAGGATTGCTAGAAGTATTGACAAGCAGACTCTCCCCTTTCCTGGGTATGAATAGACAACTCACACTTCACCAAAGGATGCTTTATGCCTACTGTACCATGTCTCCCGTCACCTCAATGGCAGTATTGGGTTATGTGCTCTTGCCTGCCTTTAGTCTATTAAGTGCCAAATCATTCTTCCCCAAGATTGAGGACCCTGTGTTTATGGTTGCAGCTGGTTTATGTATAGAACTGAGCACTGTTTTCTTCAAAAAGATCAAAGCAAATCACAATTTATCCTCTAAAAGGGATAATACAAACCTATACGGCCAGAGTCAGTTGTTTTCGAAGACCAGTTAAACACAGACTAGCGCATAAAGAAGAATGCCCAGCGTAATAACAAGGTAGCGCAAAATAGAAAACCAACGTTAGCAAATAAAGGAGGAATTCACGCATAGCAAGGGGCTCTATTTCTATCAGTGGGCAATATAAGAAGAAGACTTTGCAAATCAAAGGCTCAACGTTTTGAAATAACAAAGACCAGCGCATTGAAATGAAGATCAAAGACCAGCGCCAATAAAAGGAACGCCCAGCACACCAGAGGAAAGATGATCCCACATTCGTCCAGTATGGGCCTTTTATAATCTTTTTATACAGTATCGCTCACTTAACAATGCAAATGGAAAGGAATGAAGACTTGCTGTGTGGACGTGGTTCAAGGCAGCTGGCTGTTGATGATTTGGCGCTTGGTTGTTGGTGACAGAGCAATGGTCCCTATGCGCTGGTAAGGTTATTTTTGATCAAATTGTGATCTGTGCAGGAATGGTGACCTTGGGATTTGTGCCACCATCTAATGGTGGTCGCATGATCTCATGGGCCATTTCTGGCCCATGCGATCATGCGACAAGGTGACACATGGCAGTTGGAGCTGAGGTGGCACAGGGTGCAAGGTTGGACCGATCACATGTTGCCACTTGGCAAGTGGGTCCCGCAGCTATGGATTATAAAATAATTAAAAACTCAAAAGAGAATTCCCGTGCATCTTCAAAGACATTCAAAACTTAAAGTTATAAATGTAAATTCATATAGTTTGAACTATATGATAAAATTCAAATATCAAAATGGTAGAGCTGGGAGATTGTTTAATAGTTGGGGGCTTTATTTTTCACCCAGATAGCAAGTGTTATATACCGCCAGAAAGGTGAAAGAACGAGGAATCCATTTCTGAGGTCAGATTTGATGCAGGGCATGTTGGTTTTGAGTTATTTGCAGTTGAACGAAATAGGGGGGCTAGGAAGATATTTTGAAAATATCTCATTTGTTGCATTCGGTGACTCATAAGTCAGTTTGAGGAGATGAAAAGAGGTGTTCTCAAGAGAATAGAGTGGATGGTTCATTTCAGTTCAGAGCAATGATTCATCAGATGAAGAATCCGACAAGTGGCATCTCTTATTTCTTGCTGGCATTTTCCCCTTTCTCTTCATATAGTCCTTTCTTTTTAGTTTGAAAGGTTCCAAATTTTGGAAGAATTCCAGAATAGAGTTCCAATTTTGGTTCATGATTGTCTAGCATAATGGTTTCTGTGTGTTTTATTTTCTGTCATAGATTCAATGCAAGTGTCTGTAAATTTGATTGCAAATTGAAACACATGTAAGGCATGTATGGTTTTCAGGGAGTTGTCTTCATTGTACTGAGTTTCAATTTGGGTATGAGTTTAGTATTCAAGGGATATTGAGTTTGTCTTCTCCAAGGGAGAATGTATCTGTTTGTATTTGGGTATCCTTCAAGGAATGATTGTAAAATCCTTAAATGCAGATTGGAAATTAATCAGTACTATGAATTTGTATGATTCTTCATATTGAGTGATAGAAATGTGTTAATGTAAGACATTAATGCAGGGATATTAATCAATGAAACATGGTTTGCAGTTTGGGTTTTTATTTACTGGTTTTGACTCCATGCCCGGATTGAAGGCACTGATCTTTACTATTAGAA
Organism: Chamaecyparis obtusa; assembly: GCA_027943335.1. NCBI lineage: Eukaryota > Viridiplantae > Streptophyta > Pinopsida > Cupressales > Cupressaceae > Chamaecyparis > Chamaecyparis obtusa. The sequence continues at coordinate 1,616,064 of BSBK01005180.1, forward strand.
GTCATTTGCCAAGCAAGCATCAATTTAATCAATCAACTTTCCCTTTCTGTTGATGAGCTTGAAAGAAGTTTGTAGCATGTGGGTAGGCTTCCCATATCATAGATTCATCTCAGTTATGAATCCCATCACATGACATGTTTGTTCTGATTGAATCCACCAATTAACCTGCTTGTTGAGTATTTTTAGAATGTTTTGTATCAGTTGGAATAAGTAGGGATTAGGTACACCCGCCTGGGTCTGTGGTGCCCGAAGTGAAGAAGGATTCCATCCTTGTTAATTAGCATTTCTCTTGCCAGGAAAAGAGCATCAAAAGGGAGAGATCGGGTTATGGTCTAGTTGTTTACCTTTGCAAGAAAAATAGCTAACACATTGTTCAGGAGCTCATTGTTTAATACTGGCATTGTTTACATCTTTTCATTTGGAATGCTTGATGACCTGCGAGCTTTGAGAGCTAGGGCATCGTTTCTATTACCTTCAAGGCATTGTGTGAAGTGTTTGATCTCTCTTTATTTGTTTTGCTATTGATATTCACTATGTGCGTACTCCTCGTTTATGATCATTTCACGAGGAAATGTCTTGATGGCTCACAGGCTGCAAGCTAGGGCATCATACATTGTTCATGAGCTCACTATTTAATACTGGCATTGTTTACATCTTTTCATTTGAAATGCTTGATGACCTGCTAGTTTTGAGAGCTAGGGAATCGTTCCCATTACCTTCAAGGCATTGTGTGAAGTGTTTGATGTCTTTTTATTTGTTTTGGTGTTGATATTCACTGTGGTACTCCCCGTTTATGATCATTTAATGAGGAAATGTCTTGATGGCTCACGGGCTGCAAGCTAGGGCATCATACATTGTTCGTGAGCTCACTATTTAATACTGACATTGTTCATGAGCTCATTGTTTAATATCTAGCCAAGCCATGTAAATGGTACTAGGCCAACCCAATCAGCCCAACAAAATGTGTCATGTTTATCTTTGTCAAATACACTCATTCACCATTTTGTTATTGTTCTTTACACAAATATTGCATCAAGAGTAATTGTAAACAATGATTCAAAGAAAAAAGAAACAACTACAATAGATCAGACTCCAAAAGAATACAATCAACTACAATAGCTCACAGTCTCAATGAAACAAACAGTGTATAAAACAATATATGGTGCACAACAACAGCAAGCATGCAATGACAACAATAACATTGCATGATAAAATTTAATACTCTTAGTTTTTATTCACATTGCACATGCATAATTGTAGATGAGGATCAGTAATAGGGTGCCAGGCATTGTTTAGATCTTTTGGATCTAACCCCATCTTTTCCTTCCTTGCAGGTTTTGGATCATACAAGAGCATACTGGATTGAACTTCGGGTCAACACTTCATTACTTCAGGCAATGTTTGGTACCTTCATTATTTATGTTCATCCACTTATGTATGTTTGGATTGATTCATATTTTTTTGAAAGTTGGCTATTAACGACCATATATGATGATTCTTGATGTTTTTGGGTCATTTGATGAAAATATGTAAAAGTTTCTTAAAAGTTTATATTTTTTATTTCAATTTTGAATTTGAGCTCTAGCATCATGCAATGTTATTGTTGTCAAAACAATAAGTGTATAATGTATGATCTAATGGCAACAACCTCATTGATCATTACCTTTGACTCCTCCATCATTATAGAAGAGATATGATGCAGAGGTGGCAAAGGATATGGTGGATCCAAGGTCTAAATATAGAAACTCAATCAAATGCACAATTCAATCTAGTGACCCAAGATGGTATCAATAAGTGAAATGGTAAATTATCCTCTAACTAGTCTTATGGTGTGATCCAATAGCCCTAATTTATGTAATCCAAAGTAATTAAACAGGTTCCAAACTTTCTTCAAATGTTCAAGCACCAAAACTTCAAAATTCACCAAGTTAGGACTAACAATCTGTCTTGTAGCCCTGCAACAGCACTCACAAGGCTTTTCCTTCAACTTTTCCCAAAACACTAGGCAAATAAATCATATATTTGAGTACCCTTTATGGAGTACCTTAACATGCCAAAAGGACAAGGTAGGTTGTTTTGGAAGATATATGACTGCTCACACCGTTTCTCAGGATTTTAAGGCCTAAAACTCATGCATTTACAAAGGAAGTACTAACCAGTCAAACTCCCAAGCTCTAAATCTTTGCATAGTGTCTTGAATAGGTTTTAATTAGAGGAATATGGAACCAATTTGATTCCAAGAGACTTCTAGACACAAAAGCCCCAATTTGCACTCTCCAAACCCTTAAAACTAGGGCTTCTCCAATGTCATGCTTCCCAAAGCTTCTTGCAACAAATAAAGGTTGGAACACCTTGTCCTCAACATGTCTATACACATTCCATCATAAAATAGTGCCCTTGTTTGGCCAAGACTCTCTATCCTTCACCCTACCCTCCAAATTCACTTAGTTTTTTTAGTGTTCCCTATGGTGATCACCACAATAGTCAATCAAACTTGCATTCCTAATGTTAGAGGAGTAGAAAACATGTTAATTGAGTGCCATTCTATGAGAATCAGTAATCTACATCCATAGAATAACATTCATAATGAACAAAAACTCAATAAACTGTCCCAAATCAGATTTCCAATGACTGTACAGTTCCAAGGTAGAATAATAATGATTAGTATGGGATTCTCAGAGCATGAATGAATTCAAAGACATGAAATAATAAGTTCAAAACATTGTATAAACCATTCCAAACATTATCAACTTTGTTTCATACCAAAAACTCTTAAAAAATTGCAAGAAAATCAGACTTTATTCTCCAAAATTGGGTACAGTCCATACAGTCGAGTCTCATGCTCATACAATGGATTTGTGAGACATTTAATAAACCCCTATCAACTACCCCATCGATCCAAATTGGTTGGATGGCTTAATTTGGCCTAAAATAATAACAAAACTAATTCCCTACTAAATGTCCATAACCGTTATAATTTGAAAATTCAAATTTATAACTTTGTAACTTTTGAATATTTGAAATTGCCAAGTGATGAAACTTTACCAAATCATCTAAATGGACTTATTAACCTATTATTAAGACTAATTTATCCTATTTGAAACTTGTAACACCTAATTCTATCCTAGACTCCAAATTTGGTCCTAAGGCTTATTAGGCCTTTTAGGACTGATTACACATTCACCATTCTTATTGCATGAAATGACCTCATAGGCCATTATAGGTGCCAAAATCCTCTAGTTGATATCTTTGGATGTCTTTATAATCTATGATGGCTCCAAGTGTGTCTTCATAGGTATTTGGGTTTCTTTGTGTCTTCTAGGTGCCCCTGCACCAAGATAACTACCTACAACTATATTTCATAATTCCTCATTTGAAGTCATAGGTTAATTTAACTATTGGACAATGAGCTGATAGGAGTTTCGAATAGATTTGAATAAAAACTAAGAGTATTGAATTTTATCATGCAATGTTATTGTTGTCATTGCATGCTTGTTGCTTTTGTGCACCATATATTATTTTATACACTGTTGATTTCATTGAGACTGTGAGCTATTGTAGTTGACTGTATTCTTTTGGGGTCTGATCTATTGTAGTTGTTTCTTTTTTCTTTGAATCATTGTTTACAATTACTTTTGATGCAATATTTGTGTGAAGAACAAGAACAAAATAGTGAACGAGTGTATTTGACAAAGATAAACATGACACATTTTGTTAGGCTGATTGGGTTGGCCTAGTACCATTTACATGGTCTGACCAGATATTAAACAGTGAGCTCATGCACAATCATCCTACTACTTACATTGCAATTTCTATGTCCACTTACAATAATAAATTACAGAGTTTCACTGCAATTTCTATATCCACTGCCATTAAAATATATCACTCCTTTTGTTATATAGGCATCCTTCTCATTAAGTGTTACTATTAAAATATATCACTCCTCATGTTATATAATGTATATGCATAGTTGTTTAAAATGTCATACTTGTTGCTCTTAAATATTATTACCATTTCACTCAAATTTACATAAAATTAAAGCCAAGCCCAAAATGTATACATACATGTAAGTATAGGAGAAGCTGGATTTTGCAACTATTGAAAAAAAACAAAACTATACCAATAGAAGCTTATGAGAAACTATACTTGTGCTTACCACACCATACCTCAGCATCATAATGCTTATCATTTTCAAGCTTCAGTGAGGCTTCATACCATGCAGCATTCGCAAATTTGTATGCAACACTGATTTAGGTCGGAGGTAAACTACATGTGTCATGTAAACAACATGGTTGAATGCAATCTTTTTTGCACTTTTTCAAGAGTTTTCCCACCAATACAAGTGTAAATAACGTATTGAACATAATCTACGAACACTGTGTGTATGAAATCTCACTGAAGCTTGAAATATATCACTCCTCATGTTATTGTCAAAATTAAATTCAAATATTTTTCAAAACATTTATTCTTGTAGACTTAAGATATCATTATCTCAATAATAAAACAATCTTGCATAATAGATTTTGAATCACATTAACACACACCCATATTGTTCTGTAACATAGTTCGTTTTAGAAGTGTATGACTTGACTATGCACATGCATAATTGTAGATGAGGATCCGTAATAGGGTGCCGAGCATTACTTAGATCTTTTGGATCTAACCCTATCTTTTCCTTCCTTGCAGGTTTTAGATCATACAAGAGCATACTGGATTGAAGCCTGTGTCAACACTTCATTACTTTAGACAATGTTTGGTACTTTCATTATTTATATTCATCCACTTATGTATATTTGTATTCATTCATATTCTTCTGAAAGTTAATCTTTATGAGCTCAAATTCAAAACTGTATGTGTATTATTTTATTACTGATGTCCCTATTTTATTACCGATGTCCTTATTTGATCTAATAGCATCAATATAACAAACAGAGCACCGACCAATCAAATAGGGACATGAGGTGCTCAAACAGTGAGCTCATAAAATAATATATTTAGTATTAATAAAATCTTATAAAACAACATATATTGTGTGAAGTGTTTGATCTCTCTTTATTTGTTTTGGTGTTGATATTCACTATGTGGTACACCCTGTTTATGATCATTTCATGAAGAAATATCTTAATGGCTCATGGGCTGCACGCTAGGACATCATACATTGTTCATGAGCTCACTGTTTAATACTGACATTATTTACATCTTTTCATTTGGAATGCTTGATGACTCGCGAGCTTTGAGAGTTAGGGCATCGTTTCTATTACCTTCAAGGTATTGTGTGAAGTGTTTGATCTCTCTTTATTTGTTTTGTTGTTGATATTCACTATGTGGTACTCCATGTTTATGATTATTTTATGAGGACATGTCTTGATGGCTTGTGGGCTGCAAGCTAGGGCATCATGCATTGTTTATGAGCTCACTATTTGAGCACCTCATGTCCCTATTTGATTGGCTGGTAATCAAATAGTGAGCTTATAAACAATGCATAATGTCTGAACTCAAATTCAAAACAGTAAGTGTATTAATGTATGATCTAATACAACAACCTTATTGATCATTACCTTTCACTCCTCCATCATTATAAAAGAGATAACTACCTACAACTAGGGCATCATGCATTGTTTATGAGCTCACTGTTTGAGCACCTCATGTCCCTATTTGATTGACCAGTGCTCAAACAGTGAGCTCATAAATTGTGTCACCCATTTGGTTATAAACAAAAAAAGAAAAAGAAAAAGAAAGTGTCATTTGTAATTTGTGAATTCGAAGAGCTTCCACGAATACAGCATTGCACTTTTGCATAGCGCGAAAAGGCCATTTGAGTTTGGCATGCACGAAGAGGCCGACATCGTGTGAGAAGATGACACTCGCATTTGAGGTAGGCATTCGAGCTTTGTCTATTTGATCATAAACGAGGAGTATCACATAGTGAATATCAACAACAAAACAAATAAAGAGAGATCAAACACTTCACACAATATATGTTGCTTTATAAGATTTTATTAAGATTAAATATATTATTTTATGAGTTTATTGTTTGAGCACCTCATATCCTTATTTGATTGGTCGTTGCTCTGTTTATTATATTGATGCTATTAGATCAAATAGGGACATCAAATAGGGACATGATACATTGTTCATGAGCTCACTGTTTAATACTGACATTGTTTACATATTTTCATTTAGAATGCTTGATGATCTGCGAGTTTTGAGAGCTAGGGCATCGTTTCTATTACCTTTAAGGCATTGTGTGAATTGTTTGATCTCTCTTTATTTGTTTTGGTGTTGATATTCACTATGTGGTACTCCCCGTTTATGATCATTTCATGAGAAAATGTCTTGGTGGCTCACGGACTGCAAGCTAGGGCATGATACATTGTTCATGAGCTCACTATTTAATATTTGTCCAGGCCATGTAAATGGTACCAGGCCAACCCAATCAGCTCAACAAAATGTGTCATGTTTATCTTTGTCAAATATACTCGTTCACTATTTTGTTCTTGTTCTTCACACAAATATTGCATTAAAAGTAATTGTATACAATGATTCAAAGAAAAAAAAAACTACAATAGATCAGACGCCAAAAGAATACAGTCAACTACAATAGCTTACAGTCTTAATGAAATAAATAGTGTATAAAACAATATATGGTGCATAACAACAACAATCATGCAATGACAACAATAACATTGCATGATGCCCGAGCTCAAATTCAAAACAGTAAGTGTATTAATGTATGATCTAATAGTAACAACCTCATTGATCATTATCTTTCACTCTTCCATCATTATAGAAGAGATAATTACCTACAACTAGGGCATCATGTATTGTTTATGAGCTCACTGTTTGAGCACTTCATGTCCTTATTTGATTGGTCGGTGCTCAAACAATGAGCTCATAAATAATGCATGATGCCTTAGGTTGCAGCCCGCGAGTCATCAAGACATTTCCTCATGAAATGATCATAAACGAGGAGTACCACATAGTGAATATTAACAGCAAAACAAATAAAGAGATTTCAAACACTTCACACAATATATGTTGTTTATAAGATTTTATTAAGACTAAATATATTATTTTATGAACTCACTGTTTGAGCACCTCATGTCCCTATTTGATTGGTTGGTGCTCTGTTTGTTATATTGATGCTATTAGATCAAATAGGGACATCAATAATAAAATAATGCATTTACTATTTTGAATTTGAGCTCATAAAAATTAAGATATCCTACTATTTTGAATTTCTATGTGCTTTGAGCCAATGAAATTTTTATCATTATGATGAAGTAATAATGAATTAAATGTCTTACTTATGTCCCTATTCAATTTTAATTTTATAGTGAATTCATGATTTATAATTTAGTTGTAACAGCTCAATGTGTTTGAACTCAATAATACCCCTTACTTGGTTTCCTACAAAGCTTTTGGCGAAATCTGTCAGAAAATGAGAAGCTATGAGAAGGTGACATGAAGCTAATGAAAGGAGGCATCTCCAATTTGTTTTGCAAATAGACATATTAAGGATCATGTCAGATAATACAAGGGAATTTGATCTAAATAAGGAGACAATCGCTAGATTGTTGTCTAACTTTCAAAGAGAAGGCGATGACAAATGTTATTGTCCATGCAAGAGTTGTAACGACTTAAAGAGAAGAAGAATCAAAATCAAAACAACAAAGAGACATTTTAGGGAGAATGGTCACATGGAATGGGGGTTTGATTATAATCCAGTGGTAAGTTATTTGTTATATTATTTTCACAATTAATATACATATGAACCATGGAAGAAGGTTTGATTATCATCATTTTTATATAGGTCAATCTCCCTAGTGTGAATATAGAGGAACATGGAGGTGTGAATATTGAAGTTGAACATCATGATCCCATGGAAGATGATGATTATGCGCTAGAAAACACATTTGAAGATAATGGTATGAATGCATTGATCGTTGACACATTTGGTACTGGTGTTGCTGGTGCTACTACTGCTGCTGATGAGGATGACATTGACAACGTCCATGATATACCTCTACTTGAGAAGGCGGACACGACCCTTTACAAAGGCTCCCAATCTACTCTTCTATCTGTTGTATCATTGTTGCTGAATTTGAAGGTTATGAATGGTTTATCCAACATAACAATGCCACGTATGCTAAGGTTTGTCATATATGTCATTATAGTCTATAAAAGGTGAAACATGTACCATTAAGATTGTTTATAGTAATGACTTATATTATTTGTTGCAAATTGATAGGTGACTTTCTGTTACCACCATCAAATGTTCTCCTTCACTCGTACTGAGAATTATGTGCCACTATAAAACATATTGGAATGGAGTATCAAACAATAGATGCTTGTCCTGAAGATCATCTTATTTATTATAAAAAACATGAAAATGCAACAGAATGCCTTGAATGCCATACGAGTAGATATCGAGATGATCAAGTTGCAAAAAATATGTTTCGCAAGGTTCTTCGTCACATCCCCATTATTCCACGTCTGAAATGATTATTCAAGTGCAATAGCTTGGCACAATTTATGGATTACCATGCACGCGACAGAAGTCAAGATGACATTATTCGAATGCCTACGGATGGTTCATCATTTATGGACATAGAGGAAAAGTGGCCACACTTTAAAGAGGAACATCGAAATCTCAAGCTTTCTTTGATAGCAGACGGTGTCAATCCACATGGAGAGATGAGATCCGTTTGCTTGGTGTGGCCTATTTTTGTTATAAACAATAACCTTTCTCCATGGATGTCAATAAAGATGGAGCACATTATGTTGGCAATGATTGTTCTAGGTATCTTATTATTTTATGGTTATCTACATGTAATTATAAGTTTTGGAGTGAAATGAGCACAATAATTATCTGATGTTGTTAATTCAACTAGGTAAGTACTAAGTGAAAGATATGAATGTATATATTGTGCCTCTTATCGATGAGTTGTTGGTGTTATGAAATAGTTTCACTATGTATGACATCTCCCGACTAATTGGACAAAGAGAATTTCAATTTCATGCAATGCTTGTGTGGAGAATTCATGATACTCTAGGGTTGACACATTTCTGTGGTATGTTATGGTAAATTTTAGTTGTACAGGATAATTCAAATTTTAAAAATATACATATTTAATCTAATTTTATCATTATCTTATAGGTCTTCAAACAAAGGAAAAATTTGCATGTCCAATGTGTGGTCCAAAGATTAAATCCCGTCATTTCAAAAGTTTAAGAAAATAGGTGTTTGATAAGTATAGGCAGTTTTTCCCCAAAAATCATAAGTATCAAAGTGCAGAAAGTCATATTTTCAATGAGAAATAAGAGACTACATCAAAGCCCCGAAGAATGACACCTCACCTATGATAGTTGGAATATAATAGAATTCAAGGTAATATCATTTCATGTAATGGTTGATGTTTGAAAATTATATATTTTGATTATGTTTTGTTGGCTAATTATGTAGTTGATGATCTTGAAGGTCATGAAAGTATCATCGACTAGCTTCCAAAGGGACTAAAATGTTATCTCAGAGAATTTAGTAGGCTGCCCTACTATGAGCATCTACAAATTGTGCATTTATTTGATACTATGCATATTGGAAAGAATGTAATAGAGACGCTGTGAAAAATATTGGACGAAAGACGTGACAAAAAAAAATTTGGCAAAATTTATAGTGACATTCATGATTCCAATCATGCAATGAAAAATATCATTGAATCAAATAGTAATGGAGAGCGGATTAATGCACGTGTTTTTCCTTGGTTATTAACAGAGCAACAAAGTAATGTCATAAAAGAAGTGATCCAAAAAATTTGATTTCCTATAGGATTTGCTACGGATATAAACAATCTCATATCAAAGAAAAATGATTTTGGGTTAGGGATGAAAATGCATGATTGACATACTTTCATCAAGGTAAGTTATAGTCTTTTGTATTTACAATATATTTGTGTAATTGCATTCAATTTTTATTGTATGAAATGATCAGTTGACTATTGTTACAGTATTTGCTACCCCTATCTCTCCTAGAGAACTTCGACAATAATATCAAACAAGTGATATATGATCTTGGAAAATATATGAGATAAGCAGTGATTTTTGTTCAATATATCAAACAATAATATCAAATAAGTAATATATTGTAAAGTCTCGTATTTATATATTTATGTCTTGAATCCCTTGTAGGTGGTTGTCATCTAAAAAAATCCATAAAAAAGATATAAAATATTAGAAAAAAAGAATTTGTAAATTAATGTGTGAAATGCAAAAGTGTTTACCTCCAACTTTTTTCAATGCACAAGAACACAACTTCATACACCAAGTTAAGGAGATTGAATTGTGTGGACCTGTACATGCTAGGTCAATGTGGATGGTTGAGAGACACTTAAAATTTTTGAAGGGTTTGGTACGACAAAGAGCACATCTCGAAAGTTCTATGGTTGAGAGATATATGGTATACCGGATGATGTTGTACGTTATTCAATATCTTCCTAATCTTGTAGCAAAGACCCATATAGATTGCATTTGGGATTTCGATTCAATTAAAAAATTTGATGGGGAGTACTTGGTGGGCAACGATAGATTTAGAAAACTGAAAGGTAATAAATTATGAGATGTTCTTGTAGTAAATTATTTCTTAATCTTCAAAATAAATTTGTTGTAAGTCATCTATTTACTTTTGTACAGCTGCTAAAGAGTGAGATGCAATATATTTGTTTATTGCAAACAATCAAAATTGGATGATGACATAGATTGAACGATGTCAACATGATGGTCATAGATTAACATGGGAATCTGTGTCTTCATTGGTTATACAAGCTCATTGCAATAGAGATTCCAATGTTACACAATGAAATATATTTAGCATATGGTTTAAGAGATCACCACGTACTTATAAATTTGTTAATTAATCAATCGTATGTTTTTCAACTCGTGATTCAATAATTTATACATGTTTAACATTATTGCAGGTGAAACACCACAAGGCTATGTTTTGCAATGGTTATAAATTTCGCGTCAAAAAGTTGGATGACACCAAGAGAACTTGTGATTTTGGGATAAGTGTAGTGTTCCAGGTGACTAATATTTCATCTATAAACGACTTACATCCTCGAGAGTCACAAAATTGATTCTATGGTATTTTGGTTGATATACTTGACTGCGACTTCAATTCTTTCAAATTAGTTCTCTTCATTGTGAAATGATACAGACTACGACTCAATAAAAATGATCCTAATAGAACTATTATTGAACATGACAATGAATTTTCAATTATTAATACAAAGTTGTTTGAGCCAGTTGAAGAAGAGCCATATGTTCTTCCAAGCCAATGTGAGCAGGTATTTTACTCAGAGGTTCCACATAAATCAGGTTGGTCATTTGTTGTTAGACACGATCCAAGAAGAAGACCAATAAAGTATAATGTGATGGAAGAAGATATCGAGGAAGATGAAAAAGTGGAAGATGATGTAGAACTAGATCACAATCAAGAGCTAGTTGAAGAAGAATATGAAGAAGACAACGACGATGATGCTGCTACTGATGAGGATGATGATGAGGATGACGATGATGATGATGATGGTGATGATGATGATGATGATGACAATAGTGGCGGTGATGATGTCATCGATGACGATGATCTTGATGATCAGATGGATGAAAAAAAATATCAATGACATGAATGAAATGTACAATTATGTCAGATGTTTGACATGTTTTAACGATTGTTTTATATGTACTACTCTTATTTACCTTGTTTTATATGTCCTACTTATATATCTTTGATCTTTTATTTTCATTCTAAAAGATTGTATTTAATCTCTATATGCTTAAACAATCTCACTAGTTAAGACTGTTCTCATTTGTAGTGGGCATGAATAGAATCAAATCACTTGAAAAACACTAGTATTTAGACATGCACAAATTAGTGACGCGATTAAGCAAATTACCTTTCTTTACAATTGCATGGTTGTCTTTGGTTTGTCATTTTGTCTTGAGTGTCTAGTGATTTAAACCAAAGACTGACTTAGCCAAAAAATTTGCAAGTCTACATTAGTATGTTTCTTTTTATTGTAATTATAATTAGTATGACTGAACAAAATAATGACAATGCAATATTTGTCGAAATAGCATCGATGAATTCGGTCAATGTGCCTATGTGTCAATGTGGTGTTGGCCCATGCATGTTGAAGACATCACACACAACAAGTAATCTTGTGCATCAATTTTGGGTTGCCCAAATAGGAAAAAAGTCTGGATACGTAATTATATTTTATGTTTAAAAATAATGTGACAACTAATCATTTTATGAAGAACTGATGTACATTTGGTATTGTCAGGGAAATACTGGATGTCAATACTTTCGGTGGGTCGATCAAACCACATTTACATCTACCCTATCTACATCTATACCTGATGTAGGAAATGAGTGCAACTTGTGCAAGGCTCGAGAGGCAACTAGTGCCGCCAAGATTGCTTCAATGGCGAAAGCATAAATCATATTTTTGCGATGCCTTATTTGTGTAGTTTGTACACTACTTTGTTGGGACCATATGCGTAAATGTGGTTAACAGAGGGCTATTGTAGATACTAATTTTTTTAAAAGAATTTCTAGTAGATACACATAAAGAACATGCACATAAACACAACAAATGAGAAACATAAATGTAGATATCACAACAGCTAACAAACATAAATGTAGGCATCATAATCACAATTTTTTGGAGACAACATAATTGAGTGGTATACCTAGACGATGCAACACAGTTATATATCACTCCTTTGGTTCTAAGTTTACACTGCAGTAAACAAAATCCATAGATAAAAAATAAATTTAGAGAGCGGAGGAGAGCGAGAACAACCAAAGTAATATACGTCCCTATATTATTTCGGTCGTTATCGCTCTTCTACGCTCTCTAAATTTATTCTTTATCTTTGGATTTTGTTTACGCAGTGTAGACATGGAACTAGAGTAGTGTTGCATCATCTGGGTATACCACTCAATTATGTCATGTTTCCAAAAAATTGTGACTATGATGCCTTCATTTATGTTTCTCAGCTGTTGTGTCCCAGGACCCCTTATGACCCTTTATGACCATTTACGATCTCTAAGAATACATCTTAGATATCTTAAAATGTCGTAAAGGGTCATAAGAGGCTCCTAGGAGGGGTCAGATGAGCTTCCACCTTCACGTGGTTGGCCTTGTTAAGTAGAGAATGTTAAACTATTCTCGAAACAAAGAGAAGCTCAATAATTTAAGATCTCAATCCACGTATGACAAATATATATCGATCCATTTCAATGGCTACCAAATCAATAGATCTCTGTCAAGAACCCAGTCGCAAAGAAACACCATAGACCGCACCGCGAACCCACACATCAAATTTAGACCAAAGAAGTCAAGAAGTCACTCGAATTAGATCCAAATGCAATCAAGTTGGCATATATCCCATGAACACATCAGGAAGAATGCATCTCTGATCGTCGCACTAGCTTCTTGTGCTAGAGCAGTCGTTGTCACAAGTCTTGATTTGATAGGATCCATTCCAAATCCAAGTCTCTAGACTCGACTCAATAATCCACAAGCCCCTACTGAATCTATTGCTAAGTTATCTCCGAATTATGTTGGAGCAGTTGCTGTCACAAGTCTTGATTCGGTAGGATACATTCCAAATCCAAGTCTCTAGACTTGACTCAATAATCCACGAGCCGCTACCGAATCTACTGCATAGTTATCTCCGAATGATCCATAACCAAATCACAAGCAGGAACCAGATTTGCAAGAACATCGTTCTGAATCGATACCAACTCGATCGACAAATATATATATATATATATATATATATATATATATATATATATATATATATATATATATATATATATTTAAAAAACTGACTATTGTCATAACTACAACGGCTTCAAAACAACAACGGTTGTTCGTCGCAAACATCCGTCGCATTAATAGCATCGCTGTCAAAAAAACAACCATTAGCGATGGATATTCCTCGTAAATGTCCAATGCATATCCGTTGCATGTACAACATAGTTGTCGTTACAAACCACAAACGACGGATATGGGTCATACATTTCTGATGGATAGTTGTTGCATTAAAAACATCTCCGTCGGCGAACATGTTACAAACGACGGCTACCCATTGGAAGATTCTGACGGGTCATCGTCGTTTGTTATTTTTTATGACGGATAAGCATCCCAATTGCGACGGCCACAAATAGGTCTAACGGTAGGTTCGCTATGTTGGCACCCTCTTTTTGTGACGACCATGGTTGTCATAATTACGATGCCTAACAAAACTGTCAATTTTTCTGACTACAAAACTGCGACGCCGGGTGGTGTCGGTTAATCGACAATTTAGTGTCTAAATTCGAACATTCGGCCATTGGAAAAAGGTCTCAAATGTACTAGTGAGTGGAGGCACATTCTTTCTAGGTGGGAGGATTGTGTCTTGGACAAGTAAGAAGCATAACTGCATTTCACAGTCTACTGCTGAAGCTGAATATGTTGCAGCTACAGTCAACTGCACACAGGTGATCTAGATCAAACAACTACTGGAAGGAATCCAAGAACATGTACATGAACCGATTGCAATCCACTGTGATAGTACTAGTGCAATCAACATATCTAAAAACCCTGTCATGCACTCCAAGACAAAGCGCATTGCCATCAAGTATCACTACTTGAGAGAACTAGTACAAGACAAAGAGGTAAGATTGGAGTATATTCCCACCAAAGAACAAATTGCTGATATCTTCACAAAGCCATTACCAAAGAGTATTGTTGAGTATCTTAGAGGTAAACTAGGGGTTATTCCCCTCTCTGATAATTAGTAATCTCCAAAAGGGGATCATCAGTTCAATATGCTTTCAACAGAGGAATCCACCTCATCTTCTCTGAACTGATGAAAAGTGTTGCTGCTCATAGGGGGAGAAGATCTAATAAAGGTAGTCTTTGTGACTAACCTTTGGCATTATTGTCAAAAAAGGGGAGAATTTGGCAATAAAACTTGATAACCGGCAGTAGCAGTAACAATGATATTGAATTTCCTGCATTGAAACTGGTGAAACCGGTGATATGATTGCCTCACAAAGTTTTGCCATCAATGCCAAAGGGGGAGATTGTTGGCATTAAGAGATGGTAACCGGTAAACTTGCTACCGATACAAGTATTGTCATTGATTGGCAAAAGAGGATAAAAATTTGTCATCTCTCTATAGTCTAAAGCTCTAAGGAGATCTGTATGATAGAGGCTCGTTTGGCACCTGATGACATCATTCAAGAATGGAATGACTGTAATCTAGTGTAACTGGTCACTACACTAAGCATCAGCAACCGGGTAATGCATATAGTCAAGAAATGGTAGATAACAACCGAGTACCAAGGAACAATTGGTGTAGACAGAGCACAAAGGACAAACCGGTGTCAATAACACAAGCAAGGAATGCACGACCAGTAAACTAAGGAAAGGATAGTGATACTTGTTCACTACATGAGGATCTCAACCGATCTAGTAATGACTCCGGTATGAACTGACGAAGTCATAGTCAACTATCTGTTTCAACCAACTCCTTAACTGAGATTTATTGCAGTAAATTTGGAAGACTTTGAGTTAACATGGTGATCGGTTTGAGGTGCGTCTGGAGGCATTAAAGATGGATTCTATGACTTTAAAACATAGAGTTATCTCTTGTAAAGGAAAGGTGCTTGACATGCATCTATTGCTTTCTTCATAAAGCGGATAAAGCTAGAGCATGCATCAGATGTTTCCTCAGTGAACTAATACTCTACCGAGTGATGTATTCGAAAGGGATCTCAGGATTAGGTCATGCATGAGAGGTGTAGTTAGGGCAACAAACTCTATATATTCTTCTACCTGCTAAGAATATAAGTTGCTTTCATTCTATTGGGAAAAAGAGTGAACCTGTTTACTGTAAAAGCCAGGGTAAAAAGAAGTTTGAAGAAGAGAGAAAGAAGATTGTGCAGAGAAGCACAATAGTAAAGGAGAACACACCTGTGACGACCGGTGATGTTTCTCAATTGAGCACAAATAGAGATCTTATCAGGCTATGCGAAGCCATTTGTAAAAGGTCATCTTTCTATTATTTTCTAGCAATTACAATAGTTAAATCCTAGTATTTGGGTGGACTCTAACTGGTCTCTTGTATCAAATCCCTTAATTGAGTGACATCTTTCAAGGTGTTCAAAATCTTCTAACTAGGCAGGTTCTAACAGGCCTCATTGTAACAAATCATTTAACTGGGTCACATCTAACAATGTGTTTTAATCTTTTAATCGGGAAGGCTCCTAACAAGGCGTGCTCTAGAAGAGTACAAAGTTTGTGAGGTCTCCTCACACCGTGGTTGTCACCCTAATCAAGTTTCCACGTGATAAATCTGGTGTCACTGTGTGATTGTTTGCTTAAGGTTACTTTATGCTTGTATTTGTTTAAGTTTACAGTTTAAAGTATATTCCATCATATTTATAGAAGAAGTTTTTAGAGGTGTTGATTCACCCCTCCCCTCTCAGCACCGGTTGGGACTGTCACTAATATCCCTCAGTCCTAGCCCACCTAATTTTTTAGGCCTACAACACCACTCCAGTTTACAAAATGTCGCTTCTTATTCTCGAGACCATCAAACCAAAGGAAGTCCCTCATGATCTTGTTAATCTAATAATTGGTGAATAACCAAGCAGAAGAGAAATGGATATGGTGAGAGGCTAGGAATATGTTAATAGTTGAAAATGGTGAATGGAAAAAATTATCTACTTAAGTGTCTAATGAAAAATTTGGGAAGCTTGACAAGAAATTGGAAAAAATTCTTTAATTTGTGACTCAAGAATGTGTGGGTGGAGAGGTAATCCCCTTGATTGAAGGTTTAAGGAGGTTTATTCAAAATGATGAACATGGTGTGGAAGTTTTGCATGGAATATCTATAATAGTGGATGAAAACACTACAAATGTGTCTTGTTGTGCTAAGGTGTTTGGATATTCAAATCCTCCAAATCATTTTGATATTCTCATTCTTACATCTCTTCCTAATATTTATGCATATACATCTTTCATTCTTGTTGCCTCTACACAAAATACCTTCAAAGATAAAAATCAGTCACACATGTTTGAACAACTCATTGTTATCAACACTATAGAGAATGTGCTTGTAATTAGTTCATTCAATATAATTCATTGTTATCATTATTTTGGTCGACCGTTTGCAATTAGTTTTCAAGGGCTCATTTTGGCTTATGGTTGTTTTTGGTGTTAGAGTAAATGGTTCTTTTCCATTTCATTCTTGACTTAAGTTTACTAAGGTGAACTTATTTATTATGAATATTTTATTTATTTGGATATTATATTTAGGAAGATATTGTTGAGTCATACTTTGACTCCAACTCCTCCTTTGATATGGTTGATTCCTACTTGAACTCAAACATCTCCTAAGATATGGTTGAGCCTAATTTGGACTTTACTCTTTTAGAGGATGTTGTTGAGTTCCATTAGGAATTTACTTCCTCCAAGTTGAGACACTTGTCTCAACCTTGTCCATGCCTTCTATCATCTCTTGCTTATATAAACAGGCTAGCTTGCATGTATTTTGCATATATTGGAGATATTGAAATGCTAGGGTATAGCATATTGGAGATTTTCCTTGATGTTGTTATGCCTTTGAGCATTTACATAAAGATAGTCTAAGATTGTTATTCTTCTTATTTTATTTCCAATTATTTATCTAACACTTTCAATTGGATTCTAGGTTATCTCTGTTTTAGCAAATTCTAGCATGGTATCAGAGCATTTTTTGAAATTTTAGATTACTTAGATGTCTTGGAAAATCTTGATGTTATTTCTCTTCTATTTCATACGATCTAGAGAACAACAAAGATTTATGAAGATCCAATAAGTCTCTTTTTGCATATATATGTGTTTTCTTGATCTGGTTGATTGGAGCACCTTGAAGGATCTAGAGACCATTTCTGTTGCAACCATTGTATCCAAAAGGCTCGAGAAATTCAAGATTGGCTTTTGTTTCATCCTTTTAGGAGATTATTTGCATAAGCTATAAACAGGGTTTTGTAGCTCGAAGCTGGAGAATGGCCTACAAATGGAGCATTTTCTGCTAGTGGGGCCCACCTCCAACGAGACCCATCTCAATAGGGCACACCTCCAGTAGTCACCACCAGTGCCAACCTCATCTACTCCACCACTCTTCCGCCAACACCACCCACCTCCATCGCCACAGCGCCACCTGCACTCATCTTGCTAGCCACCACTGTCAATGGTGCAACTAGCAAGCCTCTCATGCTCCTCCAAGCCCCTATAAAGGGCATTTTTTTTAAACGGGCATACTTGGGCTCCAGGTATCAAAATTATTCAAACGATATACCTTCAGAAAGCTGGATACAATCTCTACGCATTAGAGGTGGTTTGGATCAATTTTTTTGCTATTTTACCTAGTTTTTTGCAGGTTGAAGTTTGGTATTAATTATGTCTTCATCTGGCCATAACTTTTCACTCCTGTGCTCTATTTTTTTAAAACAAGACATCATTGGAAAGCTGGTGAAGAGAACTTCATAGTTACAAAGGTCATTTTTCTAGATTTTATCTGTAGTTCATTTTCTATCAGAAATTGTAATTTCAATCGTTATGAGCCTATTGAGGATTATAACTCCGAAAAGAGCTTTGTAAACACACTAAATTATTAAGTGTCAACTTGTAATATCTAGGTGTGATCTAGTAAAAGGGGGGTGGTCTCTTATGGTCTCGTGTACTCTCCTTGTGTGTGATTTGTCTCTCTTCTTTTTTCAGACAACTATCTTATTTTTTGCACTAAAGTGGATCAATCAGTAATACCATTACTCACACCCTATAACTACTATGAGTGGAAGTCTAAAACAACAATCCATCTTAAAAAGTTGGGGTTATATAAAGTAACAATGGGTGTTGAAACTGAACCATCACTACTAGTAGAAAAGCCTAAATGGTTCAACAAATGTGATGAAGCATGTGGTACTCTTTGCATGGACATATCTTCTAATCTTCTATTTCATGTTGAATCCACTACAACTCCACATGATGTGTGGACAACATTAGAAGGGTTGTTCGATAAGCAAGATGAATTAAGAGGGCATCATCTAGAGAATGAATTGATAGGGTTAAACCCTTGTAACTTCCACACAATTCAAGACTTATTCACAAATTTGAAGGCTTTGCGATTGCACTTAAAAGGGTATGGAATTGAGAAGAAAGATTCACAATTGATTCTTAGCATTCTTACCAAACTTGGTCCTACTTATTCAGTGTTTGTTTCTACTTTCTATGCAACAAAAAGTGCCTTAGGAACCAACTATATAATGTCTTTTCTTGATGAGTTTGCAAATGAACTCACAAAGGAACAAGACAAGTTGATTCATATGGAAACAATTAAGTCCTCTAAGTCTCATGCCTTGGCTGCAAATCCGGGCACAAGAGAACAAAGAGAACCTTCCAAGCAAGAAAAAAAACAAAAGTACCAAGGAGAAAAGAAGTAAGAAAAGAAATTTATTGCCCCAAGAGAAACAAGTGATGTATCTTCTTCAAAAGGTGATAAGCCCAAAAAGGAGAAAACAATGTTCTCCTATTGTAAGAAACTTGGTCATGATGAGCACAAATGTCTGAAGATGCAAAATGATCAATTCTCTCATCTTCTTGAAAAGAACAATATCAAGGTGCCTAATTCTGTCAAGTCAAGTTCATCTCAAAAATCTTCAAATGACGCAAATAAAGGGAAAGGAAAGGGTAAGACCCTACTTGTTGTTGCCTCACAACTAGATTCTTGGATTACTGATTTAGGTGCTTCGCACCACATGGATTTGTCAAAATAAAATTTTTCCTTCATGGAGTCATGTTCTATGCCATCTATTTTTTGGGGTGATGATACTCCTATTGAAGTGCATGAGAGAGGGTCTATTGACATGAGCAAAGGAACATTTCATTGTGTCCTTTGTGTTTCATCTTTGTCAACTAATCTCCTATCTGTCTATCAGATCACTCACTCAAGCTCTGGCAAGCGGGTTGAATTTACTCCAAACACAGTGGTCATGGTAACCGGACATAATAACCCTGAACACAATAACCCTGCCATAATAACCCAATGACACAATAACCTAGGGTCACAATAACCCATGGTCAAAATAACCCATGGTCAAAGTAACCCATGGACAAAATAACCCATGGTCATTTTAGATCAAGTTAGTATACTAAAAAAAGGATTGTGAGGCACCATAGAGGATATTTAGGTCATTTTTAGATCATATATCCATTATATACCACCAAAATAGCCTTAAAACATCTTTAATATGCTTAAATAACTTATAAAATGGTAAATAATTATAGAAATAAAGACAAAATCGTGGGAATAATCTAAATAAGAGTTATTATGAAAAGATATAAGTCAAAAGGCATTATGAAGAGACATTAAGAGGATATATAAAGTGGTAGAATTAAGAGAAGTAAAGGAAGGAAGAAGGGGAGAAGAATTAAGAGTTTGTAGAGTGATAAGAAAAAGAGAAATCGAAATTCATAAAAAGAAATATTTTTTAATATAATTTTTTACATTATATTAAATTTTCCTCGGGGTTTCTGGTGATGTGATTAGATTACAGAAATATGAAAAAGACTAGTTGAATAATTTTTTTTTTATAAATATTCTTGCAATTTATAAATTTTGTTTTCCTTTTTCTATAATCTTATGGGGTTATTTTATCCACGGGTTATTTTGTCCATGGGTTATTTTGACTGCGGGTTATTATGACCTTGGGTTATTTTTTCCTTAGGTTATTGTGGCTGGGTTATTCTGTCCATGGTTATTTTGGTCAGGTTATTATGTCCTGTAATCAGTGGTCATTAGTGAGATGAACAATGGGTCTACAATTACACTGGGAAGGAAGATCATCAATGCAGACATTATCACTTTTCTCACTTTGTTCTTGATTCTCCTTCACTTGCATTACTCACTCACTTAGATGAAGTGAGTCATATGTGACATCAACGGTTTGACCATTTAAACTACCGGTTTTTACAACAGCTCATTTAGCTTGATATGGTTATAGAATTGTCTTCTATTCAATTTTCTAATGGATTTTGTCAAGGATGCATTCTTGGTAAGCATCCTGAAGAAAATTTTGATAAAGGCAAAGCATGGAGAGCCACATAGCTTTTGGAGCTAGTACACAATGATTTGGTAAGACCATTTCCACATCCTTCTTTCAGTAAAGCTAAATATGTTTTAACATTCATTGATGATCTTTCTTGGTATACTTTTGTATATTTTCTCAAACAAAAGTCTGAAGTCTTTCAATATTTTCAAGAATTCAAAGCTTTTGCAGAGAACCAAATAGGAAAATCCATCAAGCTTTTGCACACTTATAATTGGGAGAATATGTTAATTAGATATTTGAGTAGTTTTACATCTCAGAAGGAATTGATCTTCAACACATAGTTCCCGACACTCTACAACAAAATGGAGTTTCAAAAAGAAAGAATTGGTCCTTAAAAGAAATGGCCAACTGTATGATCCATTCCAAATCATTGGCACCTCAATATTGGGCAAAGGCCATCAATTGTGCATGTTACATTCAGAATTAGGTTCCTCATCGAGATGTGAAGGGGGTAACTCCTTTTCAAGCTTGGACCGGTCGAAAACCTACTCTCAAATACTTTCGAGTGTTTGGGTCTCCTGCATGGGCTTATATTCTAGCAGAGAAGTTCAAGGCTATGGACCCACAAAGTAGTCCTTGTATATTTGTTGGGTATCCAGAGGGTGTCAAAGGCTACAGGCTTCTCTATCCCACCACACATGAGCTTTTCATCAAGAGGAGTGTTCGTTTTGAGGAAGATACCTCCAATTCCTCTTCTATCACTTCTCCATCATTCATTCCAATGGAGACATTGCGACTGTATGATGATAGTTATTCTGAGGTTTTTGATCATCCTTATCCAAATGAGAAGTCTTCTTCTACTTCAAATGATGATGATGAGGATTAATAGTCCTCCTCTCTCAGTCATCATTTAGAGGATGATGATTCTCCTCCAAATTCTCCACATGCTCTAGCTACTAGGTCTTGTTGGCTCTTCAGACATTGGATTCAACAG
This sequence comes from Chamaecyparis obtusa, assembly GCA_027943335.1. Lineage (NCBI taxonomy): Eukaryota > Viridiplantae > Streptophyta > Pinopsida > Cupressales > Cupressaceae > Chamaecyparis > Chamaecyparis obtusa. Next base: position 1,638,212 of record BSBK01005180.1, read on the forward strand.
GTGATTGGGTTGGTGATCCTTCAAATGAGAGAAGAACAAGGTCATAGTTTAAGAAAGCTCCTCATCTCTTCATTGCTACAACTTCCAATCCACAATCCTTTTTCGAAGCTTCTGGTACCTCCTAGTGGGATGTTGTTATGCAAGAGGAGTTCAATTCCTTATAAATGAACCATACTTGGGATTTAGTCTCTCTTCCTAAGGGAAGAAAACTTGTTGGGTGTAAGTGGATCTATCACACAAAATTTATTGCAGATGGGTCGATTGATAAGCATAAGGCTCGTTTGGTTGCCAAAGGATTCTCCCAAGTTCTTGGAATGGACTACTCTGAGACCTTTGCACCAGTTGCTAAGATGAATTCCATCTGACTTGACCTTTCCATTGCTGCATCCCATCGCTGGGAAGCTCATCAGATGGATGTGAAGAGTGATTTTCTTCACGGTGACCTTTAGGGGAAGATATATATGTAGAAGCCACAAGGGTTCATTTAGGATCTTTCATTTGTCTACCACCTTTGAAAGTCCCTCTATGGCCTTAAACAGGCTCCTCGAGCACTCCTTTCTTCTATCAATTGGGTTCACTCGGCGTCATTCTGATCCGAACATCTATATTTTGCAATTGATACTCTCACTTTCCTTGTCCTCTATGTTGATGACTTGATCACGGGGAATCGCTCATCCCACATCATCACAATCAAAACTGCTCTTCATGATCGGTTCTTGATGTCTAACTTAGGTCTTCTCCACTACTTCTTAGGGATTGAGATTACTCAGTCACCTTCTAGTATATTCATTAGATAGCCTAAGTACATTGTTGATATGTTCTCTAGATTTCACATGGTTGACTATAAATCTACACCGACTCCATTTCTATCAGGGGTCAAACTTGAGACTATTTTTTCTTCACCCTTGGTCGATGCTACCTTGTATTGTCAATTGGTTGGTAGTCTCATATATTTGAATCATACGAGGCGTGATATTTCATATGTGGGCATGGTCTCTCGATTTATGCATGAGCCACATGAGCTGCATTAGAAAGCGGCTAAGTGAATTCTTCATTATATCCAGGGTACTCACAGTTATGGAATTCATTATGCAGCAGGTCTGGATATTGACTTGCTAGGATATACATACTCAAATTGGGCAAGCAATTCTTAGGATCACAAGTCTACTTTGGAGTATTGCTTCTCTCTTAGTTCAGGTCCAAATTCTTGGTCGAGCAAGAAGCAATCTATTCTTTCTCTTTCATCCATTGAGGTTGAGTATCAAAGAGAAATTAATGCAACTACTGAGGCCATTTGACTTCAGAACATCCTCATTGAGTTTGGCATTCCTTTCCGAAAGCCAAAAGTCATCTTTTGTGATAATCAAAGAGTCATTTAGATTTCTCACAATCTAGTCCATCACCAATGGACTAAGCACATTGAGATTCACATGCACTACATTCAGGAGTTAAATCATGAGCAAGTCCTTGACCTTCAGTACTGTCAGACATCCGATCAAATTGTAGACATCTTAACCAAAACCTTCACTGAGAGCAAGTTCATTCACTTGCGTGCTTTGCTTGGGGTGCGATAGGTGTCTCCTTCTACTAGAGCTTTTTAGCTTCTTATTTACTCTCTTTTGGAGAAGACTTTTCTCCCACTAGGTTGTCTCATTTTATTCAATTATAAGAGGTTGCATTTGATTTGTGCATGGGAACCTAACATGACTTTGTTGTCAGGACCCATAAGCTATGTATTGTATTAGTATACTCCCTAAGTTGTACTTAAGGGGGGTGTTAGAGTAAATGATTCTTTTCCATTTCACTCTTGACTTAAGTTTACTTAGGTGATCTTATTAATTAAGAGGATTTTATTTATTTGGATATTATATTTAGGAGGATATTGTTGAGTCATACTTTGACTCCAACTCCTCCTTTGATATGGTTCATTCCTACTTGAACTCAAACTCCTCCTAAGATATGGTTGAGTTCAATTTTGACTCTACTCTTCTAGAGGATGTTGAGTACCATCGGGACTCTACTTCCTCCAAGTTGAGACACTTGTCTCAACATTGTCCATGCCTCCTATCAGCTCTTGCATGTATAAACATGCTAGCTTGCATGTATTTTGCATATATTGGAGATATTGAAATGCTAGGATATAACATACTAGAGATTTGTCTTCATGATGTTATTTCTTTGAGCATTTACATCAAGATAGTCTAATATTATTATTCTGCTTATTTTATTTCTAGTTATTGATCTAACACTTTCAATTGGATTCTAGGTTATATTTGTTTTAGCATATTCTAACATTTGGTTATGGATTCTTGCAGGTTTTGGAGTTTTTCTTGCCCTTGTTGAAGCTTAGATATGTCTACTCTTTTCTTAGAAGTAGGCTTCTATTGTTTGTTTTTGGGTTCTGCCCAATGGGGCTCCTATGGAGGTGTAGTTTGCCTCTATTGAGGTTAGGTGTGTTCTTATGGCCATGGAGAAGGTTTGTTCATTCTATTTTTTGTGATTCCTATGGAGGTGGAGACTTGCTTTGTGAAAGAGGCTTATTGTAACTTTATGTGGTCTTCCCTTTCTTTGAGGTTTCCCATACATGGGGTGGAATTGTGGTTAGCTCTCCAATTTAATGATCTCTTCCTTTTCAAATCCTTTCAAATCCTTTTTTACTTAATCAAATCCTGTTTTTACTTAATCAGAATGATCTCTTCCTTTTCTACTCCTATAGATGTGGGCTCCTTTTCTTTTGTGATAGAAAGGAGTTATGCATGAGGGTTGATTTTTTGTTGGGGTGATGTCATTGTTTTCTATTGGATGGTTTTGGAAACCATTTTAAAACCCAATGTGAAGGTTTGGGGAGCCTTTCAAAACCCTCTTGTAAGTTAGCCCTCTCGTATGGGTTCATTTGTTAATTATATCATGTTTTGTAAATAGCCTTTGGATGTGTACTATTAATGGCCTATTTGGCTTGTAAGCTATAAATGGAAAGACGTGGCCTTTATTTTGTATGCAACCTTTTGGTTGAGTGTTGTTAATGGCTTGTTTGGGTTGTGTGTTGCAAGTGGCCTAATTTGTGTCCTTTTTTGGGCCTTGGTTTCATGGGAAGAACACCCTTGTTCTACTCCTAATCTTAATAAAAATCAATTAGTATATATGCCAAAATTGAAACACAAGCTAAATGTAAAATATAATGCCCTAAAATTTCAATGTAAAAATAGCATATAAGCCATTTTTTAAATAAATTTTATTAGAATAGGTCCATGCTTAAGATGATAATTAGTGTGGTTGCTAGGTAGTAATGCCTACACACAACCTAAGAAACATGGAAAATATTTGTTATAATCTATAATTTTAAATATTATTATTTTAATTTAAAACCCAAGGCAAATTAAATGTCATGTACATTAATAATTACATAAAACATAAGCACGTATAGATAAATTCAAACAATAACCTCCTCGGTGGCACCCCGCTTACATCTCCAAAGTCACCTTATATCTTATGTGACTGCATTATACTCCTTATATCTCCCCAAGCCATTCTCCCTTATGTCTCCCAATCTGTTGATTCAATCCACCATGTAGGCACCCCACACATGTAGTCCACATAGTCCACCCTGCACATGTTGGCCTTGGGAACTATTCATCCAAGATTTGTCCACCACCATTAGTAGTACTGACCACCACTTCAAACAAATCATTAACCTACAAGGGATCAAACACACAACTTCCCTATCAACAAGGATCACAACATCTATTGCATTGTGAGAACATCCCCTACAATGATAATTTTCTTACAATTATATTGTCTATGGATAGATCATCACTATATCTATAAACTTTATAACTCATTTGAATATATAACAGTAGTATATATGCATTTGTAATTATCATTTGAATTTACTATTCATCCATGTTCATTAAATTAATTAATCCATATTTGTTAAATTAATTAGCAACTCATATATTTGCATGTATATATAACCCTTCATATATAATTGTTCTCAAATTTGTCCCTATTCAAAGTCAAATGCTACAATTATATATGTAGTCCCTATTAACAAACTTTAGAAAAGTGCAACTCATTAATTACTAAGAAATCACACTATATGAGAAGAGGTGCCTACACACAATCCTTTAACACCTAGGAGTGATATTGATCCCTCTCTTGACACCTGGCACACTCGTACGCTACCGACGTGGTCCATTAGAAGGCGACCCAAAAATTTTAAATCCCTAATAAGTACTGAATACAAGTTTATTTGCACACATCAAAAACAAAATTCATGGAAAACATTGGGTAGTGCGAGTGTGTGTGTGCACACGCGCGCGCACGTGTGTGTGTGGATACATATATACTTAGCTTTCATATATTGAATAAGAAAAACTTCAAAATTAATTTTTCATCTTTCATCTTCAATTGTGAAGTTAACAAGTGTAACATCCACCACTACTTCAACCTTCCACACTATGAAGTCATCTTACCACACTCATGATGTGGAGGTTTCTTAAGCATGCTTATTACCATCTTTAACCAAATAAATTTGAGTCTTATTACTATGTTAAATGGTTTCAATGGGGTTCATAAGCCATGAATAATACATTCTAAGATCACAATTTTTTTTTTTAAGTCTTATGACTTAGAACCAAGAGAAACATTATCAGCATTAATTTGACAATTTAAATCAATTATAAACCTTAGAAGTATAAAGGATTAAGTTTGATATCTCCTCTAATGACTTGTATAGAATTTTAATGCAACACCAACAAGATATGATACACATCACAAAGGCAATTATAATAAGTACGACCTTAATCTCTCCAAATAGAGGAGGGTGGTTTCACAAATAATTAGAACATGTGACTCTAAGATTTCCCTAGGATCACTAATCGTGGACTAACTCATCAAAATCAATTATTGTAGCCAAAGCATAATATATTTAATATATAATATAGCTGGCATTAACATTTTAAATTGAACATCCTAAATACACATTTTCACTCTTTTAATCTTATTATCACATTCATCAAATAGATCACATTTTGGGTAATATGAATATAAATTGAACACATGGGGAATACGCTATAATCCATCAAGTCATAAAAAAATACTCGTAAAATGAAATGAACAAGGTCATCAATTTTGTTTGATCATTCATATAATGTTACCAAAGCAATGATCAATAAAGATCAATGCATGTATATAATGCATATGTAATAACAATAAGGTATGCCAAAATTATGATCCCGCGATAACAAAATAACCCATATCAAAAATTGTCCATGAAGGTCAATAAATAATATTGGAATTTGAATCTCACATGAAACCTCAACACACTTTTATAAATGCAAAAAAAGTGTCAAAAGTCAATTAGAAAACTCAAACCCAAGCTTTAATACACAGTTCATACAAATGATAAATGGATTCCAAACTAAAATACTAAACAAACATGTTTAAATTACAACTTGCTAATAAAACAACATTGATTATTATACTAATACACAATTATACTATGATCAAAGAATATTGTGATACTAAAAATCAAACAAGCAAAAAATTACACTATGAATCTTGCTAATAAAACAACATTGATTATTATACTCTTTACCCAACTATGCTATGATCAAAGAATATCATGATACTTAATGATCAAAGCACACAAAAAATTACATTTTGAATACTTAATAATTAATATTCACACAAAATGAATATGAAAGCTCAAATATACACGTCAAATTAAAAACATAAAAAGAAAAAGGTTATCAGAATTGACATTTCGCATATAGTTTCTAGACACATCATTTGCACATATATAAATTAAGTGCATGAGTTTATACATACCTAAAGTAAGTTCACTTCACATTGCCACTTGTTCAAACACACAACACATATGCACTTTGTTCAAACACACAAACATAAACACATGCCTCACATAAAAATGTTTCCCAAAAAGTTACTTCAACCACACACAAAGTAAACACTCAAGTTCAAATACACCAAATTAGAAACACAAAATGAATACCAAAGTTCACAATACTGTGCACTATAGTCCAAACATGTCGCATAGGCAAGTGTCAAAGTTAATACTCTATTCACACAACGTGAATTTGAAAGTTCAAAGGTATAACCACATACCAAATTACAACACAAAAAAATGGTTATTAAAGTGAAGTAATATTTCAAACTAGTTTGTTCACACGCACAAAATGAATACCAAAGCTTAAACATGCTTCGTACAAATTAAGTTCAACAGCACACAAATTAAATATTGGGCTTCAATGCACATGTAGTAAATGCCAAAGTTAAAGCACACTTCACACAAAGTTAGCTCAACCATAGAAGGTGAACATAAAAAGTTGAAACATTTTTTAAACATATAGAGTAAATATACACCAAAGTTCAAACATGCATATAAAGTGAGTAGCAAAGTTAGAATGTTCCCGAAAGTGAGAGTGAGAGGACACACCCACCCACACAAATTTAAAAACAATAAGAGTAAAATTTGTATACATTAATGGTAAAACAATTTAAACACACTTCACAACAAGTTAGTTCAAATGCATTCCCCCCTTCTTCCCTCACTATATAAGGGGGATATCAAAGTTTCCTCACACACTTCAAACAAAGCTCGAAAATACAATAAAAGAATGCTAGAATTCAAACATGCACACAGTGTATGCTAATGTTCAAGCAATAAATTTTCATATAGCAAATGGCTAAAATTCATACACACATCCAACAAACAACTAGTGGATGCCAAAGTGCAACGCACTAAACAAAATAGTTTCTTAGACACTTCAATATACCAAAATTCACTCACACAAACAAAATGTCAAAGCTCAAGTAAAGATTTCATATAAACATACAAAAAAAGGGAATCCAAACAAAATATACATAGGGATGTCAAAGTTAACTCAAACAATGAGGGGATGTTTCACACAAATTTCACATAGAGAATGCCCAAATTCAGACACGCACACAAAGTGGATGTCAAAGTTCTAACAAAAAAAATGCACAAATGCCAAGAGTTCAAACACACCTCCAACATCTAATAAGTTGTAAAGTGAAACACACTAAACATAAAAGTTTAAAAATCACTTAAATAAAGAATTGGCGTATGCAAAAATTTAAATACTTGACTAAATAGCAAAGCTCAAACACGCACTTCATTTAAATGCAAGCAAAGTGTCAAAATTCAAGCATACAAATTAAATGTTAAATAAAGAAAGTGTGAAAAGTCAATTCAAAGATTCAAACCCAAGCTTCAACAAACAATAGCTAAATCAAAACTCAAAAACACACTTGACACCAATGATAATATAATACTAATATAAAACACTATTAAACAAATATGTTTAAATTAAAGCTTGATGATAACACAACACTAATTATTCAAATATTACCAAAATTTGTTATAATTAAATAATATAATGGTACTTTATAATTACATTGCACCACAAATGTTAAGTTATTACATTTAATGAAATAAAAATTAGACAAAAATTTAATTTCATGCAGTAAAAAATAGTATTAAAACTAAAAAACATTAAGGCAAAGACACTAGGCCTAAAAGAATGGTCACGGCTAATGACTATTCTTTGCAGCCTTAGGAAGGGGGCAAATTCAACCCCTCCCAAATAAAAATAATGGTATTAAATAATAAAACAGTTTACATATCAATTTACTTGTTAGATTTACTCATGTCACCAATTTACATATTAGATTTACTCATGTCACCAATTTCCACAACTGATTAAAAAATGCAACAACTTCTACAGTTTCAGATATTAACAATTGCATTATCCAGTAAACTGCCTAAATTTACAAATTACATTCAGTTTTAGCAGTTGACTTACAATGCAACATATTCTCCAATTTTAGATATTAAATATTGCATTTGATAACACATTCAATATTTGAAACATTTTTCTAAAATTTGTACATTACATTCATTACTTGACTTCAACAACTACCTATACAAACTTCCAAACATTTCTGAACACTAGCTCAACCTGTCAAATACCCAACATCAACCATGATTTAAATTTAAATTAATTTTCCTGTCAATAAACTATATTGATTAGATATATAATTATTAAAATAAAATTGACACAAGAAAATTCAATAAATAACTTTAATGAAAATATATGAATACATGCACAATATCAGAGTCTTTTAGATGCACTAAAGCTTTTAAATAGAATAAAAATCTGACCATATATATCTACCTAACTCTATTATACAAATATACAAAATGATAGCCTAGACAAAGTATGCTCTAATTCAAAAAAAATTACATATATTTATTTTATTTTTAATCAATAAATGCAATTCTAAAATAGTATTTCTGGTCTGTCTTAAAGCACACCCCACCCCCTTAATGCACAAAGCAAAAATCTTACATTTCTTCTGGGAATCCGAAAACATAATTAAAAGATGCAAGTGGATGGCTTCCAGTAACAATCTAAAACCTGACAATTAATCCAGGCCATTGATTTGTGCAAGGAGAGTTTGAATAATGAAAAGGATGCAAAGAATTGAAAAGCCTCTCTGATGATTTTGAATGTTTGAGTTCACTGATTTCTATTAATGCTTAAGAATGTTCTCAATTGGAGGAAAAGAAAAGGGACAAGTCAGTGAAGATGAATAGATATGATTTAGCAGTAACAGAGGTAAATGCTGCAACACTTTTATTTCACTAGTTATGCTCATCCGTGTTCTTGAATGTGGGCATTCATTGCATTGCAGGGATTCTTATCATATCTAGATGTAATGTATAGAACATTTACTGACAGTGAGTCAAAATTCCTACATGTTGATTAGAATGGGGAGTCACCCTGTCACAACAGATATTTGGAAGCAATGAAGACGAAATGGATGACATAGCTGAACTGCATATTTTATTTTAAAATGCAAGGCTGACTCCCAACACATCTTCTACCTTGCACAGAGCAAACATATGTCTCAACTCCTATCCCACGTTGTCAGCTCTTATAGGTTTGGGCTTCGTTATAATAGCATGCATGAGAGTTGATTCAAACTTGGCATATCCAGTGGTTGGTTGTGATTGAATGTATATAAAACACGGATTACTCATTACACAACCAGTTAAGGGATGCAATATTTTATGTTCACTAATGACAACAGGCAATGTCGAAAAAGTGACAGATCTTTAAGTGCAGGTTTCAGGCTTCAGGCTTAAACCTGCACTTGGAATGGTGCAGGTTTCAGGCTTCCTCTTCCTAGTTAAAATCAATCAAAGAAGTTACAGGACAAACATCATCTAGGAGAAGAAGCAGAAGAGCAGTTGCAGATTATGGAGTAATAGAGGTCATTGAAAGTGACGATAGCAAGCATGTAACGTACAAAGTATTTTCGTGTTTGGAATATGTTTATGTGATGAGTGCAGTTTGTGGTTCAGGTAGTATTTAAGTTAATGCAATTGGTTTTTTTCTCCTGTTTTGTGATAGACTATGAAATTTAGTTCAATTTAGAAGAATTGTCAAGGTGAGAAGCTTTTTTTAAAGGATCAGTTCACAACATAGAGAATGAAACAAGACAGATTAGGATTGTTTTCAAATAACACATTTGACAGATCAAGTTCCAGAAGTGGATTGTTTTCAAATAACACATTTAATGCATCATTTATGGGAAATAGCATTTATATCCTGAAAGTAATGAGAAGAATGTTTGTGGACTCAAAATTAATAAATGTCTGAACAATGCTATTGATGTGCCCCATGGCATGGAATATCTACATCGTTACTGTCCTACCCAAGTTGTTCTCTGTTCATAGCCTGCCTATTATTGGAAGTTGCAACCATGTAAACTCCGGACATCAAAGATACATATAAGTTTTGATGCACTAAACAGAGGGGAGAGGGAGATTTTCACGAATATAATGTTCTTTTTCATGGCAAATGCACTGGAAAGTGGAAATACTAAAAGATCGGTGTCTTGTAGAAGAAGGAGAAGATTTGGATGGACTGCTTTAGGAGGACAAGTCTGTAGTATTGAAAACTCATGACCACCTGCGAGACTTGTGAAGAGAAATGTCTGTAGTATTGAAAAGTCATAAATATTTTGTCTACTTATTCCATGCTTATTTTGAATCTTACCTTCTCATTTGGGCACAAGCCTGGACTCTGAAATTTGTCTGTGAATACAGGAAACAAAAGGCTTTGAAAATATCCTCACCCAAAACAAATGGAGGTGTTTCCATTCCTTCTATGACACAAAACACATACTTTATTAGCCAATCGAAGGAGTGTGCTGAAACACCATCTTGTTTAAGTATTTCTTAATGGATCCCTCTTCAAAATTTGAAATGTTTAAGCATTAGTCATGGCTGTCTAAAAGACTGTAACAGAGAAATGTTCAGGTACTTTATTTTTCTGTATTTAAAATTAATATTTGAATTCCTTATGCTATGGTACTATATCTAAGGATTTCTTAAAAATGCAAGCATCAAAATATGAATGTATTTTGAATTGCAGGCACCCTTCCAGTCAAAAGTTCTGCACATGCGTAAAACCACTTCGAAGGAGTTTCTGGATTTCTCAGGAATACTAAAAAAAATCTTGATTTGCCAATAGAAGGCTGGTATTTATTAGAATCCCTAAGAGTATATTGTAGGAGTCTGGTTTTGGCATTTTCCACATTACATATACTGTCACACTCGGAACCCTAATTGGTATGAGGCCTAATTGTAGTACACCGAATGCAAGGAACATTGTACATACTGAAGATCACATGGGTGCTATTGTAAGAAGACCAAGGGATTTCAGAAAGGTAAGACCATGAAAGTCAATTACAAGTTGTATGCATTCACTTCAAGACTGCAGAGCAGTGCCCTGTACCTTGCACACTTACTCAAAGTAGAAAAATTTAAAAATGTCAATCTATGGTTCTCTGAGGAAAATTTAAACTATTCTTTCAGTCTTCAGCATAATGCAAACAAATCAAACAAAATCAAAACTGTTCTTTCAATCTTCGGCAGGAACTTCACTTCCCTACGGCACTTGTTTATATAGAACCTGTTCCCACCATAAATAACTGATGTGTTAATTAATAATTATGACACATCAATTGTTTGAGTTCACTGTATTGTAAGTATGCACGAAACATACATGATTGCAGAAGTATTTCCAGTTATTTATTGTGTTTAAAATTTATAGTGATCTGTTGTCCTCAAATAAGCTACAAACCCCTTATGACCTATAACAGAGGAAAAAGTAAAAACACATTGAAGCAGTCTTGGGTGCATGTCAATCGGTTTGGTTGTTTGCAGATAATTTAAATATTTGAAGCAAAATAAAAAGACCACTATCGTTTATTGAGACAACAGTTCTGTGTTTATGGTATTCTGCTCATAATATATCTTTTGTTTATCAAGAGTTCAGATTTGATGGATTTTAAGACTTGAACACCATAATGAATATGGTTAAAGTAATGTCCTGTGAAAAATGTCCCTCAATCCTTTAAGGAAAGAAGATGATTATTGTTACACCGAATACTTATCTACAGACATTCACAAAAAAACTTGTGCCACACATGGAAATAATACAATATGCAAAGTCAGAAAATTATAGGCATTATGGCCAAGAACTTTCTTCATTTGTACTAATACCTTAACTGCAATTGATTGTCACAAAGAACAATTGGCACATTATAAATAAAATTCATCTTCCAAAAGAAATGCATTGTCATAGTCTGGTGAGGGAAATCCAAAAATCAGAAATTAAAGGTGATAAAGTATCATTTGAATAACAAAATATTGTGTGCTTGTGTCTTCCCAATCG